>OZ022265.1:131812226-132422731 GCA_963978885.1 Nemotelus pantherinus
AACAAAGAGAATTTCATTAACAAACCTTCACATGGATTTTGTTTCGCAGATTGCCCCTTTTTTGCATGACATGGTTTGTACCATGTAGGGAATCCAATCCCGGGATCCGAATCCATGGCTTCTGAGTACACGCCCAATTTCATTGTATTCGTAAACATTTAGTAGTGCCTCGATTTTTTTAGAAGTTATTTGAAAAAAAAGTTGAACTATGTACTTAGGCATAAGTTGAATTATTTTATTTTTCATGCCAATTCGTAGTGGTTTTACATTTTTGGGTTGACCTTTAAAATGCTTTCAACGAGTATACTAAAAAATATTTTCTCCCCCTGCATCATCAATGGCGGGGTAAATAGTAATTCATCTTAGGTTTCCCGCAGGTTCGACTTCCTTAGCATTTCTTTGGCATCCTAGAACAGGCCATCGCTGCACCGAAGTAATTCCAGTAATTCTGCCCCATGGCAGTTAAGTGTCTGATCCGCTGCGGCCTATTGAGCTTAGTTTTAGCAACGATTTCACGATTTCGAGATCGCTTATAGACTTATCTATGCTAGATAGGAGTATGTCAATCTTTTGGAAATGAATAATTTCTATATTCTATACCTCCGATGGGCTAAGCACCTAGCTCCTATGGTTAGATAATCCTCCGCGGCAGATTTTATGGCAGTCGGCAATGTGGAAAATCTTGTTTTCGCTGGTGACTTGATCGGAACCGGTGGAAAAATTTGTTGAAAGAGGCCAGGATCAAACACCGATAGCAATTTTGGTGATGATGAATCTGAGCTATAAGATATCGCTCCCAGTGCAATCACATAGCACTTGACAAAATCCGTAAAGCGTACACTTCTTTATAACGTGGCTCGGATATTTCCGTCACATATACTAAGAGCTATAAAATATAGCTCTGAGAAATTGGCTGTCGTTTCGTAGCGAAAATTCCCATACCTATATTATGCGATTTTCTGCTATGCACATTCTCGACTTCTGTGTTTATATGTCCCGGCTGTTATACACGTGATCCCGACACCTATACCGCATATCATTAAAGTGGGCTATATAGTATATAAAAAAGTTTTTAAAAGCTCGCGTAGCCTAGTGGTCGCCTAGTAGTCGCAAAATTTTCCTTTTTTCAGGGCATACAATATATGGCTTTGCGGCTTATGTTACAAGGCTTTCAAGATTTTTTACATAGTGAATACTCCTATACATTGTTAGTTACGTATTATGGTGTCAGGTGATACAATTGACCGCAATATTAAATAGTTGATTTCACATAATATATTTTTTTCAGGCTAATGCCTCGAAAGTGGGAAGGGATGATTGTGTGTTAAAAACATCCTAGCAGAGAAAATTGGCCGTTTCTTTTTTTTCGTTAGCTATATTTCGCTGTGTAAGCATTAATAGCTGTTTGGCTATTCAGCTACATACATAAAATTAAAGGGTGTTGAGTATAACGTAAATTACAATTTCAAAGTATGCATTTTGTTAAAACTAAATGAAAACAATTGTGGAATTATTCTATCTATTCTACTTTCATGTCAAATTTATTTGCTGCTAGAATTTTTAAAGGAGTTTCCGTTACCTGCATCAAAAAGTTACCAATAAACCCGAATTTAAATTGAAAAAGCTCAAATCTATAGTTTGTTCTTTGTCACCAAATGTGATTTTTGATTGAAAATTCATTGCAGAGAAAACTGAAACAATCATTAACGTATGAATACTAAGGATGATATAAATTTAATTCGGTTTTAATTTGGAACAGCAGCTGCAGTGCAAGTTTAGACAAACAATTCGAATCAACAGTAGTGTTAAAAAAACAACGTACGATAAAATGTCATATATCCAGCATATAAAAAGATAGACATGACGATACTTGATTATTTCGCTTTATACGTTTCATTCATCAAATAACTATAAAACACTTGTGTGCCCTTGTGAAACTAAGCTCTGCCTACTTCCTTTTCTACTCTCATCAAAACATTTCCGTGCAAACACATCAAAAAGTCTTAAAAGCAATGTTCCGAAATTGGGGGATGAAATATGCATTTGCCCAGAAAAAATAGCCTTCTTTATCATGTCATGAAACTTGATACTTACGTCTAAAAGCTTCATTAAATCTTTATGACGTCTTCACGAAATGATGACTTGATACACAACAAAAGGAAAAATCATTCTTCCTCGATGATGTGCTGTATTTCTTTTGGTCGGTCCAAGGTTCGGCCTAGTCGCAATGAGCTTAATAACGAGTAAATTTTCTTTTCTTCTCATTGCTGATACCTACTTCATTTTGATTCTGCACAGGCAATTTTCTTCACATACATAAATGGGAAATAGTTTCAAGCCTTGCGAAAAGGAGCGTTTTGGGCGCTGATATCTATGAAATTCATCATCACCGTTTGCAATGATTTTTCATGATCAAATGCGGTATTCATGGAAAGTATATGACAAAGTTGTAGTTGAAATGTGCTGGTGTCAAGTCCCAATCCTGGGCATAAGAGCACTAACAGAGACGTGTGAATACAGCCTTTAAGAGTCAAGAAGAAATGGAAAAAAAATTCGTCCTAGGTGATCATCATATTCATATCGACTGCTGTTTATGGTTTTTTGATTTGTTTCTTATGCTCGGAACGGTGACAAAACTACAGAGAGTTCACATAAAGTGTCAAATAAAAAGTTTACAGCCAGCGGAAACGGTACGAAGCGAGCGCCCTGTATATTCTCTGAAAGGATCCTGAATGCATCATTCATCATCACATACTTTCTTCTACTCCCTAGCTTAAATCTCAAAGTAGAACTTGTATATACTATGCACATCCCTACATGTGCCCTCACAACATACATGGCCCTCCAATGAATATATCGGATGGCATTGACAGAAAACAGCAAGCCTGAAAAGGGAAGATAAACCGCTTATCGGGGTGGCACTCGCAACTGTAAACTACCCTCTTGATTTGAGTGCAGGGTATGCCTTCTACATCATACACATTTCTCGTTCATGCTTTCATAACGGTATATTTTTGTGTGTAGTAGTTGTTGAATAAGATGGTAATGGGTGAATTTCGTATTTATATTTGTACGCTACTTTTCAAGCACGAGCACATACATATATTCTCACAGAATAAATGATACAGAACAATATTTCATTTAATATTTGCAGAATGAAAAGTTGTGGGGGATCGAGACTGAAACATGGAACACAAAATGGCGATGGAATTCGTAAGAGCGGAATACATATTAATTTATTTGGAGTTTCTGACGTTTTCAGGAACAAGACTTTCGATAAATATGCATATTCTTGTGTTTATTTTTGTTTTTTTTTTTTTCGTTGAAATATATTTTTTGAATACATGAATCATTTAATCATTTCCCTTTAATTTGAAACTATGAGCTGCTGATAAACATTGAAACACCGAACTATTGAAAGAATTTTTTGAAAATAATTTGCGCTTCGTTACATCCATGAGATTTGATAAAGAGAAAGCACAAAATAAGATACCCTCAATGCTAAAAGTCTACATACACTTCGACTGAAAAGAGTTTTTGAGTGATTTTTTTTCGTCAAATAAATCATTAAGGAACAGGAATTGTTTTTAACTAGTTTAATGAATATGCTCTAATACAAAAACAGCAAACAGTTTTCATTATTTTACATTAAATAACGATGTACAATCGGTTTTCAGAAACTAGTACAAAAATCTACATGCATTTGCAAAAGAATATTTTACCGTTATTTTTCCGTAATTAAGTGCAGTCGAAAGTGAAAGTCAAACAAATTAGACATTTTATTAAGTTTCGATAGCTCTTTTGTGTATTACAGTTCAATTAGTTTCGAAACGGAAGGATATATTGTTAGAAATATGGGAAACTAATAGTAAAGTAGCATTCTGGATGAGAATTACTAAGGAAAATTGTCAATTTTGTCCAAAATTGTACAGTCCAGAGGATAAGAAACAGAGCACTAACAAAGAGAGAGAGAGAGAGCATTCATTACAAAGAAACACTATTTTTCATTTCTAAGCCTTGCAAGGGTTGTCCAATAGGGTTCAGCAATGGAGAAGAATCGCATATAGTAAAGATAAGTCCCCACTTGTCTGCAGCTGAAATGGCTGCCCAGATTCTAGAAGAAATTGAAATCTAGTACAGTAAAGCTAGGCTTAAATGGGTCGTAAACTCAAAAAAATATTACTTGAATTTTACCCTTATAATGGTAGGAAACTGGTTTCCTACTATTAAAGATGAAAATTAACAAAAGTGCGCAAAAAGAATATATTTTTTACCACCAAATGGTGTAATTTTACCCTAAATAATGATGCAATTTTATGGCTTTGGCGCAAAGGAGAATAGCAAACTAGTAAATTTACACTCTTTTTGCTTCAATTTACAAAAAGCTTTGTATTATTCAGCTGATATGACGTAAAAGCAAAAAATGCACATCAAATGTGTAAAAAAAATTGTGGTTCGTTATTTTAAATGAAAAAATGAATATATTTCCTATTATCAAAGTATTAATTATAGACCCACTTTTTAGAGTGTATATCTTCCGACAAGATAGTGATCCAAAGTAGACAGCACTCAATGTAAGATTATGGTTCCTTCATAATACTCCAAAACAACTGCAGACATAGCCCCCGACATGAACCCCACAGAACACCTGTAGGATGAAGTCACAAGGCAAGTACGAAAACGGTATTCGCGAAACAAAACAAAACTTAACCAGGCTATACTTGAAGAATGCAATTGGATTAATCAATGGACTACGAAAAACTAGTAAATTCCATACCAAAAAGAATAAAGGGTGTGATATCGCCATAAAGCAATGTAACATCTTTTTAAAGTAAATACTTTTATGTAGATTTTAAAGTGTATATAAGACTTTAGTCTTATGATTTTCTACTCATTCCTGAAGAATTGTTTTACATCTTGTTTAAGGCAAACTAGCAGAGAGTGTTTTGTTATTTTTGTAATGTTATATACCCAACAAACTTGATGAAAAATTTTTCTGTTCTTTCATTTGTGTTTATTTGACGCAAATATTCAAAAACTCTTCGCAATTGAGGTGTATGAAACTTTTACTATTCAGTGTATACTTTTCAATATTTGGTGTTTTATTGAAATTTTCAGTTTTCGAGACTAATAAATTCAGGTTATAATTGTGCACCGATTTAAGTTGCATTCAAGTCGTCAATTCTTTTTATCTCTCTATCGGTTAGCATTATTTTCACTTATTTTTGGAGGCATTGACATTCTCTTTCGTCCTTTTTGTCGGGTAAGTGCATGAGCTTAATAAACTGAAATCCAACAAATCAATCTAAGATGTAAATGAACCAACGCTAGGAGCTCTTAATTTCAATAAAGATTTCAGGAAGAATTTCAGAAAACTTTGACTTTATGTGAGTTTATAAAATTTTGTAAATAAATCCCCATGAACCGTAACTAACAGAGCAAAGTTCCTTTCAACAACTACACCTTAAAACACTTCACAGTCTCTGAATTTGTGTCATTCACTATCAATGCCAAATTCATATTGTTAATGACTACATTCCTTGGCTGACTGCATACACATCAAACACTCACTGCCAGGACGGCAAAGTCAAACACTTTTTGAAACGATATTCGCCTCGTACCTTGCTTAACCGGTAAGACACCCAAATCACATCAACACTTTTCAAGTGCTCCACTTTAAATCCCCCGTCGTAATTTCAACCGTATATAAACGTAAAACATCCATATCAAGAAAATTGTCAATCATTTTTCATCGACCATAAAACGAATTCCGATGTAATAAGACACGTTAAATGTATTATGGTGTTGTGTCGCGGGCCCGAGGAAAACAACCATTCGATCTTGGTGCCCGCAGGCGACGAAATCTTTTCTCTAAGACTATGATGGCGGTAGTGACGATAGATAGCCTTGGTGTAGTTGATGAACAACACTGTCCAAAGTTGATTGAAACAAAAGAATACCGAATAACCTGGGAAATGACCTAAAACAATGTAAACCTCGAAATAATAACTCAATTAACTGAATGACAGGCCAAATCGATATGCCTAGATACATTAATACAGCAGACTGAAACTACTCCAGATACTGCCTGATGTCCATGCATAGATAATTTTGAAGTTGATGCCAGTGGCCTGAAGACTTTTGCGGTTAGCGGAACCTTATTGGGTAACAAGCTGAAGACCCACGATGTGCTGATATAGCAATTGAATTCTCTCGTCCCGTTTTGGGGTCGCAGATGATTTATTTTTGCTCAAATGTCGAAATAAATACAAGTTGAGCTAAGATTTTCGAAAAACGCTAGTTGTAGATAAAACTTTTAGATTTTGTTGGAGAAGTTCTTAGACACTGCCGCTTGGCTTACCATATAGTTTGCATAGAAATAAAACGTGCGAAATGAACTGAAAATATTAAATCGAACACAAAGTCTAAAGCTAACAACTTCACTAATAACCGTAACAAGCAACAATCATTCAGTCAACCCATCATAATAACAGCAAAAGCAACATGGTTTTAAATTTATCAGTGTTGACATAATGAGTAATTGCAGAGGCCGAACAGCCTGGAGATATCGGTACCTGGCAGCGGCTGGACGAGCAACTTCATTCAAAGAGGTGGACATCTGATTGCTTTCGCGTGGACATGAGCTCAAAGTGCTTCCAAAATTGAAATGACTCCATCAAAACATCGAGAGAAATCGAAAATCAATACGGACTAGAAAACAAGAACGAGTCAAAGAAGCGAAACGAGAGCAAAACAAGAACCTGACGAAGATAACATTCGTAAATTACATAAGTACATTAGCATTATCTTTATCCTTCGTGTATTATTGTTGTTGTAGCTTTTGAAAGCATGAAGTCTTATGGCGCATTTTCATTTAGTATTGTTGTCGCCGTCGATGTTAGTTTTGGACCGTCTTTTCTCTTTGATTCTTCTTCAAGTAATATTCTCATCTCGATTTTCATTTATTTTTTTCGGATGTATAAACCCTGCTTCGGTTTTCTTGGACCTTTTTATGTCAGCACTCTGATCATCGGTCACATCAAAAATTGAAATATTTGATTTAACATCGAAATGAGTTTTTGATGTGCCCGATAGTGTCGGATAGGGATCGAGAATTTGAGTCACAGTTTAGCTTGATCGAATACTAGTAGCTCCGTAGTTGGGTCTTAACCAGGATTTGTTCGAGAGTCTGATGACAGATTATGTGAATGATTGCGGAAAAGAAGCACAAGAAATGTTTGTTACCTGTTGTCGTTGGTATGTAAGTACCCTTCTGGCTGTTTCAATGCTTTGGTTCGTTCAAGAGAACGAAATAAAACCTATCAGATTGTGGGTCTACGCTTCGATAGGTTTCGATGTTCATAGAGCAAACGAAAATCTATTGTGTCAGCTTAAAAGCATTCTATCGCGAAAGAAAAAAACAACATAGAAAATGGGGAGGGTGACGTGATGTTGCCGACAAAGTTGTGAACTCATTGCGGACCCCCAAATAATAATCTATTAGAGAAAATGAGTTGTTGAGGTTTTTAATCAGAAAATCAGATTATGAGGAGGTTTTCGTGGGAATTAATTAAGGTGTTGAAATTTAGCTTTAAAAAGTCACCTAAATATTTAATTCATATGCAAAGAAAGTTTGAAGAGAACGGAACTTTTTCAAAAAAGTTCATTTCAGTGGTGCCATCTTATTAGTGGAAGTGTGCTGTGTACAATGAAAAGCCACTTCCTTCACTGACATCCTGTCAAAATTGCATGACGCTTAATTGAGTAGAAGCTGAGATATAGTGCTCAAAATAGCAGTGTGTTCGTGGTGTCGATCGAGAAATGAACATTGAGCAAGTGAAAAAGTTCATGAGTTCATCAAACATGAACCAAAATCTTCATTGCGATTCAAGGAAATGGAATTAAATATGCCCAAAAATTCAATTTATTGTATTTTGACCAAACATTAAATCAGCGGAAGGTGTGTGCACGGTTTGAGACTTAGTCTTTTGCATCTGATGCCAAAACCAAGCGTCAAAGTGCTGAATGGAACCACCCATCCGAGTCAAATCACAAAAAAGGCATCTGGTAGAGTCAAAAGTGAAGGTAATGTTGATTGGTTGCTATGATTGTGAGGACATTCCTCATCGAGAATTTGCTCCACCTGGCCAAAAAAATTCTGCTGTGTTTTATCCTGTTGTCCTGAAACGTCTGTTGTTGTTGTTCTGAAACGTCTACATTTGTCGTGTGAAGCCACAATGCCGTGAAAAAGAAAGTTGGTGTTTGTTGTATGACAATGCCTCTTCTCTTCGATCGAACTTGATCATAGATTTTTTGATCAAATTGGCATTTTAACCATCAACCACTCCCCGTATTTGAATGATTTAGCATCGAACGACTTTAACTTATTCTTTAAACTGCACTTGCCGATAAAAAAAATTGAAAAAAATCAGATACTACGCTATGTACATGGAAGCCTGAGCTATAAAATATAGCTTCCAGCCCCCTAATTTTACATTTGATAAAAACCACATTTCGCATACTTTCATGTAACCATTACATGTAAATGGAAAATGTAAATTGCTATTATTTTATGTATACACCTTGTTCGGTCTAATGTAAATAAATAAACAAATCAATGTTTCGGAGTATTTTGCCATGCATATAGTTCGGACACCCATGCACATAGTTTCAGCTCCTAAGAATATAGTCTCGGCGATTATAATTAAAGTAAATCGAATAAGATCGTGTAGGCTATTTTGGCTTAAAATGAATTTTCGTCCATATGTTCATGATATTGTAAAATCAGAATTTGATTTGGTAGTATTGGTTTTCCCTTTCGATTTTCCTCTTCCATTTATGAACACAAATATGTAAGCAACCACAAAATTATGGCATTAAGCATATGGAAAGATAAATGCATGAAAATCGAAAGGTCCCAAAATCAAAGCATACCCCAAGCAGAATTGCCAACCTATGGGATTTCCCCCAAGATCTAGAGAGTTTTTACATCATCGGAAATTGTGATGTTTAGATTTGCTATGGTCATATGTGGATGTAGAGCGATCGCTTTCATTTTGAAAATCACTTTTGCTTTCACTTTTGAGCATTCCAAACAATATCTTGCTCTTGCTTGCTTCAAACGATATTTCTATTTTTTTTGTGTACAATTATTAAAATGTATGTATGTATATCTTTTTTCTTGCATATTTTGGCAATTTTTCACTGAAAGAAAAACTCTTGGTTGGTTCAACTATTTTTAATAGTATTGCAACGATTCATTCAAAATCGTTAAACGAACTACGGAAAATAGTTATTTTTATTATGTTAATATAGTTAATTTAACGATATAAAAGTAGTTGGTTCTGGTTGAACAAAAAATATCGCAACGTTCATAAAATCAACTGTTTTAATTGTTTCATAACCACGAAAATTAGTTAAATAGAAAAATTTTCATCAATTCACTCAAAACTTCAACGTTTCGAATTATCAACTGTTTTTATGGTACTTAAACTACTTCGCAATAGTTGATTTCAACAAACGTAATTCAGTGAGCAACGTCTTTGGAATTACTCTACGCAAAGTAGAATGGTTTCAACATTTGGATGTTTTTCATGCTCCGAATGAAATTGTTTATCAACCACGCGTCATGGTGCATAAAAGTAATCAACAATTTTCTTATGGTTGTTTTAACTATAGCCCTAGTTGATGCAAAAACAACTAAGGAAAATGGTTGATTATACCAAGATTTTTCTTTCAGTGTTGGGAGATTTTTTGCATATTTTGGTCATTTTAACTGAATGTTTATTAGCATATTTCAATGACTTTTCGTGCATATTTGACCTTTTTTTCATGCATTATCATTCGGGCACTGGTTATAATATATTCATTTGCAAGCTATAAAACATGGCGAACATAATTTATAACAATCGCTGTAATTTGTATGCCAAAGTCAACTATGTACATAGCGCCAGACATATATAAATTTTGGTCTCGATCACTTTGCTTTTTCAGTGGAGAATTAAATTTTTGACAATATGTGAGTGAAACAGATCCTCAATAACGCTTCAAATCATGACTTAAACAAAAGAACGAACACAATGGACAGTATAATAAAAAGTTTTGACTAGCGCAGGGGCTAGTATCGAACATTTTTAAATTTTAAACTGTGTCGGCTGATCAAGTCTCGCGTCATTACTTACCGCACAGTATATTGCACGGTGCACAAAATTATATATAACCGGATCGAAACGTTAATCTGGGTGGATAATTATTTTCAAAGCAATTATGAAGATACTCTATGAATTGAAAAACTTCTAATGAAAATCAATTTTTTTCTTAACGGTGGAGAGAGAGAATAACAATACTACCGTATTATATCTCGTTGATAAAACATCTGCCGTTTTTCTGAAGCCAACCACGACACTTTCATCAAACCTGTATGTATATAAACACCCAATTTATCCCATTCCAAAGACGAAAAAAAACATTCATTGAATTTTCATCATTCAATCCTCTGTCACCCTCTTCCACGTATCTTCACTACATTATACAACAAAAAGGAGTCAACAATACACGTTTCGAAATTCAACCCTATTTCAATCCTTGACTGCTCAGCAATACTATAGTGAAACACACACAAGGTATAATCGTACGAATGTAACAAAAAAAAAAACACAAGCTGGAAAGTACCTTCATTGCGCCAAGCTATAGAAAAATCCAACATTGTGCCGAGAGAAAGGAAAAAAGATACTAATACACCCTTCAGCTTTAGATCTCTGATTCTTTTGTGAAATCGACAAGAGTGTATCAAAGCTACGTTTGCATAACTTTTTTATGGTACAATGTCAACCCAGATCCCTTCCGAAGGTGTTTACTCTCCACTCTTCTCAGCTATTGGTTGGTCCATTTGAAACAACATTCTTTCTCCCTACTCGCCCAAAATCAGGATTCTCATTGTCGAATAAGTCTTGTCTCAACCCTCTAAGATTGCACTACGTACAAAGCTCATGTTGTTCCAGCTACTGCCCATCAAGAAGAACGACGAATGAATGGAGGACATTGTGAGCTATGTAAAAGGGAAATCATCAACACAACCAAGTGGAAAATCAGCAAACGCACATTATTCGAGGGTGGAAAATTCGGTTGTGTGCTACGAAGTAGTGTTGGCAGAACAGGAAGGAGAGAATTGAGTCGGCATAAAATTCGAGTCATGAATACTGAGAGGCAAACAAACAACCAACTAAATCTCGAATCGAAACAAAGCAACGTCTTCGCGTGCTTGTGTCAGGAAATGTTAACAGTGAGAAGCGGAAATAACTTGGTGGAGGGCAGAATGCTTGCTGTGAATGGGTTCCAGTGCCAGGACTGAATTTCATGCTTTGCCGAAAATTCGATTCGAATGGATTTTGGCCTGATGGACAAGGCCAAATAAGTAAATCATCGATGATAGTAAATTTTGAAATATTTTTTGAAGTGTGGGAAATAAACAAGTAACTTTTTTCGAAATATTAAATCAAAACTTCGAAATTGACCATTCAACCTCATCAAATTTCTTCAGACACCTCCTAACATCTCATCCCAATTCAATTACTTTTCATTCAATCCGCCACATCTTCAAGCATCCCTAACAGCTGCAATGCATTATGCTAATGAACGATTTGGTGTCAAGGATCTCGCGCACCCTGGGGCCAAAGCAAACCTCGATAATTTGAACAGTGTTTGCCACTTTGCGGCCGATTTCCTGCTCAATGCCCCACCCTATGTCGAATCGTATTTGTAGTTTACTTTTGAACGCACGCCACAGATGACATCTTTCGCAATGTTTATTTGTGCCTTTGGGGAAAATTCGGATGATGGGTGGGTGGAAAAAGAGATTACGTGAGGATTCATCTGGAAAATTCAATAACACAATTTCGGTATGCTCGAATGCGTTGAAGGTGGGTCGGCGGATCGGGTCGTTGGCTCGACTTTGATAAAGACCGCTCGCTACTAATGTAATAAGTAAGTCATACGATTTCTGTATCAAGTTTAAATTGAAATGCAGGTTAATATGTACATACATGTGCGTGATGTTTGTTGCGTTGAGGTGTTATGAACAGAAATGCAAACAAACCAAATGAGTCGTATGTGCGATATTGTGAAGAAGTTTTGTTTATTTGGCGATTAGTTAGGTATGGTGGAAAAGTTAGCTAAAGTTATTCATTGGGAAGAATATTAAGGACTTCGGGGCAGTATGATGTTCTCAACAAGGTACTGCATAGGCAGAATTTTCAAACATTACATTAAATAAAGAAATTCACTGAAGAGGATGATTAGAGACATTTTTTTAGGCAACTTTGAAAAAAGTCCTTTTTCGGTTTTAAATCAATGCGTAAATATAATGTTCATTCAAAATAAGATAATCTAGAAATACTACTTAATTTGGCTTAAAAAAATATTTTCATGTTGGTTTTCTTGTTGGTGTTCTTTGAAAATAAAGTTTGATATTCATTTTGCTATTCAAACCGACTGCACTTGAAAACACACTCTTTCGAGCCTGAGAATCGCGAAATACAACGAATCGATATTGCTATGTTTATATACAAGTAGGAAAAGTTATAGAATGTTACATTGTACGATACTTGCTTGTGTATTTCCTTCCAACCGGGATTCTTCCCAATCTTACCTAACATAACATAACTGAGGATAATTTGGCCGGGTTAATAATTCTTAGTTTTGTGTTGGGTGGCACTGAAAGTAAGAAATTATTGACAGTGCAAATTCTTATGTCATTTCACTGCTATGACGATACTTATCAAAATGTCATAGATGTTCATACACTTCCGTGTTAGCCTTGTATTTTTTCGCAAACATGTCTCAATCCAAATAGAGTGAATTTACGGCACGTATTTTCGTTATTTTTGAATCAAACGAAAAACGCAAGCCAAAGCCATCGTCTCCTTGTCGAAACTTACGGTGACTATGTACTAAGGCAAGTCGGTTGTGTTCGGATTCAAAAGTGGTGATTTCGATTTGCGTGTCAAGATGCCTGAATGGCAAGCACTGTCGGGTAAAGAGGCAAACTTAGCAACAAGATGGCAGATTGGTTACATGTTAGCCGCCAAACCATTAAAACATAAGGTGATGATCAAATTTCGCTATACAGCGATTCAAAAAGAGTTCAAACATAAATTAGGGTTAAAAGTTGATTTAGCAAGGTCAAATAATGAATAGCAAGGTCAAATAATGATAGCACAGTCAGGGGATTTTTATAGAGACAGTTCGATCTATGCTCGAATCGCCAGCGTAGATGGAGAGCTGATGCGAAAATGACAGGTTTTTTATTGCAGGTTATAGCTAATGGATTCAAGGTCGATGTTTTCAAGACAAGTACAACATAAAACCATTTTGAATTGTATCAGTGGTAGATGATGTCCACAGCTGTTCACATGGGCATTTAATTGTAGAGTGGGCCCCCTTTGCCGATTGGCGAGTTATCCGAAGATGCTGAAAAGTCGAGAAACAAAGACATCAAAGCATTTCGCGAAAGGTTTGCTGGGGAATTTTCCAGAGAGGATAAAATACAAGATGTATTTCAACGACTCACAAGCCCTGGCAATATTCAGCCGAGAAAGAGTAATAGCATTTCAAAGGCGCCATTCAACTTTTATTGCCTCCTACGGCTCTTGAAAATATCGATTTAATCAAAAATGTTGACAAATCTTGGGAATCGGAGACGAACACAGATTTGAATGAAATTTTGCCAGTTTTTAGTTTCTACTTTTCACTAATATCACTAGTTTGTATTTCCAAAACACTGTGCACGAATCCTATAGTAAGTTAGACCCAAAAATGTAGTAAACGAATTCATATGCAGTCTTTTTTGTTTTCTATCATTTTTAAGCCCCTATTGCTATTTTCTTCAAAACTGCGATTTATTTTGACTTTCATCTTTTTCAGAGCCATTTTATTCAATAAAGATAATTAAATTGGAATGGTTTTCAATCAGAAATAACAACAGTATGTTTTTTAAACGAATTCTCATTTGAGTCTGTCAATTTTTCCTGCTTGGAATCGGCCATTTTGAAGCCGCTATTTTGAAAATCTAAATTCTGAACTCTACTTCGAAACTAGCAACTTGAAGCGCTCGTGTGAATATTTGGACTCAAATCCAAACGTTTTTCGAGTTTCGATCAGCTTTCTCTGGATCTAGATCAAATCTGAGTCTAGACGATTTACTATGTTGTGAGATTATCTAACTAGTACATGTTAGTTGATGAATTAATTCGACAATAAAATGCCATCTGTTTTTAACTATTTCATCACTTTCAACTTTAGAAGCTGGTGCATTAATTTGCGGAATGCATAAAGCACAGCTGAAACTTACAAAGCTGATTGGATAGAGCACCGGTAGGTAGTGTGTGTAGTTCATGGTTCGAATACACCCATGAGCACACGCCGGGGTTCGAGTAAACCTAGCTTTTAACTAGGTGCTGAGTCATATCAAAATTGGATGAGTCATAGAATTTATCACTTCATACTCATAGACAATGATTGCAAATGAAATCCTTGCCGATTTCAACCCCATAAAAGGGTTGTAGTGGAGGTTCTTTACTTTTATTATGTCTGTCTTTAGTAGTCCGACAAGATTTCATTCAAATCAATTTTGGGAAACTTGATAAAAAAGAATATATTTTCTGTTTTCAAACTCTTTGTGGTTTTTTTAATAATAAATACTGATTTGATGCAATTGGGAATGCATATTTGTTTGCACTGAATTTGAAAAGGATATTATTATATTTGATTTACACCTTGAATGAGAAGACAATGAAAGTAAAAGAATAAAACTTTTTGTTTGACATGAAATCTAAGTAAATTGACGTCACAAATCCCGAGCCTGAGACTTTATTTAACAGTGGGTTTGTTAGAAAATATCAAATGGGTTTGTTAGAAAATATCAAATTTGAGCTACTTAAATTTTAAGGACATCGAAAAACACAAAAACAACTTCTGATGAACGGAAAGAAACTCCAGAACATTCCAAATAATCAGTCATTCAAAAAATCACTATTAAGAAATGGCGACAACAAATTACTCACACATTTTAATTTTGGTATTATCACTAGATGGTTCTAGCAATATTTTATGACCCGAATCTCCTTGTCATTTAAGAATTGTTTTAACTTTTTTTTTTACATAAGTCTGTAACTTTTTATGTCCTTGTATTAACAGTACATTTTATCCACTCATTTGGATCAATATAGAAACATACAGAAACAAACTATTTAGTTTTCTTGGAGTATTTAATTTTTATAATTTCAATAACGCTTTAAAAAATATTTTGCTAAATATTATTAACTCTTTGACAATTTTCTGATAAATTTACTATTTTTGGACAACTGCCACCTTCGTGGAAAACAAACTTTGGGTATAATTTTACAATAAATGAACGAACAAAACAAAATTCATTTGTCAAGCCCTATCATATTTAATTTATCAATAACGACCAAAATATTTATCAATCATACGAATTCCCGTAAATGAATCCGTCAAAGTTTATTGCTTTCAATCTTATCTTGTTTCATTCGTTTGTTCTAACAAGAATGCTACATTGAATACAATCAAATATTCTACTATTCAATGTAATATTCTTTATCTTACAATTAGCGTACAATCTAGTAATAGTAAAAAATCGGAATATTTACCCCACATACCTTGGGGGAACCCAACAGCATCAAGGCCGTGTGTGAGCCCGAAATGCCCCAATGACGTCATGGGCATACCAGGTGGTAGAGGCCCATGCGGTACGGTATGATGCGGATGTGGTGCCCCATATCCATGCGGTCCCAGTTCGCCGCTTTTTAAAAAGCCCGCCATAAAGGCTTCGCTTGTGTGCAGCGCCACGGCAGGAAACTTTATTTTGCTTTCCTTATAGACCTGAAATACAAATGAAATAAGATGTTATATTTTGAATTTCAAATATTTACTCCTAAATTTAATTATATATATAATGAGGTTAATCGTCTCTCGACTGGACCAACATGGATGGATATCCAGTCAATTGAGAATCTATTGACAGATCTGACACAAACATCACATATTACCACATTAATTTCTGTCTTGCAAGATCACACATGCTTTAATCGATCGTATCGTTCGCGTCAAATCTCGAACGAAGAGCAACGTCCGGCGCTCGATCCAAAAACTCGATGTTAAATAGGCGTCGATAGGATCTTCCAGTTGCACGGGTGGGCCATTTTTCCTTCTTGTTGCATCTGATTGAAATTTTGACATATCATTGTAATACGTCCGCCCTCCATAACAGCCCGGGGTACTTGTGGCCTCTTAGCTACACAACACCCAGATAAACGAGACTGCATCATTGGAAAATAATTGACAGATGCGAAATTAATTTTCGACTACTCTTACCAGGTACCTCTTGTTATTGCCTCATGTCTGCTTCTCGAGTTTCCCCCTGACAGAACTTAGGAATCCTAACCGCCATCGGTTCGGCAGCACACAAGAGAATTAAGAAGTTCTACTCTCGAAACCACTAAAAGTTCACTGAATCGTGTAATTTACTTCGAAAAGTAGCACACAACGCTCATTGCACAGAAGATTATATGTATGAGGTTTCCCAATTATTCTATGAAACATTGTGCATTTTTCCTTTCACTCCACGATGCTGGTGACAAATTTGTCTTTTGAGTTTGAGTACAATATTAGTTTCCATTTTTGTTGTCTGCAGCACAACAGACAACGTACAAGAAAAGTCGGCGAATTCACTTTGAATTTGGATTAGGATTTAAACATGCATTTTTCATTCTTGTCCTTTCTTTCGTCATCATCCCTTTTCCTTAAAACAGGAATTTTCACTTCAGCCACCACAGTCAGAGCAAAAACAATTTTCACCAGAACGCACTTTATTGACAGTAGAAGATTATGAAAGAAACACACATCGCTGAAAATAGACATTTGCGAGCTAATTTTAAATTTGGTATTATCTGAAAAGACGATGACGTTCCAAACCAACGACAAGCCGAAAGAAAAATAATGAAATTTTTCGAAAAACTCGGGTACTTATGGTTTTCGTGTACATGCGAAGTAATGAGTAAGTACATACAGCAATGATTTCACTTTGAAGGCTAAGGATTAGAGATTTGTAAAGATATTCTTTTGTCATAAGCTAATCCTTGCTCGAGATAATCGAAATACCGGGAAAAGTGTTGGGGTAAGAAAAAATGAGTTTCGGGTAGATGGTGAGATGCAGGTAATTGAGGAGAAGAATATCATTTAAACGAATACATCGGTGTAAATGCTCTATAAAAGTGAACTATCCTCAAGGGGTTGCATGCAATATGCGTGGCATGCATCGTGCTGGCCGTGCAGCATATATTTAGAACGTCTATACTGCAAATTTATGTTTACTATTATTTCCATTCCAAGCCCATCGTTGTGACATTGGTCTCACAATGATCGGAATACTTATTGCAATATTTCAAAAATATTATCAAAAATTTTGACAAAATATCAGCATTAGTGGCAAGTATATTTTAAGTGATAGCAGCACTGAATAGTGCTTAATTAAAGCTGTTATCAAAAATAATAAAAATTGATTCGGGAGACACGAAACGCTGCTGGGAAATGCGAAAATTTTTTTTAGTTCGACTCAAAATGCCCTAAAGCAAAGCGCTTTTTAACTTTACTCAAGAAACAACCTTCGGAAACAGCCGATATTACTGGTCGAACTTGTTTTTACAACTAAACAGTCATTGTCGACAGTTAGAGTTTTAGGGCTTTTTAATTTTTATTTTAAGAAGTGGAATTCCAGTAATGGTGGCAAGATTCGGCGCATTGCCAAGTCGCCAAACTCATAAGCAAAGCGTACATCAGAGTAGCACCCATGACAACTGACTTCATTTGAGCTTTATAGTCCCTTAGTAGTTATTTCAAATACTGAGCGGGTTCCTCAACTACTCATTAAGGTGTGATCGATACAGCAACTATGCCATAGTTAGATAGTTGGTCACATTAAGCCTTTATCCTCAACTCTAATTATGTGTTATCAGAACGGTCCAGCCATGAACACTAAGGTGAGCGTATTTTACTTCTTTAGCTTCTGATCATATCATTGACCTTACTGTAAATTGGCCCACTGACGGTATTATGATAATAAGCTCTTTCCTTTTCACACTATCTTCCGTCGTGATCGCGGTCGATTGTTAACGATTTAAAGTGATGGTGGTGATGTTTTAGTAGCCATCCGCAAATCTCTGTATTGGTTTCTGTCCGTATCCTCCTGTTGAGTGTATTGTGCTTCATGCCACCAAAGTTCTTTCCGAAATTCTGATTGTCTTCTCTTTATATGCCCTATTTAATTCTTCTTTCTTTACAAAGCTTTCGGCATATCTCTTGAATATCTTTATCTTTACATTGCTATTAATGCGTGGTAACTTTAATTTGTCTAGTCTTGTTCGGGATATCTTCTTCTGTGTCTTTCATAGCTGATTAATTTTTGTCAGCATGTTTCGTTTTTAGACTCCATTTCCGATTCCAATTAGAAAATACTGGATTTTGGCCTCTCGAACATCCCCTCCTATAACATTACCCTAAATTGGATTGGAATTGTTTTTGCGGGATGATTAAAACTGAAAGATGCCTCCGCATTTTATGTTCCTCCTGATGCGCACCACTCCCCACTTTCGATCACGATATCGATCGACTTCTCAGTCACTGAAATTCTCCCTAGACCCTTATATTTCATTTATTATAAAGCTGACTTTGGGACATGAACAATGAAATCAACTTCACTGAAAAAAATCCACATAGCGCCCAGAGCCATGTAACATAGCGCATTATTTATGGTCCCATACGCCATGTACATAATACTCTGAGCCATGCAATATGGCTCCCAGCGCCATAATCTCAGAATCTACATAGCGCGTGGTCCCATGTTACATGGCGCAGCATTTATGGTGCCACACGCTATGCACATAGTGCCCTGAGCCATGCAGTATAGCTACCAGCGCCATAATTACATGGCGCAGAAATTATGGCCCCACACGCCATATTACATAGTGCCATGAGTCATGTAATATGGCTCATGGCACTCCAATTATAACTCGCAGCCATACTGTGTGAGGGGATCTATAAATGTCAGCAAGTGATACTTGAGTATCGTCGACAGATCAATCGGCTAAGAGCGCATATTATTGAATGGCTCCTTCGGCGACTCTAAATGCAGCCAGCGCCTGTTTGTTGCAAGCAAGTGACTTCTCCGTGTGCTCATTTATGGTAAGTAGCACTGTTTTGACGGATTTGCTTCTTCAATGTACTATAGTCTTCCACGCCATGTACTATAGTCTTCCACGCCATGTACTATAGTCCTTCACGCCATGTACTATAGTCCTTCACGCCATGTACTATAGTCCTCCACGCCATGTACTATAGTCCTCCACGCCATGTACTATAGTCCTCCACGCCATGTACTATAGTCCTCCACGCCATGTACTATAGACCTCTACGCCATGTACTATAGACCTCTACGCCGTACATTATAGTCCTCCACGCCATACAGTATAGTCCTCCACGCCATACAGTATAGTCCTCCACGCCATGTATTATAGCTCTCCACGCCATGCACTATAGTTCTCCACGCCATGTACATGGCGTGGAAGACTATAGTACATGGCGTGTAGGCCTATGTACTTTTCGCCATGTATTATGGCGTGTGGCGCTATATTTTATCACAATCCCTAAATCGACTATGTACATGGCGCCAGAAGTCTATAAATTATGGCGTCTGGCGCCATGTGTTTTCTCAGTGTTGAAGAATTTTTTTTCTTCAATCTTTCTCTTTATGAATGAATGTGTTTTAATTTTTTTCTTCTTAATTTCACGATTTACTCCTACCAGTCGACCACGCAAAGGGAATGATCCTCCTTGGTTACGGTCTGGTGTGGCATCTGCCCTGAAAGATGAAGACTTTTTAGAAATCTCAAAGTTACGCTCTGCAGAAAACGTTATTGGTAGTCAAGCCAAGCGTGATATTTTTTCACCAACATTGAGTTTATAGTTTATATGTTTGTTGAGTTGATGTGATACTGATTCATAAATTGCATGACCCAAGCTGCATTTTCTTATCTTCCTGCTTTGGTCCTACATCCCTCTTTTGCTTCTGAGCAGCATAAGTTGATTAAGTTGATACCATCTACATCTAACTTTAAAACCTTCTCCAACTTGGGCGCATCTGTTTGTTTTGGCGTTACCAATGGCTTCTTATCCTGATTTATCTCCTAAATTTCTGATCGTACTTGTACTGTAAATGGGCTTTCTCAATCGTCTTTTGCATTCTGTTTTCTTGCCGGTACCCCACAAGATTGAATTCTTGGATCACTCTTATTCACTGTTTTTATTAATGATCGTCTATCAGTTACACATTTCAATCTCTCAACGATTGTCTCCAACTTCAAACGATCTTTGCGCTCTGGATAATTGGTGCTTGAGAAATTCACTTGCCTTGATCATATCAATATGTCATCTTTTTTACCTTACCCTGATAAACTGCTTCGTTTAATGTCCTACTCTCGTCATGATTTCCCTCTCACTATTGTAGATAACTAACGGCCTTGGCATGTTTTTAGATTCTAAACTTAAGTTCGACTGACATCGCATCTTGCCATCCTTTTGGTAACTTGTTACCTTGTGACCGACTGTTTCTTTTTCTTTATTTCGTAGTGTCCAAGAAAATTGCTGTCAATTCTGGTCCCCTATCTTAGATATCTGATTGACACGGTGGGACATATTTAACGTAGATTTACCCGTTCGTTATTGTTTAAATTTCGCACTCCCTATTACGAATATAGTGATTGCTTATCACTGTTGCAAATCCCGTCTTTGGATCCTGCTGAATGTGCCTCGATTAGTATTTGTTTGTTAAGGTTATTCGTTGTCCTATGCATTCTGACCATGACTATAAGCTGCTGCTTCGAAATAATAAACCATTCTAATACGAAGTTTTGTATTAGAGGATAATGTAAGTGTGCTTATAATAGGTTTACTATTAATTTTATTCAGCTTTTCAGTATTCAAAAAAAGTAGTATGTATCTTTATCTAGGTTTTTAGTCCTTTGCCATGGGAAAAGTATTAACCATGTAAAATGCAAAAGGTAGGTATGCTCTACGAACATTTCGTTTGTAAGATGTGTCTAAGTTTGCCAGGCCCACAAAAAATGCTTGGTATCTTTTTGAAATTTTTCGAATTGGCTTCAGCTTACATAGGCAAAGAAGCAATTTAGTATATTAAAGCTGAACAAGGATAGTTCCTCGAGGTATTTGGGATATATTTGGGATATCTACTATACATCTCAAATATCAGATAATAAATTAAAATCCCAAGGGGCACACTAAAACATTACTTGTCGAAATCATATTCCCACAACAATTGAGAATTTGCACAAAAAATAAAACGAAGCCTTCAAAAAAAATCTATACCACCTCTAGGAAAATCTAGAAATCGAAATCCCTATAAAATATCAAATTTATTATCTTCCTTTTCGTTTGCTAGAGCACATTTAAATTATAGCATTCACTCTTCAGAAAGAATTTCAACAGCAACACCAACAACAACACCACTATCACGACAGTTGAATTAATGGAAAAACGGCAGCACTGCTGTTCTTCGCGTACAAAAGCCGTGAATATTTTATAGAATTTACTAAGAGGTTTGACATTATTGATCAATAAAACACCACGACGCCCGAGAAACCACTTCATTGAATCGGTAATTTTTCTAGTTCGAGTGAAAAAATTCTCAGCAGTTTTATGGATGTCAAAATTTTTAATAGTAGCCAGAGAGATTTTTTTTACGGAATATATGTATATCTCGATTTGCTTTGTAATATTTGCATAAAAACCGGGAGCGTCAAAACATATTTCGAAAGAATAATGCTACTGGCCTATCTAAGTGACGACCTTGTGCGAGTTCGCATACATCTGTAGTAGTTGTGTTTTTTGGCGAAGCAGAAGATAAATGGCTAGTAGTATGGTCCGATTACGTGATACGAACAAATGACAAAATTCGTCTTTGTTCCAGCACGATCCTGATCTTTTCTGCTGTGCAGTTTTGCTTTAAAAACTGTCCCGTGATCTCGGGCGACATTATTGTAGGTGGCTCAGCAGTATAGCCTAAGATAACAGAAAGATTTTTATGCCCGGAAATGTCGAAAAGTCTAAATGAGCAGCCTTGTATTGAGCGTGTCACGTGCAAGACTGGATGAATGATCTAGCGCATGCTATTGATTAGAATTCCGTCCCAAATTTAAAAATTCATTGGTTACTACGCGTGTTAAAAACGCACGATTATTGGTTTTGCAAATGGTTAGATCTGGAGATAAATTTGCATTATGAATATGAATTTCGAAATGATTTCGTTTTTTCAAAAAACATTTTGAATGTAAAGTAACTCGAAACAGCGAAATCGAAATATTTTCGCGAAACACGTTCCAACTTCCATAATAGCTTCACGCGGCAGATATTGTATAAATTGAATATGCGCACTAGATATTAAAAAAGCCCACTAACAAATATTTGATCGCTTCAGCTATTTCGAATGATATTAAAGCGCAAATTATTGTTTCGAATCTGACGTCACTAAATTTCCCGTAAGCATGCAATGTCGAATACACGACATCTGTCGAACGTCCGTTTCAGGACCCAAAATATTTATAGATCCAAATTAGAATAGCCCAGATTCAGATACTTCAATCAATTATGCCATCCACTAAGCTACGACATGGAATTGCTCAATCGACGGGGCACCTAATTAAGACGAATTCAAAACTGTTAGTACGCAAAAAAAAAATCGGATTTGCTCCTAGAACACTCATTCCCGATGAACCATCTCCCACAAAAACCAGGCACTAGCATATGAAATATTAATATCCACTTAAATGGAATGCTGTTAACATTGACAGCAATATCTAGCTACCGTTTTCGCGATCGGCTCTTTAGATTCGTCGCTTTTTTCCTCGCTCACAAGTGCCTGGGGAATGGAAAGCTTGAAGGTCTATGAACCTATTCCCTACATTTATCATAAATGCGGTTTTACATTCCGGTCACTTCGAGTAGCATGAAATCGACGGGAGAGCAACGGTTTTTAAGGTATTTTTTCATCCATACATATTCATAGTCCCTCCTGGTGGAGATTTTAATTAATTTGTCGAATTTGTAATGGCTACTTAATTATGGGTACATACACGTGTAGATGCAAGCTGCTGATGCTTGCGACTGCTTTCTTTCCGTAATTTCTGTGCCCGAGTTATAAGGATTTTACGTTTCTGATATGAATATTAATTGAGGCATGAAGATTGACCAATATGATTTACGGCATTGACATTTGATTAACTTCTGTGTGCCGTGTTTTCATTTCTCGGGCTTTTTTCCACGGTCTCTCGCTTATTATGCCACTTTTTTCTGTTTATGGTAATTAAACAAAATGAGATTGATTAGGTTAATTGTGCGACTGTGTGTTTTCCACAATTATTATTTATGCATATTGTTTTTCTGGCGGCTTTACGTTCGTTTCGCTCGGTCCATCTGGCCGGACACTGGGGCTCGTCAGAGCCATAAAGCAATCGTAAAACCGGAGATTTTGATTAACGATCTCTAAAACGATGTTGCCTTTAAATCTGGAACCGTAAAATGATCACCTTTGATATATTGAGCGTGGCTGAGCCAGATGCATATCTCATATATTTACGAGCCGGACAATCTATTCGCGGTCCGCGTCATGATTTTGTGACTGGATTTCCTCGTTTCGATGCTTTTATTGTATGTACGCTGTGGTGTGCGCAAGTTCGGATCACCTATCAATAAATTTCGATAATGAAGCACCCCAACGACGACGAGATCATCAATTAGGTCTCGGCCAGTTGTGGTGGTTCGGGCGACGATGCCTTTGCCGAACGAGGTGTTTATCGAATTACACGCAGATTACATTATTAGGCTGTGATATGTATCGGATAATTGTTTGCTACTAAAACTTGAGAATAAATCTTAATCCGGATTGGCATTGATGCTAATATGTTTCTTACTTTGATGTAGTCTAAATGTGTGAGATGCTGATGCGTCCCAATTTCTTGGGCCTACGTGATCCACGCGCCTCAGATGGGCCTTGGAAACAATTTTGCACATGAAACACTTCACTGAAAGGAATGGTGAAAACCAGCTAAGACACGAGATTCGATGCATTTTAGGCAAGAGCCCACTTTGTTTCCTGCATTTATTTTAAGTGAGAATACGGTTGCCACGCACAAAATGCAACTCCAATTCAAAATTTGCTATGTAAATGTTCGCAACTGAATCTTCGAGTTTTCCTTTGAGCCTGCAAACAGCAACACGGCGAGCATTCAAAACAAAGATTGATTGCATATAGAGGATTAAGGGAAAAAGATCAAACGAAAGTATTTACACTGAACGGTAGCCGAATGCATTTTATTGCTACGATCAATCATCCACGATGAGTATCTTGTTCTCAGCAAGTAAAAATTTATATTTACAATACTACATACATATGCAATGCGAGGATGTTTCCGTTTTCATAGAAGATGTATAGCAGCGATTGATAATTTCATTTTATATCCATACATTTACGCGAAATATTTCGAAGGGAAGTTCAATTTATTTGAACGTCAAATTTTAATGTGATCATTAGTTTCGGTGGCATTAAAAATTATTTCGGTATGCTGTTCATTCTTCGTATGCAGTTTTTTGACATTGCGAAAATCAAGACATCTTGTCAGATAACATCAAATCAAAAAAAGATTCAGAGTTCATGGAAGAGATTCGAATTTGACCAGAAAAACGGGATTGCTTTGCACTTTTGAAACTTTATCTTCTTTTAACATTTGGCGTATAACGTGGGGTTATTTTAACCCCATGCATTAAATATTATTTATGACACCACCACATAAGTTGAATTTCACAATAGCTGGTGGTTGAATATTAGCCCGCCTACTGACAGTGCTCAAAAAACACTACGTAAGTTATGTTTTTTTGTGTATTTTAGTATAACAAAATATTTCTTATTTTCACGTCAAAAACCATTATCGCAATTGTAAATAAACTTGAAAATAATCTTACAACTCATATTTCTATGCTTGTGAATATGTCTTTCAAAGCTTTTTAAGTTTCTAGCGTTGTCTTTCATCGCAAATCTATCACTCAGCAAAAAATCGTTGCATAAATAAAAAAAATAGATATGAATCAAATATTTTCAAATATGATTTGACGTCATATACGTTTCTTTTTAATTCAAATAATCTGCCTTCATTTCAATAACGCTGTATTAAAGTGGTCTTGTTCAGAAAAAAAATGTTTTGTTTTACATTCAATGATGAAAATTATGATATGAAAATAACATTTTTATAATAAAGTGGAATCATTTTTATTAAATGTGGGGGCTTATTTAATTCAAATAAGATTCGTTTTTTATTTAAAAGTGTTTCAAATTTTGATTTAAATTTGATTCTACTAAATTTTAAGTGGTGAAATTTTTCTGAGTGATTATGACGCCGTATCAGAATGGTTTTATGAGAGGTCTGTCTATTATAGCCACCTCTCTAATATTTTAATAATCTTTTAATAGGTTTTAATAAGCTTTTAATAATCTTGATCACTCTATACTCCTATCGAAGCTTCATTCCCTTCAATTCCTTAACTTGATTTTGAACTGGGTTAACTCTTACTTGGCGAATCTAATCCGAATCTAAAAAAAGTGTATTCTTTCGCGGTACCTTGTCATCTTAAATTGAAACCACATCTGGTGTTCCACAAGGTAGTACTCTAGGACTTTTACTGTTCTTCTTATTTATAAAAGAAGGGGGTAGTATTTTGGGGCCACCCTGTTTTGCTTTATACCGGTGGCGCTATGTACAACTACGCTACAAGATTTTTACATAATGTAATTAAGGAGAACACACGAGTTCTGACCAAACACTTAAAATGAAAAAATAAGTAAGGTATCAATGGATGCATATCTTGCATAGAAGTTATAAACGAAGTTATTAAAAGAAATAAATATAAAAGCTTTAAATCGCAGCTAGCCACATATTAATCTTCAACTTAGCCAAATATTTCATCAAAATAAGGCTTGCACATGTTAGTGCACATTCCGAATAGTTCGTTTTAACAAATTGACTTACACAAAAAAATACATTTAATCTAAATTTCGATCGTAAGGGTAAAATGATCGTGCCAAAATAGAAATGTATCTGCCAACCGATCATTTAGATTTGATCATTTGTTTATCGACCCACATACCCTACATTCATTCTCCTCTACCCCAAAATCAAAGTGTCAGTTTCCGGTTTCGGAATACCACTTCTTCGAGAGAAACCAAGTTCCATTCGAAATGTCTTTGTGTTACAAACGAAAAAACAAGTCGCAGTGCTACTTTGCAATCATACACGATCATAAAAAAAAATCAAATTAGCTAACTGGAAATACAAGCAATAAATAAAATAAAATCTAAATAAAGCTCGTTGATGTACGGGTAGCGAACAGCAAAAAACGATTGCATGCCAATAAGAACCACTCGTGGATTCTACACAGTTGATCATCGGCAAGGCAAAAACGACCAGTTTCAAATAAAATACAAAACAGTGTATAAATAATGAAACATTAACTAACCAGATGCGGCATGCTGTTAAGACACCTCTACAGCTCTTTCTCTTCCCTATTAAACAGTAGCCTACAATCGTAATACTATTTCTTATTAGTTTCTCAGATATTTCGAATAATTTTAACTCTACCGCGTGACAGGGCGAGCGACGCGCGGCTTCGGGACTACCGAACAACATCTTTTTCGGGTTTTATATTCATGTTTTTTACTGCCACTAACCAACTGAAAATTTATGACATAAATTTTGAAATTGGTATTAATTTCTTTTCATCTGCATAGCTGCTACTCGAGCTGTGCCTCAGCGTAACCGTGGCTTGTGCTTGTGCTCAGATTGTTTCGGAAGGGCTAGCTAGCCAGCTAGCTGGTAAGGTCTTCAAAGAGAAGACGAGTTCGGGCGGCACTACCAGCCATTCCTTGAATCCCCCGTGACTCCAACGGCGGCAGCAGCAGCAACAACAAAGCCTGATGGCCATATAATGATCACCGTGAAGAAATATGAAGAAGTTCATCAGAGACACAAATTTTGAGATTCTTTTCAATGTTTTTCTTCTTCTTCGAGCTCGGAATGCTTTTTATGAGTGGTATCTGCCGTTGTCAAAAGGTAATGTCCAAATATCAAAATGTAAAAACCAGTTCGTGATAACAAAACACAGAAAAGCCTAAACTGGACACATTCACATGCCGCTAGGTGATGTTGATGGCGAGGCGATGACGGTGGTAGTGGCATGGTACGACCGACATGGAGATAGACTGTTTGAATTCAATCTTCACTTGTTCTCTGATTTATTTTTTCTTTCGATTCTTGCCTTCTTCAGTTCACATGTCCCAACTAAATTTGAGTATGAGATATCAACCTGAATTTATTGATCAGTAATGTGCTTTTTGGCTGTCGCCGTTATGGGGCCACATCGTTGATAAAAACGAAAGTAACAGATGAAATATATTAGAAACGCAAATGCGACTTAAGATGGGTAATAGGACTTAGAATGAGTCGATTTAAAGTGAAACAGCTGGTGAATGACCACTCTTAGTTAAGGTCCTTGTAAATCTTTCGATTTAAAATTATATAGTTCAATTGCCAGTACTACACGTAATGAATTCGACGTTATATGCAACGTGAACTCGGCGTGGTCATCCGATACACAAATCAAACCTACATAATTAGAAAGGAAAGCGTTTACAGCCATTTCTGTTGAACAGGTTTCCAACATCACACGAGGCATATTATCTTCATATTTTTTGTTAGTGTATATTCTCTGCAACTTATCTTGGACGTGTTCGTCGATTGCAAGCAGTGATATTCGGACAGCAGTGGTTAATGTCGATTGATTCCTTTAAAAATACTAGTGTCTAAACATTTTTCTATGAATGTCTATCACGAACCTATTTCGACCGCGATAATATTTTCATATTACTTATTTCCCCGATAAATTGCCGAACTTTTAAATAGCCTGATGTTCGTTCTTCCACTGGGTTTATTGGTTAACGTCTTCTCAATTAGAATATTCCCGTATTCTCGCTAAGTAGCAATGTAGGGATTTAATTTTCAGCGATCCGATGATATCAATCAGTAAAAAACATATCACCTATATCGGAAGTAAAAATATACACTATGCTACAGATACTGATTTTGTTGCCAAATAGTAAGGTTATTCATATAAGAGTTAGTCAATATGTGCATTCATTTACTGAGCCATGCAAAGAAATCTATATTATGGGTTTTTGAATTTTGAATTTCAGCGCGTCGTAACGCTCTTAATTGGATTAAAGTTGCCAATAACAAACAATCATATCGGCAAGCTTTTATTTCGGGCAGTTTCACATTGTAACATATCCCTGAGTTTGAAAATTTACAAAGAGAAAGCCATTTTTCTATCTAATCTGATAATCTCAGACGCAATGCATGAAAGTCTTTGAATGATATTGCTGAAAAGCTAGCTCTGATTATAAAAGCTAATATTTGATGAAGTTGCAAGTTTATACGTTTCGGAGGTTATAAGTGATTTTTCATAAGTTGTATAATATGTACGTACGCGTGCACGAAGTTGTTGCGTTTGGAATTCAAGTGATCTTGTTTTCCATCGAAAATCGGAATGCTTTGAACTCGAAACGTAGATGCGACTAATGTTCTGTAGGGAACTTAAGTAAATGGAGAAAGCTGATGATTTTCGAAGAAAATTAGCGTTATTTATGAATTAAACAACAAAAAAAGTTGTCGTAATAGGTTTCTCCCCCACATCCGGAATTCCTCAAGGATTTGTTCTTGGTCCCTTACTTTGCATTTTGCTTACTTCTGTTATCAGCTCATCCTGTTTTCTTTTCCCGGATGACTTAAAATTCAATAAAATCTGTAAACAATTATCACAAGTTCCAAGCTGATTTATGAAGCAAGCTGATTAGCTACTGGTGCCAAACAATTTTTTTCGTTAAACATCTTGGAGTGTCATCAGATGTCATTCTCACATCAAAATCGTCCTTATGTTAGTCTTATCTGGTGCTTCCTCGTCTGTTGTCTAGCATTTTTTGCACTTCGAATCTGGCCCCGTCTTTTTCAGTATTTATCTGACGTCATTAAATCAGTTCAGCATAGGTTCACTGGCTCGCTGTTTTTTTTTATCAAATTCTGCATTCCCTATTGTCTCTACTCTTCTCGTCTTTTTCCATGATTGTTTCGTTTCTGTCCTCTCTTTCCTCGATGAGTATCTTAGTCATATAGAGAGAGCCTTGCAATACCAAACTGTTGCAACGTTTAGATCATAATGGAGTGATCAACTTTGTCGAGTACTTTGTTAAAGACTGTTGTATAGACCACATCAATTTGATCACATTTCTCCATTTCGCATAAGACATCAGAAGTAAGAACCGCAAAATCAGCTGTGATCGAATAGCTCAAAAATAGCGTTAAATATGTCATTACTCAATTCTTAGCAAAAATTGTTCGAATTACACCTAGGAATCGAAAGATTGATGGAACGCTGGCTGGGTTGAACACTTCTTGAAATTTTTAACAAAATTTTTTTTAGATCTCTTGATGAGAAGACGACATTGCATTTTTATTGCTTTACATTAACAAAGCCAAAAATCTTGTTGGAGTTGTAGATTATATCGGGTGTCCCATATATCACGAATTGGTTGAAATAGCTTATTATTTTTTTTGTCTATAATTTTGAGCTTTTCTTTTTCTTCAGAACTAGCTGAGGATACATAATGGGAAAATTTACTGTCGTGCAGCGCACAAAAATTATCCAATATTACTTTTGAAATTCATAAATCAATTGTATAGAAGGCTCTTGGAATCAGCAATTAGTATTTTATTTAATCGTTTTCAGCGTAAGGGTTCTGTAGTTGATCTTTCACGTGTAGAAAGTTAACGTTCAAGAGCGACGGAGTTGAATACTGTACGGGTGAAGGATACTGTTGCAGTAGAGCCTGGAATTTAGACCCGAAAATAATTTACTCAATAAAGTATTAGGTTAGGTTAGTGAAGAGGGCTGCCGGGAACGCGGCAAGCATTAGGCCACCAGTTTGGGCCCATTTACCACCCTCATAGACAATCACACGCATTCACACTTACAGCCATGGCACTGGTGGGATTCGAACCCGCAGGTCCCGTAGCACGCCGCTTTTCGGCCAGACGCCTTAGGGTACGGACAAGACGGAGCGATGATAGCGTCGCGAGCGTCGAGTCAAGCAACGCGCCGAAATCGGTCCTATGCTTTCAAATGGAAGTGGCCATGTCGGAGCAGCGACCAAAGAGTGAAAATTTGATAGTAGCGACGACATCGATTGGAACCGATTTCGTTGCTCGACTGCTCGCAGCGGTAATGTATGTTGTTGTTGCAAAATGTGTTTTGATGGCATACAGTAAGTAGACGAATTGCGTTAATGGGTTTTTCGTGGGTGGTTCGAAATTTTGGATACATTTTTTTATGAATGAAAGGTGCGGAATCGCACACAGTCAATAAGATTTCTACCAGTGATTAGGAAAATCTATTGATTTATATATATCAGCAGTCTATTGATTTCAATTTGGTGTATTGTGGTGAGAAAAACTCTTCATCCGACACTGAAGAACTCATTATTTTGACTGCCACTGTAAAATTTCGTTTACAATTTTGCGTCTCGTCGCGTCTACATGAACACAATTTAATGAGCTGTTCCATGCTGGACTCGACGCTATGCTCGACTCGACGCTCCGTCTTGTCCGTACCCTTAGCGAGCAGAGCTACCGGGCCCCCTCAATCAAGTATTACTGGGGCGTCACTATTTAACAGTGTTTAACTTTTAAGAGAGATTTTCGGAGAACGCCTGATTTCGAGAAGATCAGGAATTAACTGTTCACAACATCTTCAAAATCTAACGGCCCCTGATTTCTTTGTGCAGGGCTATTTAAACGAAAAGGTACACGGTGAAAAATATTCGGATAAAATTGATCTTCACAATGGTGTACTATTATGTATCCTAATATTCGTATAGATTATATATGTTGACGTTGGATAAAATTGTTCTATCCTATTTTGGAATAACTTTTGTACGAGTTTCGTATAAACGGGTGATTTATACCAAGATCGGATAATATTTATCATAAATTCATATTAAAAATTCATAAAAAATAAAACGAATTATTTAGTATTACTTTTGCGTCGCAAGTCGTAAAGTTCGTATTTAAAGTTTGTAAGTGAACTGCATTGGACGCAAAAATTTACTCGGGAGTGTTTTCGTGAAACGGATTGTTTAGAATTACTTTTACGTCGCAAGTCGTGCAATTAGCATTTCGAGTTTGTAAGTGAAGTTAATTGGGAGTGTTTATTAAAGTGCTTATTAAAGTTATTTGTGAAAATTATTTGGTAGCCATAAGGAACAACTTTAATCACTACTGGAATATTGTAAAACTTTGATTTTGGTGAATAAAGTATGTATGAATAAAATCTATCGAGTTTTTTTTTTTCAAATAATAAAACATATAATCGTTATCCATCTCACAGTACATAATTGAATTTAATGCTCGAAAGTTTTACTTGGTATACTATGTACTACATGTATGGTGTACTACATCCCGCACTATGTACTACATGTATTGTGTACTACAACCCGCAAAAATAATTCCAATTTGATTCTGCTTTCGGAAGCTGGTTCCGCAAAACGATCGAGTTTCCCGTATCAATATTCTCGGCTTTGATAAGCTTTCATGATATACGTTGTCCATGCTGATTTATAGACAAGAAGGGAACCATGATCACAATCAATAACCTTTACAAGTAAAATTATATCGATGGATATAAGTCGGAGATGTTAAAATTTGTCACAACTAGCGTAAATACAAATTAAATGATTTCCAACTGCAAGTGGTCACGCCAGTCAAGTATGCACTGTGTGCTGGTGTCTGATGAGAATCAGTGCATACTTTCGAAACCACTTTGTCAAAATAGAATTTTCAATGTAGATTAAAATTTTTAATGTAAATAAAAAGCTGTTCAATTTTAATCATGCCGCAAAAATAATTCCAACCTACTTTTATCTTTGAATGCATAAATATTCAATTGTTTTCATTCTTTTTTCATCAGAATGGGTAATTGTTCCCAATATATATATTCATAATAAAAAGGAGGAAAAAAACCAGAATAAAATTTTGGGTTCAATGATTTTGAGTTTTTGATAATAGGTTAAATTTACCGTGTCACCTCGAAATTAGAATAATATATTTCTTATTCTAAATGGTGTACATTTAATAAGAATGTGGTGTATTCATTTATATGCGATTCGGATACCGTTTATAAGAGCGTATTATTCAATTTATATGAATAATTGGTATTGATTTTATCTTATCAGATAAAATTTATCTTATCAGATTAAATTGTTTGATCTTAAACAAACTTATTGGATTGATACTAACTTTCGTTTGGACCTATATGCATTCCAAAATTTATCAAATTTATCCGAAAATTTCTAACCGTGTATCTGCAGATAAACCTTGAACATACGCGCCGAAATAAAGAGGTAACAACCAGAAAAACTCAGGGCTCACGAAGCATGCTATACAGAGCACTTTTCGCAAAGCCAAAAATGGAGACGATTTGAAAGATATTATTATTTATAATTAATTTATTAAAATTTCCAGACTTAGTACCCACTGTATCAAAAAAAAACAAAATCAAATAATAATAAATAAATAAAGCAAATAAAGACTGTATAAATAGCTTTGTGACTCTTGTGCCAATATTTATGAATTAATCATATGCTTTTTCGACCGATACGCCGTATTTTTCTTTAATACAATGGATAGCGTCTACTTTATATTCAGTCGATGTGTTAATTTTGTTTCTATGGTTTTTCAGACTCTAAGAGTCTTGTCAAACTAAAGCTAAGGTTTACGTTTTTTCCTTATTTTGGGGACATATCTTTCGACCAGGTCATACAATATTCTATGAAAAACAGGCTGTATCATCATCAAGGAAATAGCATGAAAAATTATTGGTCAAACGTCATTGTCAAGGTAATTGAGAGTAGTTATTATAAGTCGGACTGAAGACAACTGGCAACATAAGCATTTGTAAATCTGAGTCCAAACAATTACCATTTTGCTTGAGAATCGGAACATTTTCGCCATTTTTGAACCGACAGATGCTACCATTAAATTTTCATATTACCATCATCTACAGCCAAACGAGTAGCAAGTGATTACATTTTCCAATTTTTAAACATATTTCAAATAGCAACCACAAAAAACTCTATTCCCGTAACTTTCGATGCATCAGTCGGATTAGAACAGAATTTACAGCTTTTGCTAATGGTAGCGCCAAGCAGTTGGGGTAGCGTTTTGGTTTTAGTGCTTATAAAATGTTGTCAGCACTGGTCATTTTCACTAATTTTTACCAGTAAAAATTTTCACTAAACTAAAATTTTGAAACTTTTGCGAGTGGTAGCCCCAGAAACCGTTCTATCATATGGTTCCTCATGCAGTTGTCGGACCGAAATGGTACAATACCTTCGATGCAGGTTGGTTTAAATAAGGATCATGTTTGTCAGAACTTGCATTCAAAATTAGCACAATTCCCCTATTTTTCTTCAAAAATCATACTTTCTAGCCAATTTCAAGCGCTAGAGATTTTGGTAATTTATTAGCAACCGAATAAGGGCGGTCGAGCTACAATTATAGGTATGTAGCAAGCCATTGTGAAATTGCAAACGCTCGTTTCGGCAGAAAGCTCTTTAGACATCTCATGTACTTAGTCGTTCCAAAGTGTATATATCTTGTAATTTTTTCGTCACTATTGTTCTTTGTTTTCTAATTTCGAAACTAATTACTTCTCCAATCAGCCAAACATGGTATGCTCACATTAAACTAATTTCGCGATTTCTTAATTATGTTCGCGTAATTAGTTCTGAACATAGATTTGCGCTTGTAGCGTCACGAAGAAACAACATGCGAACGAACGAAAACAAACACAAATAATACCATGTGCAGATGCTTTGGTTTATCTTGTTATATGGATTGTAGAGCCCACAAAAGTAAGAATGAAAAAAACTAATTAGCTAACCAGTCTTTAAATTTCAATTTTTAGCACTCTTCTGAAATCTCAAATGTGTAGCACCTACGCAACAGTGGATGAATACAGTAGACATAAATTGGATAAGACTGGTGACGCTACTGTTTATGAACTGGGTTGCCTGAGTTATGGAAAGTTTATTCTCAAAGTAATTCAATCTGTATTTTAGCGATTTTAGCGGTTCAATAATTTTTAAACCATAAATTAAATCGAAGTGTGGAAGCTTTGCATTGTTCAGGGCGGGTTGGGAGCCAGAAAATTACCGAGGATGTCGGTAGATGACTTAAATAATTTTGTGAAATCACATTGGCAGCACTGGAAAAACTGGTCTGAGTGAACAAATCGCTAGAATTAATGCATTCATGACATTCATACTAATTTTATTCAGTCAAATCAAAATCGAATTTGTTGACCATTTCTCCAAAGACCAAAACTGATTGTCGTTTATTTTGCTGCCTGTATGCGTTTCGACCGCACGTTTTTTCACCTCACATTCACAAACGAACACATACATACTCGTAGGATACATTATACGTTTCCAGGTCGATATATTCATGAAGCTGTATTCATCTACCCACCGCTGCGCTCGCTACATGATCATTCACATTTAAATCGTTTAATAATTTCCACATTTCCATTAATTAATAAAACAGTAGTAAATTTATTTTCATATGAAAATGGTTATCACAGTTTCGTTTGATCTGGAATCTGTTTAATTTTTTTTTCAATGTTGCGGGAGAGAGAATTTATCTTTCGGGCTACGCAAAAACCATATTTGTATTTGATTTATAATTGAAATGCCAACAGGAGCTAGGAGGCAAGTAATATGCGGTTTATAAAAATTTCTAGCAGGCAAATATTAATTAAATATTTAACAATTTTTTTACGAGTTATAATTGGATTTGTATGAATATTCGAGTGTGTTTCGATTATTTATGGTCATAATGAATGTCAAAAATGGATATTGAGCACGGTCTTTCAAAGTTTTCGGTATGTATAGATATGTTGATTTGAAGCGAATGAATTTCGTTTAGGAAAAAATAATTTATTGTTGCCATGTTTGAAATCCAGAGCAGGTTAACGGAAAATGATAGTTTTCAAGATATTATAGTTGTGTTTGAAACTCAATGATTTGTGTTATTTCCATCTATAGTAAGTTCTATGCATCTCAAACGAATAGGAAAAGAGCAATGAACTGAAAGTCCTTATTTTGAATAGTTTTGGAAAATGTGGGATTTTTCAATAACCGATGAAACGGTAATTGTAATTTTCAAATCACTGTGATTTCAAGCAGGGGAGGGGGGAAGATTTTGTCTCTCAAAAAGTTACAAAATTTAATACAAATGAACCAGCACCGAAGCCAAAAATTTATCAGACTTTTTTTTACATCTAAATTGCATCGTAAATCAGACGGGTGGAAAGATTGTAAGGACAAAAATTCAATATTTGCAAAATGGAAACAAAGTTTACTTGCAACAGTGTGAAAATTGATTGATCTCTTGGTGCAAAAACGATTAAAGCCATCGTAGCTAACAATTGCATTCAAATATTTCAGCTAAAAATCTGTCGAATTTTGTTTATACTAAAATCAACCTGCAGTGTAGTTTAGTACAAACAAAATTCACTCCATCGGAAGTAGCAGAATAAAAATACTTTTTTGCGATTGACAATAATTTAAGCACCACATCAACGGGGTTGCTTACAGTTTTTAATTACTTTTCCGTCTCGAGACCAATATCTTATAAATTTCAATTGATCTGATGATCCGATCGTGACTTCTCGGGAAGATGATTTTCAGTTGCTCAAAAAAGCTGATTTGGTGAAAGGTAACCGTTCTTCTAGGCTAATTAATTTCGTAAACTTTAAACTGATTGCATAGTTTTTCAGGAGATTTGATGATTTGAAGGATATATTTTTCTTACCTACCGTACCTAGAATATTCGCCGCTGTAAAAGTGTTGAAAATATCTGTATTTTAGCTCGGCCCAAACCTACTTCTTGTATGCATCATCATTTTCTAAAAATTTCATTTTGATCGGATAGCGCACATCTGACATAATCTCCCTCAGAAAATTCGACTCGAACATAAGTTCCAAATCCACATGTCAGAAAAAAATTGCAGCATTGGATTGACAGCAAGTGGAATTATAGCGAACAAAATTAATACGATCGAAATCACAGCTATCAAAGCTAAAGCAAAAAGTCATAGCAAAAAGTCACAGTTAAAAGTTACAGCAAAAAATCACAGTGAAAGAAATATCAGTGGACGGAATCACAGTTTTCGCTGGTTCTGTGACTTTTGATCACAGCGATTTCGGTTGCGACGGTTTTTCGCTGTGATTTTTAGCGGTTTTTTTTGTGGTTTCGCTCTTGATGATTTCCTTCACTGATATTTCGTTCGCTTGCAGTGATTTAATTTACTGTGATTTTGAATATGTAGTCACTGCTTCTACTAGTAATTTTTCATATTTAGTTCAGGCATCTTATTACACTTGAATGCTAGACTCTTCGTCCTGACAATCAATTCACTTGAAAAACTACTTACCTAGACCATAGATTAGACTCGATTAAATCATCGTGGAACTGGTTTAAGGTTCTCAAATTACTTAGACTAAAATTAGTGGCATAGGAAAATGCTAATTAAAGGGCGGCTGGTCGCTCCAAATCTTACAAAACTACCAATATGGACCTTTTTCTCAGCTAAAACTGAATATGTTTTTCTTGTTGTTTTTTGTTGTTGTTTTGTACTACAGTAAACTGAAATTTGGCCGTTGGGAATTTGAAAAATTAAAATTAGCTATTACTTTAAAAAAAACGTAACTGCTCAATTTTTCTAAAAACTCCGAGGTAGCAGTTAAGTCCATTTTACTCAGAGAATGCGCTGTACGAGGCAGGAGCTAACTAAATTTTTATTTACCTTTTACGTTCAAATTCTTTTTTACACTTTTACTCATACGGTAATTATGCGGATTGGCTTAAGCTAAGAACCCATTTAAATCTGAAAATCTAGTTTCACTAAAATTTTTGCGGTCAGCCGCCTCCTAAGTGACTCGTCTTTCCCAATTCGGTAGCCTAAGTTTGTAAACACGTTTTCAAGTTCTAGTCATTTTTTTTCATAATTCACACCATACTTTATTTAAACACAAATTTATTTCTTGTCACACGCCCATATCTTGTCAGAGAGGTCAACAATCTTTCACACGTTTCATCAGTGTCACCAAATCAAATCAACCTTCCGCACCAATGCACATTGGTTATTCGAAAAAGGTAACTATATCAAATGCGCTCCGGGATTTTCGAGTCAAGTCCAATAACCTTTTCTTTTCCCTCGCTCGTTGAATGTCTTTCACCTATTCAGCATCTACAAAATAACATTAGCTAAGCTTCAATGCCATATTTTGCCATACTATTTTCAACAATCTCAAATTACTGAAACACAAACTGCTGACAGGTTGCTCCTACAACCGATTCGAAATCGACCGAAAAATCATCGAATCATAGTACAACCAGCCATCCCGAGTCACTCGGAACGTGTTTTGGGAACATAAGGAGAAGAGGGTCGCCAGTAGTCCTATCCTGGTTATTATACATTATTAGAAGGTATCACAACTCACAATTATGTGAGACCAAAAAGTAAATGGTTTTCGAATACGTAAACAAAAAAAATTGTAATCTAATACTTAATTCAAGGACCATAATTTTCCTTAAAATCAGGAAATACCCGGCAAATAATTGAATGAATGCACGATTGACTCATTGATTGGCTCGTTTCATGCTCAGGTACTTGCTATAGTGCCAAAGTGATGCCAATATCTCAACGCTCGTCGTTTCATGCTAAGGTCAGAATAAATAAACACCATTGAGAAGTGTACCACGTGCTTGTTCCTTGCAAGAAGTGGGCGTTTTGTTAGTTCTCCGATACACTCTTCTCGTCAACGAGATGATGATGACGATGACGATGAGGTTACCAACGTTATTTCAAGGACTCTTCAGACCACTACCGAAAACACTTGAAATCAGAGAACTGGCAATGTAAAAGGATCAGGCCTATTGAACTCGTGCCAACGATTCGATGTTGCGTGTGCGGTAAAATTTAAAGTCTCGGTTGATTATTCAGTGTCGTCTGTTAATTTAGAGAAATATTTAGTTCAAGTTTGTACGCAATTTTTTGAGAAGTCATAACTATATAATGAAAATTTATATTTGTTTCCGCATCTGGTTTTTTTCCCAACAGATCGAAGACAATTGATTACAGTTTGATGAAGAGCCAAAATCTTTTAAACGACTAATCATATTTCCCATGTGATAGATATCAAACTTCGGAGCATGTTACTCTAATCTACTTGAGTTTTTTAGTAACTCAAAGCTAACGCTATTAACATACTGCCTCTCAGACACTTCTTTCTACTAAATGACCTTTGATTTGCTGTTATCTTTATGAACAAGTACATATTTCAGATTGCCCAAGGTGTCCAAATGAGACCAGCTACACTTATTTTCGCCTTGCTTAATGACTACAGATACATAAATTTTCTTTTTTTATTTGCTTCTACTACTATTGAACTGATCGGAGGTGGTGACCGCCATCGATGGATATGTTCATCGGTTGTTGTCATCGCAAAAATTATTTTAGAAATGGTCAAACAACCGCCACTCGGATGTATGACAAAAAATCGACAACGAAAAAGCTAATGTTCGATCACTAAAAATGGTTAAAAGCTCCAATAAATTACGTTCTGTGAGTGCTGATAGCAGCGAGAGTCATTCAAAAGCGTTCTGTATTGCGTGAAGAAACGCAAAAAATTAAGATTCCACTTGACAGTCTTGCACGAATTCGCAAATGGATTTTTTTTTATTATCAATTCGCATGGCTATCCAAGCAATGAGTGTCGCTAAAAAGCCGCTTAATTAACAACTATATGACATGATTATTATAAATTAACACAAATTGAAACAATGTTCGGGAATACAAACAATTTTTTTGATGAAGCATAAAGATAGAATCACATCAGTGGCGGCTCGTCAGGGGCGGCAGGGTCGGCCCGGCCGTACCAAAAGAATTGACTAATATCACCCAAAATAAAAAAGATAAATAAATAAAATTAAGCACTATACAACTACAACTTCCTAATTCTACTTCTACTTCTTAATTACATCTGCCTTATTCAATCTTAAGTTTTTCATAAGCCGCGTACACAATCTCCGACCAAACTAAAGTTACATCGAAATAGTCTAGTGTAAACGAATAAACGACCCGTCTGCATTCGACCGTTTTCATCTCAATCTTGCCTCAATCCTGGTTTGTGTAAGCGGCTATCTTGAGCAAAACATCAAGCAAGTGCATCGTCCCCACGACGGCCAGCCAACGGGTCTCCCAACCTACATCATTCTGTTCAAACACATACGAGTAAGATGCATCATACACCCAACGAAGCGGTGGCCGCATCATACCCAGCAAGTACAAGCAAAAATCAAGCAAATACACGGCCGAGATTGCGGCCCGAACCAAACTGGCCGTGTCTGATTACAGTCTACGCTACTCCAAACTCTGCAGATAGCCTCCGTTCAAAACAACATTTTCATACTAGCTATTTAGTTGGGTGTTTTGTAACGAATTTTACACCCCGCATATAGATGAGGCAATGCAAAAATTTCTGCGGCCAGCCGCAATTTGCTGGCTAAGAACAGTATGTAGCGTAGACGCTCTGTTATGTTACTCTTTAGGCGAACTTGGGATGCTTTCTGTTCGTGAAGAGATTCATTTTCTGTTAAATAGCATTGCATGAATAGAAAAAGGTCAAGTACGAATTTTCTTACCTCGTATGTAAAGTTAGTGTATGTAAAAGTAGTAAGTCAATCTTGATGTATGCTGGTCAAATAAAATAAATATTTTTTATCGATTTTATGTTTTATATAGGAAAGTGTAGTTATTATACAGCATTAAGCTGTTATTAAGTGGTTTTTGGAAAGTTTTTTATTGAAAAGTGAGCAGTGGAGATGGTGTAGAAATAAAATAATACAAGTAAAAAAGGTGGTTGAAAATAATCATCTTTTTATAGGATAAAACTTTATAGGATAAAACAAAAATTGGACATATGATTTGGACATTAATTTGACAGTAATCGTTGTTGTGAATAACTAATTTGTGAAATGCATAATGAACAGTTTTTAGTTTGGAAAACTAGTAATGTCTTTGGTACGATGTGACAAGATAAGCAAATTTTCAGTTGAAAAAAGTTTTTTTAGTTTTTAATACAGTTGGCTTGAAGGTCAATGTCGTTTCAATACATAGTCATTAAAAGCAAAATAAGGAAAGTTAGTTGAAGAAAAATGATATTTTTTATACCGAAATAATCAACTATTTCGCTGTGTATAAAGCATGATATGAAAGAATGAATATCAAAAATGTTATTGTATACGCTTTTGAGAATTAGCTTTTGCGCTTGTTTGCTAATTTTAGAGACGTACTTTTTTCAGACTCATTAGGTTTTAATGCACTTGTCTTTCTCCTCCCCAATTACATCCTCTCTCTGTCTTGACGACAATGCTCAAGCACATTTCCTGGTTTTCATTGGAACATATTTTTGTACGAAGATCAAATTTTATTTGCTTTACAAAAAACTAAACTTATGAAATATAACTTCCGTTTTGGCCGACCCAAATTTTTATGCTACGAGCCGTCACTGAATCACATTGAGAATGTAGCGATTGTAACGCTACTATTTTCCAACTAGTTTCCACTCATCAATATTTGCTGCTGGGAAAAAATATGGCAGCTAATAAAACCCAGTAACGAAAAAAAATTGAGGCAATTTTTTCGGTCGAAAAATTCAACGCTCACCATACGAATCTATGATCCCCACACCATAGCGCAAAAGCCTCTTTTGTGCACCAAATAAAACTACGAATCAATTCCAATACGATTTCAACAATAGCGAAAGCATCAATCGATGAATCTTTGTGAATCAATCATTCATTGAACGCTCGGAACATTCAATGAATTCTAAAACAGAATGGTAACAGCAATACGATGAAGAAATTGAATCTAAGCACAAACATGAGTACTAGCAACGATAGTAATCGATTTTGATTGCATAACTGAATGATCATATTTTATCACGCAGACTCTTGGACTAACAATATCACATCCGGTTTGCTCGATTTAGATCTCACGTTGATTGATCAACATCGGCTAGATGACAGTTCGATTCATTAGGAATGAACAAATTTAGTTTTTGATTTATGATCCGTTTTCGATTGAATGGAATCGATTTTTTTTATTAATTTTATGTTGTTTGGATGAGAAGAATGTGTGCTTCCTAAGTTTATCCAAGAGAAAATGTTGCAGGTTTTCATAACCTGCTTAGTAAAAAGCGCAAAAGAGAGAATTGGATCAGCATATCAAATAAAACACTACTAACTAATAAACGAGTAACTCGATGAGCTTACAAACTTAACTAATGATTCATAATTCAATCCAGCTGAAATTTTCAAAAGCATTTAAGTATATAAGGACAAGGAGTACCTTTGTGTTACGGTACTTTTACCGTGTAAAAATTTCAAAATATCGATTTTTATTTTGTAAAGTGACTCAGAGCAACATTGTAAAATATTGTGTTTTAGGAACATTTACCCCGTTTTTTGAAATTAGTTTTTTTTAACACTACCGGCAGTTAATCTTCGGATTGTCTAATCCGATTTTAATAAACCTTGGTGCGTTTTGTTTGTTAATATATTCTGCAGTGTAATTTACCACAATTTGGAAATAAAATACAAAACAAAGATTTTACCGACGAAAAAGCTACAAAAAAGGTCGTTTTTCCACAATTTAAATATTCGCCATTTTTCCTTTTTAATCGATTTTTCATAAATGGTGGTAAATTACCCCTAAATCAAATTCAAAAAAGTATGCGAAATTAAAACGGAAAATGTGTTTGACATCGCTATCATAACGCTTTGGATATTTTTAACCTGCCTGAAAGTAGTTTTTTTCAAAAGAATTTCGAGCTATGATAACGTCTGAGGATGTAATCAGATAATTTTCATTTTGCGGGAAACCTTGTAGTTCTAGCGGGTATGTTAAAATTATCGTGTCTCCCGAATTTTGTTTGGTTTTCAGAACAACGCAAACGATGTACGTCATGCAGTCAATCACTTTAAAATTTCCAAAATTCTGCATCGCACAAAAAGCTCTTTAACAAATTATCTTTTTTTCAAGCACCCGAAATCTATGTTCGCGAAAACTCATGATCGGATCATCATGTTAATATGAAATTCACAAAATGTATTGGTCTTTGGAAGGGGCCGGTTAGATGGAAGATTGATGAATAATTTTTGCTTATTAGTTTTATTTCAAAATTCTTACGATTGAGAGCTATATTCGCCAATGAAGAAATTGGCACATTGAAATCAATAATGCTGCAATTTTTTTATTGAGGGTTCTTAATATTGAAGAAAAAGATTCATTTTAATCGTAATTGGTCCAATGAAAATTAACGGATAAAAGACTTGCATTTAAGCTATATTCGCACAAGCACTGAAAGAAAAACTCTTGGTTGATTCAACTATTTTTAATAGTATTGCAACGATTCATTCAAAATCGTTAAATGAACTACGGAAAATAGTTATTTTTACTATGTTAATATAGTTAATTTAACGATATAAAAGTAGTTGGTTCTGGTTGTACAAAAAATATCGCAAAGTTCATGAAATCAACTGTTTTGATTGTTTCATAACCACGAAAATTAGTTGATAAATAGAAAATATTCATCAATTCACTCAAAACTTCAACGTTTCGAATTATCAACAGTTTCTATGGTACTTAAACTACTTTGCAATAGTTGATTTCAACAAACGTAATTCAGTGAGCAAAGTCTTTGGAATTATTCTACGCAAAGTAGAATAGTTTCAACATTTGGACGTTTTTCATGCTCCGAATGAAATTGTTTATCAACCACTCGTTATGGTGCATAAAAGTAATCAACCATTTTCTTATGGTTGTTTTAACTATAGCCCTAGTTGATGGCAAAACTAAGGAAAACTGTTGATTTTTCATACTCCTCATACTCATACTCCTATTCTATCATAGAAGTTTCATATGATACATGGCAAAATTGTGTTCGGTTTGCTGTTCGATATAATTCATATTCATGTTATGCTGTGAAGCCTTTATATTACGTTGCATGACGCTATTTTGTTCAGAACACAGCGTTTTCCGCTGTGGCAAAACAGTGGGCTGCGGCAAAGCGCAGTCAAAAAATTAGAATGCACTTTTTTGTATGGTAACGCGCACAATGGCTGCGGCCGAATTTGCGGCAGCGGCAGAATTTGCGGCAGCGGCAGAATTTGCCAAATTTCTAATTTTGCCGCACCGCTAGCGGTGATACCTACCATAGGTTGGCATCACCACTAGGTTGAAGTAAATCTGATTGAATTAGGTTGAATGGTCTGGCCAACCTAATCCTCGTACAACAGGATTTAGCAATACAAAAGAAAAAAAAATGAATTTGGTTGGTGCCTTGATTGCATTGACAGCGACATTGTCGCTGCATTGTGATACACCAAATTCAACTGCGGCATTCACGCCTCCCCTGCCTATATTTCGTACTATGTATATGGTTGGAATACCATTGTTTGTGGTTGCTTACTTTTTTTGCACCACGGACGTTGTTTGTCAACCACGCGTCATGGTGCATAAAAGTAATCAACGATTTTTTTATGGTTGTTTTAACTATAGCCCGTAGTTGACGCAAAAACAACTAAGGAAAATTGTTGATTTTACCAAGATTTTTCTTTCAGTGAGAGATATACTTCTAGCGAGTAAGTTAGCAGCAAAAAAGATTTTGAGATTATGTCATCTATTTTCGAGTGTGCCCATAGTCGAAAATTAGAACAGATTAGTATAAGGAGGCAATCGAAGAAGATCAGACCACGAGAGCTCACGTAGACAAAAACGCAAAAATTTTCTTTGAACTCGTTCGATGTTCCCAAAGTTGGTTTCCTCGATTTGTGTACGAGTCTGTCCAGTGTAAGTTTACTCATTGTCTTCTATATAAGTTTACTTTCTGCTACAGTCTTTATGGAGAACGCCTAAAATGTCTAAACCTTTACAAATTTTGCGGTTCTTCCTTGATGAATTTTACCTGCATAAAATTTATGTTGGCCATGATTCCATCAATATCTGTATTTCCGAATTTTCGCGGGTCTCTGACCGTCCTATCAGATCACAGTCCTTTTCCACCATTCGTTTCTCGCGTACATACGTAGTTTTTCATTCACCTATGCTTAGCATGCTGAGATATCATAGTGAGTGTAAGTTTGGTTCTCTTTCCGTAGCCTTCCTTTGTCTTAAGGCAAGTATGCTTCGAATCTTGTCTGAGCCTGATCGCTTATAGATAACATTCATATTTCCATTTTGATTCCTACTTTGCTACTTCTATCTTCCGTTTTTACTAATTGGCTACTGCATTTATTATTCTTCTTTTGTCCCTTATCTACTATCTTGCATCGCTGTCACGTTTGAATTATCAAATTTTTTAATTCAATATTTTCATATATATATTCCTCCAGTTTTCACTTTGTAATTGGGTATAAAAATAAAGGAGAAAAACAAACGCTCTAACTCTATATTTTATTTTAGTGATCTAAAGAACAGTATAGAGTTTTTGTTAAAAAAATATCATGAAACTCCTTCAATTGCCTCCATACGAAGCCCATCGCTGAGCCGGATTTTACGACGCTGGTGTTCATATGAAAAAAGAATGTGCTATTCAGAGGTCCTCCTGATTCAGGTCCTTTTTTTCAGAATGTCCCAAAGCTATACTTTTCAAAGAGAACTCAAATTTTAAAGAAGTTGATGTTATGTTTTTTTTTAAATTTACGCATCAGGTGCACACAATAAAGTAAATGAGCTCTTTGAGGCAGGCTGTGAATCGATGATATACAGAGCAAATAGAAGCGGACCCAAGTTGGCTGCCCTGTGGAACACCTGATGGGATGGTAATTTCCGAACATAGCTTAGCACGAACAAGCAAAAGCTTTTCTTGTGTAGCACATAGAGGCTAAGAGGTAGAAGGAAAAGAATTTTCAAAATATAATACGGGATACTGTCAGGACTAAGACCCGGATTGTTATTCAGTTTTTTTGAAAATGCTTAAACGGTATTTCGACAATAATCAAGTCTTTGATTTCCAAAGAAGTGCTTGCAAACATTGTCAAGTTATTTAAATTTAAATTATTTTTAGTATTAGAAGAGGCTTCCACATTAAATTCTCTACAGAAAAAATTTGCAAACTCAGCTCAACTCTACTTTTTCAATTGAATCCCGGTTTGAATCCGCATTGTACACTAAACAGGAAGAACATCTAGAGTTGATCAAACCTTCAGTTTGGCTGAGCATGAATTTGAAGTAGGGCCATCTTTTGAGTACCTTGGGTCAATTGTAGTAGCCGATAATAAGATGGAGAAAGAAATATGCGGGCGGCTGCTCAAATCCAACAAAGCCTACTATAGTCTATCAAGGCTCCTCAAATCCCGAAATCTCACCCGAACATCAAAGCTCCTTCTGTACAAGACCATGGTCCTGCCAGTACTCAAGTATGGATCTGAGACTTGGGTGCTCAACAAAAGGTACTCTGACCTTCTAGCCACGTTCGAGAGAAAAGTCTTGAGGAGAATCGTTGGCCCCATATGTGAAGAAGGGCGATTCCGGAGACGCTACAACTGTGAATTGTACGCTATCTAACTAAAGTCTGGTGAAATGTTTATTGCAGGTAGGTTAATCTCTGCGATTTTAGATTGATATAGGCACAAACAAGCTACAAGCTATCGACATTAGGTACCTTTACCCATAAGCGTGCACAGGCCTTTACAATAGAGAGGGCAAACAGCCATCTTCGCCCACATACTTTCAATATACAGTGGAGTATTGTAAAGTCGCAGGAAAGTGTAGTGCTGGGTAAAGTGAACAAACAATATTCAAAAGCATTCATACAATAGAGGAGGTAACGGTCCTTGGCCCGTGCCTACGCACGCCACTGCCTGTAGAATTGATGTATGTAAAGTGTTGCCTCCGGTAAGTAAAATACCACCTTCAAATGGGGCATCGAAAAGTTCAACACATCGAACTAGAGACTAGAGTCAAATAGTTTCGTATTTGAAATGTTTGTGCAAAGCCAAATTTCAGTAATACCAATGATATGAAAGTTTCAAAAAATTTCAAAGCGGAAAAAATCGTTTCCATTGTATGTCACTCATGTTTGCGATGTAGACAGAGCAGTTTTCAACTCTTTTTTTGATGAGGACCTATGTCCCACTGAAGTACGATTTTTCGAAAAAAAATTCATGAACAACTGAATTAAGTGACTAAAAGAAGGAACCGGTCACCACATTGAAGCAGCGATCCGGTATAGTAACTTTGAATTGTGATATTCGACGGTGGCTACCACTTTTTGAAAATGCGATGCAGTCAGTAGCTACGAGGACCCAAAATCAATCATCTTAGTGATATAAACTACACAAATTCATAATAGTAAAATAAACAAAATTAAGCCTCCTCAGTATCTTATTAATGGCAACCCTGTGGCTGCGGTGGCGTCTTCAAAAAACGCTGCTCAGCCAATAAAAGCATTCTGCCCTATAACTATTGATACAGAAATTGTACCAATATATATCCTAGACCCTTCTCTGGATTTAGCTTGATGGATTTTCGGTTGCAAAGGAACGATAGGACTGCCAGTTACGATAATTTTCGTTATTTTTTTAAGAATATATAACAGTCTAAGTAACGATAAAGAATAGGGAATATCTATAAATAGGCATTTTGAGATTTAAACTTTAATAAATGTTTCTTAACTCAAATATATATTTTGGGTATATTAGTGACAGACTTTTTGGATACTTAACTTTTCGCTTCACAGATGTTTTTTTTTTTTTTTATATTCTTTTCCACATTTTTACGCTTTTATTGTATCATCAATTCTGAGATAAGAGAATCGAATTTCACATGGATTCCCGCTGCTTAACTATCTGCTCATACTTCTCATAAACAATACACTACGCTTGAACAATAGACTAGACATTCGCACCATGAAATTTTCAAAATCATCAAATCGTTCATCATACAATTTGCTAAGATTCTTTTCAGAGATATGACGATGACTAATATCATAATTGTTACTGCTTTATATTATTCAATCTATAGAAATGAAAAACTCACCAGTGTACATTTCATGGCGTGAACTCATCTTTTTCCAAGCTTTTACTGCCTTCCTGCCGTTTTTTCGAGTCATTCGTGGCTTACTGATTGAAAAAAAATGTTATCTAAAACGATCGTTTTATGTAAATTTGGCAAATTGATTTCTCGTTTTCGATTAATGAGTTCCACTCTGATTCGTTTTTTTTTCAGCGTCTCTCCATTAACGCAACTTCGTGATTCCATACGGGATTGCCCAAAAAACGAAACTGAACTGAACACAACAACAGAGTATCTGCTTCAGTACAAACGGACTGAGCAGACAGAAAGAAAAAGACCATTCAGGCACATTATCAGAGGATATAAATTTGACACCTAGTGCTCAGATTTCTGATGGAATCGTTGGAATTTTTGTGTGCCTCAGACCTAATGTATCGGAGACGAAGTATTCATCTTATTTGTTGATAAAACACAGATACGAAATGTTTTCGGATGGCAATTTAACATAGAAATTTCGTTTCGTGATTATAGGGCGACGAACAGAATCGATTCGAATTTCTCAAGTTTTCGAGAGAATGAAGAAAAGCAATAGTCGTTGGATATCACGATAAAGTTATGAAATGCTGCACTATCAACTTGTTCCATTCAAAATGTATATGATCAAAAGATGATAAATATACTTTCAGATTTGGCCGTCTAATGGTCATTTGTCTTCCAGGTCCATATGTTGTATAATGTTTAATGGATAGTTGACCTGTCGCTATCGAGATCAATCAATTTATGTCGCGTCGATTATTTCAAGGTGTCTAACATGTTGATGCGGTTAAGGGCGCTGATCACAGTGGCAATCAACGTTCTTGAGCAATTAGGCAAGCTGCAACGACATAGCCGTTTTTTTCAACCCTGTCAGGTTTTTTGGCAAAAGCTCCAAGTATGAATCCTATGGCTTGTAGTCAATTTAAGAAACCACATTCTAAAGTGCACTTGCATGGTATTATAACTAGATTATTTTCTTTACAAAGCCCCCTTAAGTTCTGCATGCTACAGCTTGCATATATCTGGATGTAAAATGCAGTGACAATCGTCGAATGCACACGACAGGCTCTTAAACCGGCAATCTTAATCACACAAACCCATCTCAGCAATTGGAACTAACGTGCAAACGTCAAGTCAGTGTCAATTCGCACTCAAATTTGTTTCTTATCCACGTTGATTCTGAACGCTTATTAATTTATTGGAATCGATCGTTAACAAAGTCCAATATGTTTATCTACGGCTGCAATTATTCGATCAGTTCGGATAAATGCCAGAAAACCAATAGATATGCCAATTTACGTTTAATTAATTGGTCGGTCGCTTTTATTCGCCCGACACTGTTAAACTAGAAGTACGTAACAACAAGTATGTAGTGCCACCATTTGAAAACGCTCGGTTCCAATTTGATTTTGCTTTTTATTTCTATCACATTTTCACTGAACGGATCGCCGCAACAACAACTTTGCCGCCAAAATGCTTGAGTGTACACTAACAAAAATAAATGATCTCTATCGGGCCCAAATTTAGGCACGACAACATTTCGCGTCAATAGGACCAAAAAAAAACGGAAAAAATCGCACTAACTTTGCCACCTACACCAGCACCGTTTCGAACTTGATTTGTAGCGAACAGGAAATCGTTAAGAGTATGATTTTTCGATATGATATTGTTATTGTTCGAGCATTTGAAAATAAACAGGTTGCAAGTGTTGCGACCGAAGATCAAAGATCTCGAAATTATTTTCTCGGAGCAATTCGCTATTGTTATTTAATTACGAGACTGTTTTATTAGGCACGGTCTGGCAGGCGAAAATGTTTTGTGAATAAGCAAATGTTAATGAGTTTGCATTAAGTTGAAATATAGTAAAGTTATTGAAGGTTCGAAACGTGAGTGCTTGGTACTTTGGAAAATATTTAAAATGTCGATGGCGTGATCGTTATGGTATAAAAATGCTTTGAAATTTAAGAGCAATATTGTCTTCAACAAAAAAAAAACTTGCAATAGTTTCATTGAGCATAAGAGAAAACCAGCTATATGTAGAAAATCATGAGTGATGCAATATTTTCTATGGATTTTTAACGCTGCAAGATTTCATGTTTAACCGATACTTTGAGTACAGTTAGGAACGAACAAGGAAAAACACGACTAAGCTTTTACTTGAGCTACCTGTAGGTAGAATAAAATACCCAGTAAAGTTATCCCACGACAACCCATGTTGCGTCTAGGGGTTGAAGCTGATAGAGCGATTCATTCACAAATTTACAATACGACTCACTTTACCCCTAATTAGCGAATTTCAGAGCTAGGTGAACTCAAAGCTCGGTGTGCGGTCCCTCGTCCTAACCTGGATTTGCACTAGGAACCCCACACACAAAGAGCGAGTGTTCCCCAAAAGTCAAATTAAAATAATAATATTTTTAAAAGTTTGTAAACATCATTATAAGCTAAAAATAAAAATCCTTTCAATTTAAATCCTTAAATTTGATACGCTAGTATTGAAACTGTTCTACCTTAATCATAAAAATATTTCAAACTTTATCGCATTATATATCAATAAAGGAAGGCAAGTGGACTATTTATCCATAAACTTTGCCGACAATTTCTGTCCATTTTAAGTTGTATTCAATGTTTTTCAATCCATTATTTTTGGTGTCCCTTATTTTATCTTAGAATCTGGTATTTTTTATCTTAGGACAAAGTACAGTTAGTATTTAGAGCTGTACGGTTTCTTGTATAATAGTTTTCATGAAAATCTTTCTTTGGATTCTTTTTGGAATATTTTCTACTTTTTCGCCCTTAACTTTTATCTTTTCTAACTTTCTCACTAAAATGTATGCTTTCTTTTTTTTCTTTCTCGTGTTCTTTTCTGCCTTGCAAACTTTCTCCGCCCTTCCGATAATATCGCTCCAATACAATTGATTACTTTTGATGAGGACGTTTTATTGACTGATGTCGGGATTTTCAAATGTTTTGCTAGGACGGGTGTCATTTTTAAGGGCTATATCAGAATGACCCCTTGGATCAAATGTCTATTCATCTAAGCATTTGATGACATAGTCATTCACAATATCTGCTTCCATCTAGCCCGTGCTAGCTTTTCCCAAAAATCTATCACTGGGAACTTTATTGACGTTGTTTGGCGGTCTTATATGAGAGAATACAACACAAGGGGACGAAATTTTGGCGCTTGCAAAAACGACGCATCCAAAAATGGCTGCACCTCGGGGATACAAAAGCATTAATAAAACCACTAGAGGGAAGAAGCTCTTGTTTTTTATAAATTCTTTTGCATCTTCGAGGTGCAACAACTTTTTTCGTTTGTGCTTGTCTATTGCTAGCTTGTTTCATAGCAATTGAATATTATACTAGGATTCTTCATAATATCGGTAGCTCCATGATAACTTGAATAGCTCTGTAGAATATGGAAGCATTTTTGATGTCCTCTTATGTGAGGACAGCTCGTCTTCTGATATAATATCTGAAGATATATATTAATATAATTATATACTAATATAAATATATATTAACATAAAATATTAATAAAGATTAATCTAGAATATTAATATTATGAGACATGACTATACCACTGTACTACTTCGATTGTGAGCGCAAAGCAGCTGAATATTTTAAAAATGTTGAAATATTTAAAAGATCAATAAGGCAGAGTAGGTACTGATGAACAGCTAACTAAGTACACTGGGTCAAACCTTTCACCAAATTAAACCTACAATGAAGCTATTTTTGTTACCCATCAACTCAGCAGTCTAGTTTAAACGAAATAACGTTTTATTCAGTGGTTTTAGCTTACACTGAGAGAAAAATCTTGGTATGATCAACCATTTTCCTTAGTTGTTTTTGCGTCAACTACGGGCTATGGTTAAAACAACCATAAAAAAAATAGTTGATTACTTTTATGCACCATGACGCGTGGTTGATAAACAACGTCCGTGGTGCAAAAAAGTACTGGTTCAGGCGGCAACGATGTATTGGTATAATTTTCTCTAAATGCTTGTATCATTAGAGGAGCATTGATAAGCCATAAACCATAGCAACATAATCCATCCAAGCCTTAAATAGAAACAGGACGTGAGACGTGAAATTGAGTTCATATGCATAGCTGCAAGCTGCAGCATCTATAAAAACAATTGAAACTGCTAAACAATTTCAGGCATTGGGACAATCGTATTCGTTTTCGGGACTCCCTCTTTTATAACAGTGATCTGCAAACAGAAGACTTATATTTTGAGAATAGAAGAAGGGAAATATAAAGGCTTCACAGCATAACATGAATATGAATTATATCGAACAGCAAACCGAACACAATTTTGCAATGTAGCATATGAAACTTCTATGATAGAATAGGAGTATGAGTATGAGGAGTATGAAAAATCAACAGTTTGCCTTAGTTGTTTTTGCATCAACTAGGGCTATAGTTAAAACAACTATAAGAAAATAGTTGATTACCTTTATGCACCATGACGCGTGGTTGATAAACAATTTAATTCGTAGCATGAAAAACATCCAAATCTTGAAATCATTCTACTTTGCGTAGAGTAATTCCAAAGACGTTGCTCACTGAATTACGTTTGTTGAAATCAACTATTGCGAAGTAGTTTAAGTATCATAAAAACAGTTGATAATTCGAAACGTTGAAGTTTTGAGTGAAATTTTTCTATTTATCAACTAATTTTCGTGGTTATGAAACAATTAAAACAGTTGATTTCATGAACGTTGCGATATTTTTTGTACAACCAGAACCAACTACTTTTATATCGTTAAATTAACTATATTAACATAATAAAAATAACTATTTTCCGTAGTTCGTTTAACGAATTTGAATGAATCGTTGCAATACTATTAAAAATAGTTGAACCAACCAAGAGTTTTTCTTTCAGTGTAGTTTATTTTATTTTTTTTGTAAAATATATCAAAAATTGTTCAAACCTCGAAAAATTAATTTGGTTCTTTTACACTTAGAACGTCGTGCGGCATCCTTTTATTGAAATTACCTGCTATAAACGACTCTTCATTGAATTAACAAGTTTTTTGTAATTTTGGGTGAAATTTTATTCCATTAGGCGCAATCTGCTAGTAATGGAATTTTCGCGGATTCTTTTTTGCCACAAAATTCCAAAATTACTCGATTGTGTGCAGGTCTGATGATTAGAGAGGATGTAAAGCAAACACTTCACTTCACTTGTATAGAGAATATTTTGAATCTTTGTTTTTCAAATTATTGTCTATAGTAGGTAACAGCAAATATTCAGCTCCGTTAGAATACATATCTTCCTTCATACTATAGCATTTGAGCCTTCGTCTGAATTTTTCTTAACAAATATTAGAACCCCTTTTTTAATCAGTGGTAAATTGACTTTCTGGCAGATAAATCCCCAAAAACCTGTATTTGTTCTCATCGATCAAAAGAAAATATTTCTGAAATTGCTTCAGTTTCGTTACGTATATTTCGGCGTTCTGCAAGCATGACACAAATATTTTTTCTTACGATGCAGTCCTTTCAACTCTTCTTTGTAGAAAAAATTTCGCAAGATATGCCATTTCTGTCCACATCTGTAGTGGCTTTCGGAGCCAGTGGCGTACACACATAGGGGTAAATGGAAACCCTCTCTATTGCATAGCTGCCTTTGGAAATAATTGCACATTTGTACACTTCATCATATAAAGTGTACAGAGGTTCAATGAAAATTATGGAAAATATGTGCCGGATCCTGGTGCTTACACCCTCTATTTCAAAGTCCTGTACGCGAACTTATTTTTGAGTCATTTTTAAAAGTTCTTCTAGCGTTTTCTAACGACCTTTGATGTGTTTATCTAACTGTCGTTTCTTTCAGTTTCAAAATTAACTTATTCGCATCAATTCGGCCATTTTCAAATAGACATTTTGAAAAAGAAATTGACCTATTCTATAAAAATATTCTATTCTTGAAGTTTTTTTCTGTAAATCGGCGGAAACTTGTGCACAGGCTCAATCAAATAATATTGTGAACTATACCAAAGCAAACTTGTTTGAATATTATGTAAAGTGCACTAAAAATATCATAGCCCCTAACCATTTTCTTAACATGATCATACGTTAATGCTGACTATATGTGCATTTTTTTTTGGTTTAACAATATTATAATTTTGTTTAAGAGTAATAAATATAATAATATAAATAATATATAATATAATATAACAAAATATAATATTATAAATGAAAAAGGTATAAAAGGAAATTAATGCTTTGTTTTTTAAGCTGAAGAATCAGTAATTTTTAATAAAAATCAAGTCTCTATAAGGATCAGCCCGGTTTACAGGGACTTTATATATTTTAAGGTCTATACAAGCTTCAGTTTTCAGAATTTTTAAAATTAGTCAAGCAGCTTCACAATTGTTCGTAGCATTTATTAATCATACAAACATTTTAGTTTTCATCGTCGGAAAGTTTTGGTCAAAATGCCTTTATTTCGGCAATAAACCTTTTCTAATAACTTACGCAATATTTCGCCAAAAAATCAAACACTTGTCATTTGAAGTGGGTGTAGGAGGGCTTTCAGCCATTTAAAATCTAATCAATTTGACCTCTTGATATAAGTACTTATACATTCATGTCTTGAAGCTTTTGGCAAGGAAATCTAACGCTTAAAACAAGATTATACGAATTCTGTGGTTGAAAATCGCCAAAACAAGATATTATCTACCAAAAGCTACCAGTGCTATCCAAGACGCATTCGACTTGAAGTTTATGCAAATCTGTACGAAGTGCATCATTTCTATGAAAATTCGATATTCCACTGAAAAAAGTATTCGCTTTGGTAGCGATTTGCTTAAGCGCTTCAATTTAGTAATTGATATAATACGATATTCTAAATTGAATTTAGTCCAAAATACAACCGTAATTGCCGTAAGAAGATTAGATACCGACCACCTTGTGTAAGCCACAAATGCTAGTGGATTTTATTTGATAATGTCGTACCAAACATTGGGAGTTCTTATTCCAGGAAATTACAGTTTTTTTTAAGTAGCTAAATTCGAAATTTAATTCGGCGCCAGTGGTTTGTATTTTATGACTCAATCGTTGTTTAACGACATGGAGAGTCTCAATCGGATCAATTGATTATTTCAATCCATATTTGAGCAACGATAAAATTATGCTTAAAAATTACATGAAAATCAATTTCGTTTATGAGTTTTCATGCCATTTTGACAGCGATTTGAGTATCCAGATTTTGGCACCATTTCGAAACTTACATCTGAATCGCAGGTTTAGGAAATAATTTTAGGAATCGCAAGGTTAAAATTTTGAGAACTTTCCCTCGGGATTTCATCATTTATTTTAAAATATCCATAGCATCAATAAGCTTTCACTCAAGATTTGATAAGATTTGATTACAATTAATGCGAAAAGTTTCAATGCAACTTGAGGTGTGAACGAAAAACCACATTGGCCTTTTATTTATGCACATTATTTCTAGATAAAATCTATAAGTTACAAATTACAAATTTATGTTTTGATTGATTATGTTCAAAAGTATTCAATTTTTATATTATAATGGTTTATTACTTGCGATTTATTAAAAATGTACGCAAAAAGAATGCTTATGTATGAAAATATTCGAGAAATTCCAATCAATTTTCGCGCTAAACTGTAAAGTTTACTCAGTTTAGTATTTTCTTAGATTTTCCCCAACATTTTTCCTTTAGTCTCCTTGGCAAAAAGTCCACAAGCCTTTTTATATTTTGTGAAGTTTTGAGGTCTGTTTTGTTTTTTGTTTGTTTTTCTTTCTCGTTTTTTTTTTGTCAAATTAATCTCAAAAGTGTTTTATTGGATTTACATCTGGATATGATTTACATCTGCGTATTGGATTTACATCTGGAGGATTTTTCATGCGCTCTTTTTATGCTAAAATAAAATTTATTAACGAATTTTAAATGGACCATAATTCCACCAATGAAGTTCATTTTCTCACTCTATTGGCGCTATACATTTTTAAACAAGAACCGATGCAGTATTTTCAAAAGGTGGGCCGAACATTCTCTTCTGCAGTTCTGTATTTTTTGCCCTTCGAAACCTTGTTTTGCCACTGGACTTCAAAAAAGAGAGAGAGAAAAAAGCTGGGGTTTTCATTAGAAGAACAACGCTAAGAATAAATCTTACGTCAATGAAGTTAGACAAAAAACACATCCTTTTTACGAAAATATACTTAGACAATTGAGCATTATTTCTGAATATGATCCTTTTCACAGAATATTCATTATGCAGTGGAAAGATAGATTGCAAATAAACATGATGAAAATTTGAAGCCGTTAAACATAAAATGGATTATGAAACATGAGATGGAATTCCAGTGTGGGGGTGTATGGCGGCAACTGGGGACTGAAAATATAAACTTTGTTAACAGATCGACAAGTCTATTTAGACATATCCCTAATACACAATCTTTGTGATTAGATCATAATTATTGGTTTTTGATGATTCAAAGCATACGGCATATATTTTGAACACACTGCAGTGGGCGGATTTAAGGGAAAAATCAGTTTAAAAGAACGTTTTTCATGATTCAAATGATTGTTTTGACAAGGCCAGAATGTATAAAATTTACTCAAACTTTGGGAATGTTTTAAACATATATTCAGCAAATATTTTGAGTTTTCTAAAACATTTCATTTGAAAACCTGGAACATATAAGCTGTCGCCCATCGACGGTTACTATACGACCTTGTTATTTGTGTACACCTGGAGGTCACATTTTGCATCTGGAATTAATACAGTTTAAAAGTTACTCTAAAGCATGTTTTTCTTCTATATGAACCTAAAACTGACCAACATAAACCAAAATTGCATTTTTTAGAGGTGTAAAAGGGTATCATTTTTTGCCATAATTTTTTTTTTTTTTGTATTTTATAAAAAACAATGATGTCACCCCAAATTTAGGCTCATTTAAAGCGCACGAGAAATCAATTATCACATTTCGAAACATTTTAGTGCTCAACGTCAAAATTTTCGTTAAAATAGTAGGTTCGAGACTTTTTGAACTAGAGTGTGCACAAATTGAACAAAGTCGTTTTGAGAAGAAGCGGTTAAAATAATGTCCATTCACTTGGGCTCTTACATACAGTGAGCACCAATATAAACTTAAAACAAACAACTTTGAGAGTTTTCGCTAAATAGCATCTAAATAAGTGATTGGTTAAAGTTTTTTTTTTTTGGTTACGAGACAATCAAAAATTGAAATTTTCTCATCAGAGCTCCTAGTGCATACCTGACTGATATGACCACTTTCAGTGGGAGATTATTGATTTTTGATTTTTTATTTACATTAGCTGTGCAAATTTTATCATCCGCGAATTTTATCCAACGATAATATTTTCTTATAGAAGTATTAAATTGCGATGGTTTTTCCCTTCTTCGTTCTAACAGCATAGACCGCGTATATAGGTTTTAAAACTTTTTTGATACGGGAATATGGATCATTTTGCAGATTAAGCCTCCCAAAAGCATTATCTATCTATTAGAATTGTTCTTTGATTACGCAATTAAAAAATAAATGAATAAATAAATCAAACGAAGTAGATATTAGGGCTATAGTTAAAGACGTAACGGAAAGCTTATATATAAATGTCGTAAAAGTTGCACAAGAACTTATTCAAGTAAAACGAGATAACGTAGCGCAATTTTGGTAGAGTTCCATGGAAGAAACCGCTATTCTCTGAAGTTAATAGAAAAGAGCAATTTGAATACACGCAAAAGTATCAGAAAAAGGCCTTTATTGGAAGCATGTTTTGTCCTCAAATGAGAGTTGATTCGAAATAATGAAGCAGTGGCAACCACCAAAAATTTGAAGGAAAAAAACTGTACTTTACAAGAAAAGAATTTAGTAGGTGCTGTTTAACATGAAGGATATTTGTGATGGCTTTGAAATTCGGAAATTGGCAGGTTTGTATTCGTTGAAGATAGAATGAAAAAGAAAGATTGTCTGAAAATTTTACAAATAAATCGTCAATCAGAGTCTGAAAAGTTGGGGTTATGTCAGCCATGGATATTTTAACAAAACAACGTCCCCGAACATACTGCTGAAATTGTAAAAAAAATGTACGGATCTCCTAATCAGCTGGACCATCCTTCATTCATAGAAAATATATGGTATCATCTGGATAAACAAATCAGAAAACGAGGACTTCTTGAGAAATGGGAAAAAGAGCTCATGAGTATACAAAAACGCTTTTCAAGCCCATACCATTGGATGCAGTGATAAAACCAAAAATATTAATATATAATAAATGATTAATAATATATAAATAATAAAATATAATTTTCGAATCTGCATCATCTTTAAAAAAAATCATTTTTAAGGATCCTATTTTTTGAAAGGGAAATTAGCCCTGACGCTACAAGAAAAGATGCTAGTGACAGTTATCTGATCTGAAAATCATGAAGATGATTTTCCACCAAATAGAAAGTGAGAGATTTGATGCAAGAAATTTGTATTTTTCAAGGAAAATAATGTACTCATATTTAATACTCTCATACTTAGGTACTACTTTGGTTTGTTTTTTTTTTTTGCAACAAAATATGATGAGAGCATTGATAGAAAAATCTAGGCATGAAGACGCAAACTGTTGAATGCTTTCTTCTTTCTCTATTAAGCAACAATCAATGAAACATTTGAAAATATAGTAAGAAAATTGTACAAGGCATAGTCCTATTGTGGAAGGACTATGCTTTGCTAATCTGATATTATTTGGTTTTAGTTTACATACATATTGCTCGTTGCTGCATACTATAAGGGAGGATTGGCCTGAAACTGGATATTTGTACTTTAATCTCGAATTGTTCAATTTTCCTCCGTCAACTTTACCTCGATTGAAAATTACAGCTTGAAAATTCTGTTTTGAAATTTGTTTGACGTAATTATGGGAGGATAAATTAAATTACCAATATTAATCATAAGCAAGGGATGCTTCAAGAAATGGCAAAACATCGTTATGTTAGATCACTAATCACAAATGTTCTACTTTGGAAGCTTTATGCATAAAATACTAAAAAAAAAATGAATTGGCAAGAGCATAAGACTTTGTATAATATGAATCTCAGAAAGTTTTGCGAATCATCTACCTATCGACAATACAACAACTGTGTTAACCAAATGTTGGTCTGGCAGCGAAAAGCATCTGATACCCACAACTTTTAGGGGGGACAACAGGTTCTACAAGTTTGTCTTGAGTTTTTATGTTTGAACATTGAATATATAAACTAATGCAAATTCAAATAGAAGGAAAAGATTCTGCGAAATATGGAATTTTACCAAGAATTTCATATGCATTGAATAATAATAGCAAGGACTCCCTGTTTCGGGACCTTACAGGCTGATTGAGGTGGATGCTTCATTTCATAGAGAATGCTTGTAGGTGTAAATGAGAAATGATTAGTGCCAAGTGGCTCCGATATGGCTTATTATATTTGCTCGCCCATGGCCATACTCGAACCAGACACCCTAGCCAGCAATGCTCAACCTTCAGGAACTGTAATAACAAGCAAAACAGATAATAAATGAAGCGACTTGTAGTCTGATTTGGTATGTGTGGTTGTTAATATCAAATTTTGTTTTGGTTTTATTGTTCGCCCGCTTTAGATCAGCAGCGAATTTGGTTAAATACGAATAGAGTTTATCAAATAGCAGTTTCAAACTTAAAATCAGCCTTGGACTTTTTTATTTGGAATCGTCGTTCTTTCATAGCCTCTATCAAGCGCTGAAGAAAAAGGCAGAATTCAGTCTTTCAGGTGCAAAAGCAGAGTACCTTCGAAATATCGACACCTGTCGAGATTGGTCTTTAAATTACAACTACGTGCTTCATTTAAAAAAGATTCTATGATCGCAATGCACAAATTCGAATCAAGAACATATTTGCTTCCGAAATATTTGTAGACAGCGATTAGCTACAAATAGTCATTATGCTCACTCGACATGAATTTGTATACTATAGCCACTTTTGCTCAAAACTGTCCTCAATAAATCGTATACATACTGTATTACAATAACAGAGCAGGCGTTAAACATTTTTTTGAATTTCTTAGTATATTTTATTTAAAAGCGGCTACGACTACCTACATTTTCTTCGAAATAACGAATTTCAAAAACAATATTTGATGTGATATTTAGAATTGGTCTGGCCCTTTCTTACCTGCCGGATACTTTATTCGAAATAATGTATACCCTGCAGTGAAATATAATTAGCTAAAGAGTACTCCATATCCTTTTGTGCGGATCTTGATTGCATATTGGTCACACCCAAATAATAGCAAAAACAGAAAACCGAGCGGTAGATGAATTTGCTTCGAATTTTACTCTTACGAATGGTTGTCTTCAACAAAGTGACAAATAAAACACTGAGTGGCAAAACATTTGAAGAGGTAGAAATTTCGTTTACTTGTCAACGGAACTGTAAATCACAAAAATTATTTGTGCTTGGATAAAAAGTTCCGAGAAGGTTAATGTGTTCTCTTCGGAGAATGCGATTTATTTGGTTTTGCAGATAATGTTCCCGACTTTGATATTTACAAAAACTATGGAGGTTGTCGCTAGATTTAAATAAAATGCATTCTCGAAATTGACCAAAAAACTGTCTACATACCTGAATTTGTAGAATATGTCTCCAGCAGCTCGTGAAAACGGCTGTTACTCTCCTGATTTACCGTTTTCCCCAGTCAACGGTAAACACAATTTCGAGCAGATCTCTCTTTATCAATACTGCAGCACAGTTAGCTTTATCGATTTGAACAATTATAATGCCACATAAAAAACAAAGTGATTTACGATTGAGGGTACACAGCACATTCAAATCTATATTCCTTCGACTATTGTCACTTACTCGGCATTAAGCACTAATTTCCGTAATTGCCTACTTTCCAGTAAATTGTTGAGCATGAACTTTATCCATACGTTCGGTTTCTTAAACCACAAAGCTCAGGACTGACACAAAATCACTAATTCATACACTTCCCGATAAAACTGGACCATATCTCACGTTCTAATGTACGTAGAATAGGAATCAGGACATTTATTAATTTCCAGAGTATGTTTTTAGTTGCACTTAAACATCGGACAGCATGCAATTCATTTTTTTCCTCCGCAACACAGAAAATGTTTACAGCTGGCAACACCCGCGAGTAGCCGCGAACCGAACAATCTAACTAGAAGAAATTTTGCCGTGATGTGAAATTCACGCTACCGTCGTCGTTTTGCTTGCCTCGCATCGTTGCAGCACCGAAAGACAAAAAGAAGACTGAGAATTCCCGCCGCACTCACTTCGCCCAACAAAACGTACTCGAACCGAATGCCACCTTCTAACTGACATCAAGATTCGCCGACAGGCCAAAAATTCAAGAAACAACTCAACAAAAACCCAACCAGTCATGCAGGGGTGGGAAGCCAGTCAGACCAAGCTCGTTCGCTCGGTATCACGAACGAGTGAAAAAGATAGAGCTGGTCGATCGCCAATCAAGTAAAACGCCTTCTACGTATGACTCCTGTCTCGCTCTGCCGCAAATCGACGTGGGGCTCGAGAACGTCTTTTCTGTTTTCGAGCCAAGCCTGAAAAGTTCGCGCCCACGCCGTAAAGTTTTTTTTACCTGAATTCAAAATGGACCCCTGCTTGATACTAGTCTAGCGTTGTCTCTTTCTGTCGTTGTTCGTTTTAAGTACAGTTCATAGAACGAAGCTGCGAGCGAACTGTGCTTGCAGCAGATGGTAGACGAGAACTGTTGGCAAGGGCAGAGCTCGGTACGCATGCTGTTAACAAGGGAAAAGAAATAATTTTCGGAGGATGGGCAAGCGCCACATACGCATTGCTTCAGACACTCCTCCTCGATTTGCTTGCCACTACGACTTCGCATCCAACAATCGAATCGCATGTTGTATTGTGCGTAGCATTTGCCTTTGCTAACAAGAGAGACAGACGATGTGCATGAGAGGCATGGAGTTTGCGACGTACACATAGGCAGAGTGGAATTTCAACGGGGAGGTGGGCCTGGTAAAAGGCCCGTTCGTCCGTCAGCTACTATTCTGGTATTGCTGCCTAATGTTTTTTTAATGACTTTTTTCATGAAATCTTTGGCGTTTTGCCTGGTGTCCCTAGAAATGAGTTCTTGCCTTTTTGTCTTCGCTGATATTTTTATTTATTTATTTGTCGTTGTCATTAGGAGGACACTGCTGTATTGCATTGCTATCAAATTGAATTCTTGAAGAGAAGAAGGAAGTGAATATCAAGCTTCCACGGAAAATTGAATACTGTGCTCGCCGTCGCAAGGAAGAAACAGCTAAATTCATGTTACAGGTACTTGACTGCCATACTTATCGTCTGTATCACGTATGGAATATAGTAAGTGAGCAAGTGAATAACATATGTATATGTGTAGACCGCAGCCTTCATCACAGTAGAGTATCTGCATGCTAACGATGTTTGTAAATACATGGTTTATTCGACTATGATTTAAATTAGGATGCCTCAATCGCGATCATATGCCAATGCAGTTTCCCTCGCTAATGTAATGCAACAACTGAGCTTCTGTCAATTGTATTGACAATCTATTTTGATATGAAAAAAAAGATTGTTACATGCATAGCTTTAATTTTTAAGATATATAGATGTAAATATAATAAGCATGGATTGCGATTCCGCCATGATAGCCCACGCCTGAATTGGAATTGAACGAAATCGTACAATTTATATTATTTTTAATTAAATCGTGAAGATCTTTTTGATGTTGGTAGAAATAATTATGGAAGAAATGATGCAATTCGGTATGTTACCATAATGCGCCTGAAAAACTGACAAATATGTAAAATTCACAAACTCTATATAAAACTAGAATAGCTTCGAAAACCATTCTTTCTTTTACAAATATATCCTCCTGGATGTCGAAAGTGCTAATTTAACTGAGTCTAATTTTGAGATGAAAATGGTCATTGTTTTAGCTGTAGATCGAAAACCAATAAAAAAATTTGTCTTCATCGTATACGTATCTATAGATAAGTGTTATAAAGTAAAAGTGAAAACTGTAACGGAAAAGTGATAAAACTTGGAAGTTGTGCCACTTTTCTGAGAGCGAACAAGGTATTTTATTCGTTCATACCACTTTTCTCTTTCAAATGTTTTAACTTCCCTTCGTGTTTCCTATTAATGTGATTAATGTTTATCAATACCGATGCAATCTTATTTATAAAGTCGAAGTTTTTAACTTCCGAAAGACAGTTGGTGAAGTTAGTAAATTCATTTTTTTCTCAATCAAGTTATTTCCAGGATTCTTGAGTTTAATATTATTGCCTACGCTATTTTTTAAATAAAACTTTCAATACTATTTCGTGCAAATATTTTATTAGAAGCTTATTTATCATATGGCTCAATTGCATTTGTTTGAATTCCGTTAAAATAAAAATTATTTAACTGACGTCAGATAATTTTCTGAAGCTGGTGCAAGATCTGCAAGCTTACTCTATTCCTGGCATTTAGCTGTGGTACGCTCATCTTCCAAAACAAGCTTTAATGTATGTAATTATTTTTAATATGGGGTGTCCACCCTTTCCAATGAGCTACCTTAGGCTTGGTTTGTTGAGATTGTAATGAAACTGTGACGTTTTTGGGATTCCTTGGGAAAAGTGAACATTTTTTTGATTGAGTTATTTATGTATAAAGTTTTTAATTTGTGCATATATTTTAATTAATTTTGAACCATCCTAATTATGTCACTGCTATTTTTTATCTTAAAACGGATCGGTCGAATGATAGTCTAGTTCATTTACTTAAGTTTCTGTGTTTTTAAGTAGGTAACTGAACTATCAACCTATTCATCATCCCTTTTTAAACCATTTTCAAAGTACAACCACTTTTTAAACAAGTCCAACAAGACATGATTTTTTCAGGAACCGTTATCAAAATTGAAAAATTGTTTAGGTGGCATTTAAAATGTTTTGGCATTTTAAACCATATATTTTAATAAAAAGACCAAGAATAATAACAAATTTTTATTAGTTTTCAATCGTACATTGCTAACTTAAAATAAGGAGTGTTTAACTTAAAAAAATCTTATATCTAGCGGCTATACTATTTTGGCCAGCGGACTTTCATCGAATGGTAGTTATTAATTGTTTTTATCATATTTTTTGTCGCTCACACTTATCGAATATTACCCAGGTTGTACATGACCTGGGGTTGACTTAGAGTAAAAAGACAAATGTTTTATTTTTCAAATAATGCATCAAAAGATACTTCTAGTGTAAGAATGCAAATCACGCCATACGAGGCAGAGGCAAACAAACTTTGAGTTACCTTTTGTATTCAAATTCATTTTTTTACACTTTTACTCATCTGGCTATCATGCGGAACGTTCATAACTTATCAATGCATAATGAACCGCTAAAATCTGAAAATTTAGTTTTCGCGAAATATTAACACATATAGGGAGCAGCGAATACGTCTTTGTCATGTTGAAATTAGGATATTTTCAACCATTTGGCGGTGGCGATAATTTTAGGGAAGTTCTAGCTATCTCTATATTTTTGTGAAAAATAAATAAATTTGGGTTTATCAAGTAAGAGCCATGAATAATAATATAAGCTTGATTATGGTAAGTTTTTGGAAATTTGTAGCCCCATGTGGGCGAAGAGTGCCTTAAAGTAGGCAAACATTTCTGCGAATTTCGATTTCTGACAGTTTCTGACAGAAACATCGGATCATACGAGATTTAAGGACATATTACTATGTACGGGAAATAAACTGCCTATGTTTTTGATGGAAGTGTGTGCAATCCTGTAGATATAGCAGGCAGGCGATAAAATCTTTCAAATCATGCGGGTCGGCTCTTACCCTGCCAGTTTTTAAAAATTTAAAAATTCGCGTCCCTCGAGAAAAGTAACCTTTCACCAAATAATCTTTATTGATCACTCAACATTTTTGTTCATGACCGGATCTTCAGATCAACATGAAATACAGAAGATTTATTCTTTTGAGTGGCGGAGCATCTGAAAATGTGGGCTACCATGAAGCGGCGGCACCGTCTTGTCTTGAAATATAGCCAATAAAAAAGATTTTCGTCCCCTGTTACGTTCAATGTAGTAACCAAAATAAAACGAAATTCATACTGTAAGTTGGTCTCATTATAAACCAAGTTTGACATACTTTTGGTTGCGAAATTAGGGAAGGGCTCCCAGCTATGATGTTTTTGGTCATTTTTCATTAAGTAATATTACCTACCATTATAATTTTCAAGCTGTAGTCACGCTAATTATAAGTTAAGTATGAGCTAAATATAATTTATATTTTCTTGTACGTTTTGCTTTATTTCCATCAAGTATAAAATTATGTATAAGGCTTAAAATATTTTGCGTTATTGTTTTTTCACTAATTTTTTTTTGTGCCCACGTTGATTATAAACAAAACTAGTTTAAATTACGAGCAGAAATACAAGTAAAACGGGATATATATGTCGTTTTGTTCGTACTTGTATTTCTTAATAGTTTATCTAAAATCAAATAATTTTTTGAAACTTTAGCTTTCATAATGCCTTGAGAATACAAAAGAGTACAATCTCCAATATTGGTATCAAGAATCAATGCTAAAGGCTATAGAAGCGAGGAAGAAAAAACAGGCTTGCTCACTGCATGTGAAGCTTTCGAAGTTTCTCAAGCTACTTTAAAAAGACGATCATTATGGTTAAACAAAACTTTGATTCCTAATACTAAGTTTGGGAGAATTTTAATTAGGTTTTGCTACAGAAATCGATAGTGATCACTTGAATTAACTTGAAACTCGGTTCTTTACAATAACTTCCGCAGAGGTCTGGGTACTTGCCTGCCGACTTTCAAAGGCAAACGATCTTTCGTACGTATTTAATCAGGTCAAACAAAGGGCTGAGCAGGAGAGGTAGGCTGGTTTCCTTAAAAGAAACAAATATATTTCGTAACCAAAACCCAAACCAACTTCACTTTTAATAGAATCTAAACCAAAACGTTTTTTTAAACGTATCAAAACCTTTTTGACAGCCACGTCCTTCCTCCAAGCAGAATCTATAATGTTGATAAGTCTTCTTTATCAACGACACGGAGATCACAAAAAATTTCGCAGCCACTGACTGAATGTAAGTGGCTGTACTTATCAGCGCAGAAAGAGGCTCCAATGTTACAGTTGCCTGCTGTTTGAAAGCTATTGGGACTTTATTCCCTCGTGTCTCAAATTTTCAAGGGAAAATATGAAAAATGAATTCATTGATGTAGCCCCAACAGGTCCGATTAACATAGCTCAAGAGTCAGGTTGGATGACCTTTGCCATATTCCTGAAATGGATGGGGCATTTTCAAACACATTTCACGATAAGTGTTAGAGAAAAAATTTCTGTGATAGTAAATGGGCAAAAAAGTCACAAAAAGCGCCGCAATGCACACATCGAACTCAGCCACTTAATGTTTGTGATTATGGTCCTTTGAAAACATACTGCGATTGGGAGAGCTGATGTTCATGTAGCTGAAACCTCATCCTGATCCTGCTTTGACACATTTTCAAATTAGCTGCATATTGAATCATATTCAGTTCTAAATACTAGGATTTTAAAATACCGAGATTTGGCCTTTTACACCTAACATCTTCTCATACAGTCTGCATAAACCTGCAGAAACAACAAACTTGAGGTAAGGGGAATGCGATGTTTTGTCTGCCTATTGCTGATGTTTTGTTTCCCTCTTGCACGTTTATCTCATTTGGACTTATATGTCATATGATCGCCACGTGGAAAATTTCTTGTCAAGTTGATAGATGAGACGTTTGGCGAAAGTCGCAGGGGTAGATGCAAAGCAGTCGTATCACATGGGCCACTCTACTATTTTATCTCTATGTCGTCGACTTTGAAGCACGCTGACAAGGGAAATGCTAGTCCCTCTGCACATACACTCATTGTTTCAGTTGTGTCTTGTCGCTTGTTTTGGGAGGAAAATTTGTAAGTCGTCAAGAAAAAAGAATACCAAAAAAATTGTCAACATGATTTTGAGCTTACGTTGTCTTCTAACGTGGAAGAAATATGATGAAAAGTTTATCCAAAAGGTCAGCAGAGAAAGGAAAGAAACGAGCAAAAGAGTCTTCAATAATCGCATGGAATGAAAATTCGGGTGTCATTGTTAATAATCTTACAGTTCGCTCTTAACAGGACGAGGACGATTCTTCCTGTATTTATTGCGACAACTTCTACTCTCGTTTGCCTGATTCAATAAAGTGCATCTGCTTTGTGCATCGGGGCAATGAAATTCTTAGCGCCATTGCGAAGCCAATTTTAGCGTTTCCACAACAGGTCCCTGAACCCACCATGACTGCGCCAAACCGCATCCACATATGATATTTTGATGAAGTTTTATTGTATTATATATATTATTTTATTTATCATTTATATGAAGTGGGTATATATGATGCGTACAAAGAGAGATGGATGTCTTTTGATGTGACCAGGCAGACTAAGGACTTCCTTTCAGAGCCCAACCATGTGAGTGACTGTGGGATTTCTTCTCAACTAGAGTTGGAAAGTTTGACAGCGATACAGACTGGACACAAAGGCCTAGGAGGACACATGGGGGTATGGCTACAATGAGTCTTATGGCCTGAGTACATAGAGGAGTCGGGCAACCTAAAATTCCTCTGTTTCCCCTAAAATATGTATACATTTTGAATTTTATGCGTGTGTCAACTCTTAAAATTTTTACACTCCTAAAACTTTCAAACCAGCCATCGGGATGAAAGGAGATGCATAAACCGAGTTTAACTAAACATGGATCAAGTTCAAAAATTTGTTTATTGTCGTGTCATTTTTATTACTTTTATGCTAACAGATGCTACTGATAAATTTTGATATGCACTTTACGATAGAAATAAGCAGCAAAGCATCATTTTCCTTAAATGTTGAGGCATTTTGTCTTTTCATGTCTACATTTTTCATTCAGTTATCGGATGAAAAAGAAATTTACAGATTAATTCGATCTCAGCGTGAAGCAGATTTGGCATACTTTTGGTGCTGGTACTAGAGCTGCCAGAACCGATTATTTTGTAGATGCTGTACCAACAGATGCTTCCATTAAATATTCATACCATTAACACCTTATATTGGAAACAAGCAGCAACTGTTTGTACCATAAATTTGGCCACTTTCGCACAAAGAAATGCTGCGATTAAATTTTGTTTTGACATTGGTATGTTTGGTGTGATTATCTGGTCATGTGGACAAAAAACTGCATTGTTTAACATATTAACCATATTCAGTATGATTCGAAATCTACACATTTCTTCAGCTTTCGAATGAAATACTGTTAAATAATACCATTTTGTCGAATGAAATACTATTAAATAATACTAAAATACTATTTTGATCGTTTCTCAGCAAGTATTATACTTTCGTCATCAGTTGTACAAATTTTCACGCTTCAATTTGAAGTCGATATACTCGTTATGGTACCAAGATAAATATCCTATGAAATCAAAATGTTCCAGATAACTAACTATTCAAAAAGGATCGTTTCGGCTATTTGTGTACCTGAAAAATATTAACTTTCGACCGAAGTTTCATTGCCAGCAATTAACTTTTGGAAGGATTCCTGCTGAACAATAGCGGAAAAACTGGCAGCCCGAAGGATTAATTATGGCCTAGCATTATTTGCTCATATTAGTATACTCTTCCAGGATAACCCTATGAATAAGCCTGATACTCTAACTTGTTCTTGTTTTTCTGCCTTCTAGTCTACCTGTCAACCACTACAATCCTGCATAGCTATAATCCTATTCTTCAGGTAAAGTCCATCTGGGATTTCCGAATTTATGCTAATTACGCCGTTTTCAATAGGCAGCCATAACTGTAACGCACAGAAGGCTGCCGCGATTCCGAGCATTTCATTCAAACTGCATAAGAACATTGTTGCCTCTCATAAAGTTATCATCATTACCTTCTTTTTTGCATCCTACCCATTTCAACAAGTTTTTCTCTTCCAGAGATTTGGCAGGATCCGGTCCTGTATAAACCAAAAAGGTTTCGTACGGCCATTTTCACTTATAGCGAATTTTATTATTTTCTGAAACTGCTGACTTTTGTTCCAGTGATTGTTCGGTAGGACCGTGCAGATTTACAAGAAAATAAGAAGCTGAAAAGTGAAAAACATCGTATGAAAATACAATCGCTTGTATGGTCTACTTATGGTCGTTTTTGTAGCTGTACCACGCAGGCAAGGACCGGGCTACTTGGGCTTGAAGAGTCTTCCTACGAGTTGAAAAGGATTATAGGCAAAATAGTTTTCGTGTCCACCTTAACGCATCCATTTCACGCTTGATATTTTGAGAACGGAATTACACGTGGGGTGCAAGACAAATTACAAAAAGTTAACGATTATCTTGGATTAATAATGTGGTTCGTTGGCTACAGTGTGGTGTAGGTATTTAAGTAATCGGCCACGGTAAATCATCGTGCTTAGAGTAAATATTTGAAAATGATTGGTTATCACTGGATCCGCAAAGGGAAGCGAAAAATATTTGACATGTCTTATTGTGAGCATATTAAGAGCATTACTTGACTTGTTCTGAGATATATTTAACTTATTTAAATAAGTATATCATATCCAAGTGATTGCATTTGCATGTTGCTTTTTATTTCTGGAGCAGTTACTCAAAACTTTTCTTTTCTAGTTTTCACAATTATTTCGTATGAGTATTTCATAAATTTCGTGAATATTGTTTATTGTAGCAGGTGTAATTAGTACTCTGAATAAATTATCAAACGGTTTTAAAATGGAAGCGGCTCTCGAATATCGCTTGGTCGACGTATAAAGACCTATTTTGAAAAAAAATGTACCAGTAATTTGAGACCAATCACGAATGCCGCAGGAGTAGTATCAAAGCGTAATATGCTCTTTCCTCAGCATGAGAAGTACACAATTAAATAACTAACTTTTATGTCCTAAAATATTATGACACAAATTTTAGAAAATTTAATTAAGCTGCAGTCAGATACGGCAATTGGTGAATGCCAAGAAGCAGGTGTTAGAAAAAGCAGAGATCTTTGCACAGTATTTTTGGTAGATTTTGAACAAGCTTACGGCAGTATCGATCGAAATTTACTAACCAAAATATGTACTGCATTAAAATGACCGTCTGAAACAAGTTTCTTCTGTCATCCAGGCATTCTGAGTAAAAAGGTAAAATGTTGCGGTTGCGATCTCCAGAACAGTATCAAGTCCCTCACTCTCCAAAAGTTTTACATTACTCCATTAAATGTACATTGGCTCTCTTAGAAATCCCAATAGCACTACCATCACAAAATTTTCCGCTTTACAATCTTCTGCAAAAATTAAGTCTCTGTGGCATTCGCTTCAATAAGAAGCGACTTTACTGAGCTGATTTAACATACCGTTGAAACATTAATTGAGACGTTATCTTATGTCGTTCTTGGTGATTTTCGGATTGATTTATCCTTTGAGTTTATGTCCCTATTCTAATATCTGCCTTGTTTTCCACCATCTACCTTGTTTTATATTTTTGTTTGCGCCTGCTGTTCTATCCGTAGTTTTTACTATTTTTCAGCTATACACAATATTACTTGGACTACCAAAACACACATATTTTGAAAAAATTATATTATAAGAGAAGTCACCCTAGATTGTCGAAGATTGAATGTTGAATGCCAACAATTTGGTCGTCTTTAATGAAGCGGAGCCTAACATCATTATAAATTGGTCGGAGATCACTTTCAGAGCCTACTATTGAGCTACTCCTAATATTGCGCATTGCCTTGGGAACCCATTTCTCAACAGCATCTCCTAGAACATAAATGATAAAAATGTTCAGCGCTGGCAGCACTTTTCCAACGAAGCAGCAATAACAAGCTCCTGTTAAGAAAAACCTATCTTTTGAATTTCGAGGATTTCATCGAAAGTTTCAGCGACTAAACGATGTTTAAGACTGCCATCCAAAAAAATGTCAAAACTCGAAAAATTTAAACATTGGTTCTTAATTTTTATAGTGCTTTGCATATAAATATATAATGGAAGTATCTGCTGGTACAATATTTACGAAAATGTCTAGTGCAGGGAGCCCTGAATTCGATTTTTTTCGATTGAATGACTGCGCTGGAAGTTATGACGGTGAGAAGAGTTTCAGGGTTACCACCCGCAAATTGTTTTCAAATTGTCGAAATATCAATGTTTGTTGTTGATTGTTATTGCAGAATCGTTCCCATTTGAAAAATAGTTTAGTAGAGAAATGCCAAAAACTGCATAAGTTACCATAGCTGGTAACCCTTTTATGATTTTTCTACGAAATTCCTAAAAAAAATTGGCTTATAATAAGATCCATTTACATATATTTCGTATGTATTTCGTTTTGATATCAAGACTGCATCGGAAGCTATAGGGGGAAAAAAGCTGTATTTTGCTGAGCAAATTCACAAGATTAGGCTCGCAGTTATATCCTAATTTCTACCAAATATGGCTTAGAGCTAGGTTCAAATACTGGGTGAATTTTTTAAAAATTTGTTGGCTGAATCGGAAGTTATAGGCTAAAAAGCAGTTTTTTTCTCAGTGATTTTTTAAGATGGCACCACTGCCACAGGGTTGTCTGCATTTCCAAATCACATATTAGACATAATCCTAGTTAATATCAACATGTCCTGTGAATTCCATGATGATCCAATTACCTGGTCGTCAGTTTTCGTGAACAGAAGTGTCGATTGCTGGTAATAGAGGTAATTTAGTGATGGGTTGCCGTTCTTGTACAACTCGGAATTTTGAAAATTTCAAATTGAAATGGTGGAAAAAGTTTAGAATTTATCAATAATTTGAATTTTTTTGTCAAAAGCAAAAATTTTTCAGGAAGGTCGATGATTTGAAGGATTTCTTTTTCACGTGCCTGCCGTAGCTACAGCATTGTTGGTTTGCACAGTCTTGAAAACACATGTGTGTATAGTTTCAATCAACGTCAATACGGTCTGCAAATTTCACGATGATTCAATGTTCCTGTCAAAAGTTATCACAAATCGAAATTTCTAAAAAAAAGTCCTCGGACACTCATCGCCCACATAGGGTTAATAATTTCCAATTTTTTTAAATCATAAACAAGAATATAACATAAGTTGTTTTCATTTCCAGTACCTACTTCTAACAAAAATCTACTCTTCATAGAAATATAGGGATACCCGAAAAAAGGGTTAAAGATATCGTTATTTTAATTAGTCACTGCACTAGTCCTTGTATAAATCTATGTCCTCTAAAATTGCCAGCTCAAATCAGTAAACAATAATAATATTACAATAATATATTTCAGACGTGTGCTCACCTCGATAGTCGCAAACCAAGTGAACAAGCCATTCAAAAACGCATTCAAAATTAATTAGCGAATGGTAGCGCCAGTCGAGTACACAGCGGAGAAAGGAAGTACTTCGAAATCTTATAAACACTTCTGCTCCGAGAATCTGTCCTAAGCGCAATCCTAATCCTTCCTGGCTGTCGTAGAAGAAAAAGAAAGGAATTGTCCAAATTAGCCAAAGTAGCTGGATGCTAAGAATGCTGGTAATCGCAGGAATGCTCTATAAATCTGAAATGCGAAAAGACAGGTGAGGTTCCTGGTAGGGAAAAACGGCTAGACTTAGGAATTTCCTTGCTAAAACACCCTAGGGAACGGATAAGCAACGGACCTTATCCTCTTCGCCAGAAAATATCGACCGAGTACATGGGCCTTGTTATGAACACCAAGCTCACCTAGAGAAAAGAGCAAAGAGTGCAAGCAACGCAATTTACGCCAGCAAGAGGATGTTAGCTTAAACATGTAGCCTTATTACTGCTCCGATGCGCTAGTTTTTGTTTTGCGGCTTGATGGCTGCCTGGTATGAATAAATGGATAAAATCACTTTTGTTGACATAGCGATTGGTGGCTCTCTGTTCTACAGGTACCCTAACCACGACTCCTTCGTCTGCGTCAAGCATACTACAAATGTAACATATTCACAGACAGTCACGACCTGATGTCTCGCACATATAAATCGAAGTGCTTACTTGACTTCATTTGAGCCCTGAACAAAATCTTCTGGGCTCCCAGTCTTAAGGGCATTAAGGGGAATACGTTAGCCAATCCTGTGGCCCGTCTTTTCCTAGTTGGATCGGCGAATATCCCAATTCCTATCCAAAAGATCAAGTACTTAATCGTCTCCAATATGATGCAAGTGTCAAGCAACTATGACCTGCAGGCTAAATAAAATCAAGTGGGCGTCGTGCAACTCCGCAGCCAAACTGCTAGTCGGGATCCTGACTGGCCGCTGTCTTGTAGTAGCTCACGGCCTTGAAACTGCGACTCGTAGCCAGTCACAGCTATAGGAAATATTTGGAATCGGGGGCCTCAGATACAGTTCAATACCTCCTGTGCTACTGTTCAGCACTGTGGAACACTAGATAGCGCAGCTTCGCTGGACCCTGGCTGGCTGACCTCACGCACGTGGTAGAGCAGAGCTTGGGCATTTTTAAATTCGCAAAAGGGTGTGGGAACACTTGGACTAAACATTCATCTCTAGGTTTTCTTATCTGTTGTCTGTACGGACCAGGTCTTTGTGTGACCTTGTATCGGCCAGAAATACCTAACCTAACCTATAAGATCGACGCCATCAACACACTTATTTATTTTGCACTGTTATCGTGGCTAAAATCAAAATGAAACAAAAGTGTTTTACAAAAGACTTGCTGAAATTGTATCAATACGCAGTTGATGCATTTTCGAATGTTTCTTCAAAAAATTTTATGTTAAAAATGAAGTCTGATAATGCTGAATCAATAAGTGTAAAACATTTATTCATAGTTAACTTCTCGAAATTGTAATCAATCATACTGGGAATGCAACTGCCACTTGAAATATCCTAACTCGTTCAATTTTTCACAAAATATGAGCACATAGTTAACAATAAACCAGAAAATAAATACAGCTGTATATGCAGTTTCCATTATGCCACCAGCTTCCCAAAGTTTCCCACACATAAACATAAATCAAGTGCGTCGAATTGAGTCCTTTCTAACCGAAAGACCAGTAGCAGTCACAACAGCAGTATTTTTCAAATCCCGAAAATAATGCCCCGAAAACCTCAGCTAAATTGCACAGTACGGTAGGTAGTGAAATAGTACAAAGACGTTCAATAAACTATACCTTTTGCCCGCGAGCGCTTGATGTTCTTGACGGTAGTTGATTTCGCCTAGAATCTTTCGGTAATATGTGTAAAATGTTTACCTTCCCACGCAAGAAGAAAGAATCGATTCACTTTCGATAAGGATTCACTTCGATCTTCTCAGTCGTACCGACAACGGCGATGAAATAATAATAGAAATGACTAGGCGACGATTTTCTTGTCCTTTCCGATGATATATGATGGTAGAGCTACCTTTGCACGCGTACAATGACCGAAAAGGGGCGATTATTGCGGAAGAGCTATACTTTGATAACACCTTGCGAAATGTGATGCAATAAATTTCTTGATGTTGAGTCGTACTTCCGATTGCAATAATTCTTGGTGGATGCGGTTCGAAAGATGTCGTCGATGTCCGGCAGGAATGCTTTTGAACGAATGCCATTGACAAATTGTTCTGATTTATAAATAGTCTTTTTTAGTCATAATAATTATTTTAGTGATTGAAATTAAGCCGGGGCTTAACCATGGTCTTGTTGAAGCTACTTGGCAAAGCCTTGAATTTGGTGAAATCATGATATTTGATCACCAAATGTTGTTAGGAAATTGGTTATCAAGTTGCACTATTGACTTTCAGACTGATAGCTTCGAAACTCGCTCAGAACTGAACATCAGGCGGCTGGATAAAATAAGATTGGGGAAACAACTTCAATTCCGAAATCATTTCAGTCCATTCAAACTATTTTCCAGATTTTGGCAGAGTGGATGGGATGGCAAAAAAAGAGTGGATGGCAAAAAAGCAGCCTACATGCTTGGTGTAGCTAAGCAAATCCGAATACTATTTTACAGACTAACCATAAACCTGCTGGACTTTGACTGCAGAAGAAATCGTGTGTACTAAAATGTGTTTTCTCGTGTATTGAAGAAACGTAGCAAAACAAAAGTCAAAAGTTTCTCGTATGTCCAAGAGCTTGAAAATTTTGTGGATCGTTCAAGCTACCAACTAGTCTCGAATCATCACTTTAGTTTATAAATCGTGTTACGCAGAGGTTTTAATGGCACGGATAATACAGGGCCGAAATTTTATATCTGATATTGCTTCTGATTCCTGTTAATAACTAAATGGCTGTTTACTGCATTTTCAGAAATTATAGCGCCAGTACTGGTCGCTGTCATCGGCCAAAGTTACAATATTGTAAAAATTTACGTGGTGTACAAAGTATCAGTTTTAATAAGGACAGTTTACAAGATAACATACGGTTAATAGCTTTAAGCTCTTAGTTTTACGACAGCGCAATAAAGATAGCCGCATCTTTTGCAGCACTTTGGCGGAAATGTGCACGGAATTCGAATGCGTTGTCAGGATTGCCTTATCTGAAATGGCTTGCTTCGAAGAGTTTGTTTAAGTGCAGTCGACTGATCGATTTGTTACTTTTGAAGAGTACGAGTCGCGCGAGCAAATAAAGATTGATTTTGTATGTCTTATGCAATAAATAGTACAATATACTAATCACAGTGTAAAGTTTTTGAGTAGCAATGATCGAAAATTTCGATTCGAAATTCAACTATAACTTGCACTAAATAACATGCTTGCACTAGCACGAAATAACAAGCAACCCAGAACAACTCCTTCTTGAACTTCTCGTGCCTGCACTATAATTGGTCTACATCTAAGTATGTAGTTTTTTTTATATTTTCAGAAAATGTCATTTGCCACTATTATATCGTGCAGCTCGTCGAATACTTTTCAAATTACATCTTGAATTCCGAAAACAGACAATGAGGTCTGAGAACTAGATTCTTTTACAAAGTCTCGTCAAAAGTGTTGACATGTTGCTGAAAGCAATAATAGCAAACAAAAAGAATGAACCTCACTTCACACCCACGTTCGCATCCTACCGATTGCAAGGTAGCATGCCACTCAAAAGGTGTACACAAAATTAGCCATTGTGTTTTGTAAACTGTCTGTCACGGGAAAATGAAAATACTGCTGCCCGGATGAAATTTCAATTTGTTTGGAAATAATAGAAAATATTTTCCAATTATTCAATTGACTAGATCTAAAGTGAACAATGGAAAACTTCGGAAATATTTTTTTCAATTATTCAGCACTGATTTGGAGGGTGTAGTTGATTCCATGGTTTTGAAAGACTGCCAAGGTTGTAATTGTTTTCGAAGTATTTGTGCAGAGGAGAAACGTTGTAATAGAGGACACAAATATGATGAAATATTTATTGCGAAGAAAAGTTATTGTGTATCGAGCACCAACTTTTATGACAATGTTCCAGAAGAATGCAAGCACGGAGACTTGCCCGATGCTTTCTATCCTTAATGATTTTCAAGTCTCATAGAAATCGAAAAGTGAATAGCGATTCAAACTTGTCGCGGAAGGCCATAAGGTCATGCGCCTTCTATCAAATAAAGGCATTTTGTTCGTGGCTCCACACTCTCAATATTATTTGAAAAAAAAAAAAAATGGTGTTGAACAATTTAGATACAGATTCAGATCGATGTTGTCCAACAAGTTGCGAATCAGAATATGAAAGATCCAGTAAGTTGTTTCAGACTGGTTTCGACAACTTCTTACCACTTTTAATCAAAGAATTGCCGGGCGACCACAATCGTGCAAGTTCGAAGAGTGCAAGTTTACTGACGAAAACCGATACCGAAAAAATGTTTCTTCAACTAATCCTGATTTAATGTTCAATTTTTATCAAGCTTCTGGAATTTACCTGAATATGATATGATGCTGTTGATAGAGCGATAGAACACTAGATACAAGCATGCAAGAATTCATATGATGGGGACGATATCGTGACAACAGCCGGAGGTCTCTGGTCTGTGGCATCGTTGTTCTGTCGATGCTACCATAATTATTCGCGTTATGGTTAATGTTTTATACCAATCAGAGTTTTTGCATAATTTTGCCGTAAATTAACAGTATTGTGATGCTGAAAATAGATTCGATAAATGAAACGCTGAACAAGAGCGAAATCTGTCGTACAAGAATGATGCCAGCGGGAAAATTACTAAGTTCTTCAATGAAAAGATGTTGAAGTCAATGGTTTGAAAATTAATTTTTGATTATCTATTGTGCAGATAATTTACAAGACATTACTTGTTTATGTGCTAAATGCATTCGAAAAAATGTCTCACAGGGGGACTGTTATGATTCAAAACCCGCTGTTGAATTTGCATATTATTATTCGCTATTTGCTCGAAAATCCGATAACTTCAGAATATAAATTTCAAAGACGAGTTTTCAAATCTGATTCAAATCAAATCTAACTGGCGCTAATTTTAAAATTCTGCAAACGTATCCCTAACTTTTGGAATCATTTCAACTCGTTTAAATTAAATGCTTTTTTCGACATACGATACACGTTGATGAGCATAAAAAATAGAAAACCTTGATATTCAGTAAACATATTTGCAAATTTGTCCTTCTTTCAGAAAAAGCAAATAGACTGCGGGCACATTTTCACCTCACAGAGTTCAGACAGATCAAAATAAACTGCTATAAAGTCACTTTCAGCAGGAAAATTTAAATCGTTACTCTCTCATTAGTTGGGAAATATACTGGAGCTGTATAATTGATCTAGCGTATTCGAGTGAAGTTTCCAACAGTTTAAAGGTGGGATTAAAATACGATTTCGGAGTCGATAACGGTACGAAATCGCGACAATGAGCGAGTCGTAAAATTTTACCAATTTCGATGTCGGAATTGGAATCGTTTTAGGCTACCAGCTCATTCGATTTGGGAGACGGCCTTAGATTTGTTTCTCCATTGTTCACTGATTTTTTTTCCGGTATACCTACCGCACGGTGTTCTTAGCTCCCTCAAAAATTTATATCAGCATATCAGGAGAAAGATGATTGCAGTTTGTCACACATTCTCACTCATACAAAGAGCCATAGTCGGCTGAAAGCTAACAAAGCCCTGGAAGTCTACGGCATATCAGCTGATCTGATTAAATATCTAGAACCCACGATATGCCAAGATATGAGACGCGTGTGGCACGAGAAATTGCGACTCGACCATGTCTTATTCGATCATTTATGTTACAAAAATTTGCGCTGTGTCAAGTCACGCTACGAGTGCCACACGCGTCTCATCGTGCGGTCGGACTTATAGGGCTATAACATTGTTGAGTACTATAATATACTCCCATCTATCCTACAAGAATGGATAGCGCCATATGCTAAAGCCGTCATCGAACAGAATCAATGTGGCTATATAAAGTAGGTAAATCTACAATTGATCACCCAGAGGCAGGGGATGGAAAAATGTCTGGAATTGAATTGCAATCCGACACATTGACACGGCGGCAACAGGGACTATTGTTTCTAAGTTACGCAAATGAAATTCACATTATGGCCTAACTGTACTAGGAACTTTCATCCAGATCGTGCGAGTATCACAAAAATTGGGGCTGTTCATAAGTAGAGGAAAAACGAAGTAAATTGTGCCATCATTCGCAAGAAGATCACCTGGAGTTGGTCAAACAATCAGCATAGTAGAGCATATACTTGAAATGGCACAGACGTTTAACTACGTGGGATCAATAGTAAAAGTAAAGTAATAAATACCACGAAAACCCTTGTTGGGTCTAAGAGTTGAAGTTGGTGAGAGGGAGATCAATAGCAGCGACTGATAAAAAATAGAAAAGAAGAAATACATGGGCGGCTGCTCAAAGCCAACAAAGCCTATTAATGTCTAAGCTTTTAAAACTCCGAAATTTAACCAGAAGTTCATAGCTTCTGCTGTGCTAATATTAATCCGGTATATTTCCATTCCAAAATTAGTCTTAGGTTTATGGGCATACCTTTTTGATCGATTTATTTTAATACAGAAAATATATTTTATGATACAAGTCTTTACTTTAGGGTACAGTAAAAAATCGGGTATAGCGACCCCTCACTCATGCTGCTGGTGAAGAAGGCCCTTTGATTTTAGGGGAGCAGTGGTCCTACCTTTTTAAGCTAGATATATTTTAATTGCTTGACAGATATCGATATTTCGAGGGTAATCTGTCCTCTTCTTCAGTATCTATCGGTCCGGTAATCTGATCTCATTTTCAGTATCTATCGGACCGATACTGAAGAAAAGGGCTTGTGTATTGGAACGAGTTTATGCGTACATCCATGCTGAAACGGTAGCAGGTCATAGAACTTTAAGGCCATCTATTGAGGAAGTGTATTAACACTCCCCTGTCTCCAGGGGTAGCAAACGAATCAGGTAGGTAATGTCTTCAATACGAATTGCGCTAATGGTCCCCATGCACGGGCGAACATGTTCGCAAATCTGGTGTGCGAACCAATACACTTGTTGTTGATAAAAGGTAAGTTTTTACCTGCCAACGAAAACAAAGTGCACATCAGGTTTGTGAACTTTAAAAAAAAGCTGAAAAACGGACGTATAAGGTCGTATAAATCTCCATTAAAGTAATATGGAAACGCATCTCTTTTATACATAAAAGACATGCTTGGAGTCTTTCATTTAGCTAACTAGTTTGAATATCATAGCTAAAACATCCCAGCCTAATTTTTGTGATAGTTACCTGTAAATGCTCAAATCATTACACTTTGTACAATTGCATTCTCATTGAAATCGATATAAGAACAATAGCATAGGGGTGCATACATTTCAGTTAATAAAATAGGACTAAAAGTACTTCTCTCAGAAGGGTGGGTAAAGCAATTGCGGAATTTACGGATTTCAACGTTTCTGTTGAATCAGAATCATATGTCATACGTTTAGCTCATACAATTTTTCGAATATATGACTTGAAATTTCTTTGAACAATATTTTAGTGAACTACATATTTCATTCCAGCTGGTAAGATTTTCCTATGCATTTGAAAGCACTTATGACTTGCCACTAAGCTTACATGAATTTTTCAGCCATTCTATTGTATTGATCGGTTTTTTAGCTATTTTTTAGAAGACTCACACGTCATGGCTGACTTTTGTGGCTACTGATTGTACTAATATTGCTTCATGTTTCATATTAGCTTCTTTATATCCACATCTAGACATATGTATGCAGCTACCTGCTGCTTCTCGATAGTATTCTGAATGCGAACATCAAAACTCATATGTTTTATGCATACGTGAATCGAACAAATCGTAAAATGGATTTCCAGGATTTGGTATTGGCCATTGCTCGGCATTTCCGTTCTATGCCCCCTAACGATCAACTATTGTTCGGAAGCTTTTCAAAAAGAACACCAGAACGGATTCGAGCCCGAGCATCGCATTCAAATATGAATAACTAGCTAGTCTGTGCTCTTGTCATAATAATTTATGCCTATTGAACATTTTTACGCAAGCAATCATGTGTGGAGCCGATGATAATGATGATGATCATGATATGGATGAATTTCAGGTTATGAGGCCTTCAATTCAATATATGTATGAAGACGGCAGTGAAGAAGTATAGTAGCAGTAGTAGTGGAAGAAGAAGAGGTAAACGATTGATTTCTAAAGTCTGCAATCAAGATCAAAACGGCTTTGTACGTCAATAGATCACTCTGGCTGGATTGATTTCATTATGCTCGATCGCGAGTAACGCTGGTAGCAACTTTCAATTGATTTCAGTTAATTTTTCTTTCTGTATTAGACAGATTTCAGACAGGTTTCATATGGATCAATGATTCGTGGATTTCCAAAGTTGTATGCTGTTATGAACGGAAAAAAAAACATACTGAAGATGTAACTATGGATCATTGTTGACCGTTAATTCTAAAGATAACGTTACTGATGTGATTTACTGAGATTTACTAAAGAATTGAGTCCATTAACTTGAAGAGTATCTTGGCACTCATTGATGCGGGATCAAAGAAAGGTGTATATCAAGAAAAACATGCACCTTGGAGAGGTGCTGAGTGTAGTGACCAGCTCTTGGTCACTACACTCAGAAAAATGTCACTTTAAATCACTTTTTTAGAATTACTTTAAATCAAAAATTGAAATCACTTTGAAATAAAAAGCGAATCTTATATGAATTCCACTTTATTATAAAAATTTTCTTTTCAAATCAAAATTTTTCATCATTGAATTAAAAAGAAAACGTATATGGCGCCAAATCATATTTGAACATTTTTGATTCAAAAATTTTCAAATATGATTTGGCTTCATATACGTTTCTTTTTAATTCAATGATGAAAAATTTTGATTTGAAAAGAAAATTTTTATAATAAAGTGAAATTCATATAAAATTCGCTTTTTATTTCAAAGTGATTTCAACTTTTGATTTAAATTTGATTCTATTAAATGACATTTTTCTGAGTGATAGTAATATTTTTCGAGTTAGCAGGTAGAAAATGTTCCTACGTCACATAAAAATATAGCCATTCGACTATCGAAGTTACGTCCAATGATAAGTGTGGGGTGAACTATAAGCCGGGGGTGATGTTAACACTATAGATATATACGAGCATTTAAAAGTAAACTGCTGTTATAATTAAAAGCACTGTCGCCATAAGGAACAATGTTCACCTTGAAAAGGAGAATCAAAATAAGTCGATGTTTCAAAACCGTACACTCAGAAAAATTTAACCACTGAATATTTAATAGAATCAAATTTAAATCAAAAGCTGAAACACTTTTAAATAAAAAACGAATCTTATTTGAATTAAATAAGCCCCCACATTCAATAGAAATGATTCCACTTTATTATAAAAATGTTATTTTCATATCAAAATTTTCATCATTGAATGAAAAATAAAATATTAAAACAAACAAGACACACTTTGATACAGCGTTATTGAAATGAGGTCAGATATTATTTGAATTAAAAAGAAACGTATATGGCGCCATATCATATTTGGAAATTTTTGATTTGAAATTGGATACGATTGTGGAGTTAGGAACTGAGTACGATTTTTTTCCGGCAAACCTGAATTTCCTCAGCTTTGGGATGAAGACAGAATGATGAACTCTATCAAAACTTTGTTTAAGTCAGTGTGGACAGTGTCAATTTGGTAACCTTTCTCCTTTTATACAAAACAGCCGAACTTAGAACTGTCATTCCTTTTCTAAAGTCATTCTGTTACTCGTTCAAACGGGAATCAACTCGTGGAGAAAGTTTATGGTAAACAAACTTTTTAACAAGTTTTGCAATCGAAAATAAAATAGCAATCCCTCTATAATTTTCGATACATTGTTCATTACCATTTTGGAAAACTTGTGTAACATATAAAAGCTTCCAACAGGATGGGAAAGCCTTAGATGAAAGTTACCTGTCAAATAATATATACAGAGAGCTATTAGCTGCCCTCTACACAGCTACACAAGAAAGTCGGTGGAAGAAGATCAGGTACAGGACCTTTGTTACAGTCGAGATCCAAAATAGCTTTATGAATTTCTTTACGAGATATTTTTATGTAGTTGCATATTTGCATGCACTTAAATCGTTCGATTTTGCTTTGAAGTATCTCCAAAATGCTTTGTTTTGAGTTAAAAAGCTAATTTTTCTAAAACCAAAATTCAATTTAAATATTCCTTTCGATTCATATTTTCGGCAGAAACATACCATATACAAAGAACTGCAATGCAAGCTATATTTGTATGGCGTAGCCATGTGATTGAGTGATTTTATGATCGGGTGAATGAAGGCAAACCCAACGTAGTGTAGAAATACTGCATAAAAGTGATGAAAATTCATCATATGAATGCGGTAGCAACATAACCATATAAACGTGACATGTCTAGTGAAATCTTTACATACAAATACAATTACAATTGTCTAGATTACATACAAATACAATTGTCTGTAATAAATCCAAAGTCAACTAAATTGATAGATTACATACATAAAGAAATTAGAGGGACAAACTATGGTCTGTTTTCGCCCGTTTATCATTAGTATAAGGTGAAATATCAGAGATTATTTCGGAACCAAAGTATTGTATCGAGTGTATAGACAAGCAGCCCTTCATGTGGATAGGTGGAATTCAATGTAATGTTTATGTGGAATGCAAGATAAATTCAGTGGTACTGCATGTGACTTTATTTCAGTGAGAGGCCTAAGCTATTCCCACCAACTCAAAGTGTACACGAGTTTCCTCGGCAATTATTCGCAAGCAATAGAGTCGTAGGTGTTCTTCTATTTTGTTTCTCCCAAGGCTAATAGTTCAACAGCAAACCACTCTTTTCTTGGCATTTCGTTTCACGTTGCTGTACGGATCCTATTTCTAGCATTCGTAAGGGTATTTCTATGGCCTCGGGCAGTCTCCAATTAGGTATTTATCAGGCATCGACCAATGCTCTGACATTTTATTTATTTCCACGGCTCACTGCTTTAACCAACAGTGAATTTAATTAAGATGGAAATAAAATAGTTCTTGACAAGGAGTGGGGTAGTTACTTACTCATGTCGCAAGTTATTTCTCTAGCGCAAAATGCTGAGACGCCACAAATAGACATAAAGGTTGTTAGTTAGAATGCAGGATTTCAATAGGTTAGGCTTATCGTTGTGTTGGTATACAAACATATATAGCTTTTAAATTTGAATTTCGTGCTAATTTAAATGTTTATATGCCGGTTACTTATTTTCGTCTCCACTCGAAGAAAATCAGTTATTGAAAAGAATGCGAGTAAGGACATTGATTTTTAAAACGCTAGTATGAACGCAATGAGGGCTTTACTCCATTCATTCTATTATGACTAAGTTGAATCACAGCAAGAGCTACATATCTCCAAATGACACCTGCAACATGCATTCATACTTTAGTGAAGAAGAAATTCAAACCGAGGAGGATGATACTTATTCGAAACTCATAATTGTGCAGAAAGCAGCCAACGTTTTTCTAAGTAACACATATGTGTCATATGTTGCTTGCAGCACATACATATGTTTTAGTTGACTATAGCCTTGAAAACATTTCATATGATCAATAGTACAATCGGCGGCTATTTCTTAAAGCAGAACCCTATGGGGAGTACCATCATTTGTAAGCAACACAAAGACTTATCGGGCATCCACTGCGAAGCCACACCGTGGACCACGGATGCCAGGACAAGTCGATGAATTACTTTCAGGTGGTAGCAGTATAACGATTCATTTGTGCTTAACACCCTGCTGGACAGGTTCTCTGCGAGGGGCTTTCAGATCGAAGGAACGAAATCCAACCAAACGCTTTCGAACAGAAGCGCTTTCAAGACACATTCCGGGCGATAATTTATGAGCAGATCGAGTCAGGTCGTCTTTTGGACGGTGGACAATTGCAGTGTGGTGCTTGGCCGGTTGCGTCTTCTGCTCCATGAAGATGGAAGAGTACAACTGCGCATGATGGAAGAAGCTCTACGAGCGAACTATTTTATGGGCTCCACTTCGAAAAGATATTCCGATAAAGGGAATCATACATGGTGGATATGAAGGTTTTTAATGAAAATGATTCAACTTGATTCTCAATAGTATGAAAAAATTCAAGTTCGTTACCGGACTAAAGTAAACGTGGAACTAACGTATTCGCGACAAAAATAATAGTGCACGCTGACCGATGTACAATGCTTACTCACCATTGTTGCGTCTACATATAAGCAACTCTCGACTTTGTACCCTTTTTGAATTTTTATTAAAGCATAATCAAAAATATCTGAAGCTTCTTTCTTATTGGTCTAAAATTGTAATAGTGATATATATCATTCTAATTTCAAATTTGTAGAAATTTTTTCCGTATGTTCAATGAAATTTTGCTTCATAATTGAGCATAATTTAGCATATATATTAAATAAATAAAATTAATTTGTAGGATAGTTGTTTTACAAAAGTCACATGGCTTCAAAAAACTCCAACGTGTCTGAATCACTTTATCAACGCCACAGTATCATAATGCTGTTGTGCATTGTTGTCGTCATTAAATAAGCTCCGGTTACTCATAATGTCTTCTTTTTTCACCAATTCACCAAGAACTCGTAGCTAATGCGATGAGGCTACCAAGAAACAATTTTTTTTTTCATTTAACAAATTTATGGATATTTTTCTCAGTTATTGGTTTCAAGTCGCTTCTTGTTGTTAAATTGCTTTCGAAACTAATTTTTCGAGCATAAAATGCTAATTCGAAAATTCTTGATCATTGCAGAGATTGTTGTCGTTGTTGGCAGTTGGACCGTGTCGAACACGAGTAGATATCTTTTTGCCGGGCCACGCAGCGGTGTGACAAAATCAGAAGATAACCGCAACCGCAGATCGAAGGTGATCAAAGCAATTTGTAGACATTCCAAAATTAGTGTGTGGCATCGGGTCTAGATCCATAACGTACCTTTGGCATCGTGTCGCGGTATTCAAGTATGCATTTCATTCGGTTTTCCTGGTCCAATAAATTTTATTGATTCAGCCGAATTCTATGAATAGCTAAGTGGTGAGGTAAGTTATGGTAATAACTTCTATCAGTGCTATGGAAATTTATAAATAGATGCATTTGTTCTCTAAGGTAAATTTAGGCAAAAGACTCTTGTAAAGTAATGTGGAAACATCCATTTCTCAATAACTAAGAAACGAAATCATTATCTCAGGCTGGAAAATGAAAATGGACGAATTGAGTTTTCTTTGCCTTGCTTACGAAGGTGATATTTTTTGAAAGTACATTATAAGTCTAACATATTGAACATAAATATTTGACTAGTTTTGATATGGTCCACAGAATCAGCCTGTTCTTAACAGGATGAGCAAACGTCACGTGTCCAGTCAGTATGACCGCCAAGGTTCGTCAAACTTTCTTACTCTTGTTGATGAGGAATCTTGCATGCTTGGGATTTGTAAAGAAAACCTCCGTGCGCCTAATCACATCTGAAAACAGCCATCTATTTTATGGGCAACAGCTAACCACTTTCGAAAAATGGCATTCGCAGATGTGGTTGTCACACCTTAGGCGGGTCCAGGGCACTGTAGTGGAAGCGTTGAGCTTTACTGGTGTCAGAAATTTCATTTTATTTTCACACCGCAGTGTTTTACCTTGAGCAGATATACCTTATTGAACCTGGCGACAGAGTGAAATTGCACTTTGAACTCTTGGGTGATTTTCGAAGTCGTCGTCGCAAATAGGAATACGTTTTTTGTCTCCGCGACAGGAAGCAGCTGGCAAGATAGTGAATATTTGTGAATTATTAACAGAAATATGCTTCCCTAGAGGAGAAACATATCTGTTATTCGATGACTGCCGCTCCAGATCAAACATGTGTCTTGGAGTCGTTCGTCAAGAAGATTTCGGTGTATCATCCTACAGACATTTTCGCAAAAAGATTACCTCGTATCTTCTCTCGAACTAGAGTAGAGGTACTCGAACGTCCAAAGGCATCGCGAGATCTAAAAATATCTCACGCATAGAACCTGTAACAGAACAGTGGTTTACATCGTCGTTGTCTACTCATAGGCCAAGTTGAATTAGTATACGGGCAGGGCTTATCGCTATACTCTGAATGTGTCTTATGAGTGGAGGCAAATTGAGGAGTGCAGCAAGGGCCGCACCAGGAGTAGTGCGCATGGCACGTAAACCTAGGAACACAGTCATTTATAGTACGATTGTTACGTAGATTATCGTTACGTAGATCCATATAACTACAAGAAGCTCCAGACCTCAAGGGGTGTGAGACTCAAATTCACCTTAAAGCTCAAGTAAATATTCACCAGAAAGAAAAAAATCGAAACAGGAGCCCTAAATATTAGGGGCACTGTCGTATGTCTGCAGGAAGAGGTAAAATATATAGGAACCCACCTAGATAGGAAACTCACCTGGAAAAATCATCTAAACAAAACGACACTGAAGGGCACTAAGATACTCTGGGCGACAAAACAAATGTTTAGATGCAATTGGGGACAATTACCAAGGCAAACACTATGAGGCATACAAGCAAATGGTGAGACTTATAATCCTATATGGAGCTGCAGTGTGGCGGAAGTAAACTACACAAAAAACTGCTGTTATAGGCTCAACAAGTTTCAAAGGATGGCCTGCCTTCTGATTATGGAAGCAATGAACTCCATTCCAACGGCAGCAATAGATTACTCGAAATTCAAGAGGAAGCAGCGAAGCAGGTTATTAGCCTACAACAGTGCTACAGATACAAATCAGGAGATTTTAAAGATTACCTCCGACTCCTGGAGGACATGAAGCCCATAATGGAAATCTTGAATTTACATCAAGAAACAGATGGGAGGATGGACCACCTCCATCGTATAAAGGAAGACAAGTGTGTTAAACCTACGGGTGGTGGGTAGAGTAGAAGTAGGAATTGTTGGTCCCAGGAGCAAAATGCATATCCCTCTCCCAAAGATCATGCAAAATTATCTGCCACACTTAAAACCTCACATATAATAGAGATAAAGAACACTAATAGGGGCAGAGTTAACATACAACCGGATAGTCAAGCAGTTCTCAAGGCTATCAACGCGATCACATAAATTTAGCTATACTCTTAGAGGTGAGAGGCCCTAAATAAAATAGGGTCACAGAGGAGCTTCGAGTTGATATAGATCGCAGGCCATGACGGGCACCAAGGAAACGAGGAAGCTGATACCAAAGCCAAAAAAGGAACAGGAAAGTTCTTCACAGGTCCTTCACCGTGGCGAGGCTTTACAAAGACATATACGTACAACAAAAATTAAAGTTTAAAGCAAGAAAAAGATCGAAAGCTACTGGCTTAATCTTGGGAGTTTGAAACACTCAAAAAATACTTTGGCTTCGCTAGCAAAAGAGCAAAAAAATAAGAAATGGTTCTCTGCAAATTTGGCATAAGAGCCCTATATGGAGCATTGACAGGACACCTTCCTTGCAAAAAATATTTTCACGGAATAAGTAAGGAGCGGGACACTACTACAGACACTGTGCGGAAACGACAGAGTGTGCATAACTTCTTCTCACGCACTGTTCATAACTAGCGAGATGAAGCTTAGAGCTCTTTAGCTCTGCTCTTTCTTCCACCAGGGACATATCAAATGTGCCGTCAAGGAACACATCCAGGTTTATCAGAAGCCTGGGCTAGAGTCCTTCAGGCTATCAATCAAATCAATCAAGCTTCACCTCCACATGTTGCTACCAGAGAAGCTTTTTGTCCATGATCACTTAAACATATTTGACTGTATCTGAAAGTTAAAGAGTTGCACTCTTCATTTTTCTGAGTACTAGTTCTTCCAGTATTCTTTTCCTGACATGTACTATTGCTGCATCTGCTTTTGCTGATCGGAGAGGTCTCTACGCACCTACCTGTATGTATGCAGAGTAATCAGCGAGTGCAATTTCATTTGGTACGTGCCATCCAGTTAGTGATTTAACTATTCCAGGTGAACAAAGTGATAAATCACTAATTTCTTAGAGTTAGCCCCATGAATATAAATTAATCTGTCACGTCCTTTGATTGCCACAGAAATACAGAAAGTGAAAACAGAAAGTTCTCGAAATAGGAAACTTGAATTCGTGGCTAGCAGATCGAACTATAAGTAAATTAAGAGCTATTGTAACAGGAAGTGTCTAGAAGGGATTCCCTTAGTAAAAAGTATTTTCAATGATCGATGGTAAATCATAAATTAGATCCAACGTATGTAAAATAATCGCGATAATTTTTTGTCAGGATCGCGCCTCCTACATATGCAGACAACAATTTTGCATTGTTTCTGGGACGGAAAAGATTAACTGCTTAGCTCCCACATGAACACTACCCTTTTTACATATACTATAAAGGTATATAAAGAATAAAGGTTCGAAAATGTGCGTCGTCAGTGGAGACATAATTGCTGTTCTCACAGCTGAATTAATAATAATTCCCATACATTGAGGAGTTTTCTACTATATACATAGTCTCGATTCCTATGCACAGAGTATCAGTTCGTACTCACCTTGCTATGCAAATAGTCTCCGTGCATCAGGACAACAAGCGCATAACACCAGGATAAAATGGAACGGAAGAACGTCATTGAATGAATAGTTCGGAGAATCTCCTGGGTGGATGCACGATATTAGCAAGGATAGGCTCAGGTTCGCTGAAAACAATAAAGCATAATTATTATCAATAAAGCGATTTAAACAATTTAACAGCATTTTTATTAGCTTGAACTTTGTTCAAAATTCATAAGGTAATCCAAACTTCTCAAAAAGGTTATTCAAACTTTTTTTCACGTAAATTATATAGGCAATCAAGGTTGGTATTTAATATTTAACAAATGAGGAAAGCCTCATTTTAATAAATATTGAAGTAACTGTGCAACAACCAATTTAAAAGAAATTTCGACTCTGTCACTTAGTTTCATGGGGTCAAAATACTACCGATTGAGATTCTCTGGATTAGTATCTAGTCGACTCCACAATCATTTGTACGTATGTGAAGTGTTTATTTTTACGCATCACCAATTTAATTCAGGTACCTCTTCATAGGTTGAATTTTAGTGAATTTCATTCAATACTGGAGTTATTCCCTAATTCACTTCATATTTTTCCAAACACGGTGTGTTACAGTTAGGCTGAAAACATTATTGGCCAATAAAATTACTGTTAAATCCATACTTCAACTTAAACAAACCGTGAAAGCTTAACAGAACGTATTTATTTATTAATCAAATGACGCAAGCGAAATATGAATTGCCTTAATAAATTTGAATAGATTCGAGCGTGCCAATTCATCCAAAATTCACTTGCTTGGTTACATAAACGTGAGTTGCATTTGTCATTTGATAATTTGAAAGAATGAATAGCTAGTTTTTTGAATGGTCTTTTATATATACGAAACTGCAGTCGTCATTCAAAATGGCACAATACAGACCGCGTGTAGTCGAATGTTCAGCTGTAGGTATCCATATGAGCTACATCAACTAATCCGTATGTTCAATTTGTATAGGATTTTAATTATATATTGACAAGATTTGTGCGAATCATTATCAAATTAACTAAATCCCCGAGTGAGCTTCGAGAGGAGAATTCTTACTTTTGACACGTAACGCGGTAGCCGAGATTGAAAGAAACGTAGATCGCGATGAGAAGGAATCTGGACAATACAAACGAATTTCAATAGTTAGCTGATGCCGCTGAAGCTTGATTTCCACTCAGGCGCGACGAAACTGGTTGGCCTTCGAATATCCAATTTTTCGTTCTATCTTATTTTAATTACAATAAGAATCAATCAAGATCACAGTCTTAAAATGAATGGTGGTTCACCCAAGAGCTGCGGCTCTCAGCGGGCTGATATCGTCAGCGATCTGTCTTGTATGTCGCATAGCAAATAAAAATTCGTAACAGCCCCGAGAAGAATTTCATGGATAATTTAGTGATCATATTCATATGTTAGAAATGCGAGATTGTGCCCAAGAATGGTAGACACGATGAGGTGTGGTAAACGAATTCCACACAAAACTAGATTTGAATCGGAATTTGTTATTACAGTCAGTTATGGAAGCAGGCTTCGTGGGTATAATAATGTGTCACATATATCTACTTTGTCATCGGTTCTAGGGAAGCTGAGGTGAAATTGAAGATGCAGATATTTCCACCAAAGTTTAATGGCTGACAACAAAATACTGCTTGCAGCTCTTGACCAATTATTTTCAAATTCAACAGACTTGATTTGCATTCTGCGATGAACAGTAGAAGGAAGGTTGCATCATGTAACAATGTAAATGCAAAGCATCTGCTTTAAGTCTTCAATTCAATCCGACCATTTGATTTGATCTCACACTCCCGTACACAGAAGCCTGTAGCTCGGATGAGTTCATGACGTTCAAGATGTTTGCTGCAAGCCTTCAAACATAAAAGTCATAAAATCCGAACAATGTGCTTACGTTGCCCCGTGGGATTAGGCTACTGGGCATGCTCAAGACGCTTAATTACAGCAGGTCTATTGATATCGGTACCAGTGTGGAGCGACTCCTCGATAAAAAATATTACCAAACGTCGACTATGATTCGTCTTATTGAATATTCTTTTCTGAACTTCCGAATGGATCTGGCGGCCGATCCTAGCGACCGAAAATTTTTCAGAACATTCAAAGAAAAGCATCCATAATATACCCCAAGATGCTGTAGGAAAAATAATTTATGAAAGTAAATTATTAGTGTTTGTTGTTGCGACCAGAGTCGGATGCTGCATGCTGATCATTCACCGGGCTCAGTTTTTTTATCAGTAAGCAGGCACATGTGAAACTGATAAATTGCCGATGAAGACCAACAATAAAAACTGCCTTATTGTTGTAGATTTTTCAGAGATAGAATGCGATCTTCCGACTCTTTCATCTCTGGTCGCAAGTGATTTTGAAAAAAAAATGTAAGGAGAACCGAGAGAAATTGAAGTGCAATCTATGGATACTAGTTTTGTATAAAACATGCATCAATTTTACAAAATAAGAGCGCTGTTATTTCTAAGCGATTTTTCAGGCATTGGTTTATTAGAATTATTAATGCTAAATTATTTTGTGTTGTGTTGCGAAAAAAGGTAGATATACTATTTTGCATTAGCAGCCATTTGGTTTGTGATTAAGGCTCAAACCACACTGAATAAATTCTACATAGTCCGTCTGCGAATGTAGATCAGATCAGCGCAGTATTTATGGTCTTATAAACTATGTATATCACACGCTGGACTATGAAGTATAGCGAAATAGTGATGTAAAGTAAAACAACCCTCTTACGAGTCTAGGGGTTGAAACTGGTAGAGAGTTTCATCACAAATTTACAATCAATGTGAGTACGAGCATAGAGTGACAAGTTCCACGACTCACTTTACCCTTGATTATTTCAGATACCTACACAAAGCTAGATGAACTGAAAGCTTGGTGCACGGTCCCTCTTCCGAACTTGGATTTGAGCCAAAAACCTTTTACACAAAAAGGCATTTCTCTACCCATTAGGCTACTCAAGCTTCAAGTATAGCTACCACAGTTATAAAGTAAAGCTTGAAAAACTCTATAAAACGCATACTCTCATGTAATATAGCGTGGGAAATATGGTCGCATATGCTATATACATAGCAGCTAGAGCTATAAAATATTACTTCATAGCGAAAATTGCCAGAAATTATGGGATTTTTGGTTTTGTACATGGTCTAAACTCATATATACATATTCTCCATATCTATGTATATGCAACTGCAGTATTTGTTGTAGTGGGCTATATAACCCCGAGATTATGTACACCCTTGACTCCAAATGGACATGGAATTATGCTTTTTACCATTTGGTAAATGGTAGTGAAGATGATAATGACTGGATTTGCAAGCTATAATATATCGCATCTACTCCAATAAACATAGCGCATACGCCTGTAAATTTTTATCATGCGCGAGAAGAATACATATTATGGTCTGATGTGCTATGCTTTAATGTTAATGTTAATGTTTGGTAGGCAGAAAATGGGTATAATTGAAAGTATTATGATATTTTAAGTAGGTCAAAGGCAAATGAACGTTGTAAATTTGATTCAGTCTCTTACATTATTGAGTTTATACAAATTCAAGTTCGCAAAATAAAAGGTTGATTCATTTGCAATAGCTGTCGAGAATAATCTAATTTTTCCGCAGCTAAGAAAGCTGAAACGTTCGGAGCGATGTGGTCAACACCCGCTGAAGCAAGAACTCCCTGAGATAAGACTATGTCATTGCCCAAGTTTGTTCTATTGCATGTTGGAAAACAATTCAGTCTGACAGCAGCAAGATAAGCTTGCTGGATCAGTGGATTGGTTTGTAACCAATGAAGCAAAACAAAAAGTGCTATAGTAGATAGGGTTTTAATGCTCCAGTCACCACGAATGCATCTAGCATTAGCACTTTTGCAAGCTGACGTTTGGTTTGCCTAAGAGCAGCCTGCCATCAGAACGCCATTCGGAAAATAGAATTGGCTCAACGACTACGGTATAAAGCCAAGCAACAGTACGACGCTGCAATCCCCAATTGGCTCCTAATAACTGTTTTGCAGCACTAAAGCGCACTGAAAATCTTCGGCGCTCTTACTGCTATACTGTCGCTCTAGAGTCAGTTAGAGTCGATCATTAACCCCAAATATTTGACCCCCTGGCTAAGGCTTATAGAGATCTCGTTCAATTTCGGTAAGCTAAATGGAGGAAGTTTGTATTACCTTGTAAACAGTACTAGCTCCATTTCGCTCGGACTCACATTCAAGCCGCTCTCACCACTCCAATGTGAAAATACATCGAGAGAATGATTTAACTTCTCCGAAAGCGTAGATAAATACTTTCTTGACACTGTTACGGCTGTGTCGTCTGCCTAAGCAACGACTTTGCAGCCACCACGGTCCAGTCTCATTAAAAGAGTATTTACCGTGATGTTTCACAATAAAGGAGAGAGCACTCCATCCTGAAATGTGCCCGTGCTGACTCCTCATCTTAAGTGAGCATTCTCCAATGAAGAGATTGTCACTTTGTTCTTAAGAAATGATGAAAGCTATCAGCCACATATCAGGATGCAGCACCAAGAAAGCCTCGAAAATCGCGTCAGACTTTACGTTGCGGATAAGATAGCTAGCATATTTAAGCATTTATATCATTTTTATACCAAGAAAATTTTTTATACCTAGCGCCTTTAGATTGAAATAAACACAAAAGATGTATTTTTTTCCTCAATTTTGAAACTGTGTTGAGTGGCAACGGTTGAAACATTTTCATGTATATTGCTTAAAATGGATAAAGACAAGTTTGACAGGGTAATTAGACAATTGTTAGTGCACACAAACCGTTGCCAGCACCTACCATTTTGTCGTTACTGAATCAAAATATGCTTCCATTAAATTTTCTTGTGATGACAATAATTTATACTTTTTTGGCTCTACGTACATTGTTGATTTTGAATTCTTGTGGCAAACAACATAATGCATGGCACCATATTCATACTCAATACGAGGCGAAATCAAACCTTTCCTGCACTTTTCTTCAAAAATCAACCTTTCTAGTAACTTAATTACGTAGTATTCCGTCGCTGGATCAATGGCCTAGTGTTTTCTGAATTTATCCACTTCATGTTATGCTTCCCAGCTAATAACACTTTAGTGAGAGAGCTCCTAATTTTCTTTCTCATTTTGATCACGCTCAGTCGCTATATTATTGTTTGGCATGACAGTTTTGACATTCAGTTCTAGGTTTTTTGTCCTTAGTTTGTTCGTTGAATTAATTTTACTTAAACACTATTAACAATCTACATTTGGTTTGCAAAGTTTTGACAACTCGAGCACTTATGACTTTCCTCAGGTCATTCAGATTACGATCATAACGAGCTGAAGCAGATAAAAAAGCACATTCATTAAAATACAAATAAATAAATGCTTCTCCTCAAATGTCAATTCTATTTGTTTGAATTGAATAAATTCCGCTCTGTAGTGACATGAACCACCAAAATGTAAGAAATAATCACCTCGTCAAGGACTCTAAGAGCTTTTTCTGACTCGCATGTTAAATGCACCTAGTTTTCATGTACTTCAAGTACAATTATAATTCCGAAGTGATGTGTTTCGTACAAACACGCTCCCATCTACTAAACCATGCAGTGTGATCTTGTGACATTTACTGAAAGAATTCTGTGATAATGCAGACGTGAATATCATAGGAGGTCTTCGTTCTTTGAGTTTAAGATGGCATGGATGGTGGCGCTTCAAATTTCAACTAATCTGGCAGAATGTCTAAATGATTTTAATCGCAAATCATTCTACGTTTGAATGAATGCTTTAGTAAATATAAGACAGAGGCCAAGGTTTGTGTTTGTAGCTACAAATAAATTAAAGATATATTAATCACAAACTCGTAGCGTCAGATTCTTATGTGCGTATTCCGTTGAACATATTCCTTGTATCCATAGAAGTTGAGTGGAAAAGATCTCATTTGTCTGTAAATGGACGAAGCTGTAATTTAAGATAACTCTTTTCAAATACAAAAATCATAAAAGCAGATTTTCGATTCAACTTTTCAGTTGGAAAAAAACTAAAATAATAATTGCATGTCTGTCAAAAGTGCGCATAGTATTAAATTTTACTCAATATGTTTTAAATTTGGGCGCACGTTGGGCGCATCTATATCAAATCAGTGTCATGCTTGGTATCATGTGGTACAAGTAAGTTTTCAGAGAAATAAATACAGGTACATATTAATGTGAGCTATGGTCCTGAAAAGCTGTTCTTTGAAAAAATCAAATGACTTACCGTGACAGTGATAACAGGAAAGTGACAAGTAATGTGGCAAGCAAAAAAAAAAAATTGCCGAATCATTAAGATTTTTGCTAAAATGTTTTAATTTGATTAGTTAGCCAAAATATGTGTGGAAATAAAGCAAACTATGGTAAATACGAAGCACTATTATTTGTATAACACATAGAAGTGTAAAATATTTTAGCACAAGGTTTACTTTAAAAACTGATCGATTTTAACGTTACTAGATGCATATTTGGCTGAATTTATGGTGCACTCGTTTTATTTTGGGAATACAATAGATAAATAGGGGTTTTTTCCGCTAAAAGGCTATTATTTTTCATTATAATTTTTATGAGTGTGCAGTATGGACTAGATATCATACTGCGTACTGGTGAACTGTTTTGAATTTTTATGAGCATTGCATATATTCGATTATTGCATTATCCAGATCCCGTTTTAAAAGGTCAACTAGATCGATAGTGGAGTATAGAATTAAGTCTCATCACAATTTATTTTTCCAAGAGTGGTTCAAACCAACCACCGGAATTGTATGTTACAATTCTGAAATGTAGCAGCCATTTTTTTTTTTAATTTGACTGTTGTTTCCCATTAAAATAAGTATTGAATGCCAGCCTCCAAATGAAATATCCAGATGTATTTCCAAGTCATTTCCTTCTTAAAATCAAGCAAAACCAAATATGATTCAAACGTTCTTCTTCGATCATTCAAATACTACCTACCCAAAAGAGTTTGAATCGAAAGAGTAAAATCACGCGGTTGACTTGATGGGAACGAATCATCATCGTCATCACAAAATGCCGCCATAAAGTCATGACGAAAGGTAAAGGTGAGGCTTAGCGCAAAACCATTTGCTACATTTACCTTGCGCTGGGGGGATGTTGGCTTTATCATAGTCATGAAACCAGTAGCCAAGAAGCTTTCCGTCGGTGCCATAAATCGTCCTACTTACTGTGAATTAATTTCGTTAAGACTTTCTGGGCTCATGAAAAGCGAATGGCGTGACCTTAGTGATACTTACGCCGAAAAGGGTTCGGTCGATCCTTTCGATTTTCGATGGAAAGTAATCAAGTTTCGATGTCTTAAGATAAAAATTCTTGAGTTGATGATGGCACCGGGTCGGTGTGGGCTACTGTTTTAATTTTCGATGACATTTCCTATAAATCGACAAGATGAAGGTAGATTCGATTGCATAAAAGGTTTGAATGGAATGGATGTTTTATAATCCTTTTGAATGATGATTCATTATTTATAGATTCCATTTTAATGGTGTGATAAAGATATACGAGTTTTCAATTGGCTAGAATATGATTACGGTGAAATAATTTCGTTATAGTTCCTCTGAGAGAAGATTCCCTCAATATAAATTTTTTCCAACAAATCAACTGACAATGCAGCTTCTGCTAAATTCTTCTTCTTTATTTTAATTTTTGAGAAATTTATTGATTTACATACAAACTAAGAGGGAAACTGGTTTTTTCGTGAAACCTTATTGAAGGTTCAGTTCTTAAAAGAATTTCCTGTCGAAAAATATCATCGCCTGAAACATTTTCATTCACAGATAAAAAGAGCCTTGTCCAATACATCTTTGACTAATGGCCGCTTCCTGGCTAGACTGTGGTATCATAAATAACCAACTCGTTTGAAACTGACGCTTACAATAGAACACCTGAGTTAAATGCGACATAAATATTTCCATTGTGGTTGCACAGGGGACTCATAAATATTGTCCTAAATTTCATTCCGCCACTAACGCTGTACGAGAGCCAAGTATAAACTTTAACTTAATTGAAAAGGGAACATAACGACGCAATGGTGCTGTAAAGGTTGACGGTCAGGTCCTTTTCGATTCACCTTTTCAAATTCATTGAATGGAACATACTATTGTTATACTTGATAGTGTGAAACTATTAATTTTGTCATTGGTTTGATAGCTAGGTAATGTCCAGGTGCCAATGATGAAGTTTGTTAGGTATTGCTTCCTATTTACTTACTCACCTAATCTTCTAATTAGTCTTACGATGTGTAAGTATGTGTTCAACAAACAACAATGAGCTTATTGTGTGGCGTATATGGCCCTTGATTGATAAAGTATGATTCGAAATAGGTTATGAAAGCAAAAATTGGTGATAGTTTTTATTCAAATAACTTCAAAATATTTTTACATGTTTTCAAGTAATTTCAGAAAGAAATCTAATTTCATATTAATTTTGATTTTTTAGTTGTAGAGCTATGAAGGATGCTACAAATGTAAATTTAAAAATATTTCAATATAATTTTTTTTAGACCGTTTGCATGTTCAAATACTTCAGAATTATTATTTGATAGAAATAACCATGGCCATAACTAGAACCAGAAACTATAGAATGTGCGAAAAACTTCAGGAACTACCAGGTATTGCTGGAAATGTGGTTAGACTTTTACTTTTCTTTACTGCGATAGTGTTCATCCAGTTGCAAACTAAATAGATATGATGCTCTCTCCGCCTTACCGTTATGACTGTTGTGTTGATATACTATCGGTGCAAATGATACCACAACTAAAGTGCAATTTCATCCTTCGCCCTTCACAACTTTTATTTCGTGGTTCGTATAACAATCGTGTAATGTACATGAAGTATTTTAGATGGACTTAAATCCTCTCAATTATTTTGAATGAATATTGTCTGGTGAACCATGCTAAGTTGCAGAGGTATTTGGGTGTTTTTGTTTTTTCACTAAATGAACCTTTTCCACGGTTAATGTTTAAAAATTTTACGCTATCCCGCTGCTAAGATTTTGAGTGAAGTGAGAGTAATACTGTACTTTTAGACTCGATGACTTTAATCTTTGAGGCAGAAAGCTACTTTTTTGAAAAAAAAATCGTTTTATGGAGCTCCTGACGTGAAGATTAGATAAAACAGAAGACTCAGTGCATTCAAAGTGCAATCATAGAACACTGAACCTTCGATTGATTCATAGGAGCGCTTGCCGGAATGAGGAAAGGATAATCAAGCTTAGTCAAGCACTTAGGTTGAAAATAAAACCACTGATTGGAAATATTACTATCGAGAGTGTGCTACCTATTCTTTTTGTATGAAATACGCGGCAAATTAAATGATGTGCGCTGAATTTCGGTCCGAGTTTGATCAATTTGAAAATTAAATCTTACGAACTGGAGTGTGCTGAATATCGGAATTTACGTTTTTCTAACGCTTTGGAATCCTTTAAATAAGTGACTGCGATCCTAGATAATAATACTTTACACTTCATTAGCAGAAGTCTTTACTGATTTGAGTCCTGAGCATTGAATTAGATGGAAAGTAGTGGGGCTTCACTGATAATAGGTTTAATAATATTTTTGGCCGCTGTGCAAAGCAAAATATCAGTATTTTTAGTGGAAGTGAGGTTCGCCAAAAATGAGTGAATCTGCTGCCAATTTTTTCGTCCTAGTCTTTCTTTCGTACTAGAATTTTGATCGATGGAGAGAAGGTTGTTTTTCGATGTGAGGAATGCAATTAAATTTTAGGTGTTGCGGTGTCGAATCTCTTCAAAATTTATTCATTGCAATAACTGTAGGCAGAATTGGGATTTTTAGTTGTGGTCTTAGAATTATTGAGTTCAGTTGCTGAGGTATCGTCTGAATGTATTCCAGTTGGCTTTATTCGAATATGTCCGCCTACAGCAAGCGAAGTGGGGTCTCCTGTCCTGAGTAATGATGACAGGAGAAAGATCTGAGGACAGATTGTAAACGACTACTGATTTTACGGAATTTGTAATTATTCGCTTCAAGATTGCGAATTCTATGGGGTTTGGAATTTTGGCGATGTCAGTCGATGTCAATATGTTGATTGGACGGTTGAGGTAGAAGTGTTTCGAATAGTGCTTTGTTCTTATGTGTTATGAACCGAGTAAGTGTGTTAGAAATTTGGTTCACACCGATACGAAGAAGCTTTCGAATATTACTTTTGAATTGTTGCAGCACGATGCGTAGCAGATGGACGATATTACTATCTCACTCGATTGTTTACGTAGACAAATGGATGTTGCTTGCGTTTAATCTTTGATAAGTTCTTTCCATAGATATAAGAAGAATGGATACGAAATGGGCCGAGAGAAATGAAGCAATTTTCGACCTCTGGTCGCAATGTGTTTGTATAAAACAACAACAAATTTCATGCAGAAAAGTTGATGTATTTGGAAATCTGTGTCCATGTATTAGTTTCCCCGTTATCCCAACCACCCCGTAGATTGGATGGATTGAAATGAATGTTTACATAGAGAGTCTACAGCGCTGAGGGGTGGTGCGTGCGGCATTGAGGGGAAAGCTGTTTTACAGAGAGTAAAATTGCATGTGTAGTAAAATTGCTTCACTCACGTACGGGCTCATGCATTGTGATTGCGTGTCCATTCTTTATATGTCTATGGTTCTTTCAAAGGATGATGGAGCAGATGTTTTTTTAATCAGTATTGCAAGCCCACCTCTGGGAGCTCCTTTTCTACTTTGAAGTACTGAATAAGTTTAATCTGAGGAAAATAGTGGTATAATTCAAATTGCAACTTCAAAAGAGAGTTATCGCAGAGTAAATATTTCGGAAAAGTTTTGTGAAAATAAAATGATGGTGCGAAAATTAAAAGTAGCGCAAGTCGGATGATGACTTGTAGACTGCGTGGATCCAGAGCCGAATAAAAAATAAAAATTTCCAAATGTATCAGTAATTTAATAAGTAGCCATTTCTAAAAACAAAAAGAAAATCCTTGTTTTATTTTACTCATAGCAAAGTAATTTAACACTTTTACAATAGATACATAGCATTGCAGAAGATTAAGGATGGCATCGAAGATTAAAATACTAATAGACAGGCTCAGCAAGGTCGAGTTGGCCTACGAGCTGGAAATTCGAGGACAACCGACCGGGACTGTGGAGGCCATGAGAAAGACGCTTCGTGTAACACTATGAGGCGAGGCATTGGTGGACACGTCTCTGATTTCAGTGAGGGACTACATTGTTACCCCGGAAGAGAATACCAATGCCGTCAGAGAGGAACTAGAGGAGGTACAGGGAATTATCGCTGTTTTCTCCGGGAATACGCAAACTTCCGAGTTTCTGAAAATTAAAACAAAGATTGATTTTGGGATGCGCATCATGAAAACGGAGAAATGACTGAAGAAGCCCCCAAGCTGTGGGTGCGCCTAATAATGGCCATAGGAGAGCTTTCAGTGAAGGCTGAAGGAAAGACAGGAACGAGGAAGTAGAGGCAGGGCAAGAAGGACAGGATGGAGGCGAGGATGACGGTGAGCGAAACATAAAGCAGGACGCGTGCGGTGAGGCCAAGCGAAGAGATAGGTGCTGTCGAAAACATACGTTCTCGATTGCTCCACTGCCACGGCACAATTGTGTATTTTAATTCAAATAAAAACCTCAAATAAAAACATAACAGCCTTGAAAGCTATATTTTGAGTGCTTTATGCGAAAACAAGATCCTTAAGGCTTTATTTTTTAGACACCTAAGTGACATAACTGCTTGGGGGCTTGTATACGATACTACATTTTCCAAAAAGAAACTGCATTCAAATACGTTTCGTGGAAATGGAAAAACACCATGCAATTTAAATTTTCACCTATAAATTAGTGTTTGCCTCAAAAATGTCATTAATTTAAAAAACGAGAGCAACCCAGACTATCTAAAATCCTAGACATACAGTATTTCAAATTACTAATTTGTCATGTAAAAATAAATGCTGATAATTTATTTTGAATGCCTAATTGGTAATTTAGATTGCTGTGTGCCTAGACTCTAAGGCATTAATGATTTTTTTAATAATATAATACTAAAATACATACATTCAAATCGAAGTTGATATTTATTTAATACATTCAGATTTAAGTTGATATTTGTTTTCACCAGGCATAAATATTCATCTATATAAATTTTTTTCATCACGATTGCTTATCGATAACTTAAATATTTGAATAACACCTTGAATAATTTATTGATTTCCAAGTCCCGATTCGATGACGTGAACACTGAAAGAAAAATCTTGGTAAAACCAACAATTTTCCTTAGTTGTTTTTGCGTCAACTACGGGCTATAGTTAAAACAACCATAAAAAAATAGTTGATTACTTTTATGCACCATGACGCGTGGTTGATAAACAACGTCCGTGGTGCAAAAAAAGTAAGCAACCATTGTTTGTGGTTGCTTACTTTTTTTTCCATACATATTACGAAATATAGGCAGGGGAGCCGTGTGAATGCCGCAGTTGAATTTGGTGAATCACAATGCACCGACAATGCCGCTGTCAATGCAACCAAGGCACCAACCAAATTCATTTTTTTTTCTTTTGTATTGTTAAATGCTGTTGTGCGAGGATTAGGTTGGCTTATCACAATACTCATCAGCCATCGCTTGTCTATTCCACCAGACCATTCAACCTAATTCAAACAGATTTAATTCAACCTAAAGGTGATGCCAATCTATGGTAGGCATCACCGCTAGCGGTGCGGCAATATTAGATATTTGGCAAATTCTGCCGCTGCCGCAAATTCGGCCGCAGCTATTGTGCGCGTTACCATACAAAACAGTGCATTCTAATTTTTTGACTGCGCTTTGCCGCAGCCCAATGCTATGCCACAGCGGAAAACGCTGTATTGTGAACAAAATAGCGTCGTACAAGGTAATATAAAGGCTTCACTGCATAACATGCATATGAATTATATCGAACAGCAAACCGAACACAATTTTGCCATGTATCATATGAAACTTCTATGATAGAATAGGAGCATGAGTATGAGGAGTATGAAAAATCAATAGTTTGCCTTAGTTGTTTTTGCATCAACTAGGGCTATAGTTAAAACAACCATAAGAAAATCGTTGATTACTTTTATGCACCATGACGCGTAGTTGATAAACAATTTCATTCGGAGCATGAAAAACGTCCAAATGTTGAAACCATTCTACTTTGCGTAGAATAATTCCAAATTACGTTTGCTGAAATCAACTATTGCGAAGTAGTTTAAGTACCATAAAAACTGTTGATAATTCGAAACGTTGAAGTTTTGAGTGAATTGATGAATATTTTTCTATTTATCAACTGTTCTTCGTGGTTATGAAACAATTAAAACAGTTGATTTCATGAACGTTGTGATATTTTTTGTATAACCAGAACCAACTACTTTTATATCGTTAAATTAACTATATTAACATAGTAAAAATAACTATTTTCCTTAGTTCATTTAACGATTTTGAATGAATCGTTGCAATACTATTAAAAATGGTTGAATCAACCAAGAGTTTTTCTTTCAGTGAAGGATTTTTTTTGTTTATTTGGTTTCTTTTTAAACAACAAAGCTAATTAAGCTAAAATGGATTTATGAAGCTGAACCTTTTTATCTTTTGATAACATGGCTTATTATCTTGGAATCATCTTTTGCGATTTTTTTTTCTCTTGAAGGCTCTGAACTATAATATTTTAAACTTGAAACTTTTTATACTAACAGATTAAAAATCTACGCAAAAAGACGATAAGATATATTCAGATAAATTAAATAAATTTTCGAATACATGTCAATCCAAACGAAAGTTTGTTTTGATTTAAAAAGTTCGCTTACGATTAACCAAATTTATCTGACATAAGACACAAAAAAACGAATATTTCACTGAAAGAAAAATCTTGGTAAAATCAACAATTTTCCTTAGTTGTTTTTGCGTCAACTACGGGATATAGTTAAAACAACCATAAAAAAATAGTTGATTACTTTTATGCACCATGACGCGTGGTTGATAAACAACGTCCGTGGTGCAAAAAAAGTAAGCAACCACAAACAATGGTATTCCAACAATATACATAGTACGAAATAGTAAATGGAATTATGTTTGTTGAATCAATGCCTTCTATATGTACGGGCCGTAATGCAAAATGATGACGTCAGAGCATCCGACCAAATGCCGCGAAAAACACACGTAGTCTTATGGGACGTCCGCGGGAAAATGTTAATTGTACGGGTTATGCTAAAGTGAGTTTAATGAAAACTAAGTGGTAACATGCGAAACAGTGCTAGTGAACAGCTTAAACACATATTAATGCGGTGCGTGCGGCATAATTAGAAAAATTCGCGACGAAATGTTTATCAGGTGTTGTTAGGTTATGTGATGTTCCGTGTCGATTTACTATCGCGATACAATTGGTCGATACAAAATGAAAGTTATGGCTAAATATTATTATTATAACGCGTCCACGCACAAAAAACTAACGTTTTATTCGTATTTTAGCTAAAAAACCGCATGTGAAATCTCGGTGTGTGTCGGCACTGCCTCGTGGAAATGTAAAATGGTTTGACGCCATGACGTCACATCGACAACGATTACGTAGCCTGACGGCCCGTACTTCTAGAAGGCATTGGTTGAATTTAACAATTGTAGAATGGTTCGCTTACTATGAAAATTGTTGATAAAATGAATGAATGAAAAAAAATTAATTTGGTTGGTGCCTTGGTTGCATTGACAGCGACATTGTCGCTGCATTGTGATTTACCAAATTCGCGGCATTCACGCCTCCCCCTGTGGTGCCGCTGCCTCAATGCCGCTGTTATGTGTTTACAGCATCAACTGCATAAAAAGCGTCATAGAACGTAATATAAAGGCTTCACAGCATAACATGAATATGAATTATATCGAACAGCAAACCGAACACAATTTTGCCATGTAGTATATGAAACTTCTATGATAGAATAGGAGTATGAGTATGAGGAGTATGAAAAATCAACAGTTTTCCTTAGTTTTGCCATCAACTAGGGCTATAGTTAAAACAACCATAAGAAAATCGTTGATTACTTTTATGCACCATGACGCGTGATTGATAAACAATTTCATTCGGAGCATGAAAAACGTCCAAATGTTGAAACCAATCTACTTTGCGTAGAATAATGCCAAAGACGTTGCTCACTGAATTACGTTTGTTGAAATCAACTATTGCAAAGTAGTTTAAGTACCATAAAAACTGTTGATAATTCGAAACGTTGAAGTTTTGAGTGAATTGATGAATATTTTTCTATTTATCAACTATTTTTCGTGGTTATGAAACAATTAAAACAGTTGATTTCATGAACGTTGCGATATTTTTTGTATAACCAGAACCAACTACTTTTATATCGTTAAATTAACTATATTAACATAGTAAAAATAACTATTTACCGTAGTTCGTTTAACGATTTTGAATGAATCGTTGCAATACTATTAAAAATAGTTGAACCAACCAAGAGTTTTTCTTTCAGTGTTGCGATTACAATCGATAAGAAGCGAATAATTTGGCTGTAGTTTTTTTTTTTTCAAAAGATGCTTGCTTTTCAATGTGTATTTCCACTTCGACCCGGACATATTTTTTTCTTTACCTCTTCGTCAGGTGCGTACCTATGTTGTGCGTACCTATGTTGTTGTCCCCATTGGCCCCACAGCTCAGAAATAAGATGATCTGAATCATATTATTTAAAGTTTTAAAGTTTGAGAACAGTTCATTGTTGTTAAGCTAGTTAAAACTACACGGAAAAAAATTTTAGCATATTTTACCCAATATTATTAATCACTTATCCTATATTGTATAGGGTATATAGGCACAGTGACCATTTATAGTATTTTTAGACATAGTTGCATAGTAGAAGGCAATGAGATATTTTAATATAGTTTTGAATATTTTAATATAGTAGTGAAAATTTTTGTATAAAAAATATTCAATTATGATTTGGCGCCATATACGTTTCTTTTTAATTCAATGATGAAAAATTTTGATTTGAAAATAAAATTTTTATAATAAAGTGGAATTCAAATAAGATTCGCTTTTTATTTCAAAGTGATTTCAACTTTTGATTTAAAGTGATTCTAAAAAAGTGTTAAGTGGTGAAATTTTTCTGAGTGTATAAAAACTTATTTGATAACATACAAAATTATTAAGATTCCAATAACTAAAACATATTAAAATGTCCCATGTTTCCTAGAACAAATTGCCAGTAAGCATAGCCTCAATTGCTAGTAACCATAGCCACTGCAATGCATCGTTTACACGCATGGCAAAGTTTGGCGAGCCGAGTGCCTATTCTCGCCTGTTTTTTTTACACGCGAAGACATGGAGGGCAGTAATTTCACAAGTTCCTTGACGAAACGTTCACCATATGTGTAAACGAGGCATAATGCCTAGTTCCTAAAAACACTGCACACTGCATCAGATGGCATTTGCTTGACAGTAGCTTACCGGGCAAGAGCAATTTAAATTTGGGTGATAATTTGATTCGTATTATCAAAGTGCAAAAGGATGAGAAATTAATTGAGCAAGTGCGAGAGAAACCATTTTTATAAGACAAAAGAGAAAGAAAAGAGAAAATATATGACTGCTTTCAATGTGCTTTAAAATGCGAACACTGTTTCGGCACTGCACTGCATCGCAATGTGTTTCTGGCTTCAAGTTTCATTTATTTACATACAATGTGCAACGTAATATAAGGACTTCACAGCATAACATGAATGCGAATTATATCGAAAAGCGAACCGAAACACCAATTTCTGTTGATGACTACAATACAATATACGATATAAAAAAGCTATTCAAATCAGTAAAATTTTGCTATGTGGCATATGAAACTTATATGATATGTTAGAATAGCAGACAACACTTAGAACGTATATACAACATTAGATCAGAAGCGTTACAATACCTTTTACAATGGATACCATATTGTATGGTTGAAATTATTTTAATAATATGAACAATGCGTAAAGAAAAGTAAAGTTTCTTGCTATTTATGAGGCAAGCTACCATACACTTTTCTGTAAACAGAACTTTTTAATATGTAGTTGGAAGCCACATAGTAAGATATTCTTAATGTTGCTTTTACTATGTTGCTATGAAAAATACATTTAAGTATAGTGCGGTTGAACATAAATATGCGAACTTTTACGGCGAAATAATGCATTTTTTCCCCAAACTCAGAGTTATAAAACTGTAGGAATGTTAAACAAGAAATTTTTTCTCAGTGTATAGACGTAGACTGAACTAGAGAAGTGATAACTATTTGTAATAGCGCAGTTATGCTCATTAGGTAGCTTCAGCCATTAATCAATACATACCTTTTGAAAGAATTTCAAGAGCAGAAAAAGTAATTTTTTTGCGCTCTTTCTAAATTCACAAGGATAGATTCTAGAGCTGACATTGATCGTAGCTGCTGGATTAATTGATTTGTTTGTTAGCCCTTACATATTATTTTATATTCAATATTTAAAAAAAATGAATACGAAACTAAAATTCTTCATAATATGCAAGACTCCATAATAGTTTAGGCATTAAAAATTATTCATAATTCACTTCTATTAATAGCACGAATGAATGAAAAGTTTTGTTGCCTATCAACATACCTTATTGTAATTGTTTAAGATATATCTCTGTGTTTAAGATAAACAGACATTGATGTTACGAAAATATACTGCCTACCTTCATATAACTATTTTAACGGGTGTGAATTAAAATTTTATGGCGCTTGAGCCAGATCATTAGCAGCGTTTAAACATTAATCTTCAACGGACAGTTTCTGCTACTATCTTTATGGCAACATTAAATAGAGCTTTCATTGAAAAAACAAGATAGAAAATATTTGCATGTCAATTCGTCTTAGCGCAACCATAAATTTTTCGTATTTACATAATCCTAGTTATCAAGTAATGTATGCCAGTATCGTCTCTAATTCCTGTCATATTTGCATAATATTTTCTCAGAACAATTAACACGGTATCGAATTACTAACAAGACTTTTCAATAAGTCGGATTTTTTCTAATTAGCCACATAAAATACAATAATAAGACAATTTTTTGATGAAATGCTCATTCGACCTGATCGCTGCTCACCATAAGTACATAAGCCAGGATTAGCACGAGTGAACGTTTTCGTAGAGCGTTCCGACTTTGTTGCGGATGAAGTAGTTCCGATGTCATTATTGCGGAATCGGTCTGATGTACTTACAAATATCGGTAGTATGCTTTGAGACAATCAAAACTTTTACGACTTTTTAATTGCAGCTTTCGGTAATATGAGAAGAGTATTTTTTGAAGTCTACTGTTTTCCAATTTTTATCTAAGACTATGAGGATTGCGGCTTACCTTTGCAATCCAAACCCTATCAGAGACGTTTGCGGTTTTACCTAGAAAAACTATAAAACTAAACCTTTGCGAATCAAACAGGCTTGGAAAGAGATTGAATCAATATTTCTGGTGAGGCTGACCCGTTGATTGGTATTTTTGGTAGTTCGAATAATTACTAGGAATTAAAAAAGAATAGACAATATTGAAAAATTAACTGAAGTATTTTAAAGATTCTTAAAGTAATATTCGAAATGAAAATAATACTATTGATGGTTTTAGCTAAAATTGTAATTATTTTACAACCTAAATATCTACTGGTTTCAATCCGAATTATTGAACTTCATCTAAACAGGGCAATGACAGTATTATTTTTTGAAAATCAATAAGCCGAGCCAAAGCAAAGCTTTTCAAATGAAATTGCTTATTTGTATGATTTGCATAGCATTGTTTTTTATTAACGAAAATTACCTGGGTTTTGCTTGAGCATATCAGAGGTAAAATCTGGATAAAGGCTTCCCTTTCTAAAGAGTAATTGTTACCTGATACGACCAGCTCAGCAAAGGAAACATTTTCTTCGAACACTTATTTTTCGTCTTTGTATCTTGACTGTAAACACAATTTTACCATGCAAACTGGATAGCTAATACTAGCAATAAAGATTAATACAGCAAAACTATGCTAAAAATTAACTTTTGACCGAATCCAGGTATTATCTGAGAAAATTTTTATTGCTTATGAGTACCTAGGATTTACGAGGTGTCGTTAACGCTTCCACCCTATTTTGACTTATGTTCAAAATAGTATGCACAATCATCATAAAACTATGTAGAATAAGTTGACACGGACAGTGCAAAGAGATAGATAGGACTAGTTTGGAAAGTGAAATAAATTTTCATAGGGATATTTTAGGTTGACTGCCTTATGGTCTCCACAGACGGACAAACATGTGCACGAACTTACTGTGCAAACAAGAGAATTTGTTGTTTTTAATGGCCATATTTTTAGCTCTTAACAAGAAAAAATGCACTGGCTCTCAAGCCAGGTTCACACTCATGTTTGTTCGTCTATGGAGCATATTAGGAATTAAGCTTCAAGCATCAGAATATGTCCAATTATTATGTAAGGCAGTCACTTACTGCGGTGATTGCCCAGCTAAGCCTGCATGTGAGCGGACTAATTGAAATCATATTCTATAGATTGCATTAAACTAAAACTTAGGGACTTCCCCCTAAGTCCTATTGTGACCGCTGACGATATCAGACGTGTATTTGATTGCCGATCTGAAGTCACTTATTCGAATCAGCTAACGGTTGTTATTTCCGTAATTAAGAATTTAAAATTTCAAAGTGTGCAGTGTAGTGAAGATAGCGGTTAATGCTATTAAAATAGTTTAAGTGTTTGAAAAAGAACATAAAAACTGTAAAAACAATTTGAGAGATAAAATTATAACTGAAGATAGCGGTAAATGCTTTGAAAACAGTTGGACTGTTTGAAGCGTGCAGTACAATAAAATTAAAAACTAAATATAACTGTGAATAATATAAAAGTTTGAGTGATAATTTGATTTTGAACAATATTAAGTTAGTCAAATATTAATCAAAAAAAAAAAAGTGCTAAAAACTTTAAGTGCTCTTCCATTGATTTGTATCAAATCAAGTGGTAAGAGCACAAAATGAGTGAAACAGGAGCCTTCTCCGTAGTGAGAAGCAAGAAAAAGCGGAAGAGGATAAATCCTGTATCCTCTCCCGAATCAACAAACGAGAAATCGGACATTGACTCCGCCGCATCCTTGCTTAGTGAGGACGGTATGGAGTCAACGGAAGAGTTGCCGACGTCATCCTCACAGCGGCTATCATACATCCAAATGGAAAAGAAGATAACTGAGCTGCAATCTATGATAGCATCATTGATTGAGCAAAATAAAAGCTTAGCCCGCCAGCTTCAACTCAATGATCCAATTGATTCTAAAATTCACCGTAATCAGGCAAAAAGTACAGGTTCAACTGCTGTACCTCCACAGCGCAAATCAGTTCGCCCACCACGACCATTGGGAGAAAAAGACGCAGAGCCAAAACAGAGTATATCAACAGTAAAAAAAAGCCCGGTAAGTCCCGCTACTTTCCCTAAACTTCCTCCCATTATAATAAAAGAAAAGGACGAGACTTTAGCTGGCATTGTCAAGAACCATCTTGACAAATTACCAGCTAAATATACACTCAGACAAACGGGACATCATACTACACATGTTTACTTAGACTCAAAAGACGACTACAACAATACAAAATCGTACTTGGAGAATGAAGGGAAGCAATTCTACTCATTTACACCCAAAGACGAAAAAATGACGAACATGGTGCTTCGTGGTTTGCACAGGTTCCACACATCCGATGAAATAAATGAGGCAATTATTGCAGCTGGCATCGAAGAGGTATCTGCGATTCGGCCGTATGAAACACTGCGGTCACGTCGTGAAGGCAGACATCTCAATCTCTGGCTAATAACGTTCAAACCAGGGTTTAATACCGCTAAGCTTTTGCCAGTTAAACATTTACTAAATACTGTTGTGCATTTTGAGAGCATTCGAAACAAAGATGTTCTCCAATGCAAAAACTGCCAAAGATTGGGTCATACAGCATCAAACTGCAACCTCCCGTATAGATGCGTAAAGTGTCTTGACAGTCATTCTCCAGGCAGTTGTCTGAAGAAAACCGACGAAAAACCAGCCTGTGTGAACTGCGGAGCCACTGATCACCCTGCCAGCTACCGTAATTGCCCTGTCTTCAACCAGTTTCGTACCCGTGTTGTTATGTCAAAGACACCTCCGAAACAACAAACCTTTCAAACTTTCCCCATGAAAATGAGACCTATCCCAGCCACCCATACTGCTTATTCTACTTTTTCAAGGAACCAAACATCCTCTACCTCGTACGCCAATGTAGTGAAAGTCAATTCTGCAACTCTTCCATCATTCAACTTTGCTAATGAAATACAATCGCTATTTAATACCGATATAATGGGTCTCACGAAACAATTGAAATCCTTCCTCCCTCAATACCGGTCAGTTACTGACCCTCTTGAAAAGAGGATGATGTTGATGTCATTTATCATGAGTACGATGCCCAACGATGGATATTAAACTTGTGCAAATGAATGTCAACTCTATCCTTAGCCGGAAAAAGCGACACGAGCTCCTCTCCTTCCTCAACTCCGAAAACCCTCACATCGTACTCCTATCTGAAACCAAAATCCAACCGCATCACAAACCCAACTTCCCTCGATACAATTTCTTCCGTACAGACCGCATTGACAATCTGGGCGGAGGAACCGGAATACTGGTAACAGGACAGTTTGACTCTAAACAGGTATACGTTGACCCCAACATCACGGGTAATATGGAAACCACACTAATTACTATAGACTTTGGACGAGATGCCTATTATGTAGCATCAACTTATTGTCCAAACCAATCCCTTCAACATTCCCATCTAAATGGTTTAGTACAATTTATACAGTCAGATGCCCGATCCCGCAACAAAACTGCACGTTTTGTCATCGGGGGTGATTTCAATGCAAAGCACCCACTTTGGTTAAACGATCTACCTACTAATCCCAATGGTAATATCCTACACGGCTGGTACTCTGCTAACCAACTATCCCTTGATATATCCCTTCTTAGCACTGCCTATCCAACATATCACCGTAACGACATCCACTCTTACCTTGACCTGCTTATAACTTCCAACAACTGCAACATCTCCTTCAATCATAACCTTCAACCCTTCCTCGAAACTACGCCAGGTATTTCCGACCATGATGGTGTCATTTTGACACTACGCGTCAATAGGAAACCTAAAAGACCCGATCCGTTGTTAGTCCCGAATTACCGCAACACCAATTGGCCCCACCTGAATAGAGAAATTGCGGAACAATTAGCTCTAATTTCCATTCCCACTTCTACGCGTCTCACAAACGAGCAAATCGACGCGTTTGTTGAAGATTATAGCCGTACTATACAACGTTGCTGTAAGACCCATATTCCTAAGCGCCCACTCAACTACAACTCTCTCCTAACTCTTCCACCTCACACAATCATGTGCATCGAACACAAGAAGAACCTTAAACGTCGGCTGTTCCGTAACATTTTCTCCCCTTTTGCTCCTTCAATCCGGTCCCTCATAAAACAGTTAGACGTTATGATCCGTAACCAAATAAAAACCCTCTATGCTCAGCACCTCAAAGCCAAACTTTCAAACATCTCCCTCGATCAAAACACGTTTCGCGAATTAAGAAACATCAGACCTAACCTTGCTAAGTCCATGCCTGCTACGAGGCTCATTCTCTCACAATCTCTTTCTCCGGAAACCAAGGCGAATACGCTTGCTAATTACTTCCAAACGGCTCATACAATCCCCAATTTAACACCAAATCCAACAACAGAGCAAGCTGTTTCCAACACCATCTTCAATATAAATCAAGTTCCTTTGAATTCCACTCCTAATGAATACCTCTTTAGTCATCCCATTACATCTACTCCACATCTCAGCAATGAATGCGGAAGTCTTCCTTTCACCACTCCAAACATAATCTCCTCCATCATCCATTCGCGCAATAATAAAAAGTCCACCGGTCCCGACATGATCCCAAACGTTGTGCTGAAGAGATGCAAACATTCCATTTCTCCTTTCCTATCAATTCTCTTTAACCATTGCATTATCAATGGACATTTTCCCAGCAGTTGGAAAACTGCCAACATTATTCCAATCCCAAAAAAAAATAAAAACCCAACTTTACCCGAAAGCTACAGACCTATTTCCCTCCTATCCACTACCAGTAAAATATTTGAATGTGTCATCAAGGAACAGATAATGTCCCATTGTGACACATTCGAAGTCATTCCACAATTCCAATTTGCTAACCTCCCCAAACACTCCGTCAATCATTCCCTCCTTACCCTAAAAGCTGACCTGGTAGTCCACTTAAACAATCGCACTCCCATCACAGCTTGTCTCCTTGACATTCAAAAGGCCTTCGACACCGTTTGGCAAGAAGGGCTTATACATAAAATGTTCTCTCTCTTCCACTTTCATCCGCACTTGTGTAAAATTATTTACAGTTTCCTCTCTGATAGATCCTCGATAGTGAAAATAAACAATGTCTTATCAAATCCTTATACTAACACAGCCGGTATCCCTCAAGGTTCTGTCCTTTCTCCCATCCTCTTTGCCATCTACACAGCCGATATTCCACGACCCCCACCACCTCTCAAAATCTTACAGTTTGCTGATGACCTCATTGTTTATTCACCTGCTCGTAGCCTCAAAATAAACGCGGAACGTATATCTACGTACCTCGACAAACTTCATAGCTACTTCCTCTCGTGGCACCTTATCCCTAACCCGTCAAAATCCGAATCCATCATAATTCGAGGCCACGTTAAGCTTCCCCGATCGACAAGACGACTCCTTCCCTACATAACGCTAAAAATGAACAACAATCCCATCCCTAGACATAACACAGTTACTTACCTGGGCGTAGTGCTAAACACCAAACTATCCCCAATACCCCATGTAAACTACATCCTCACTAAAGTCCTGCATGCATACCACAGTATATTACCCCTCATACACTGCTCCACACACCTCAAAAATTCCGTCAAGCTTAATTGCTATAAACAATTAATTCGTCCTATCATTTCTCACGGTTTTCCTGTTTGGTCTGATCTTTCCTCACACCAAATGGAGAGGCTGAGAGCAACTGAGCGGAAAATACTGCGACATTGTCTCAATCTTCATCGCAAACCCAACTCCTACAAATTCCATAATAATCTCACCCTCTACAGCACAGCGAAAATCCCCAGAATAGATTTGTTCCTTGCAAATCTATGTTTGAAATTCCTTGGCAAATGCCCTGATCATCCCAACAGTCTAGTAAGAAATGTACTAAGCCTTCCACAATACCTTGATCCTCTTACTCACAAGCATGTTAGCCCAACTCACATTCTTTCCTTGCATGAATCCCACACACTTCTTACACCACAAGGTAAGTTGCTGCTATATAATAGGCCATATTCGAGACGCAGGACCGGTACGGTATACTCGACGGCCCAATATATTCCGACGGCCTGACATAATTGGACGTAATCTTTCCTCCACAGACATACGAAACTAACTGCAATCTTATTTCCTTCCCTGTCATCACACCCCTATCCCAAATTTCCTTCATTCCTCTTTATTAATTCGCTCCTAGTGTTGCTCCAAAAATGAAGTTTTTGAGGGGTTTTACTGGGCTTTCCCCTCTATATTATAAGTTAGGTTAAGAATTTCAGATAAATAATACGTACATACTAACATTAGGCTAGGATCTTGGTATAGTTTTAAAAACTGTTAGACCTAAGACATATTAAGCTAGTACATTAGGTATAAGTCATTTTTATAATATAATTTAAGCCCAATAAAATGTTTGTTAAAAAAAAAAAAAAAGGGACTTCCCCCGTTTGAAAATAATTCGAATCATTGCATTTTGACTTCATGTTAATGTGATGTTAGTAAAAGCTGAAGAAAGCGTTCGCTATGAATTAAACAACTTTAAGAAACGTTTACAGAAATACGTAACGTTTGTTCGTGTGTTCTTTTGAAAATATTCATATCTGATATAACAGACGTATAACGATCTGAAAATTTCTAGCGTCATAAAATTATAGGCTGGTTCAACATTTCCCCAATCTAAGGCTTTTTTTAAATTAAAATATGTGTAAAACTCTCAAATATGCAATAAAACCTGAAAAATTGTTATGGTAGTAGATATTCAAAATATATCTAAATTCAGTGGATGGTTCAATGTTTTAAACAAAGCTTCCAGAAAATAACGCGTATGATGTGGGTTTCACATCGGCCCTACAGGTCTGTAGCTGGCAAACGAAATGTCTTTATAACACTGGTGCAGAATATCTAAATTTTTGAATGCCTTTTATATATATGTTATATTTTCATACTGATTTGGGGTCACTGAATACATAATACAAATATTTGTATCAGATAATCTTTAATTTTAAAAATATGGCTAGTATAAAAAATATCGAACAACATAAAACATTTTTTTTCAAACTTTCAGCTTTTTTTTTATCTTTGTTCATGAAATTGTGGATTTAAAAATTTCAACAAAGTAGGTATTCAACCTTTTTAATCAATTGCTTTTCTTCCTTTTCGCTTGTTTTTTGTAATCACTTTCAGCATTATCTCTACTCAAATTCCAGCCCTGGCTTTTATTTTTTACTGTCGGTATGTCTTGGTGGAATCGTTCCCAATGATCATCTCTTACGTCACTGCAATAAGTAGGAAAAAAATCAAGATAAGAGTGGAGAAAATGAGTTTTTAGGGGCATATTCTGCCATCCTCAGCATAAACACTCTATCTGACATTTTTTCATTTTTCAGTCAACACGGGATTTTTAAACTACATACTCTATTACATCATTCTACAAAATTTGAAAAACCTATCTTTTGTGGAAGTATATTAAAATCAATATTGAAAAATGCACTCTCCATATATCTCCAGTACAAATCATTGAATATCTAAAGTTACTAAAATTTAGATAGATGGTTTATGCTTATCACGGCAGTATTGTAGCCCAGCTGGGAAATTGTCCACAAGCTCAACATAATTTTCAAATCTCCTATTGCCCAAAAAACAATGAAAACAAAAACAACAATGAAAACTGAATCAAAATGTTGGTCCCTCTCTCTAATTTAAGGGCCAGCAAAGATTCCCTCTATTAAACGCGTCGCTTAGACGCGAAAGTTTACTTCGCAGATATTTGAATGCTGCTTTATTTTTATTGAAAACCTTGATCAAGCTTTTCATTAGCTTCAATTTAATATGTAAAGGTGGTAGAACTTATTTTTGGGATTTCACTAGACGAAGGTTGTTGACGTTCTTTTCTCCGGAACACAAATTTGGCCATTTATGTTATGACAAGTTACAAGCTGGTTTTCAGATTTAAAATAGGGTATCAAGTCTTTCTGACGGTTTCTGTATAAACTAATTTTAACATCCGGTTGTAATAAATTCCATTGCTCAAGTCCAGTTTCGCTTTATATTTTGGTAAATTTAAATCTCATATAGGGTCATTGAGTCCAATATGCAAGAGTCCATGAGGTTGGCCACAAACAACATTTCCACACGAAAACTCTGGGGGCTGCAAAGTTGTAGGCGCATTGTAGTCAACTTTCGTTAAATTAAAATTAATTACTTCTTCGGTATCCTGCTGGCAGTCTTCAGGAGGGTGAGGAATAGGCAAATCGGTTTCGTGTAGTAGTGATCGTGTTACCGATGTTACGTCAGAGTAGACCAGGCTTCGCGTCTTTTTTTCTCTATATATCATACTGGATGGGAGGTGTCAAGTAGAAGTACCTTTCAGCCATTCACATAATTTGTAGGTTCCAGCCACATCATTGGAACATCAAAAAGGCAATGAACGTTTGTTTTTGTTTGGCTCCCTGATCGAATTAATAGAAGGATCCAGGATTGGTTTTTAATTTTAATTCCAAAGTAATGGCAGTGAGCAGTTCAAATCACTATATATTTTAAACGTTCATATCGTACATCACAAACATGATAATTCTATGAAATTAACTGCTATTATATTAAATATGGCAGAAATGAACAATAAGAGCTAACTATCAACTTTAAGTTCTATCGTTAAATTCAGCGAGATACTATAGATATAGTACAGGTAAAAGGCAATTTTTATGTAGACCAGTGCCGTCTTTTTACTACACTGAAAGAAAAATCTTGGTAAAATCAACAATTTTCCTTAGTTGTTTTTGCGTCAACTACGGGCTATAGTTAAAACAACCATAAAAAAATAGTTGATTACTTTTATGCACCATGACGCGTGGTTGATAAACAACGTCCGTGGTGCAAAAAAAGTAAGCAACCACAAACAATGGTATTCCAACCATATACATAGTACGAAATATAGGCAGGGGAAGCGTGAATGCCGCAGTTGAATTTGGTGTATCACAATGCAGCGACAATGTCGCTGTCAATGCAAAAAAGGCACCAACAGAATTCATTTTTTTTTCTTTTGTATTGCTAAATCCTGTTGTACGAGGATTAGGTTGGCCAGACCATTCAACCTATGCCAACCTATGGTAGGTATCACCGCTAGCGGTGCGGCAAAATTAAAAATTTGGCAAATTCTGCCGCTGCCGCAAATTCGGCCGCAGCCATTGTGCGCGTTACCATACAAAACAGTGCATTCTAATTTTTCGACTGCGCTTTGCCGCAGCCCACTGTTTTGCCACAGCGGAAAACGCTGTATTCTGAACAAAATAGCGTCATGCAACGTAATATAAAGGCTTCACAGCATAACATGAATATGAATTATATCGAACAGCAAACCGAACACAATTTTGCCATGTATCATATGAAACTTCTATGATAGAATAGGAGTATGAGTATGAGGAGTATGAAAAATCAACAGTTTTCCTTAGTTTTGCCATCAACTAGGGCTATAGTTAAAACAACCATAAGAAAATGGTTGATTACTTTTATGCACCATAACGCGTGGTTGATAAACAATTTCATTCGGAGCATGAAAAACGTCCAAATGTTGAAACTATTCTACTTTGCGTAGAATAATTCCAAAGACTTTGCTCACTGAATTACGTTTGTTGAAATCAACTATTGCAAAGTAGTTTAAGTACCATAAAAACTGTTGATAATTCGAAACGTTGAAGTTTTGAGTGAATTGATGAATAATTTCTATTTATCAACTAATTTTCGTGGTTATGAAACAATTAAAACAGTTGATTTCATGAACGTTGCGATATTTTTTGTATAACCAGAGCCAACTACTTTTATATCGTTAAATTAACTATATTAACATAGTAAAAATAACTATTTTCCTTAGTTCATTTAACGATTTTGAATGAATCGTTGCAATACTATTAAAAATAGTTGAATCAACCAAGAGTTTTTCTTTCAGTGTAGATGTAATCAGCCATCTGATTCGTCTCAGTTTCAATCGGATTGTCCGATAATCATTCGTGTCAAAACATAAAACTGAAATGAAGACTGGATAATTCTTCACTAAATGGCGTATTTTTTGAGCACACCAAATTTTTGTCAGCCAGAGCTCACGACCGGATCATCAGGTCAACCTAAAATCTAAATCTAAAATCATTGGCCTTAAGTAGGACTAGGGCTGATAGAAGTCAATTGAAAATGTAGGAAATCCTTTGGTTGTGGTATAGCTAGATATAGCAAGTACGGTTGAATGCCAAAGACGATATACAAGAGAGTAGGGCCCAGACGTGCTATTATGCTTTAATTTGCGTTCGAGGAACTCATAATTGACTAAGCCAAAAGTCTTGGAGAAGCAGTGAAGCGTAGATAAAATATATTGACTTCCAGATGGTTGGTCATGAGTAAAGAGAGACAGAGAGGAAAATGAAAATCAAGAACGTAGTAGACAGAAATACTTGGATTAGAATCTGCAAAGGAAAAAGTCAGCAAATGCAGGGTGGCTGATGAAAGACGCTGTCAAGAAATTCACAATAAACCCTTAAAGTGAGATACCTCTTTTCTCAGTACATCATCTCGCAAGAAACTATTGCTGTCGTAGCTGCTGCCATACAAGCTAGAGCTTAAACAAGGAGCTTATCTGCTCAAATCGTTATCAGCGTACAGTCACTGCATACAGTTCTGCCTAAAGATTTGCACTTATTTCTTTATAAAACTCTATTGACAAGCAAACTAAAGGCAGCAGATTTGCCATTTCGCTTTGAATTTTGCCAGAAGATCAATCAAATTGTCGAAGAGGACGAAAATATCTTGAACTACATTTTTATGTGTAATGGGACCCATTTTGATCTAAATGGCAATGTTAACAAACAAATTTGTCGAATATGGAGTGGCTCTAGCCCACATATATTGCATGAGATGAAATCGCGTTCATTTCACGTCAGAATGTGCTGTGCAGTTTTATCAAGCTGCATTGGTGGGCATCTTTTTCAAAGAAAAAGGTCTTACAGTAACGGTCAATGGAGACCGTTACTTAAAGACGTTGAAAGAGTTTTTCTTTCCAGAACTACGCCAAAAAAGAACTCTTTTCAACTCAGTGTAGTTTCAAGAAGATGGTGCAACTTCACATATCACCTGGGCTGTTCTGACAGAATTGCGGTGAAAATTGAGTGTTTAAATAAAGTGATTTCCAGAAATTCAACATTCCGTTGATCCCCAAGGTCTCCTGACCTTACTGCGCCTGACCTTTTATTTAAGTTATTTGAGTTTCTTTATTTATTAATATTCATCAGCCAATTCAATATTGCAGACACCAAATAATAGATGCCGAGGTGAATAAGGGGAATAAAAATAAGGAGAACAAAAATAAGGGGAATAAGAAGAATACAAAACTGGGTTTAAGAAGCTAGCTATTAGTTAGAGTAAGGAGAATAAAGAGTACGAATAGAAAACTTTTGCTCTGCAATATTAATTACCTTAAAAACTTTTCACAAAGGCCGAGAAAATAAATACTTATTAAGAAGAGGGGTGTATCTTTTGAACAACGGCTACACAGATTCAAATTATTTAAAATTTATCTCAGTTAATTTCAATCTTGTTTCTCTTGCATCCACATGAATGGTGGTATCTGTCTGCTTCATATTCGGCATCGTAGGAGGCATTATTAGCAGTCTGTTAAGCCTGTCAAGACTCTTTATATCCCGAAATCTCACCCGAACATCAAAGCTCCTGCTATACAAGACCATGGTCATGACAGTACTCACATACGGATCCCAGACTTGGGTGCTCATCAAAAAGCACTCTGACATCTTAGCCACGTTCGAGAGGAAAGTCTTGAGGAGAATCGTTGGGATGAAAAAAGAAAAAATGGACGATTTCGGAGACGCTACAACCATGAGTTGTACGCTATCTACCTAGAAGCAGATATAATTACTCCTACTTTCGGTAGACTCCAGTGGGTAGGACACCCAGGTCGAATGAGCGAAAAGGCTCCTGCTCGAGAAACCCTTTCTGGCAGATTTTACGGTAGACGGCAGCGCAGTAGATCTTGCCTGCACTAGAGGGATGGTGTTGACCAGGACGCTCGGAGTTTAGGGATGCCCAATTGGATGACATCGATTCGCGATCTGATCCGATGGAAAAAACTGTTGATGGAGGCCAGGACCGGACCCCGGTTGTAGCACCGACGATGATAAATCAGGTTCAACGTTACGTTAAGCAATACCCACGCTACATTGTGCAGCAGCAGCAGCAGCATCAGCACATTTGATTCCTTATCAGTTTTTATTCCATCTCTATTTCTTCGCACTAAGATATTTTAGCAATTGTATTATATCATTCATGAAAAATAGAATCCTGCTTTTGTCATTTGTTAAAAACAAATAAACTAGAAAGCCCCATTAAAAAAATCCCATGTGCTTAGTTTTACGAAAATCCCATGTGCTTAGTGTTACGAAAAATACATAATCCATTAGAATATTTTTCTCAACGGTAACCATCTTACCGATCATTTTCTGACGCTCAGAATAGAGAATTGTTTATCAAATTTATGCAGCCTAAAACTCATTTATATCGGGATCTGAGTAAAGCGAACAGTATAGATTATCAACTTTAAATTTATTTGCTGGGGAAATGTTATCAACATTTTGAAAATGTCCTCGATGAGATGAAAAAAGACCAACTCTGATTTTTAAAAAGATACGACATCATTATAATAAGAACTGTCCTTCACTAGCTTATCAGTGAAAACCATCGAAAAATTATTCGCACCTGTTTATTAACATGACACTTTTATTAAATGTCGCATTCTTTCGAAGATACGAAATTTCAATATCGATAATTGCAGAATCAATCAACTTAAACAAAACTGTCCATCAAAGTGAGAAGTTGCTCGGCTTCGGATCTGCTTCAAAGAGTCTGATATGGTGGTGCCCGGTATGCGGCTTTCTTTGAAATCGTCTTGCATTTGAATTTTTGTCGTTAAACACGTCATCCGCTTTTACGGTCACACGAACAGAACGATTAGTGGTCGAAATGTCCTTTAGGTTGAATGAATTAAGTAACATAGGCGACATGTAAAATGCGTAGTGCAGAACGAAAAGTATATTCAAATTGAAGAATCTCAAGGAAAGAAGGTTAGGTGTTTAATGCAAATTGAATGGTAGTTACATGCTTCAGAATGGACTTCAAACAGGCGTTAAATTTTGTACGGCTCTTACATGACATCAGGATAACTGACATAAATAAGTAAGACGATAGCGTTTGCGCCAATCATCAAATAGTGAACAATTTCTACACTTCAGCAACGTAATTCAAAGATATCAGAACAAAATTTACCGAATCGTCTCCATCAAGACATTTACGTAATGCAATCAATATTATAAAGTTTGAAAATATTAATGGTAGGTAGGTACCTATACAGACTACATGTTATGTGACATCCAATCGATTCAACTGATTATATGGACTCTGTTCGATTTTTCATAATTCTCAAGTAAAATTATTTTTAACAATTCGTAATGTACTTTTCCCCGCAGTGATAAAGTCATTTCAATGGCCACGTAAAAAAAATGTCGCGATTTTTTCTTCTTTCCGAAAGAAAATTCTCTTGAGCGTGCTGCCGTTTGAAGGCACAACTGTTGCTTTGCTTTGGTGTTTTGATTTGCGATGGTCCGAATAAATTGGATCACAGGGAATTATGTATGCCGCCGAACAGATTCCAACGATAGCTGGCCTCGAAAATGAATGTAGGCGACAGCCCCGCGTGCCAAGTCTGACAGAATGATTTGCTGGTATTTCCGCTTCTTAAAGGCTTACGTGATTATCCTGCTTTGCGACGACTTGAAATTTGTACTGAAGCACTTTGGTACTTGCTGCTTCTTACATGGATATAGTAAGGTTATGTTTATTGTTTGGGTGGATGTGAGTCCTGTTGTTGTTTGACGGTATGTTATTTCAGATTTAAGTGAATTCATCATATTAAGATCATTGAGATGGAGTATGTGTTTATCTGTGATTAAACATATTATATTGAGTTATCTGATGTGATGTAACCATATTTTCATAAGTGTTCCGTTAGAGTTTATTGATATAAGCGCATGATAATTTAAATTTTTGTGGCTCTACTGTGTGTTACAATCGTAAATTAATTAGACTGAATTAATTTCAATGGGAGTCTAGTTAGAGTTAGCGGTCCTTCGTGGACCAAAAGGATTATTTTCTAGAAGAATGGTTCTTGCTATTTGTTATGTTCAAATCTGTTTATATGTTTATTTGTTCAATTGTTTACTGCACAAAACTTACGTTCAAATAAAAATTAGAAAATAATAACACAAGAAAAATAATCTAAAAAATAAATCATAACAGTATGAGGACACAATATAAGGAAAAAATACTATACAGTAAAATTTAAAAAATTCAAAATCTAACGTGTCCAAAAGTTGATATGATATTTGAGGACTCTATTTGTTAAAAGGTTTTTATGTGCAAAGAACGTCAATGAAAGAGGCCCGAGTTTCAGATCGTTATTTTGTCTAACTATAGGTAATAACGGTTAATAAAAGTTAACATCAGTTCGCACAAAAGGAATGTTAAACTTGAAATAACGTTAAACAGAGAGATCATTCTATAACTCATAACAATCGTCAAATGTCTCGATTACCCTGAACATCTTCTCACAAAAAAGACAAGAAGAACGTATACACGATGGTAGGTTATTGATAAACAACAGGACCAACTTAGGGTCAAGAATTGAACCTTGCGGAACTCCTGAGGTAGGAAAAAATAGAACAGAGATGCAGGAATTGACAGGACACAAGTACGGTCAACAACATAGGAAGTCAAACAGGAGAGTAGTGGACCAGACATACCGTGATTTTCAAGCTTCAGAAGAAGAAGATCATGATTCACAGAGTCAAAAGCTTTACAGAAATCTATACATATATTACATCTACATACTTTTGCTGATCCAATATGCAAAAGCATTGGTGAAAGGAAACAAGTTGATCAATGTAGATTTGCCTTTTATGAATCCGTGCTATTCTGGCGGTTGAAAAGATTAAATGGAAGAGTGAATTATATTGTAAACCACTCTTTTAAGCAGTTTGCTGAAGCAGCAAAGGAGTGAAGTTGGGGCAGTAATTAGAGACAAAAACAGGATCACCAACTTTGCATACGGGAAAAATGTTTGCGGTTGTGCTTAAAAAAGGGACTATACTCGAATAAATGCTTAGGTTGAAGACTGTTGAAAGATGAACACACAAGGAAGAAGACAGAGACTTAGGTAATATATTCGAAACACCATCGGTCACAGCCAAAGCTGGTATCAAGAGAGTACATTTAGGATTCTACTTAAATAGGGTTTTTACCATAAGAAGATAATGTTAAAGAGAATAGAAGAAGCAAATAGTTAAAGAAGGTAGAATTTGTTGAGAACAAATAGAAGAGAAGTAACGAGCAAAAAGCTCATAAACATCTTGTGCATACAGGAATACTAAGAGAGCTTTTTAGAGTGAGTAAAAAAAGGATTCAGGCTGATCAGACTGGATAAAAACTTCAATGTGGTTGAGAGTACATTGCCAACTTTTCACAGTTTTACGGAATGGAATATTTTATATTCATTAAGGTCATTTTCAAAACCTGTAATTTTGTATTTACTATGTGTAGTGTCTTTTGCTATAAGAGCAGCACCAGTATGAGCGTCAATCCAGGCAGCATAATTATTTTTGGACAAGCGCTAGATTTGACGTAAAATGCAAAAAACAGGTTAAAAGAATTGGGTAAAATTTTTCAATTAATATCGAGACCACGACAGACATAGAACCAATTAATTCCATTTACATCACAAAATTGAAACGCGAGACATTAGCAATTTTCCTTAGCGTACAGCAATTAATGGAGATTTCTAACAAAAGCGAAGTTGAAAAAAGGTTTTAGTTATGGTGATAGAGCACTTACGAACATCGAACAAAACAAGATCAACGATTTTATTATTAAAGTTTGGGAAGCTATTGAGTTGAGAAAAGGAGCACAGGGAAAAGAAAGAAGAGGTAAAGTCCCAATCTACTATTAGGTGGTAGAAATCTCCACCTAGCAGCAAGAAGAGATTTCCGCGAAAAAACGATCTTAAACTAAAACAGAACTGCTACAGTGGGTCCAGATTGATGCAACAAGGAAAGTTTTGGAAGAGCTAAGGAAATACGAACAAAAATAGTCACTGTTAAGTATTCCATCAAGAGCCTTATTTACACCGATTAGGAAACCACCGTTACCTGAGTTGCCGTAGACAGTGCGGTTGCGGTCTTTACGGAAATATTGTGTAAAGGAAGTAGGTTTTTACTATAGATATCTTCAGTCAGTGAGGTATCTGCTAACCAAATAATGTAATCAGAGGCTATGGTGTAGTTGGACCACGGACGTTTTGGTAGTAAACTTTCAATCCGGTTTTATGTTAGAGAGCTTTTTGGTCTTATGGGACGAACATTTCTATGGAGTCTGCTAGTAGATTCCTTAAACAGAACGCCTGAAGACCAGAAGTTTTTGTAAAGCAGAACATTAGTGCCAGTAGCTAGCGTTATTTTAAACAACGCGGTTTCTTGATTCCGCTAGATATCTGATGTTAGCTCCTTAAAAAGAAGTAGAGGCAGTTAGTAGGCAAGATTCTGCTTAATTATATGTGAAACTTGAGACGAAAGCGCACTAATAGGTAGATGACGTAGAAGAAGATCTTTTGAGGGTCCAGCAGCATGATTCGATAGCAAAGAAGCATTAGACGATGCAATCAAAATAGCATCAGTATTCATAGTGGAAACATCACGATGTAGTACTGATGAATCAAGAGGAGACTGATGTTCAAGATATATTACAGAAGATCCTGGTTGAGCGTGTACTTGAACACCAAGGGTCGAGGCATCAGAAGTAGCAAGTTTTGTAGAAGTAGCATGCTTTGTTCGCGAAAAGGTATTTCTTCAATAATTTCAGGGTTCAAGACAACATATTTTTTCTGTCAACGGCTGCCACGGAAGGAGGTATTTTCCTAATTTTTAAGCGCTTGCAAGACATTTTACCACTGAAATAGATTAGATAAGACAACTCTCACAATTAATTTACTAAGCTGTGAACATGCAATTGAGAATCCTAGCTTTAATAGACTTGTAAAAATTTAGTACTATTGAAACCAGCGTGCGAACTACATCTATCTACCTATACGGTAAAAAAATCGAATGAACCAGCTTGAGGTTGGATTGTTGATCAGTTGATTATAGGCCTGAAAAGTTCGAAGAAATCGCATGAAACAGAAAGAGAAGCAAGATGATATTCGACAACTACATACTCAGGCTAGATTTTTCGCTGTTCACATACGGCTCACTACTCGCAAAAATGCCAACACACTCTCAGGTTCCTTTGACAGATAATGCATTGCGTAAATGGAGGCACGATTTCAAGGTCAAAGTGTTTTTTTTTCCAAAATGGACTTCCACTTATCCACTTATCTTTCCCTACACTTTACCTCAATCACCTTCAAACCAATAATTTCCAATGGAAATCGGTAAATTAACTTTACTCCTGCAATTGTAGTCTTGTGCAATGCAATGTGGAAGAAAACCGGTCAAAATAAAATCAACCCCTCTTCATTGAACTAATGTAAATTTATAAATATCATCTTATCATAAAGAAATTACAGCATTAATGAACATTAAAGCAGTAAAATAGTTGATATTTTCTTCTTTTGTACTTTGCCAAGCCAATATCTTATAATTTTAATTAATATGTTTTAGCACATCTTTAGAGACATATACATTTACGAACACATTTTAGATTTTTATGATGCAAAAACTAATTCATCTGAGCCAACTGAAAATCGAAAGCCTCAAATTTATAGCACCAGTTTATTGGTGAGCCTTAAAGTGCCTACAGTCCATTTCGCAGTGCATAAAATCTCGCGAGGCAATAAATAACTTAACGCTGAAATATTAGTGCCCGATGGGATGCATTTAAAAAGCAATAAACGCGAAAATGTGATCATCATATGAACATTTTGATTCCATGCTCCCCCGCTTCGACGGAAAATCACATAACATGGTTTTTTTAGTTGCAAGAATGCATGGTAGTACTTATTAATGGCTACTGTATACACGATTGCTGGAAGCTTTGAAAGGTGAAGGAGATTGAAAGATGCGGTTCGTCAGAATTCGCGCATTGTTCTTACATAATCTAAAACTAATCAAACTCAAACATATTCATTATTTTTTGTTTCTACAAAGAAAGAGGATATGTTATCTTATAATCTTTGTTATTTTAGTAGAGTGAAAAAAATGTGGTTATATGTTTGACATTGACTAATAAACAGATAACTTGCCTAACATTAATTATTATTTTTTGTAGAAACTCCTTAGCTGAAATTTTTACCATTGGAATCAGCACCAACATGCGTATTTCGAATCACATCATCCATTATCCTGATTCCCATAAATCTTCAGGAGATTTCAGCACAATTTCATTTCATTAGTCGCACATCTCCAATTAGTATTTAATACGATAGCGATCTAAGCTTTACGAGAATCTCAGGCTCGTGCAGATTAATTTTGAAGGTGCGGTCAAATAAACACTTGGCTTGGTTTTAGTTTCCCGTAAAAGAAAGAATAGCCTGCGAAACAAAAATTACCGAAAAGAAAAGCAGAAATACACGCAGTTCGGTATCTGAATGTCGCTTCTTCATTCCCCTAAATTAATTTGGATCCAACAAGGATCGTGAAAAGAAAGAACTTAATCCCATACACTTGAGTAATAAATTGGCATTGTGCGGTAATAATGTCTAACAACAGGCAACTACGACCTGTATTAAGAATGAAAAAAAAATCAAAAACCTGCTAGCGGCCAAGCCGAGAAAGAAATAATCCTTTTCGCAAAGTGTTCTACACCACGCGTAGGTACGATGAATTTTCATAAAACATCCTGCCTTGAATTTTATATCGACGCCAAGTTCGGAATCGCCTTTTTACCCCCCACTTGTCAGTTTTTTTTTATCTGAATAGGGTTGTGATAGTGACGAGGAAAGAATCGATGGGAATTCGGAAGAAATGAAGCTACCAGCTAGTTAGCTAACAATGTTCTTTGAATCGTTTTCTGAGAATCCGTGAAATGAACGGGAAAGCGGAAAATTTCGAAGCATTGTGCCAATACTTGAGTAGAACGATTTGTGAAGGTATATCAATTAGTTTGAAATCTGCTTACGTTTTTACCTTATGACCGATGCCCATGCATAAGCATCCACCCTTCTGTGTTTGAAATTATCTTGTAGTAATTGCTAGTAGCACGGACTAGTCTCCAGGACAATGGCTAATCAAAAGGTTGTTAAATCCTTCTTTGTGGATTTCAAGCTCGTGTTGTTGTCATAATTTTTATGAAAATATGCTTCAACCAGCATGAGGTCACCTTAATCCAGCGATTAGATAGATTTATGCAGTTTGGAGGACATGTTGTCCTTTTTGATTATTAACTATGCTCATGCGAAAGTGAAAAGTCCTTTGTTTGAGTATCGTGTAGAATTGCAGGATCAAAAGCTGCTAATAATGTTAGATAATTACAGACATAAGTCGATAGTAAATATCTCTGAACTAAACTGAATATGGTAGACTGAGTATGGAATGCTAAAATTCCAAACTAGCATATACATACTTTCGTACATTACTTCCATTCGTGCTCTGCGAGAATGTACAGTTTACTGATTTCCACCCTAAAAGAACAAGTCCACTACTGAAGAAAACCTTCCTTAATGAAGACAATTAATTCCGTCTGCCGAATCCTGTTTGTTTCTCTTGACATATTGACATGCAATTTGTACGACAATCCAACTCAAATTAAATGGCACTTTTCGGTTTCAAATGTCTACATGCATCCATACATAGTGCTTGGATACATCACCACCACCAACTGGTTACAAAAACACTTCAGGAAAGAATTTTACATTCTTGAGCAAAATAAAAAATCACCTGACATTGAGAATCAGACTGGCCTGGGTAGTATGGTTTTACAGTATCTCCACAGCTGGCGTTTTGGGCTACAAGCAATGTTTGAATAGTAGTGCAAATGCATGATTTCGAGGATGAAACAATGCCAAAAAATATCTAAGTCAATCAAATAATATTAAATGTTTCGTAACTATTTATTTGGTAGCCAATTCAACTTTAAATGCAACTAATTTCAACACGGAGTGTACCAAAATCGAAATTAGTCGACCATCCGGCTGTCAGGCTTGAAGCGATAGCTGATCAACAAAATCATTTGCCTCAGTCCATTTAACACGCTTGTGACGTTAATCCTGTCTCGATGAAATGAAATTTTCGTTTTTTCTCTAACTCGTCATGTCACGGCCAATGCTCAAGACCAAGACCCGTGTCCACCTACTTTTTTCGACTCGCACTCACGATCTAAGTGTCTTTGGATTTGATGGTTTCGTAACAAACAGGCCTGAAGCAGTCAAGTATTGAGTGAAATAAGAAACAAATAAAAATATTTCAATTTTGTACCTTTTCTTTCGTACAATTCAAGACAAATCAAATCCTTTGACAATCTGAAATTTCAATCGATGAGAATGACGCAAGTTGTGAGCTCTTCGTTTCGTCGGAATGACAGGAGCGAACGAAAAGTTTGAAAATTTGTTACACTTCTTGTTGAATATGATGGTTGACCGGAAACGTCAATGAATTTGTTCAAATGCAGGTATGTCATAGAGATGATGTTCGAGCCTTTTTTTGAAGCTATTCAAACTGATTTGAAATACGCTATGTATTTTATAGTATTTGTTCTTCTAGAACTGAAAATTTAGTCGACAATCTTGCGATTAGTTTGTGTAAATACTTATGGTGCACTTAAGCTTTTATGTATATGCATATCTGAACCATTAATTTCTATAGTGAATTGTTTTACATTATCTTCCCAAATCTGTGTGAATTATGGCCAAGTATGTATGTATTTTATGATGTGACGTACTTAAATCAATAATCATTTGATTGTCGAATGGACTGTACCACCTTGGAATAATTGATCAGGGTACAGTTGATTGTCAGAATTTTGGATCCTTAAGTTAAAATAAATTGATTTCAACAATCCATCTACATCAAAATTTTATTTATTTTGTAAATGGTTTTTGTTTGGTTTTATTTTCATTGTAAATTGTTGAATGCGAATACAAATTTGAAGAAGAACTACAGCCCCGGACAGAAGAGGAGCATTGATATCCACCACGAAAAACCTAGTCACTCTTTTGATTGGACAGGGAATCGCATCGATTTTAAAATCTAATTCGACTAAGCAAGATACGAAAGAGAAACCCAATTTCTATTTAGGGCACCGAAAATACGCCGAAATTCTCGAAGATATTAATTGTTGACACATTGCCGCACAGATGCAATATTTTACACTTTATTTAAAACAACTGCATTTTACATATTACACTCCCTCTTTATCCCCTCTTCAATGTTTCCGATTCTTTCAACTGATTAGTTAGATGTCGATTGGAAAAGAAGCCGCCTTTAGGACTCAGGTCTTTCAATTAGAACTCACGCAATAAATGTAAAAGCCATTAAACACCCAAAGTTTTGGTTTGTTTCCTCCTACTCGAGCGCCAGTTTACTTTCGATCAATTCCAGCCAAAGTAAACTGATTTTCAAGTACAACTACATATGTGCAACTGACAAAGTATATGTGGTATCCTCGCTTGAGACAAGTGGGACGTGATTGCCGGTCCTGACTCGGAGAAGCCGTATGAAATCTTCAAAAGAGCACTCATATCACCGCAATCAACCAGCAATGCAACAAAACACCTCTTATATAGGTGACTGGCAGCTTTCCCAACTGCTAGAAGTAAGAAGGCTCTTCAGTTGCGAATAATCTTTTTGAGACTCTTTGGTTCCAGCGGCCTGCGGAACAGACGCAGGCTATCTTGGCCTGTTTGCCGGAAGCCAGCTTGAACAAACAGCAACACGAGTTTGTGGTTTCCGCACCGCAGTCAGACGTAAATCAAAGCAAGTATCTGCCCTCAACCAGCTGATTAACCGGCATCGTCGCAGATAGTCGCGTTCTGGGCTCCGGACAAAACCCTGTTTCAACTCGTTATCGCAAAGCCGCAAACACTACTCAAAAGTCTGCTACTACTACTAAAAATTTGGCTGTAATGTTTAAAAGTGAACCCTATCCACTTACAGGGTTGATTCCACGAAATCCAAAAACTAAGTAGTCGTTTCTTCCAAAAGATAAGAAAAAGCGATTTATCAACTAGTCGTCGTCTAACGATTTACAATAATTTGTCTAAACGACAATACCCAGTTGACAGCAAACCAGTCGATCATAAGCACATGCAGACGAAAGGTGATCAAAGTGGAGCTAGGGCTCTGTTGTGAGTTCTCATGGGACTTCATTATTAATTTTAAGTGCAGACTTTCTCGGTTACTATAGGCTAGTCGTTGACTTGGAAAATGCTATCCTGGTGAATTCTCCTACTTTGCTCTCCAGAAAAGGTACGTACACACTGTACAAAGTTCAGAAAATTCTTGTTCGTTTGAGATATCCACTGGCCCATGGTTATTTACTCTCCTCCGAAAATGCTATGCCATTTCAGTGAACATAGGTTTATCTTAACCTTGTGAACACAAGGTAGTACACCACATATTGATCACTGGTCATCCAATAGTATCGAGATAAAAAGAATTCAATTGTCGTCTCCAGCTTTGCCGTTCCCTCTTTGCATTGTTCGTGTGGCCAACGAGGAAGGTAATTACAGACGTAATTACGGCAATTACAGACGCTTTAACACCATAGTCAGCACAATCGTTCCAACAATTCATTCACAAAGTCCTGCATGGACTGATTCACTTCGACAACATTTTGGTAGCTTTGATTCCCGAAGATGAACACATTGCTCACGTAGAACAATAATTTAAAGGAAGTGCGCATATTGGCCACATCATAGACTTGGAGAAGCGTCATTTCCTTAGACCTTCAAATAAATTTTTAGGTCATGGGGTTTTGCTGGAAAGTATTAAGCACTTCCTAGATGGGACTGAGGCAAATACAAAAGCGAACCTCCCCAATACAGTTAAATACCTTAGAAGATTTCTGCGGATGCTGAAATGTAGCAGCCACTCAACGCCTATTTTTCCGGTCTTAAGAAAGATGAACATTTGACTGGTCACCAGAAGCCAGCAAAGTTTTTGGCCACGCCAAGATTGACCTCCTGAAAGCCATTCTATTGTCCTTCTTGCATTCACACGTCAAGCTTGGCATATTCGTGAACACATCAGACACCTCTATTGGGACTGCTCTGTAGCAAAAATATCAATGCCCTTGACAAGCCCACTATTTTTACTAGAAAAAAAAAATAAAGTGCATATGACCTCGAGCTTTTAGAGGATTACAAAGCCATGAGATATTTCAGATACTTTTTGGGTGCTCAGAGGTTAACACTATACACTCAACACAATCCACTAACTTTTGCATTCAAGCAAAAGCCAAAAAGCCACATGTCTTCAACTTAAACATCTAAATTACATTAGTGAGCTCATTTCTGACATTCGGCGTGTCTATGGTTGCAAAAACGTTGCTGCCGACTCAACCGGCTAGAAGAAATCATTCTATTTCATCAAATAGTGCTCTCGATTTTACCGTAATAACCCAATTCGAAAATTAGACAAAGATTTTCATCTGGTCTTTAAGGGCTCAAAATGGACGAGAATTTCTATCTTGTCAAAAATATAAAATGACCTGGCTCGTGGGCATACCTGTATCGACCTTTTTTATCAGTTCCAAACGCTTTAAGGTCAGTCACATCGCCATTGTTGGGTCAATTACACACTCACAGGGATACACTTATTATCTCACAATTATCGACTTTTACACTCGTTTGCCAGTAAAAATTCCTTTGGTCTGTATTACTACCATTGTCTATGTTTCTGCCCTACAGAAAACTTCAATTGCCAGATTCGGAGCCCCCCAGTACATTGTTATCGATCAATGAAACGATTGAATCAGCACTCCAGGCTAATTTTGATTGACTCTTGGACTTCGAACGCAATCTTCTCGTTTGGTACCCTTCGACTTTGGGTTTTTGTATCAGATCAAATCAGGTTTTATCCGTTCAATGCAGATTCACCTTACACTGATGTCAGGATTAACATTTCTAGTCAGTCTTTGTAACATTCGCCTATGCAACTCCAAGCTAATTTATCAATCCGTAGATTTATTTCACAATCTATAGGTTAAAAAAAATTTGACTCGTAGTTGAGTTTAGGTAAAGCTTGCTCATGCAGTTCGGATGCAAATTAATTTTCGCTGCTTCCTTCTTTCAGTAAAATGGAGGATTTTTCAACGGAAAGTTTGTGGGGAACTCAGAATGCCATATATTTTCTCGTATTGGATAACATTTTTTTTTAGGCTATAATCTTTGGTGAGAGTTTGAATCTAGAATTTTGATTTACGAGCAAAATACATCAAGAATACAATATAGGTAAATGGCATAGAAAATTCCCTTCTATTTTTGAGACCACGAGCTACAAGTTATATTCTAGTTAGTTATTAGAATTTTACTGCAAAGGCTTAGGTAATTGTGGCTGCAGGATTTTGCAGCTCCAATGACTTAATTGGGTTTTCTAATTTATCTATCCATTTGATCCAAAAGCGGTAGTTCCCAACTTATAATAAATTGACAGTTTGCAGCTTATAATAAAGTTAGACTAATGAAACGGCATAAAGAATAAAAATTACATAAAAGTGAAGATTTCAAAATAATAATGCACTTCTAAGCATCAGTGACCAGTACGTCTGCACAAAACTATTCTCGAAACTGAAAAACCTCTTTACTAAGTACAAGCAAGAATTCATGAACAGAAAGGCAAAACACAAAAAACGTGTTGTAATGAAGAAAGGTTCACTCACATTTTGTCTGCTAATTTCCTTTTCATTGATCAGACTCAGTCAAGAACATTTTTTTTTGCCAACACCAAGAGAAACTAACAGCAACGAGTCTCAGTCGACATCAAATTTCTACAGTCTGAATAAGTCTAAATTTTCCACCTTCCATTCCCACGTAAAACACAGAAGTAAAAAAAAAAACAACATCTCTCACAGAAAGAATGATCGAAATTTGAACGATGGTGTTGAAAAGAACCGGAACATGAAACATCCATAGTTTACAATGTATTGACCACGAAACTGAAGTGGCGACTTGGAGGTCGGTGTAACGCTTCATATGGTTTCTTATTAGTCGATGTATGAGTCGACAGGCCTGCTTCATCTTCAATTCCATCGCTAGGCATCCATGTCCACATCATCAATCAAACTCAATCAAATTCGCATAATCAGATACATCTGTGTCGCGCATTACATGTGTACCATTAACCGACCAGTTCGCGGCAGGTCTCTGCGGGACTGCTCTGCAATCATCAATCTTGAAGCAATTGATGTTGGAACTCTTAACGACCTGCTATTTACCGTCGATGGCATAACTGCAGGACATCGCAGTGCGAGTTTGTTTCAGTAGCTAAAATGAAATTCGATTTAGCCACCTTATTTATGAGGATCATCGCAGATAATGAAAATAGGCGCCAATCGTACCCAAGCTGATTTCACATCATGGATCTTGTTCTGATCAGTTATATGTAGAATAGATTTGACGAATGCTGAGTGTCATTGGAAAATCCTGACTGATAAAATATTCATAATACCGTTGAAATTCCAATCAAATAACGATGCAATCAAGTTAAAACGTAAATATTTTTGAAAAATAATATGCAATATATTTCTTTAATTGAATATAACTTGGAATTTGTTTAAAGTACACTTGTTTCTGTTTTAGGCCTGATATGATAAGTAAATATTCTTGTCACAGTAGTGATTTCTATTTAAGTTTCGTTAAGCAGCTGGTAGTATTGAAAATCTGAGTTAAATTCAAAATATTGGCTAAGAACTCGCACTTTAGCATGCGCGTTGGACTAATTACTTGGTGTCTAGCTAAAATCCGGTGTTTCTTAAGATCATAAATATTGATGTGAAAACTCCGATCTTCAGTTTTAAATATCATCGCTAAAATGATTCGTTTTATTTTGAATTATTTTAACTATCGATCTTTTCAGCTTTGAACTCAATCCGACAGTAGAAATCTTACAGATTAGTTAACTAGAAAATTGATAAAATACTAACTCATCGATTGCCATTGCATGCGTTTCGAGCAACGGAAATATGCTTTAAGAAAACTAACAGTATTTTTGCGCATACTACCACTTTAATTGTGAATATTCGCTGTGCCACGGTTTCTTCCGTTCATAAATCCATCCATCTTTCTATCCATGCTAGACGATCGATCCGTTCAAGGAATCATCTTTCTAAGATTAAGATTTCGCTAAGTACGATTTAAGCTTTTTGAATGCAATTAATTGGTCGGATATTATTATCAAATTATAATCGTTTTTAAATCTTTTTCCGTAGCTCTCCTTTCGCGCTGAAACTTGAAATTTTCGTATTCAATTTGACGTGCAGATTCTGTTTATTTTCATTGATGGATATTTTCATTTTTTTATATGCTTCAATATTATGAAAGAAGATTCGTCCGTGGGGCTCAGGCTGTTGTGGAGCTTTTTCGAAGTGATTGAAAGAGGTAGAAATTTATTGAATAGATTTTGAGGTGCTATATTGGAAGTGCTGGTACTGCGAGCTATTACCAGCTGTGGCGGTTAGAGATTTTTGTCTGTATAGAAGAGGGCAATGGCATCTTGCATGCGGATATTGCTCAGATATATTGCCGTTGATAAAACTCAATTCTTGAATTTGACCAAAGTATGTGTCAGGATGGTTGGTAGATGCCAGTATCAGACTTCACTCAAAAGTCAGTAGAGTTAAGATATCAATACATATTTAAGTAGATAATGATAATAGTAAACATTTTAGAGATCAGTAACATTCGTCACAAGACATTTAATAACCGGTAAAAAAGACGTTCACATTATTTATTCCGATTTCTACGTAATAATATCGGAAAAAGAAAAAAGTGTAAATCATAGGATTGGATTTTTGCATGCACTGATACTTAATTGATATTTTTTATGTACATAGCTCTGCGAGAACTGGTTGAGACACCCCTTGAAAACTAAGTTTCGGTATAACTTTGTTCTGCGGGTACCCGTTATTACTCTTAAATAATTCTAATCACTTTTCGTAACGATGCAAACTGTGGCTTCACTTAAGTACTTGGGAATTCCCGCTTGACCTTTATGTAGGTACAACAACTGGTTGAAACAGGGTTGGGATTTTTTGAGAAAAAAAATCTTTTGTCTTATTTAATTTTTCTATTTGCTAATAATGCATACTTTCACTATTTTTGTTCACAGCCTCTAACATTTTTAAAGGTAGAGATTTGTACAAAAGTTTTGAAAGTTTTCTTGCAACTTTATCCCTACCAACTTTTATCACATTCCTGAGGTCTTCCATGTTATCAAATTATCATCCTCCTTGATAAACTGTCCTAGAAAGATGTCCCCAAATATTTTGAATAACGTTTAAATCCGAGGAAACCCCGGCCACTGAAGAACACGGAGATTATTTCACTCTAGATCATCTTTAACCTTCTTTGCTGTGTGAACTGGCACGTTGCCTTGTTGTAAAACGAATTCTGATCCGAAGAATTGAAAATTTCTTCGTCCAGGATCTTTACTTATCGTTGCTGTTCATTCTTCGACTGACAAAGCGTATATTCATCTTTTTTCCCGTAGCTTATTTCTCCACCTTCTCCTAGCTGACATCTTCTCGAAAACAATTCTTCCTTCCTCAGATCATGAAAATAATCACGATAGCCATCAGGACCGTCCAGACAGAACCTCTGTTCATCAGTAAAGTCAACGTTTCTTCAATACTTTTTCCTTAAATAATCTGTTGCAAACGCCAAGCGAGCATCCCGGTGTCTTTGTTGCAGAGCTGGTTTTCTCCTCAATATCTTCCGTTGTAAGTGTTCTGCTGAGGCAAGTACATGTTGCCAAGTTCTTAGTTTTTCTATCAACGTTAGAAATTCCCGCTGCTGTTGAGATTTTTCTTGTTGTTGCCGTCGAATTCGATGCTTCTCTTAGTTGCGCATGCCGGTCAGCTGCTGTTAAAGCGTACTTTTGCCCCAGAACGTATCATTTGCCGTTATTTTCAGAATCTTTCAAATAATTTGAAGCCACTGTAACAATAACGAGGCAGTTTTCCTGATGGTCAAGTAGGTCTTCTAAAATCAAGTGACAGTCGATTCTCTTTACTTCTTTAAAAATAGCCTTTGAATTTAATCAAAACCCACTTTGCTTAAAAAGCCCTGAATAAAAAATCGGGATTAAACACATGGATTTTAAGGAAGCATTCAGAAAATTTTGTGCAATTCAATAAAATAGTTCTAAAAAAGAAGAAAAATTCTAAATCAAAAAATTATTAAAAAAAAAAATAATTTCACAAACATCGAAGCGTATGTAACATAACATTCATGCTCAAATTCCATCCCAAGCAAAAACAATCCTATACCAAAAAAAAACTCAATCAAAATGGAATGTCAAAAATGGAGCAAACAAAAAACCGCAAAAAGGGAAAGTGAGAACAAGTGCGAAAAATAGATAATTCTCTCAGTATTTGATAAATCTTACTAGAACTTAATAGACGTTTTTTTGTTGCTCTCTTTTTGCTCTCCTTATCCATAACAGAACAGAACAGACGCATTGAAAACAACATCAACAACATCTGTTCTGTTCTGTTATGGATAGGGGGAGCAAAAAAACACGCCTAATGATATAGGACTAAGCTGCACATAAATCCGAAGATCAATGAACGCTACGATGGTATGACAGTTAAACGAAGCAGTTGACGAGATTACGAAGCAGGTGTGCAATATAATGTACTTATCAAATATCGATGTGTTTCAAATATTCCTTGATTCGAAACAAACATCCAGCAACAATCGGCTTGCCTAGAGCGGGCTGGAGAGAATAATGAATTAGAATCCTTGCAAAACTTATCACATTTACTAGAATAATGATGACAAACTTAGCAGCGCAAATCAGAAGCATCGACAATGTGAAGCATGCATAGGACACATTAGTTGATATTTATGAAAACTAAGAGTTAGCTTTCGCCTATTGTTTCTAGGCTTCAAAGAAGTTACATCAACTTCATTGGTTGGAGTTTTCGCTCTAAGTCGTATTATTCGTAAGTCAACATCATTACAAAAGTGGAATGAAATTTGTCAAACTGTATCGTCCACCTGTTCATAGAGATCAAATCGCCAGAGCTCTTATAGCCCGTCCAGACTACAGATACTTATGTATCCGCATACATAAGTATGGTCCCCACTGCAGCGACATCTGCAGATACATTTTACCCTTGCCATGAAAATCAATGAAAAGTATGCGCTAATTGTATATATTTCGCTGCAGTGTGGACCATACTTATGTATGCGGATACATAAGTATCTGTAGTCTGGACGGGCTATTAGAGCCTACTATTTTCCCCCAATAGTAGAAGATTACTTTCAAGAATTACTTCTTTCCGGAGCTACATTGTCGTAAAAACCTAGAATTCATTCCGAGAAAACTTGGACTTTTTTTGACTCTGGATACATCTGGAAGGGAGTTTTGGAAGCGATATACTAAAAGGGTGGCGGAGCCAAGATGAACTACACAGCGTACTGGAAGGTGGACACACATCTGATTCATTCACTTAAATTATTAATTTTTTTTTTTTATTTATAACTTTTAATTAATATGAATGCTATTATCCATCTGTCAATGGCTATATGAGCGTTCTAAAGCCAAACTTAAATGCCAAGCAAAATAGCAGCAGAGTTGTACTCTTTTCGATTTGTAAAACAGTTACTAGGACTATAAACGACAAAGATATTAATAGAATGGAAGAAACTATCCGAGAAAAAACACAACATTTTTAGCATTTACCTCAAAATCGGAACCAGCAATCGTTAAACTTAAATGTACTGAATTAGAGACTAGAGTTTTGCGAAACAACTGAATAGCGTCTAAAAATGTATTCGAAGGGAAGTGAAGTGGATACTGCTAAGTTTTTTGAAACAAGACGACAATTTTATTTTATCCAGGCAGCTAAATACTCAGACAATGTATTTGTGACCAACGGGCAACACGAATAGAGCCGAACCTCCGAAAAAAAACTTCAAAATAGCAAAGCTAAATTGTCCTAGTTCAACTTCCGGTCGATCCCAATTAAACGCTTGATTCAGGTAACATTCTTTTTCGACGCGAACCTATTTATATTCTCGCCAATTCATAATTCAAGCACGATTTGCTCTTCAAACGGTTGCTCCGTCAGTTCTGTGTGGGTCAGACAAGATAGCGGATACGTGGACATGAGTTCAATCCAATCCTGAAATAATTCCATTCACTTGAAAACATCCATAGTAGTCGATTCCCTGCGATGTCGGTCGACGAGAAAAATTGAAAATGCCCAACCAAATATAAATCGAAACATTCAATAGTCAACAAGTGAACCAAATAATTTTTCGATTCGTACAATTGAACTCGGCTGGTTGGAAAAGTCCTTTTGTGTATCAGAGTAAGTCGGAGGGTTTTTCGATGTGTTTTTTTTTTACATGTTTCTCTATTTAGTGTTTAAAATATGAAAAAAGTGAAGAAAAGATGATTTGGGCTGTGGACGGCATGAAGGCAAAGACTTTGAGAGTGATCATAAAGGAAACGAGTACACCTTTCGATTTCAAAAATTAATTTTCTAACATACGATGTGTGGAATGAAAAGACGCAACAGCTTAAGTCGTAGAGAATGTTGAAATATAACATGTGAAGGATGAATGGAATAGGGGATATCGGTATACTGAGTTTGAAACCCTTTCGGATACATGATTATGTAAACAAAATATATATTTTAAATCATATATTATTTACATATATGTTGTCAAAACAGCAGACTATGTGAATCGCTGGAACATCATCACGATCATGTGCTAGCAACTCCCCATGATATTTTTTAAAATTACGATTAAAGTTAGAGCTCAATTCGGGCCTAGTTTAAGCTTAGTAACAAAAGAAATAAAAATGAGTATACAAAATTGTTGTTGAAAAGTGCTCCTGATATATTAGTAATTCCCAAAAGGGTGAATATACACGAAGTTTTCAACTGCTAAATTTTAATTGCCATTATTTACCACATTTCTTCACGGATATTATAGTTTACGCATTGAATATTGCGCATGTATGCATAAACTTTCAAGAAGTAATATCGCCCACTCTCCCCTATTATCAATTACTTCATGGTTCGTCGATAATTGAGTAATGAAGGCTCACGGTTGCAATGAATTCGCTTTTCATTCCTCGAATCTGAAGTCTTCTGCTCTGAATTGACAGTATATTATGTGTAAGAAAAACACAAAAACCAACAAAACGAAAACCAAAAAAAAACTTCTTTCAAACAACTTCCTCGAATGAAATACAAATGATAGCGATTCTCATCGTTAGATTTCGAGCTCGAAATACTTAGATATGTGCATACATGCGTAGATACGTACTTGCCGAAGTAAACATCGTGATGGCATTCTACGTACATACATAAATGTATCTTTTATATTATTTTGGTTTTTGGATATTTTTCTCGACTGTCTTTGAAACGCACCCGCCCTTAATTTGAGGCAACGATGCGAAAACGTCGAGTAGATCTTCCACTTAAGATCAACACGTTTCTTTAATGGAAGCTATCATATTTTGCTTTCCTTTATTTTTGCGTCATTTGAGCCTACCGCGCAGTTATTAATGAAAGGTAGGACTGGGAACTGATTTTTGTCGATAGATGTGAAATCGATGAGAAGTAGCGAACTGGAAATGAAGCAAATCAAAATAACGTGTGTGTCGGAGGATTAATCGTCATTCGATGCAGTGGCTGTGTAAATCACACACATGATATTATGTGGGAAAATTTCGTGTGATGAGCAGGGGCTCGGGCGTTTTATATTGGCAAATTATGGATACGGTTGCGGTACGTTTTCGCCATATTTAACACCTGCTCTTACATTCACTAGCTACCTTGGCGAAGGTGCTCAAACACCTCAATAACCCCAAACACCTCAACGGATGATTAAAATAAAGCACTTTGACTATGTACATATATAATTAATTATCCTTCAAGTATTTGGTGATGTCTATTGAGAATAACATATTCAAAAGAATACAATTGAAGGTCGAAAGTATCATGGTGTAATTCCATATTTTATTTCAATGTCTAAGACTGAAATCGAATGTACGATTTTTTTTAGACTGTAAATAGATGGAATTTGGGAAACATTCATTCGTACGCAGACTTCATTGGCTTCGAAAATTTATTAAAAAAAAAACAAAAATATTTTGAACGATCCATTAACGTCATACGAGTAGCTTGCATCAATCATGAAGATTATGAAAGCAACTTGTGAATATATGCAAATTCTTGAAAATTCTTCTATCCAAACGATCATAAAATGAATGGACTTATTAATATCAAGCTCGTTCGTATTTAAAAACTTAATTCATAGATCGATTTGTATAGTCGCATGGTAGAGTATTGGTATTAAAGCTAGGCTCATTGCTCTCCGCACTCTGCATATTTTCATGACTCTAGCTCCACCAGATTCCAGAGAAATCCGCATCTAACGTGAATGCTTGCCGGCACTTGATTCGGTAAATACACCGACGACGACTACTACACAAAATGCGAGTTGCTAAGAGAGGCTTATCAACCCTTCTGCAAAACATTGCATTTTCTGCATTGATTGAACAACTGCAGAAGATGTCTTACGAAAGGATTAGAGGAGTACAATGCTGGGTCCAAAGTGCTTTCAGCAATCATTGGCGATTGTAATAGAATGAGAGCATTGTTTGTACCTACGTACGAATGCCTGTCATAGGCGAAGTAGACTTGTCGAGATTGTGCCGCAGAATAGAGCTGGAGCGTTGTCGTTGGGTTCTCGTCATCGTATTCAGTCAAGTGCGTTGCTGTTACTATTAAGCCCAGACCAGAACAGAATTGCATTCGGTCCAAGTGCATTACATAAGAGCTAAGGTATTATTCTCCATTTCTAACAAGAAAATAAAATGCCTACGAAAATAATCCCTGGTAATCCCGCATATTATCATCAGCTTTACAAATCGTATTTTCGTTAAATAAAAAATCATACTTCAATAGAATCGCAATTAAACATACCGAATTCCACAAAAAAAAAGTTGATTCACAAAGGTAACGACTTGGCTGTAGGTAAATTGACTGCTACGAATCGTTATCGAATGTACCATGTCCTCGTCAGAACATTATTTCGGCATTTTTCACTGAGTGATGATTTGTCGAATGTTAATGTCGATTTGATTTGGTATAGATGCACATGGGGCTCACTGGGAATTAATGACTTTAGCAATATAAACTATTTTTTGGCCACCATAACAATTCAATGCTTTATTTATGAATTTGTATACTAAAATCTATATTGCCGTTCAAGCGCCCAGCGTGGTATGCCATATAAGTAGAGAAATTATATAAATCGTCATGTCCCTCCATTAAAAAATTTCTTCAAGTCAAATAAAGAATATTCCTATCTGGATGAGCGGAAAGCATCGTCATAGTAATAACAGTACATATTTTGGCGGTATGGTTGAAAAACCTATTTGAAAAATACTATCTGTTTATTTTTGATTTTTTTTTTGTGATATGTCCATTCGGAGGTACTTCACACAACCGTTGGAGAGTTTAAATTTTGCTACCGGATCGTTTTTAGGAACTATTTTTCCTTCGGTTTTTCTGAATTTTTCTGAAAAAGTTTTAAGCTTCCTGACTAGCAGGCATCAGCCAACCTTTGCACGAGTGAGGTTTGAGAACATTAAAGAACTAGAAAATGGGTGATTAGAATTTCCAGGTTTTTTCAAAAGAAAATATGTATTTTAACGGAGTCAAATCATAATATGTCACTTCAGCGGCCGATAATATACCTTGGGGTTTGTAATTTTCATCTACATTTAAGATCCTATCGACTTAGTCATTGCTGCATGGCTGGAACTGAAAACCTGATTGATGAAAACAGTACGAAAGTTGTTAACATACTTATCTCTCCCACACAAAATAATGAAGGCAAATTTCAAATGCAATATGTTTAGTTTGTTATCTAATCCAATGGCAGTTGAAGGAGGTAAAGAGTTTGCTAATGCTACTTCTAAAACGACGACAGGAAAATAAAGTTCTGAATAATTCAAAACTTCGAGTGGGCACGTGATTAGAAACACTTTATTTTACTATAGATAGGATAGCATGCAAGTTCGCTATGATCAGTTTGACAAAGCCAGTTGAATGGTTCAGTTTAAACGCGTCTTTCACAGTTTTAAAAGAAAAGATTGTAAATTGTAGACTTGAGAGATTTAGGCTCGTCATACTGACAAATTACCAGTCGATAAGAATGTAAACATAGTTTACGGAGTACTGAAACACGTGGAAAGCGACAGAACTGACCAAAGAGGCCGAATGATAGTTCTAAGTATGGGTAGATAAATATATGGCATATTGAAATGAAGCCCAAAAAGATCAGCTATCGAAATTCATCGACCAATTTTCGGAAAAAGTAGCGATATTTCGGTGAGAACAGCCAAGGCACATTTTATGCAAGCTTTACTGCATGGCAGGATGGTCACTAAGAAGTCCCGGGTATCGGCAGTTAATTGGAAGAAAAGATGGAGCGAATACAGGAATATTTAACCTGGCAAAATGAATGGAAATTCATCTTTTAGAGCAATGAAACAAAAATAAATCGCATTAGTCCCTATGGGACAAGGTTTGTAATGCGACCAAGAAGTAAGAAATTCAACCAACAATAGGTCGATCAATTTTTGAAGTTGTTTTTCTTGGTTTGTTGTTTGATCAATATATAGCATAGAAAGAAAATAAACCGAAGCAAAGTACGTCTTCTTAGAAAATGTAACGAAAAAATTGTTAAACATACGGCAAGGTACATAAGAAAATTTCTGGAGGACAAAAGTGTGACCGTTTATACTGGCCATGAGTTATGATTTATATATAATTGGGTTTTTCTTAGCAAGCTACAAATGTTTCTAATTAAATGTTTACAGCTGCCTATCATCAATTCCAAGATCCAATCAAGCCAAATTTATTGGGAAATATGCAGTGGCGGGCAATTTAGTGAATTTTGGGGTACCCCTATTTTGCTATGGAAAAAAGAATGTGCAAAGTGTCTGTTTTTTTATGATTGTGCAGATAGCTCTCTAGCTATGGCAGGTGCCTAAAAAAATCCTTCAAATCATCACGTCTCCACAGTTCTGTTTTGCTTTTCAGAAAAAAGTGGGGAAAAGTGGACGATACATAAATTTAATAAATTGTCCACTCTCTTAATTTCAACTCGCAAAAATCTTTCATTAAATAACTTAATTTTTTGAGTCTTCGAATTTTGTGTTCGCAAGAATTCGCAACCGGGTCATCCGATCATTATCGAATTAGACATGCTCTGAATAAAGACCAATACATCTTGGTCTCTATTCAGGACGGACAGAAGTTTAACGAATATTCTGTCAACCCTGTATTTGTGGTGGTAAAACTCGATAGCTTTCCATGGAGATTGCTTTAGTACACTGAGAAAACACATGGCGCCAGACGCCATAATTTATAGAGTTCTGGCGCCATGTACATAGTCGATTTAGGGATTGTGATAAAATATGGCGCCACACGCCATAATACATGGCGAAAAGTACATAGGCCTCCACGCCATGTACATGGCGTGGCAGACTATATTACATGGCGTGGAGGACTATACTGTATGGCGTGGAGGACTATACTGTATGGCGTGGAGGACTATACTGTATGGCGTGGAGGACTATACTGTATGGCGTGGAGGACTATACTGTATGGCGTGGAGGACTATACTGTATGGCGTGGAGGACTGTACTGTATGGCGTGGAGGACTATACTGTATGGCGTGGAGGACTATAGTACATGGCGTGGAGGACTATAGTACATGGCGTGGAGGACTATAGTACATGGCGTGGAGGGCTATAAGCATAGCGTCTGCTCCCATGCACTATGGCGTGTAGAAACATGTGAAATCGATTATGTACATGGCGCCAGAAGTCAATAAATTATGACTTCTGGCGCTATGTGTTTTTTCAGTGAATCTGAAGATGATCCAGTTCACCTCCAACAAAACGCCACGAGTCTTCTCAGTTCGATGCTCCGAACTGAAAATTCCCGTGGGATAAATAACTTCAAGAAGCTTGCTGACATTTATACATCTCCACACACAGCATGGCTGCGAGTTATAATTGTAGTGCCATGAGCCATATTACATGGTTCATGGCACCATGTAATATGGCGTGTGGGGCCATAATTTCTGCGCCATGTGATTATGGCGCTGGGAGCTATACTGCATGGCTCAGGGTACTATGTACATGGCGTGTGGCACCATAAATGCTGCGCCATGTAATATGGCACCACGCGCTATGTAGATTCTGACATTATGGCGCTGGGAGCCATATTACATGGCTCAGAGTACTATGTACATGGCGTATGGGGCCATAAATAATGCGCTATGTTATATGGCTCTGGGCGCTATGTGGATTTTTTTCAGTGTAGCGACAAGGCATAGCACTAGCGCTTTAGAAAATAAGAAATAAATGTGGCACTTAAAAGAATAATGGAATAATTGATATCGGCATCCCCCATACGTGTCTCCCTACTGCCATCGCTAAGCATTCGCTTCAAAGGGCAACCCCTGAGCATTGGCATTATCATAGAAAAAAAAACATCTCAAAATTCAAAAATTAGGTTGACCATAATGCAAAACAAGTCTGAATTGGACCAAACTGACCGAGAAGCACATTATGGTTAAGCCACTTGATTTCTATCTATTCGAACATCTGCTTAAGTTAATTTAAGCTCACTTAATTTCAATATAGTTGAGCCTTTAGGATAGGGCTGCAAAGCTTGGTAATTTTTGTCGTCTTTTTGCTGTCATTAAATGTTCAATAGATAATCATCTTGTAATGAAAATAAGTGATAAGTGTTTCAATTTCTAATATCAAAAAACTTTTGCGGATGGTAGTCCTTAAAATGTTTTACCCTTCAAATTTCTAAAGCAAACATCGCATCAAATCGTAATTTAGAAAGTAGGCTGGTAGGCTTAGCATAAAGCAAATTTAGTATACTTTAGGCTGTGGTGCCAGCACCAGACAAGCCAGAGTACCTCCCAACAACTCTTTTAAATTTAAATGGAACTGAAACTAAATTGAACGCGCAAACTGTAAAATATCTGGGGGTCCACTTGGATAATTTAAAGCTCATATCAATGAACCCACTAAAAAATGCCTATTTGCTCCCTATCTACAGCAAATAAAATGCTGTTTTACAAATCCATGTGTTTACCAATCGTAACATATGACTCTCTGGTCTGTATTAAAAAATCGATAAAAGTCTATGCTACAAAACTAAAAAAAAAACAAGATTTTGGAAATAACTCACAACCTACTATTGTACTTCTCTGCAAAGGTGCTCCACAAGATAGCCAATATCAAACTTTTAGACGACAAAATTAATTCAATCCGAAGCCGTTTCTTTGACAGTCTTTCTGCATCGAGTAATCATCTAGTCCAAAATTTGTTCGTCTAAACAATTCTGTTCATTCTGAGCCACTCTTCGTGTGAATACCATATCAAATCCGATTATTATTGATGCTTTCCAATTGGTACACCTAGCTAATCAATTAATCACGAGAGGTTTTCTTCCAATATTACTGTCACGAATATATGATTCAATTAGAATGATTCGTTCTATTCCCTCACCCAGTCTGAATAAACATTTTATAGTATGAGCTCGTCTTTTTCCCCGAAATGCAATGACTTTATTCATAAAACAAAAATAATAATGAATTTGAATCTAAAAGTAACAAATCTTGCAACAAATGGCAACTTCAAAAATATTTCTATCTCTGTAATGGCTGTTCTTTCAATGCAGCCATTGTATAAAAACGAAATTCACAGGGTATAGGTTGATATAGACGTGAAACAGTTGCGGTAAACTTTTCATTGAAGTAGCAGGAAAGTTTTGCCTCAACTGACAATTTTCTTTATTTTTGTAAAAGGAGATGCTACCATAAATTTTTTTTTCATATAATAAAAATGGTAGCAAATAGCTTAATTGGATTAATTTTTGGAAAGAAGGTAAAAAGCAAGCGAAGAGAGTAAATGGAAGCGTAAAATAGTCGATATTGCGAGAAGCGAAAATATCAGTGAATTTCCGCCTTTGAAAAAATGTCTTAAAAATACTAGGGACAATAGGAGTCCATTTAGCTGTTAGCTGTTAAGGGTATTAGGTTAGTGAAGAGGGCTGCCGGGAACGCGGCCACCAGTTTGGGCCCATTTGCCACCTTCATAGACAATCGCACGCATTCACACTTACAGCCATGGCACTGGCGGGATTCGAACCCGCAGGCCCCGTAGCACGCCGCTTTTCGCCCTGACACCTTAGCGAGCAGAGCTACCGGGTCCCCTTGTAATAAGGATATAGTAACACAAAAAATTGGAAATTAATAGCAACCATTACATCGATTTCAATACGCATGACATTGAAGAGTTTCTGAATAAACACGCGAAAAAGTCCTCCCTGGGTTAATATCATTAGTAAGGAAAATATGGTCGTAAGGTGAGGCTATTTCTAAAAGATATCCTGAATCAAATTTGTTTATCATTAGAGTGATTGCCATCTTAAAGCCAGGAAAGAATCCTAAACTTATTGAGAACTTCAGATATACCTTCCTTATAAGCACTCTCTTTATAGTTATAGACCCCCATATTAAAAATACAAAGAATCACTAGATTAGTAAAAGCTCAGGACTGCATACGAAGAAATAGTCATGCGTAACTTAAAGTAACAAATTTGCAATAACCAGATAAGCCATTATGTCAAGCATTAGCAAGCTCTAGGTTTTGGTATTTTATATCAATATTTCTAATGCGTATGCAGGACATATTGCGGATGTATTTTAAACATTAGACAAAAGACTTGACAAAAGAAAGTTTATTTAAAATAATCCATTTATTTAAAATAATCCATTAACAGGCAAAAAGCCCAATTATAAATAGATTAGCTTAGTACTAAAATGATATAAAAAAAAAAAAAAATTGAGAAAATTAAGATATGAAAAACAAGAATCAATGACAAAAAAGATAAATAAGATTAAACATCAGCAAAAATAGTGTTGCGAATATTTCTTTTAAAGGTGGCAATAGAGTGTGGAAGAGGACCAAGTTGGAGGCCATTATGGGTACGTAATAGGCGCAAAACAGGAGAATGAAAGTAAGTTTCAGTACGGGCAAATGGTACATCGAAGACAACGGAGGACCTAATTTGCCTCTCACAATGCCGTTCATTAACCAGGGATGCAACAGATGAGTTTAGATGGCCACGGCAAATTTTGTAAAGAAAGCATTCATCAAGGTAAACTCTGCGCTTTGCGAGGGGAGGGAGATTAAGGAGCAACAAGCGTTCATAATAAGGCATATAAGGAAGATTATATTTAAAGAGTAGGGTGCGACTGAACCTTCGTTGAACAGATTCAATAGCATCGGGAAGATAAGCGAAACGAGGAGACCAAACTTTAGTGCAGTATTCAAGTTTGGAACGAACAAGGGTAGCAAATATCTTGACACAAGTAAAAATATTAAAAGAATTGTGACAGGAACGAATAGCAAGGCCAGCAATCCGCGAGGCACTATTAGTAATGTTACGAACATGGATATCAAATTTAAGTTTACGATCAAAGGTTACTCCCAGATCAGTAAAATAATCCACAGAGGCAAGGACGAATCATCCTGAAGAAGTAGATGATCATCTGAGCTACTGATTATTCGAAATAATTTTAAGTCATCTGCATAGAGCAAACAAGATGACGATAGAATCATAGGAAGATCATTGATGAAGAGGTTGAATAATAGAGGGCCTAATATAGAACCTTGAGGTACACCAGAAGAGGGCGAAAATGGTAAGGACGAAACACCAGAGAGGGAGACAAAACACGTGCGGCTAGTTAAAAACGAAGATAACCAAGAAAGTAAGGGTTCACAGATGCCATAGTGGTTTAACTTGAGTAGCAGAAGATCGAAATTGACAGAATCAAATGCCTTATTACCAATATGCGAGAAATACAAAAACATCAATAATGGCAGGATGGTGCTTGAAGTTACCTTAAATACTTTATCCTTCAAACCTGCTATTAAACTTGCTTTGCTGCCAAGCCTTACTATTTAGAAAATTATAATTTCAGAATCTTTCAGTATGCGAATGATTTCGTGCTCATCGTGGATCATAATAACTCCACTAGTTGCCTAGAGAACCACATAAATCTTCTGATCCATCATAAAAACATGAAAAACCAAAAATATAAGTTCAAAGACAACACACGAGACCAAAGAAGAAATTCCAATCTTTACTGCATAGCATTCCTTTAACATAAATTCAAAAGTGATGATAATTTATTTGCTCAATTGAATTATTGAATTGAATTAATTGAGTTGAATTGAATGAGCTGATTGATGTCCAAGTGTTTTTATTCGAAACTCTAAACATTGACAGCTCTATTCACAATACCTACAGCTTCTATTATGCCCCGTAATTTTTTCTTCTCAAATTTTCAAAAACAAATTATTTGCATATTAATATAAGTCAGGGCAGCTGGGTTTATTTTCGGCATGTGCCATCACAGTACTTCACAGAATATGAAGGAAAGTATATATATATATATATATATATATATATATATATATATATATATATATATATATATATATATATATATATATATATATATATATATATATATATATATGTATATATATATATATATATATATATATATATATATATATATATATATATATATATATATATATATACTTTAAACTCATAGGCACACCTTTTGAATCTGATGACCTCATTTAGTTCCATGCCCTTTGAAACTACTCTCTGGAATTTGTATTGATGCCTGATTTAACTAAACTTCCATCAATGAAAAACTTCTGTTACTAATTAAAGATCATGAATATGAGGAGTATAGCAACTTTTGTATTAGTCATACATACGGGGTAACTTACGGATCGGTAGGAACTTTTCGACTTTTGTTTTTCTAAAACGCTAATTTGGTTTTTGTCGATGCCCTTTCAAACTATTTGTTTGCAGTCTTTGAATTCAAACTCGATGAAAATACGTAGCAGGTACACATCATAGAATATAAATGTCTTTTGTATATGAATATATTACAAATCAACAGAATTTTAAGCGTATCCTACATACGATTTTCTCCAATGATGATGGACTAATGGCACATCAGATTCTCTATTGGTTGCCTTCTTATTTACCTAAACATCACCTGTACCGCATTTATGCAGCCGTGCACATACACCTGCATTAAGATTTCATTTTTCCTTATAACATTTTTATGTCTATTCGCTTGTACGTACCTCAAGGAGCCCATATCTTCATTCCGCCCGCATCAATTATATCAAACCTTTCACAAAGTTTGATGCTCAGCATTAATTACTAAATTCTAAATATTAATTGACTTAAATCGATTTCTCATTTCCCAAGGTACTTCAATATTTTCATGAATATACACATATGCACATCACGAAATATTCAATTTTAAGTTATTGCAAATGAGAAAATGGGTCATTTCAGCAAGAAGAAGAGCATTTTAGTTCTCTCTTTCACTCAAACTCCATTACTTTAATAGGCGGAGCTACAAATCGGTGTGATTGGCAAAACAATTTCAATATGGCTTCTGAAGGAAAAAACGGTCCAATGTGCCTTTATGCACCGATAATGCAGTAAAATCATAAGCTTTCGGCTGTGTAGAGTTTAAAATAGCTGAAATCTACACCTTTTCAAGCTGGTTGTAGTATTAGATGAAAGTAAATTTCTGAGATGAATTATTTTCTTTTTAGGTTTGAACGTGACACCTATAGGTCGCCCAACAAACTCGTCAGGGTTCTTATCTGAATGGGTGCCGTATTTAGCTAAATTATTTAGGCTTAAAAATTTAGGCCTAAGAATTAATTTTTAAATGCATAGAAACCGTATAAAATCGATATCTCGTATAAAATCGACCTATACTCAAAATATCTTAACTTAGATTATTGTATTACTAATTACTAAAGCATAGTACTGAGTTCGATTTCACGTGAAATTTTCATACAAAATTTCACGTGAAATTGGTTTCGGCGAAAATTTAGCTTGAAAATAAGCAAGTTTGGTACTGTGTTCTTAGCATGAAAAGTTGCTTTGAAGTTGAAAACGTAGATGGCACTGAAACATGTCTCGAATCATTTCACGCCAATTTAGTTTGTGCAGTTCATTCTTTCGAGCGGAAAAGTGACATTTGGTGTTTCAATTTGAAAATGGAGCAGTGAAAATGTCTTTCCAATAAGAAAATCAATCGAAAAGTGAAATTCATGACATTTTATCCGTCAGAAATGAGCATTGTCTCTGCTTTTCTCAATTGTCAAAATTTTCGCTCGAAAGAATGACCAGATAATGGAAACATGTCAAAATTTCACGTGAACTCGAACTCAGTACCAGCCTTAATGTGTAACGACTTCATGCTTATATCGACGTACTTACGACGTAATTAATTAATATGCACACACCAGTGTTGTCACTTTACTACATTTGTAGCAAATTTACTACATTTTTTCGGCCTTTGCCGTTTTTGCTACTTCACTACTCAAAATGTGATTTAGAAACTCTAAGCAATGAATGGCGATTGCTAATTAGCCTTTGCCGTTTTTGCTACTTCACTACTCAAAATGTGATTTAGAAACTCTAAGCAATGAATAATTAGCAGTAATATTAAATATGGTCAATGTGATGACGTGGAAAATCTTTAGAGTTCATTGAGTAGAAAAGAAAATGTTTTAGAGTTGCTTTAAGAATTTAACTCACTACATGTTTACACTTTTATCCTTGCCACATAGCAGTGCAGCAGCGGAGAGGAAATTTTCTGAAATGCAGAATTTTAAAACTCATTAAAGAAACAAACTCAGTATTCAAACAGTCTCATCGGTTTTGTTCGCCAGATAACTATTAAGCGATGAAAAAATATATGAACCTTCAAATGACTTGATATATTTTTTCAGCAAGATTATATTTTTTGAAGGTTCTTGAAGGTATTAGAGGAGTAAGAAATTTATGTATGTACACATGTATTAGAAAAACAATGATTTATTTACTGTTATTTGTTATAGACCTGAAAAATTCATTTGTTATTGAAATCACAGAAACTTTTATCTTTTGATAGTTTTGTTATCTTTGGGCTAGAAAAGAGATTTTACCAGTATATTACGTTTAAAGGAAAACTGATTTTGAAATTTTATTACAAAAGGCCCTAATTTACTACATATTTTTCCCCATATCTACTTCAGAAATATCTTTCGGCGGTGACATCACTGGCACACACCTAAACCTTGTTCATGAGCGATTTCGGATCCAGTATTGGGCAGGACTGAAATTTAGTTTTATATCATAATAAGGACTTTCCCAGCAAAATCGGAAAAGCACAAGTGAAACCTTTTGAGTTTAGAACAACAGGATTATTTATTTCCTAAAGGTATAGAGAAACTATATTTGTAAACGTTAGTGTCGCATACAATAAGCATTTTGAATTTTTCGATTGAGGCCCAACATTAAGTTTTTCATAGAGGCCTCATTAACGATTTCGTGAGCTCTTTTCCATTTTGTTTTTTTTTTTTTTAATTCAGATACATTTTAAGCTTTCTCATTGCTTTTCTTGAATACTCGTTTCATTTGAGCCCAGTTTCGATTTATTTGCCTAAGTTCAGGACACTTTTATGAACTGGTCTCCTGGGGAACAAAAATGACGTTGTTGCTTTCTTAGCATCATGAATTGATGCTAGGTCTGGCCAAAACAACACGAATCCTTCATGCTTTGAAAGGCAACAGTTGCTTCTGCAGACATTCTTCGGTGTAAACCTTGGCATTGATTGCTCCTTCCGCTCAAAAATATCGCCCCTTAGACCACATTGACAAATTACCTTCCACACCTTGAACTGTTTAGGGAATTTACTGGTTTTCTTCGTCTTAAATACTTCTTTCACTACAACTTCGCTTTAGCAGTGTAAAATTCATGGCCAGGAACATACCTGAAGACGGTTTTGACATAAATCTAGTCATTTAAAACGACACGATCGAATTTCGTGACCTATTGATCAGTTTTCGAGCTTTCGTTTTTGCTAATTTCTCCTTTTCTTCGAATCGATCTGGAACTTTCTGCATCTTATAGGTTCACAGGCTATAACGTTCCTTCGTTCGATCGACCGTTGACTTCGGTGCATAGGTGTATATATACTACCATTTCTTGAACGGGCGTGATCTCTAATTCCCTGACAACTTTCCTTCGCTAAGTTCTTGTTTATACTTTCAGAATTTCTACCTGATACTCTTTTCCTTGTAACAACTAGCTTTTTCTTATAATTCGCTATGACTCGTTTGATCGTTGAAAGTGATGTTTTAAGGTCCTTTCGAAATAATTTGCTCTCGTAGTTTTTATTGTTTCGACTCCATGCTGCCGGTTAAAGAGGTCCTGGATGAATTAATACTAATATAGTTATCTCCTTCAAGTACCTTTCAACTGTCTCAAAAAAGTCATATTGACTCTCGGCGAGATCCGTTTTGAAAACATTCACTGGAAAACCCTTCAGAAGATATTTCGCAAACTACAAACGAAACAAAAAGTCATTTAAGGAAAAAAGAAAACCCATCCAATTCAAAATGCGATCAAAATAGTGACAGTGAGACTGAAATTAAAAAACTGAAATTTTTAGAAACAGAAAGTCGAAATGTGAATTCCATAAAATGTGAATACAATGTACGAAGTAGAAAATGTTTCCGCAAAATTTTCGAACCGAACAAAAATGGTGCTCAAATTTCGGCTATGAGGAAACTTGCTTTTATTGGATTGGTCTAAATGCAAGTATCTTATCTTTTACGAATGGCAAGTTGAAGTTGGGTATTAGATAATAATAATAGAAATTTTATTCATTACATTGTACATAGATAACTTAGGAGGAGTATTTAAAGGAGTATTTAACTTAAAAGAACTTATACTTAGCGGCTATCCTATTTTTGCCTGCTGGGTCTTATTGGGTTTTTATTTTGAGAAGTTGGGTATAAAATCACCTAAAAGTATTTCACACAGCGAAATATTTGACCTGCCTGAGCTGTAAAGTATATGAGGCCAAGCACTTTTACGGATATTTTAACCTTTTTTATTTTATGTATATGCATGTAATTTCTTTCAAGAAAAAATCCTAGCAAGCATCACACACACAATCAAATTTTCAAAATATCTCAATGTTTGAATCCAAATCGAAAAAAATGCGATATTTGCTACGTTAATATTTAAATTGAAAATTTAAGCTGGTTTAGGACCCTCTTTGAAAGATATTATGCAACACCCAAATATAACGAATATTTTTCTTTGTAGTTTAAAAAAAATTATTATTGATTTCATGCTAATAACAACGGCTATTCAAATTGTTTATAGTAATAGTGCACCAACAATTAACATGGTTCTGTCTTTTTGTCGTTTCTGGTTGTGTTTACAATGGTTCAAAGTAAACCCATTTTACGATATCTGCTATTATACAGTGCAGAGACCATTTCATGCGCTACCCTTGCTCTACCCAATAGTATACACGAATTAATAGAAATGCTTAAAATATATAGCCTGTTGTAATGATATCTGTCGAGAATATGTTCATTGAAGTCAGACTTGTGTGCATGGAAGCCTAGGCTACAGGTGTATAGTTTGTAGCTTTATTTTATAGCTCAGGGCACTACGTACATTTCGTATGCGATAACACACACAGGTAACATCACGGATAGTGATGGTGAAATTGATATGAAACACCGCTTTTTCAAAATACCAATATGTCATAAGAATTGGCTTCTACTTCTTGGTTTTTCAATAAGTCCATTTAATATATTATTATTACTATATTTTTAAAAATGTTGAAAAATTAACTAAAATATGTAAGATAAATGGGCAAATTTTCTTTGATGGGAATTTTCGACTAACTGAAACAATTGGAAAAATTGTTATAGTTGCTAGCAAAATAAGATTAGTGGCAAAGTTAGCGGTAACTTTAATCATTTCAATCACTTTTTAGCTTCAAAAGCAAACATAATCCGTAAAATGTGTAAAAAAAAAAACCTATTGGAAAAATTTCACCTGTAATTCAACCTTTGCGTAACATATCTACTCTCCAGCAAAATTGTAGTTCCTTTCACTCTTTAAAGAAAACAAATTTTTTTTTTCGCTTTATTGCTCATATTTAGTAACTGAATTATCTATCATAAATTCAAAATATTTCGTTTGAAAAACAATTTTATACATTTGAAAATGCTATATCCCACTACGTTCCAGTTGTACCAATTATGTTTCTCAGAATTGCTTTACTTAAATTTATATTCTCCAAGGGAATTCCCAGACTAATCTCTTCCCATTTAAGCTATCACGATTCCATGTAATATACTGTCGTCTTAATCCTTCCCAAATAGTTCGAACAAAAGTGGTCGCAAATCCCGTTTGCAATTCTCGAAACTTTGATCAGTTGTAGGTAGGTGGATAGTGACTGCTCTGCCAACTTCCGAAGCTCGAACTGAATGTTGAATGGATGTGTAAAATAGATTTTGCGAAGAGGAATAGTAAGTCGAAATTAAAGTTAATTGTAGTTTGATAACTATCTGATCAATCTGTTTTACATTGTAAGTGCAAGATATGTAGTATTATCATGTTTTCCTATTGTTTTCGTGGTTTGGTTTGATTGTAATTTGAATGCTGTCCCTTATACTCACTTCAAGTCAAAATTAATTTTTTTCAATTCAAAGCTGCATGTACATTTTGCGGTAAAATATATATTTTCTTAGCGCAAATCCTGTAAGCGAAAATGAATCCTGATGAAAAATTTTATCAGCGAAGGTTATGTGAAAATTATCACTTTTTATACCCAAAACTCCATTTCGTAAAATCGTCTGGTTGGTCGAAGGAATTTCCGGAAAGATAGATAGAATAGTAGCCGGTACTTAGAAGCTCACAAGCAACTCCAATGTCATCCACGAGGCAGTAGAATCTGCAAATTAATTCAATTGCCAGTAATAAATTGATTCTAGCGGCACTTACTCTTCCACCGATTGTGCACATGTATCCATGCTCGAGTAAAGTTCTCACATTCGTCTCGACAATTAAAGATCGACCAGCAGAAGATTCTCTTCAATTAAGACATGAAAAATCTTTGGCGAATAATGTCTGAATATTGGAAAAGATGTTGTCACTTTCAACTGGAGCTCAATGTGGATTGACATAATTGACGGTTAGTAATTCAGTACATCATGGTCACTATTGTTCATATGTTTCCCTTTAAATGAATGTTTGTAGAAAGAAAATTATTTTGCGATAATAACTGGGGATTTATATTCTGTATTTCAGATTGTGTATGTTTTGATTTTGGGCCTTAAAAATATGGAGGTTAAAAAGGAAGTGCCTAGGCAAAGTATGAAAGAAATGAAAAATTTGAATGAAACAATGAATTAAATAAGCAGAATAGAAGAAATAAAAATTAGAAAGATTTGAAGGGCTGCCACTCACAAAAGTTTGAAAATTTGTCACAAAAAAAATAAATGATTGCATCTCTTGATGCAAAAATATCAGAAATGTCCGGTGGTTCCAATTATATCCTAGCAAGCACCGCTTCTTGCTTCACATTAAGTTAAATATACTTAATAAATTTGGTTTTGATCCAATGATCTGTTATGATGAACGTTTTGATCCAATGATCTGTAAATGTATGTTATAGGGGCAAAAAGATTTTATTTGTTTGAAGATATTTATGATAGAACGACAAAGTTGTCCGCATAATTAAAAAAAATCTATCAGATCTGGTCGTATCAAATACCATACTGCGAATTTCAATTCGATTTAATGGCCCTTTCGTGAGTTTTTGAATGGATAAATTTTGGACGCTCAGAAAACGGGTGGTTTTGGATAAATTTATTTTAACGTACCTGCCGTAGCTATAGAGTTACCTGCTTATCAACAAAAAAAAATACCAAAAACTTATTTCTCATACATGACAATATGCCCCAGCAAGTTTCGTAATCATTTGATGGCCGTGTCGGAAGTTATCGCAACTTGAGGTTTCGAAAGATTTTTTTTGGCCGCTTTTTTTTGGCAATATATCACTCACTGAATAAATCACAGTGAATAAAACATCACTGGGGATTTCCCGCAGTCATTTTTGCTTTGTATTTTCACTCTGATTTCGAAAGCAATGATTTTGGTTGCTGTGGTTTTTTCCTGACATGTAAATTTTGGAAGTTGAGATTATGAGAATGAGATTATCTCAGGAGTATGTAGTCCGATCAAACTGAACTGTTGACACTTTGGATATTTTTATGCAGTGTAAGAAAATAAAATGTGTACTGTTAAGTTGTGATAATTTCTGCCAGAAACATCATACAATAACACAGTACGTAGTACTGTTTATAAAGAATAGGTCTGTGTATTTTCGATGAATGCCTAGGCAGCACTGCAGATACAGCGGGTACATGAAAAAAAACCTTCAAATCACCGAGTCTCTTGAAATTTTTTTTCTTTTTAGGACAAATGCAAATGAATGAAAATCTGATGCTTTGTCTACGCAGTTGAAAACAAAAATTCCTATCTCACAAGAATTATTTCCATTGATAGAATTCCGTATTTTTTGAGCACCCGAAATTTTCGATCGTGATCGTAAAATGTATTGGCCTTAGCAGAACCAAGACTGTTGCAACATATTTGCAATATAGGCCTGGTGACAGTGGTACCGTCTTTAAAGGAATATTAAAAACATTTTTCTCAATAACTTCCAATGCAGTAATCAGATTAAAATGAAATTCAAACTTAAGGGTGGATTTATAACCAAATCTCAAACCCCAATACAAATTTATCTTCATTTGTTTTAAATTCTTTTCATCTTCATGTCCAATTCTAATATCAGGGGAAGTTTTTGTCACTCAATTACTGCAAACTTATAAATTGAATAAATGTAGTCATATTGTTGGTTTCTAAAATGTTCCTCTCGTACACAGTTAATGAAACCATATCTAATGGAACATTATAATGAGTTACTTAAGGACGCGATTCGTTACCACGGTGCTGAAATTACTTAACGATTGTTTCAAATTGAATTTTCTTTTAATTTGAAAATTCTAAGCATTTCATCAACATTGACATATACATTTGTTTATTGTTCATCTTATGAATAAGTTTAGAAAATCCAAATGAAACTTTTCTTTTCATGAAAATTAAATTTAAATATTAAATCTTTGTAAAAAACTAAAATTCGTTTTTTGTTTAGAATAAGTACAAGCTCTCCATAACTAACTTCTAATCACTTCTAATATTCATCTTTTCCAATTCAAAAACGGCCCGAAATAAATTATGAATACCACTGGGAAAATTGACCACGTTGGGCGCATAAAATTGCTCTCAATATTCGAATGAGAATGATTGCCTGAAAGCCCACTGTAAAATACATTTACCTACCAAATATGCCAAATAGTAGACCAACATGATTACATCTGAAATGTGAGTAGTCTAGTGTGTATATAAAGTACGGAAAATGATGTAAATGCGACGACAGCCTGATATACATTTTCTAACTGAAACACGATAACGTCATAAAACTTTTAAATATAATTGATCTATTTTAGCTAAAATCATACTTGCGTTTTAAAAAATGTATTACATTAAAAATATTAGGATTTTAATCGAGACGGAGACAGAGACAAATTAAAAGCATTTTGTCATAATAGTAATATTTTTTAATTGCTGGAAACATTAGATTAAACTATTCAACAAACCTAAAAGTCCCATCAATATAATGCTCAACAGCTTAAACATTATCGGTTTCAAGGGAATTATCGAGATGAAAGTTTTTCTTCAGTGGAATTTAGAGCGAAATAATTCAAAAAGTAGTAAATGATCTCATCAAAATATCTTGTATTAGATGCGTCCTTAAAAAATTATATCATCAACTTTCTTACACACTATCAAATAAATTCGGAACTACCTTAGCTGAAATTTTACGTGTGATTCACAAAAATGTTGCACCATCATTGCCGATCCGAATTGACATTCATTCGACATTCTAACGGATTCTATAAAACGTAATGCAGCTCCCGTAAGAACATCAAAATAAAAACCATCTTTACATTCGGGTATCTTTCAATAGACACTAATTGAAAATATGTTCACAGTTAAAATTTAGTATATACTTATACAATTAGAGATATATCCATAACTACTAGTCGATACTTACAAATTTTAGTCACGGACCCAAGTCCGGCATCAGCTGCAAGATAAACCTGAGTTTTTGCTCCTGCATCACGAATGTGCGAATGTACTCCAGTAAAATATATTACCAGATCGATTTTCATATCATGCTGCTACTTTTCTGCAAGCAAATGCTAAAGAAATAAGCAAAGTTTAACGCTTGGAGTGCTATTCAAACTCCTGTGAAAATGTGACCAAGTTTAAGTTTCAACATTCTGTTTTATTGGCTTATTTATGATCCTCTTGGATACAAAATGCTATGCAAACTAGTGTCGAGGGTCGTTACTTTTTCATAAGCTCTTACTGTTCCAGTAGAAGTAGACTGTATGCTATAATTACTGCTGCTTTCATGAGGCAAGTATGTATATGCATATGAAATACTACTTTTAGAAAATTATTACATTACGAAATTTAGAAAATTATTGCATTATCTTGACGAAAATAAATCGTTTTTTCGCTAAGCTTTGAAATTTTGACTTATGTAGGTATCTCCGGGAATGTCGAGCAAATGAACACACACTTCGAATGAATACCAGAAGTTTATTATACCCACAGTCAAACACTATGTGCTTAAATTGTTTCTTATTCCTCCTTGTCATTAAAACATTGAATAACAACTAATACGTGGCCACACTGTGCAATACAAGCAAACTGGGAAATCAATATTCAACATCTTCAGTTGCATACAGCTAATTCGCTAGTTCTTGTTTTATACATTTTCCGCAAGGATTTATAGTGACTTGTATACTTCTTGCATTCCCTGACCTGCATCCACTTGTTCTCAACAGGCTCAGTTAGAGTCCATTGAGGCGGTTCGATTCCTCCCTAACTTTGCAAACTCTTCCAACTGCAGCAGGAGCCTTAACTGAACCAATTGAAATTCAATTTGTAGACTCTCCATATCCGTCCGAGCACATTTTTAGTCAAATTGACTGTGCTTTTACGGCTCCCATTCTGAGCTAGGCGCCAAGGATTTCTCAACTTAAAAGTTTGTATTGCCAAGGTGTTTTTACTTTGAAGCCGTGTCGAATGAACGGATAGACTGAATTTAACTATAAAATCAACTTGTTACGATTTCTAGGTGGCGATAAATTTTCGTTACATGTCCATAGTACGTAATGAAATCAGGGAATGCATTTAGAATTTCTCATTCTGTATTTGGCGTGAGGTATGTTGTCAGGTAGCCCAGAAGTTTAAATTGCATAAATGTAGTAAGTTTTGTTAAATTACGCAGTGATTGCTGAGCGTACAAATCAGTCTACATTCCATACACAAAATTAAATGTTTGGCCGCAAATGCTCAAACATTTTAATATGCATTTGAATAATATGGCATCAAAAAATATGCTAGAAAATGGTACGACAATAAACGCCTTTTTACTGGAAAAAAAACTTTGACATGCGATTGTCAAGTTTTGTTGTGGCATATGAAAAAAAATAGATTCAAGTTACATAAATCAATTATCTTCAACTTTCGGGATATTTCGAAAAAAACATAACCATGATGCCAACATCTATCTCAGGCTTCAAATCATCATTCGTTTATTTTCAAATGAAGTATTGATTAATGTTTGTGTGTAGCTCAAAGTCCAATTCTTTAGTTCTTGATTTCGACATGATATGTTAAAAGCCATTAGGCAATTTTTCACTTGGCTAACGATTTGTTCTTTTCTTCTCCATTACAACCCATTGTGGGTTTGGGTTGGGGCTGATGACACTTCATTCACAATCAATGTGCTCGAGCATTTTTATTGAATCTTTCCACTTCAGAAAGACTGAACATAAATATGTGTATTTCAAAAATTTAATCACATCTTTGGAAATGATCAAGGCACTACATTACTGAAAGATTACTACATATGTTTGATATGCTATATATACTGATATAATCACAGGAAATGTGTTGCCTTCTCTTTACTAAGTGACATACTAGCATTTCGAAACTATAAAAACTGGCATAGATAGAAAAATAGAATAGATAAACGAATAGAACAGTTACTTTCGTTATTATCAAAAAACTAGTTTATTAGCTAAAGGAGCGAGAAAACTAAGATTTCTTTCTTATTTACTTACCTACATCTTGTAAGCTAAATTCAGATAATTTCAAATATTTATTTCACTCATATTTGCACAAATACTGTCTTAGTCGAAATTGTTCGTCCTAATAGCCTATCTAAAAACTCCATTTTGAGTCAAAACATCCTTAAAAAAAGATAAGCTCCGACTGTATTTTACGAATAGCAAACAGATCGAATTACGTTCAAAGAAGACCATCTTCATCGACATGACGAATAAAAATATTCTTAAATCACATCAAAAATTCATGATACGCGAGTATCAAGATTTCAGTTCATTTATGGCATTAGAACGTGACATGAGTGAGCCGCATCGACGAGGTATACAATTTTGTAGAAAAAGAAAAAAGGGATACACATAGATAATAATAGTAGAGTTTTAGCATTGTCGTTGTATCGTTTCTTCTTTGGGGTAATCCAGACATTGCTCGGTTTTATCTTAAAGTATTCATTACATACCTGAACCAGCGTATTTTTGCAAGATGAAATTTGGATTAATCAACTTATCATCAGGAAGAATCTCCCAGCTTCATTCAATGTACCCACATAATGACTCTGTTGTATTTTATCTAGATATCGAGTGGTGCGATAATTTTATACATAAACCATTCCTTTTTCGCCATTTCTGCCTTTTTTCGTTTTGAATCGGAATTGCATAATTTTCTTCTATACGCTCCGTCCAATGAGCATGCACATTCATCAGTTCACAGGATATTCTTCCAAAAGTCGTTGGGTTCTCTCATCTCTCATAAGCTTTCATCTCCATTTCTTTTAGGTGTCATTGAATAGTTGTTCGGTTAATTGCTCTGGCTTTCCAAAATCTACGCCTCCTAAAATGTTTTTAACTGTCGATTTAGGGTTTTGCTTTGTGACTTTCACATTTTTTCTGTCTTGCTTGTCAGAAGTTATTCGTTTGTTGCCTCTGCCTTGCGAATTTGGCATGCCAACTCTCATTATTTCCTTTTGAACTTAGTAAATAACCATATTTCTGTGACATTTTTGGGGCTCTGGTTACCAAGCCTGCCCCGGGGAAATCCAATAAGCCCGATTGTGGCCTGTGTGGTGGAAAGATTACGGTGAATGAGCCAGTCCGTTCGCCAGTGCTACCCTACATTTCTTGGGCTTACGGAACTAGAAGGGCAGTCATTAGTCATCAAGTCATCAAGTTGGAAAGCGTCCCCCCTGGCACAATATCCGGCAAGGACAAAAAGTCCTTTCAATGGGTAAAAACACAAATTGGGTTGCACCCGCTACCTCTAAGCCCTACAGATTTAGCTCAGAAACTACAGAGGTCGGCTGAGCAGAATAATCCGGGCAAATAGGATTGCAAAAATATAGAAACTTATGGCGACTCCTTCATGGTTAACTCAGGCATTTAATGAAATGATCTTAGAGTGCCTTGGGCCGGTATTGATGCCAGTAAAGGAGAAAGAATCATCTCGTCCGAAAACTGGCTAAAGATAAGGCAGGCTTTATTGGGAGTCTGCTGCAGACTGCCAGCTTGAGTCCTCCACCTACGGTGAGCGACGCGGGCTTGTGCAAAGGAATCAGGCTGGTTGCGTGTGGAGACCAACGATCGACCGATTTCTACAAGCGGGCCAACTCCGAGCTGGCGAACTCTGGCCGGGTGCAAAGATAAAGGTGGTGCAGAACGATGAAGTCCTCAGTCGGCCAAGATGCATGACATGGATTTCCTGGTTCCATTCGGATCCAGTGGAAGTCCTAGACCTAGTTCAGCTCTTCAACCCTGATCTTCCTACGTAGGATCGGAGGGTTGTGAAGATTAACGAGCGTAGATAATCGATGCAAGGCCCTCCTCATTATTAATTAAGAAGCACTGCCGGTATTGGATGCCCGAAAGTGTATTATCAGGTACGGGGTCGAAAAATTGGCTCTGCGGATTTACCGGAACGACAGGCCAAAGAAATCCGGTTTTTGAGATCCGGTAGCTACGAATCCTGACCCAAAGCAAATGGATTCAACGGCAGGGGAGTCATTTGGAAAGGGATCCACCGCTTGTCTGAGGGTGACATCTGAGGAAGAATCGGATGTGGGTGGGTCTATCCATGTGTACACCGATGGCTCAACGCTAAACAATAAAGTCGGGAGTGGTGTGTACTCAGATGAGCTGAATCTCAAGCTGTCCCTCCGTCTACCAGACCATAGTAGTGTCTTTCAGGCGGAGGTTGCGGCTATTTTTCAGGCAGTTCACTGGCTTCTGTGTATTCGGATATTCGGAGTCAATATTGATACTTTCATATATAGCCAAGTGGCTATTAAGGCTCTTGCTGGTTCTTGTACAGTGACCATGATTGTTGCTGAATATCGTGCATCTCTTAGGGAGATGTTGAGACATTTGGCTGTACAATTGATTTGGGTACCTGGACATAAAGGTTTTCAGTGCAACTATGAGGCCGATGATCTAGCTAGATTTGATACCCTGCTTCTCAATAAAAATACCGATGACATCGGTTAAAGGATAACAATAAGGCTAATCAGTGGAAATGTAAAAAATGTTCCACGAAACATCGTAACTTATCGCGCTCTGATGATACGCCAGTTAAAAGTAGCGGAACTTCGCTTTCGAACGAACGGTCTTCCGAGCACCAAGACCTCCTGCGTAAAATTGACAAACTCATTGAAAGCAACAACTTCGTGGCTAGGCAACAAGATGATGCAATGAAGCAACTTCAGTTTATAGCAGAGGAAATCAAAGAGCTTCATAGCAAGATCAAAGCACTGGAGCTATCAAACGCTTTGAAAGACCAGCAAATAAATAAACTGGAAATGCGAATTGGCAGACTGGAGCAAGAAGCAAATCTGGATAAGGTCGAATTGTCTGGATTGCGGATCGAGCACCAAAAGGACACTCTTCACACGGTCCAAAAATTCTGCAAAAAACATTTTAACATATGTGAAGATGCTATCATCAATGCATACATACGACGCTCTAAAGCGGACAATATTCCTCCGTTAGTTATTCAGTTTGGATCGTCACTCGCTGCAGCTCAATTTTTGACGAAGCACAAAGGTAGAAACGCCCTGGAGGATAACATTTTCTACATTAATCCGCATTTAACTCCAGTATTGAGGAAGTTATTGTGGATGGCTAAGTCTAAGGCTAAGGAAGCGAACTACAAATACGTATGGTTCCGGGATGGAGTAATTCGATGCCGAAAAATTGATGGAGACCGCATTATAGTTATTAAATCAGAAGCCGATCTGGATTTTTTAGTTTAAGCTCATTATTAGTACCGCTGTTATCTAAAAAGGTTTCATTTTTTCTTCTAAAACTATACTTTAACTCTCTCACAGCTAAGTACAATTTCTTTTTCATATATTCTCACTTTTTCTCGTACTCTATTTTTATTTCTATTATTTTTATTCATGTTTTCTTATATACACACACATCTCGCCATTGCACAATGCACATTCGAAATCAAAGCAAAACCAAAGAAAAACCTAGCTTAACTGCATTCTGTCTAGATCTTATACGTGCCACCTTCTTTTCTCTCTTTAAGGGCATAGCTCAGATAATCCACTGCATAATATTCCTGCGATATATGTAAATGGCTAATGATCTATTGAACTATATAGATGAATGTTCAACATCTACGGAATGGACATGTTGTGGTTTAAATGATTTCGCAAAACAAGCAGATCTAGATAGTACAGGGCATTTCAGTATATTTCACACTAACATTAGAAGCATTAACAAAAACTTCAATGAGCTTATTTTGACACTTTCCGACATTGAAAACAGATTCGATGTATTAGTTTTGAGTGAATGCTGGAATGTTGCGAATCTTCAATGCTTCCAAATAAATGGTTACACGGGCTTCAAGTCTGAAAAAATATTAAATCAAAACAGCGGCGTTGTGATTTATGTTAAAAACCTACATAGCGTGAATAACTTTGAGGAACTAAATTTTTCTGGGGCAACAGCATTATCGGTGGATATAACATTATTAAATAAAATTCCCATAAAGATATTAGCCATATATAGATCACCAAGCCACTGTGAAAACATTTTCCTTTTTGAGCTTGTTGACTTGCTACACAAAATCAAACATGAAAACGTTGTTTTGCTAGGCGATATTAATATTAACTTGCTAAATCTTTCTCTAAGTGAGTACATAAACTCGCTAAATGAATTAGGGTTTCGTTCATATGTGAATCAAAGCACTAGAGGGGATAATTGTTTAGATCACATATTTTCGAACATAAGACCTGTGCTTTTTGGTTCCATCGAGTCAGCAGTGATTGACACGGGAATCACTGATCATAAGAGTACGGCTCTACTTTTGAAATACAATTCAAGGGAAAAAGCTCCAACAGTTGAAGAGCCAATGATCACCAGAAAAATCAGTTTTCCTCTATTGATAAAAGTCTCTAAGCCACATATCCAATATAAAAACCGACACAGAATTGCTATCAGTTAAGGATAATGCAGAACAAATGGCAAATACTTTCAACCAGCACTTTTGTAACATAGGGAAAAGCATGGCTCAAAAAATTACCATTTCAAATTATCGTATCACAACTAGCGAATCAGTTCATTCTGCATCGTCAGGAATAATTAATTCTGTTTCTGAGGATGAAGTCATTTCAATCATTGAAAATATGAAAGGAAATTCGAGCCCAGGATTCGATAACATCTCAGTAGAATGCCTCAAAAAAATTAAAACTTTTATTAGCAAACCTCTAGCACATCTCGCTTCACTCAGTTTTGATTGCGGAGTCTTTCCGCAAATTTATAAAACGGCAATTGTAACACCAATTCACAAGGGTAATAGCAAATTAGATGTCAGTAACTACCGTCCAATTTCTTTGCTGTCTAACATATGCAAGGTTATAGAAAAACTTGCAAAAAAACGTTTAATGTCATTCTTAAATAGGCGTAATTTCATAAATGAAAACCAATTTGGTTTCAGACCAACTTTTAGTACACAAGATGCGCTGGCAAAATTAACTGGTTTGGTTGTTGAAGCTTTGGACAAAGGACGCAAACCATTAGCTGTATTTCTAGATTTAGCAAAAGCTTTTGATTCCATCCCGCACAAAATGATAGTTGCCAAACTATACAAATATAATTTTGATTTGAAATGGATTACATGGATTGAAGACTATTTGCGACATCGTAAGCAATCTGTTAAAATTTCGGGAAAGCAAAGTAAAGTTTTAAACTTCGAATACGGAATTCCTCAAGGGACTGTACTAGGCCCTATTCTGTTTCTCATCTATGTAAATGATATCTTTGCGCAACATATCAAAGGGCATTTAATTTCTTTTGCTGATGATACAGTGCTTTTGATAGAAGAAAATAACTGGAATGAGGTAAAAGTTAATACTGAATATAGCCTTTGCTTACTGAATGAGTGGCTTAGAAATAATTCCCTTACCTTAAATATACAAAAAACACAGTACATAGCTTTTGCTTCTACTCAACGTGGGCTACCAGAAGGACTAAATGTAACCATTCATTCGATCAACTGTGCATCTGGCTGCCTTTGCCCTCCTGTGCAGAGAGTTACCAAAACTAAATATTTGGGCGTAATCGTAGACCAACATTTAAGGTGGGATCATCATACTGAAAATGTCGTAAATAAGTTAAGAAAAATAATTCCTATGTGCTTCGAGGTTCGTTCTTTTCTGAGCAAGCAAACAATAAGAATGTTTTACTTTGCTTTGATACACTCTATTGTTCAATATGGAATTGTTGCATGGGGCTGTGCATCACAAAATGCTTTACTCCCACTGAAAGTTATACAGAAGACTATACTCAAAATCTTATTACACAAGCCCAGACGATTTAGCAGTGAACAACTCTTTAGTACAATCAATGTTTTAACAGTGGAGCAAGTCCATCAATTATGTACGGTGATACAAACATTTAAAGAATTTTCAGCCGGTAAACTCCAAACCAATACAAATAGGACGAGAGGTGGTAGTGAAGAGTTCTTGTTACTTCCAAACCGTATGACGCAACTAGGTCAGAGCCATTATACATATATGGGAATAAAACTTTTCAATAGCTTGCCAAGGTCCATCAAGAGAGCTAATAATGTAGAAATATTCAAAAAAAAACTTAAAGATTTATATTACGGGAGTTAACCATAAATTTGCTTTCTCTCTCACCATTCGTAGTTTTTGGTTTTTGCTTGGTCTTGAAATAATAATATCCTCCTTGCTTTAGCTAGCGGTGTGTTTTCATTGAATTGCATCTATTCTAACTTATTTTATATTGTTCTAGCCATTAAATTGTTACTTTTATTTCTATTATTTCCAGTTTTTTTTTCCAAGGCTGTGCGAGTTTTATTTTATTGTGGCTAATATTTTGAATATTTTGGTTATCTTAATAATTTTGTTTTTAACTTTAAATATTATTTATGTATTATTTTATAATGAGCTGGAAGTCGTTTCTTTTTTAATTGTACAACTTTGAAATGAAAAATTATCTTCAACTCCTCACTCCTAATACAAGGTTCCTTACCTTAAAAGGAGGAGTAGTGTATTAAATTGAATTGTGTAATTTACTGTCATGATATGGAAATAAAGCACTATATTAAAAAAAAATTGGCCATCAGGCAAAACTACCTCGAGGATGCTATGAAGTTCCGGGCAGATGAGTCACCCTGTGCAATAACAAGGCAGTTTTGGGTCCCCAGGGATGCGCATCGCACCAGACAGCTATTCGGCTGAACTTGATGCGCTCTGCGTTGTGCTGTGAGCGTTTTTGCGGGCCACTGCCTCGTAAGATGGCATGCGCAGTGATTGGGCGCGCAGAGTTTAACGATTTCTGTCGGAGCTGTGGCTCTGAGAACGAGGATCAATCCTTCCTCCATCTCATGTACTAGTGCCCGGCTTTGGCGAGGAGAAGGGTGGTGGCACTTGGTGCACCCTTTCTCTCAAACCTGACGGAACTGTCCCTGGTCAATTTAAAGCGGATAGTGCGGTTCATCAAAGGAAGCATATGGTTTCCTGACTATAGTGAAAAAGAGAGAGTCAATAAACTGTGATGACATTACAACGGGCCTCTTTTGTGATTAGGTGCGTCTATGGGCAGGCCTCTGTCGATTGGCATCCACTTTAACCTATCCTAACCTAACCTACTGTATGTAGTATATGCGTTTTAATGGTAAGTTTTGTACCCTACAGATTAAGCGATTTTTACAATTCTTGAATAAAATACATATGGTATCGATTTAAATCAAGCTGTTTATTGATATTTGAAGTATATACTCGTATATATCATGCATGCAAAAATAATATCTGCCAAACTGCCACTTCTTGCAGCTTCACAGATGTCCACTCTATTGTCACAATTTTCAATGTCATATTTGCATAATTGTAGTTCTAGTAGTAACGGGTATAATTTTTGGCTACTCTTACAGACCTGAGGTCATTGAAAAGTTATTGAAATTGCGTCAGTTTAAAGGAAAATCGAAAGAAATCAGGGAATCCTCAAAGCATTGAAAGGATTAGTAACTGGGAACAAGTGAAATAAAGAAAAATAAATCTTGATGAGGGAAATAAAATCCTGAATATTCAAAGTGGTTTTTATGTATTCGTAGTGCCCTTCTGGGTTTCATTCAGCTTTAATTTTCCCAATTTAGTGTTTGTGTTCTTTATACAATTTGGATTTTCATTCTTTAAGCATTAAGATTCGACTAACATACTGTTGTGTTTTTTCCCAATCGTTTTTTTGCGAGCGTATCCGTTGTCTTGACATTTTGCCGTTTCTCAACGGAATTGGATTATCCACGTTTTACGAGGTATGGCTTTCGATAGCTTATTAGTAAAACAATGAAATCGGCGAAATAGGTCGAGACGTTTCGATAAGTGATACGCCGTTTTCTACTGCGCTGATTTGTGGCTCAGACGGACCAAATACATTCCCTGTACTCGACATTACTTTATTTAGAGACAATAGATTTATTGTTAGCTCTTCCATCGCGGAACATGGTAGCACGGCATTTGGCCCGTCTGGTCTGGTATAGATATATCTTTTTTGCTGTGGGCTTTCTAATTTTTCATTTAAAATTGCTGAATTCCTAAAATATATTTTATTGAATAAACTTTTGCAGAATAATTAAAATTGTCAAATTTCAAATATAATTATTTGACTAAATAATTAAAATCAAAAGTTGAATTATAAGTATTATAAGCCTCATGACTCAAAACTCTATCTTGATTTTAGTTGATGTTAAAACGTTCGGGTAAAATGATTTTAATGCTAATTTTTTTTAAGAAAATCAGCGAAAAATCGTATCTATGTAATTTGTCTGTCGAAAGATTTGCTGTGTGAGTGAATGGCAGGACAATTTGTTCTTTTTACTCTTGGCTGAAATCATTGCTTTCTCTATACATATAACATATACTGCCCTACTAAGCATAAACGTTCTATCTACATTCTAGCACTTTCGATATATTCAATGATTTGCGTTTTTCTAAATGCTGCAGATACCTTCAAACAGGACGAAAGTTTAAGCATGGATACAAAAACGTTTACTTGAGACATATCTCAAGTAAAAGCTTTCATTTTGAAAATAGTTGTGGAAGATAGGTTTTAAGCAGATATGACTTTTTTCTAGTAACATGAATCGAAAAACTGGCGCCATTACTAAGGATAAATGTCCTATCCACACGTGACTAAGCATAAACGTTCTATCTACAGTAGATAGAACGTTCATGCTTAGTAGTGCGAAGTTTTTTGTAGATGGAGAGATTTTTCATTATTGATTTTCACATACTTCCACAAAAGATGAGTTTTTCATATTTTGTAGAATGAATAATAGAGTATGCAGTTTTCGATTCCGGTGTTAACTCAAAAACTCAATTAATGTAGATAAAACATTTATCCTTAGTTGGGCAGTATAGATTAATCGTATTTTAATCGCTGTTGAAATTGAATAGACAATCATTTTATGTATAATAAACATAGTAGCCATATATATGATTTTGATTTTTGGCTAAAAATTGGCTAAAAATTGAGAATTTATAGCGATCAGTTGGAAACTATCAATCTTACTCTCGAAAAATCGATAGAAATCAAATCCATAGAAATGGCAACAGTGCTCTTACACGCTAAGCAGCGTAATACTTCCGCATCTGTGCTTCGTATATTTACATCCTTTTGCCCAGAAAAAAAGGATAATAGAAGGAGATTCCTAACGAGCAATTTATTTCGTTATTATGCGTAAATGATTTAAGGATGTTGTTAGTCTGGTCCAGTTCTCGCTCGATAGTCCTCGATTTGCTTTACAGTCTTCATCTTCATGTCCGTTCGCACTTTTTATCTATTCAGCATTCCAAAGTCGGACACGGAGTTGTGAGATGGTACCGCTTAGGCCTTGATTTCGCTATCGTATTACTTTGCTTTGTCCATTAAGAAGGAAGCGAAGGTATTTTGTATGTTTATATATGAAGGTCGGATTCAAAACGGAAGTAGATAATGGCATGCTACACTCATCCACTCTAGTGCTTTTTATAGGTATCTCGTCCACGGAGAGCGGAGTTCAGTATGATATTGTTGATGCTGGTTAAGAGTAGGCAGGGAATAGCACTGGAGGATGGAGATCTAGAGAGGATAATATTCAATGTGATGACATAAAATTCTACACAATGTTACATCATTACTGGACTTTCAAGTTTTGAAGAAAATCGAAATCTTCGAAATGGTGGCAGAAACAATTATTTCGAAGAGACCATGTACTGTAAAGCATTTGTTTTACGCTGCTTATTCAGATACCGATCAACTTTTTTTTGTTGCTCCTCTTAAAATTATTTTGTTTTCTCTCTCTTTCTCTTCTAAAAGAAAAATTTAGTCTAAGTTACTCATATCTTCAGCCCAATAAATTCAGAGGGAAAATCAACAGAAACTCTGGTGGGAAACCATCAACCAGCAAGATTCTATTTGTGCACGAACTATTCATTTAATTTCGACCATTCAGTTTAGTTTTTATCTATTGTTATAATTCACGTAACTGACTTTCCTTTTTAATGGTCCATCAAAGCTGAAACAAGCAATAAAACACCCATCAAAATACAAATGAGATTCGGGTCGTTTCTCGTTAATAATTCACCTACAACTGTTCTTATTCGTCTTCGATTTTCGCTTCTATTTGCGATTAACATTAAATCTTGATCCTGGTTTCGTCCAATAGTATCGAACACTACATAATCCAGTCGGGCACGCATACACAACTATGAATGCTACTGTGAATAAGAATGGGATCATAATCGTTTAAGTTACGTTGATATTTTCAATAAACAAACACTTTGCATAGAACGACTAATCCCAATCCCTTCTTGGACGTACAAATTGCTTTCGTTAGATGACTACAAATTAGAGACTGGTATCTTCACAATGTGTGAAGATTCCGTGCGATACTTTGATATATGTATGGATGGATCGGTATACTACATGTTGCGTACAAGCGAACAGACAAAGACGGAGCCAAAGATTCCCGGTTCGGATGTGCTTCTTAAACGTAACTGTCCTTCTTGTCCAGAATATTTCTATTAAGGATCCCTTGAAATTGATTCTAGTCGGACACTTATGTAACATTCATGTCGACAATTTCAACTACATGGGTGTTACTATAAAAACGGATACTCAGCACTTTCATACAATATTTGATGATATTATATTTTCAAGTCCTTTCAGGAAGATGAACATGTGCTTGAAGCGCTTTTCACTTGCATGAAGATCTAAGAATAGAGTGAATTAATGTTTACATGAGTGAAATGAAAATTAAAAGTGTTATTATTATACATACTTGTATGGTATGTACATCTCGGGTTAAAGATGATTCTGATGATAACGACACATTTTGAATACTTTGAAATGGAAATACATGACAAGCGGACCCAGAGTACAAAATTTAAAATAGAAAAGGACACTTGCCACATTCTGGCGTACCGTTTCGATGCAATCAAAAAAATACATTGTACAATACATACAATTACATTGATTAACCCGATGGAGTTAACAAAAATCACTGAACACTTTCTAAGGAGCAGGAACCTCATCCCAATAAAAATGCGATTTGTATAAATATGTGAATGAATGGAAAAATGAAAAAGGCTTATGTGTCCAAAGATAATTTAGCTGTTATCGCATAATTAATGATAAAAGATTTAAAAGACATCCTGCCAACAGTTCCCAGAGCCGTAAAACTGTTAACCTTGGAAAAATATCCTGGGTCAGTTGACCATGAAAATTTAAGAAAAAATTCTCAGTTTATATAACCAGCATATAAACAATATTGTATACATGCGGAAATTTAACTTTTCAGCCAAATCAGATTCCGCCAACGAGATGAACATAAAAATCCTTGCAACGGCCTTTGACAAATATGAACGCAATGATCATTTGTGACCAACAGTTGTTGATGAAACGGTCTCAAGTTTCAAATTATAATTTATTTTGGACTTATTAGATTTATCGTTGCGGCTAAGAAACCCCTCTTTCTCTTCCACAAAGGTGTTAATTCGGTCGTAAAGGAAGAAGGATGACGAAAACAAGAGCTTAAAGCGAAAACAGAATAGCGGTTTTGCGAAAATTTATTCGAATTTAGGGCTTTCGCCAGAATACATTAACATGGCATTTCGGAGTTTTGCGTAACAGAATACACGAAGCAATTAATATTGATGATGAGGCCGCCGAACGATGTGATTGTATGAAGCGTCCGTTGGTTAGCCGTTTCAGAACACGAAGACAACAGCTAGTCTCATTTGTGTGACCAAGACTTTGCAAGGTGACTAACGACATTTAGGATAATTGGATTGAAAATTGCCATTTAGTAATCAGAGCGCGATAAGATGAAATCATTTGACTAAATGCACGGAGGCGTAATGTTTCGAATAGATACTTTTATAGTACTGTATATACAATTTTAAACTTTGGCTGGAGATGAAAAGGAATTCGGACCTATGAGAGCAGAAATGTAAATAAGATAAGCAGATGAATCGGTCCTCAGCGGCTCTATAATCAGCATCAAACAAGCAAAATTTAATTTAGGAGGGGCCTTAGTTATTCTAATCGAAATTTTAATCTGATTTTCTTACACTTTTTTTCCACATATTTTGGGCAATTCTTGATGAGGAATAATGTTTTTTTATGGTTTATGATCATAGTCCTTCAAACAAACTTGGCAGGAGAGTGTATCTAAGGAAATAGAATATTTGTAACTCATCTCCACATTCAGATTGGAATAGTAGAATGTGACTCGATAAAGCTCATGCGAATCTATTGACATGTTGTGAAAGGCGTAAACGGGTAGATTATTCGGCCTGAAGAAAAACAGTTGCTTAGCTTCAGATTAACAGATCACAGAAAAATATATTACTGTATCTTGAACAAAAGAGACTGGGCTGAAATTGAGCTAGTAACAATATGATTCGGCTACGGAGGAGAACACTATCGAGCAGAATCCTAATTTATGGTAGACATGTCCACATTTACTTTTTTTTAGAATATAAATGTATGTAAAACTGATCAAAGCACCTCGAAAACATATCGTATTCAATAAAATTATAGCTAGAAACGAACATGAATATTCTACACTGGAATTAATAATTATCATTTTGTAAGTTCAGTTGACAGTAGAACGGCAAACAAAATCTCAAAATTAACAGTGGGATCTAGAGCACTTGTTGGGACAACAGAAAAATCTCCCTCGAATGGTTTCATGCTAATTTACCAGTACTTCAAAACATGTTTCACAATCAAATCGCTCATTTGATTCCGCTTTAAACCGTAAATCTTCAACAAAATTCACCCTTAATCCTTGCGCTTTTTGTTGCCTAATACCTGTCATTTCATAGCTCTATCATCCTGAAGCTGTAGTTGTCCGTTTCATGTCAGTTTCTCACCTTCGAAATTAAAACTTGTGCACCGTCGTGTAAGTACAAGGATGTGAAAGTTACAAAGTACTTAACTAGGTGAGTTTCTGCAGTGGATGGAGAGTTGCTTTGCAATTCAGTTTGACTTCACCTCATTTCGCTCAGTCCAACACCGTCGTCGTGGCTAAATTGAGGGCAACCGAGGCAAAAGGGTTCTGTAACAAATGTTAATTAAGACAAATGTTCAGCCATAAAATTGAACTTAAGTGCCACATCCTCCAGTACTTTTGTACAGGACATCGCGACGTACTAATTTCCGTTGTCGAGGTGAAGCTGTCTTACTATCCTTTATGGCAGTTGAATAATTGCTGAAATTTAGTGAACTCTTCAAAACTTCAACGCGCAAAAGGGTCAATTAGTTAGACGGTCAGAAACAATGTTCTGAAAATGCTGCATGACATCGTACAATTCTACATAATTTAAATCAGCTTGACGCATTAGAGAGTGTTTATATAAACTTCAAAAAGGTTTTGTTTAGAAATGTATGTTGCATTTGAATATGGATTTTGAATACTTTCATACCCAAAACCTGTTTATGAATGTATTTGAAATGCTGCAAATTTAATTTCAAAGAGCCAAAAATGATATTAGGGCCTCGGAATATGTTTCGAAAATTAATATTTGACTTTATTACGCTCCGCGAACATTTTTTTGTGGGTATTTTAGTAGAAGTAAGCTATAATTGCTATGATTTCTCTTTTACAAAGCATGTCATAGTAAACTTTTAGATAATATGACTAAGATGCCGAAAATTAGTAATTTCTCGCATATACGATTTTAGTTAGAACGCATGTGTGAGTGATATAAACAATGATCTCACTTTTGGCTTTCATATAGCTGAATCAAAGGAAGGAGAAGTATGTCCGGAATGTGAAAAATATGTTCAGTGGGAACAAAATATATTAAAAAAAATTTAAATTAATTGAATGCCACCAAATTTTCGAAACATTCAAGTAGAATCAATCAAATAACTCTAGAATTTTCCAGATTTTGAGTAGTGATGATTGGAATTGCGATTCGGACTTTCAAAAATCGAATTTTTTGAAATATGTTGGGGGAATCGAATACAATATTAGTGCAAAAATATTTTCAGTTGTCTCTTGGAAAGGAAAAACAAACGATAATTTTTCAAATAGTGAAATTTTAAAAAGCTTTATATTTCAATATCCAGGACCAGTGGTTTAACTGACAGAGGCCGCGTTCGCAACATTCTTAATGTGATCTCCTATACTGGCTTCGTCCCCTCTCTGCCTGTTTAATTTATCCTTGTTCGTAAATCTGGAACTCCACTCACTGTATTATTTGTATCCTCAATTTATTTATATCCCATCTAGTCTAACAGTCCTATAATGGCTTATGAGCTATTCTTCTGTATTGGAAAGGTGGTTTGAGGCAAATGAGGCCATTTTTTCTTGATTGCCTTATTCAAACGGTCAAATAATTCAACATAAAAGTCCCCTGATATTTGCATTTTTGGGTCCTTTGGTTGGCTTTGGCCCGCTTCTAACCACTCTGCTGACTGTTTATTGGACTGTAAAGTGTAATAGTGGATTTATATTTGAATAAATGAAAAAAATATTCTTCCAATCACGCCGTAACAGTGCCAAGTAGCACTCCGAATCATCAACACGTTGTTGTTTTTGGCCCACTGTGAGCAAACGCGGCACCCATCTTGCGTTCAGCTTTTTCATACCGAAATGCTCATGCAAGATTGTAAACACAGAGGCATTTGATACGTCCACGGCTTTAGCTATCTAGCGCACTTTCACTGTACGGGCATCCAATACGGTTCGATGGAGTTTTTTTTATGCCGGACTTACACTCTCCGCGAGATATGGCAAATGTTGCCGACCACGAGAGTGAAAATGGTCACCTCGTCTTTTTTTGCCTGTTTTTCTCCATTTAAACCATGGGAAGCACGATAGTGTGAATGGTTTTCTAGTTGGCTCTCGCCTTTTTTATGAGGGTTACTGAAAGTTTATGAGAGTCTTGTTTTAGTCCTTGAACGCTCGAAATTTGGTCGGTTTTACGCATCGAGTCAAAGGGATTTAAAAAAATATCTGGTGTTGACTTCGATGATATTTACAAACCGATTTGGTTTGCCCACGAAATCATGGACAAGATGCATCACATCGGACAAGATGCATCATATCGAACAAGATGCATGCGTACGGATCAAATTTCTGAACAGAGAAAATGCTACCTATCTAAACGATATTACGACTTAAACATGATACCATGCAGAAGGGTGTGAATTGTAAGTGTACAGATATGCATATTGTGTAGGTAGGTAGGTATCCTTTCATAAGATAAGATATCTTCATCCTTATTGTTGCCCTCTTGAACGTTTCGTCGACTGTTTTGTCGAATGCCTCACGAAACATTCGCCACATGTGTAATAGAGGCATGATGTTTTGGTTAACTTGGAGGTGGTTTGGCACTCTTGTTGGTTTGACCACGTATAAACTCAGCGAACCAAAATTTCACCTTTTTATATGACGGAACACATGCCTCATAGTATGTATTGAGTTTTGCTTTGGTTTAATACGCTGTTTTATTTCGCAAATAGTAGTGTTTAATCAGTGCACGAAATTCGACTCTAGCCATTTTATTAAAATACCAAAAGTTGGTTGTTCGTTTATAATGGCTTCCAAACACAATCTAATGCACGCAGATAAACGAAACTTGACATTTGTTCTTTCAAAAGATGGTGCTAATTGGAATGAGCGAGACCTGGTGTTGGATACCTTCATTGTTGAAGCATGTATTATTTCATCCAGTACTATTCTTTCTTCCTGAAAATTCGCTAATATATTTCCCATCTTTAAAGTCGAACATTCATACTGTAAATACTGTACTGTAATTATCGCCCCGTACTATAATTATCACCCGGTATTACTTTCATCTTGCTTCATTAAGCTTCTCGAAAGGCTTCTTTAGAATATACTATATAGCCGATAATTGGACCTTTTCTCCCTTCTGAGCAACAGTATCAACGTCAACAGTATCCAACTTGCTATTATTTACTGATATTGTTGTTTCTGCCGTTGATTACCAAAAGCAAGGGGATGTATTAGATAAGACCTTCACAAGGCTTTCGACTCTGTGAACCATGAAATCTTCCTCTTAAAGCACACTGGGTCAATATCTCTGGTCAACTCCGCTAGAGGCCCAATTTTCGACCACTTTTTCTAGCAACTGGGGCCGTATAGCGTCCATGACGTGAGTCATGTTGGCTTTTAAAGTTTCGACTGTCGCTGGTTTGCCAGCGTAGATCAAAGACTTCACGTATCCCCACAAGAAGTAATCTAATCGTGCGCAGTGTCCTCGAGTATTGTTTTCAAATTTAGTGTCGTCATTATCGTCACTTAATTGATACTGTCGAGACTGTACAATGCAGAATCATTCGCTCGCTATTCCTTAAATTCCGAATTTCCTACTGTGCTTCAATTCTAGAAATCATTCTAGAAACTACCAATTTTCTGTCCCGCAGAATATTCTAAGAAGGCTTTTTAAATAAATGAATTAGTTATAATAATAATAATTTTATACCGATTACAATAATGTTAAAATTTTTCATTTATGTTTTAATAATGTTTTGTGATTCAAACCCATTTGCATTGTCAGTGAAGCAAAAATATGTTAAAATATTACATATTGTAACCATGTAAGATCCCTATATGACAGTCCTTCAAAAGCTTAAAGTTTAGTCATATGAAACCCATTGATGCAAGTTTAATTTTGAGCGCAAATAGCTCCTGTAAAAAATTTCGCAATGAAAAGTTCTTAATTTTTGTAAAATCGAATACATTAATATTGCTGGAAATTCAGACAAATTATATATTCTAAATGTAAGAATTTTACATTTTCCTGGGTGGACTGTTTTATTCTTAACTACCAGGTAGATTCAATGGAGGATTCAGAACAATATGCTTATTTAACTTAACCCAAATTCAACAACTCTACCGAGCTCATATTGAACTATAAGTTTTTTGTATAAATAAAAAAAAAGTATTATCAAATATTCTACTTCATTTATTTTGCAAAATAAGGCCACCAATATTTTAAAAATCCATTTGTACAATTAAATATGAAAAGCTTTCGGAAATAGAAATCATTTTTGGCACGATGCCTACAAGGAATATTTCTTATTACCCACCCGAGTACAAATTCCAACAGGAAAATGACAAGAGCAATCTATTTCAAAGCAATTCCGAGCGGAACAGAACCATTTTATAATCAAAGACAGACGGCATTATTGTATGATAAACCGTGAACGGTGACAATTTTCTTAAGGGAAAGATATTTTCATTATTAATGCACTACAAGCCTATTGAGAGCTTGTAAACGATAACTGATTGTTGATATAGTGATGATGCAGCCTTGAAAGAAGCTTTTCATGCTTAATGACTTCCTACTTTCAGCATCTTATACAAAGGAACGTCATTAATCAAGATGAAAGCGCAACGTAAGCAAATTTGGGATTCCTGCCTGTTGATGACCTAATCGATAATAAACAAAGTTCTGCTAAGTTCAGTATTACGCCGAAATGAATGTATAATGATAAGCTTCCTTTTGCTGGAGATAAAATAATTTATTCCAGTCCTCGTAATAAGTTTGAAAATAAGCATATGTTGGCTGATTTGAAGTAATTCTTTAACAAATTTCACACAAACTCATTATTTTTTCAACGACACCATTGTTAGTTTAATGTTTTTTTAGTTTGTTTTCAAGATGCTACACATTCGAGTCTGAACATAAAACTGAACAGAAATTTCGCAACAAACCCTAACTTGAACAATTCCTGAATGAATAACTGACCCTTCAAAATAACATATCCCAGTACATACAAACGGACGTTATACCCAAATAAAGCTCATTCGATCAACAAGCATGTGATAAGAAAATAATCAATTTCGAAGGAATTCCGAAACTGCTTTTAAGCTGTTCGTTGTCTCGTAAAGGATAAAAGGAATGTCGACCGACACTTTGTTTAACCCGATAACCTTCCCATTTAAGATCAAATTTGATTTGCTCGACGTCCCTTCTCCAGTTTCTCTTCCTTTTTGCCGGCGATGCCGCAGAGTTTTCATACAAGTTGAAAAGTTTCCGAATCTTATCCCATATCGACTAGAAACTTTTCGTTGGCCATAGATTAAAGTTTTCTCTCTACGTAAACTACGGTTAGTTCTTTATCAAGAGCTCTTTATGTTTGATATGGTATGAAGGGATATCCAGTTTTCCTAGGGAAACCCTTAAGTCAGCCAACTAGTTATCTTTAGGAGGCATTTTACTAATTATTTGTTTAGAAGTTGTACATTGCTAACATGATGTATTTAAGACTGCATAGGACGATTGAATATGACTCGATAATTTGAAATATGCCTAATTAATTACGAAGTATGTGGTCGTGGTAAATTTATGAAAATTTGAGAATTAAAAAAATCGAAAGTCTTAAGTTGCATACTTTTCTTATGCATACTGGGTGGTTTGAAGTGAGATGAATTTTGCCCAAGATTAAAAATTGCAGCCGGCATTTTTCAGGGTCAGTTTTGGGAAATTCTCTCTTCCGTTTCTATAATTCGCGTTGAAGAAATTCGTGTGGTCATCAGATTATAATCTACTTTTTGCTGCAAAAAGTTCAAAGTTTAGGCACGAAGAGGTCCCAAAGAGCAATAACTTATGAAAAGGGAGCTAAATGAAATGTATTTTCAAAATGAAACAAAATAACTTGTGAACTGTAATACTGACAGTAAAAATGGTATTCGAATATTTTCACACATACATTTTCGATCAGCACGTTTATTTACTTAATATTCGTTTTGTCATTCAATATGAAAATCTGTGTATATGCATGTCCTCCAGCTTGCACGTATGCTTTCCGATGAAAAGATTCCGTTCAAATTTATATTTTACGGCAACACATTTTCATCCTCGGACTTAGAATACTTTAGTGTCGATGCATGAATGTGAAGGAGCAAAATCTGAGCGAAGTCTTACTTTAGATTCACACAATATGAACATGACTGCATTCTCGTCTGCATGAGTAAATTCTTGATATTCACCACGAAGAAGTACGTAAATACTTGTATGTATTTACGCCACATGAACGATGAATGTAAATTTAACACGTAACAAGTAATTTGATATTTTAAATGACATTTTTACGTTGTTACTGATCGTTCACTCCTACTGTGAATTTCGTGTGAGTAATTTTCGGATTATTTGATTATGAGAGATGAACATAGCATTTTAAAGCTATTACGCCATTGTAAGTCGTTTCTTGGGAAGTGGTTGCGACCCGGAGAATCTTCGAGTGGTACATAGCATCAAAGAATATTTTTGTAGGGTTCTTACACCTAGGTTCGCAAAGGCCACTCTTCTTCGTTAATTAACGTCGCGCATGAGTGTCAGTAAAACTTTAATTAATTAATGAAGCGCGGTGGCAAATACCTTGTGGATATAGGTGAACCACTAATTTAGGAAAAAACTATTAAACAAAATAATTTTTCATCTAAAGCTAACCAGTCAACAGCAGTGCTGCCATTTATTTTTTTGGAATAATGCTAGATTCAATTTTATTTAATGCTAAATAATGCTAGATCTTGTAAAATTATAATGCTAAATAATGCTAGATCTTGTAAAATTATAATGCTAAATAATGCTTTCTTATTTAATTGAAATAAACATGGTTCAATATGAAAACAATATGTACATTTATATGAGGGTTGATCAATAAGTAATGATAATCGGTTATTTCCAGTTCGCATAAAATTCAAAAAAAATGAAAAATTTTACCACTACATATACTCACAAAGTCAGCATGAAAAAAACATAAATAGGCCACAATCCCAGCGATTCAAAGTGCCAAAAGCACTAGCTCCAGTATAAAACAGTTCTAAGAGGAGCTACATTCATTCGAACACGAACGGACGAAGAGAGAACATCAAAATGGGGAAAAACGAAATTTGTTTGAAATTCTGTTTGAAAAAATTGTCTACCAGAGGCATACACGGCGACATAGTGGAAACATTAGGGGACTCTGCTCCTCCATATTTCACCGTTGCACGCTAGGCCAAGGAGTTTAAGTTGGGAAGAACATACACTGAAGATGAACACCGCGAAGGACGTCCATCCACATCCCTCACTGAAGACAACGTAAAAAAGCCAAAGATGTCGTGTTGGCAGATCAAAGAGTGACCTTCAGGCATGTAGCTGAGGTCACAGGGATCTCATATGGTAGTGTTCGAAAAATCTTTGCCAACAAAATACATATGAAGAAGGTCTCTGTCCAAGAATATTAACGGACGAGGATAAGATAAAACGAATCGACAATTCAAGGATGAATCTCAAAAAGTTCCAAGCAGATCAGGAGAATTTTTTGTCACATTTCGTGACCATGGATGAGATTTGGATCCACCATTTATATCCAGAAACCAAAATGCAATCAATGACCTGAAAGCGACCCTCTTCATCGATGCCGAAGAAATTCAAAGTGTCAAGTTCAGCAGGAAAGGTTATGACATCAGTTTTTTCGGACGCTGAAGAAATTATTGTGCTGGAATATTTGAAAAAGGGAGGCACTATATTAGGCTCTTACTAAGCTGACCTAATAAGAAAACTGCGAAAGGCACTGAAGGAGAAAACACACGGCAAACTGCGAGCCGGAGTTCTGTTTCTTCAAAATAACGCACCGGGTCACAAGGCTGCAGTTGCGATGGATACAATTAAAGAAACAGGATTCAAACTGCTTGAACACCCAAGCTCTCAGTGGCTTCTACCTCTTTCCTCGGCTCAAACAACACCTTCGGAGTAAGAAATTTGAAGATGATAGGGAAGTGATGGCCGCTGTTAATACATTTTGGGAGAATCCATATAAAGAATTTTTTTCTAAGGGTATCCTGGGTTTGGAAAAAAGATAGACTAAATATATTAACTTATTAGAAGACTATGTTGAAAAATAAATATATATTTTAAGTTTAATCACCTTGGTTTATATTCATTATCATTACTTATTGATCAACCCTCGTATGTATAACAAAAACAAATTAGAAGTTTAAAATTTACATCTCAAAATGACTCCATATCTGTTACAGGCATATCAGTTATATCTAAATCTTCTTCTCTTGTGTAAAGCTCATTTCTACCAATATTTTTCAAAACATCGTTTGGAATCACTCAATCAAAACAGCAACAATTATTTATTTTTAAGTGAATAAAAAGTATTAGTGTCGGATAACGAAGATTTTTCTCCAGCGTTATCCGTACGATTGCTTGCATTTGAAGCCCTAACAAAACAATTAATTCACATTATTCAGGAAAAAATATCTAACTAGAATGCACATACTTTGGTAAACTTGAACTTGTAGATGCCCGAGGCTCCTGGGAGTCTGAAGTGGATGGGACCCCACTACTGATTTTTAGCATCATCACGATTAAATTTCGCGGGGCAAGAGATTTATTTTTCGCGGGGCAAGAAATTTATTTTTCGCGGGGCAAGAAATTTATTTTTCGCGGGGCAAGAAATTTATTTTTTCGCGGGGCAAGAAATTTATTTTTTCGCGGGGCAAGAGATTTATTTTTTCGCGGGGCAAGAAATTTATTTTTCGCGGGGCAAGAAATTTATTTTTTCGCGGGGCAAGAAATTTATTTTTCGCGGGGCAAGAGATTTATTTCGCGGGGCAAGAGATTTATTTTTTCGCGGGGCAAGAGATTTATTTTTCGCGGGGCAAGAAATTTATTTTTTCGCGGGGCAAGAAATTTATTTCGCGGGGCAAGAAATTTATATTTCGCGGGGCAAGAAATTTATTTTTCGCGGGACAAGAAATTTATTTTTTCGCGGGGCAAGAAATTTATTTCGCGGGGCAAGAGATTTATTTTTTCGCGGGGCAAGAAATTTATTTTTTCGCGGGGCAAGAAATTTATTTTTTCGCGGGGCAAGAAATTTATATTTCGCGGGGCAAGAAATTTATTTTTCGCGGGGCAAGAAATTTATTTTTCGCGGGGCAAGAGATTTATTTTTCGCGGGGCAAGAAATTTATTTTTCGCGGGGCAAGAAATTTATTTTTTCGCGGGGCAAGAGATTTATTTTTTCGCGGGGCAAGAGATTTATTTTTCGCGGGGCAAGAAATTTATTTTTCGCGGGCCAAGAAATTTATTTTTTCGCGGGGCAAGAGATTTATTTTTTCGCGGGGCAAGAAATTTATTTTTTCGCGGGGCAAGAGATTTATTTTTTCGCGGGGCAAGAAATTTATTTTTCGCGGGGCAAGAGATTTATTTTTCGTGGGGCAAGAAATTTATTTTTCGCGGGGCAAGAAATTTATTTTTCGCGGGGCAAGAGATTTATTTTTCGCGGGGCAAGAAATTTATTTTTCGCGGGGCAAGAAATTTATTTTTTCGCGGGGCAAGAGATTTATTTTTTCGCGGGGCAAGAGATTTATTTTTTCGCGGGGCAAGAGATTTATTTTTTCGCGGGGCAAGAAATTTATTTTTTCGCGGTGGGCAAGAAATTTCTTTTTTCGCGGGGCAAGAAATTTATTTTTTCGCGGGGCAAGAAATTTATTTTTTCGCGGGGCAAGAAATTTTTTTTTACGCGGGGCAAGAAATTTATTTTTCGCGGGGCAAGAAATTTATTTTTCGCGGGGCAAGAAATTTATTTTTCGCGGGGCAAGAAATTTATTTTTCGCGGGGCAAGAGATTTATTTTTCGCGGGGCAAGCGATTTATTTTTCGCGGGGCAAGAAAATTGTAAGAAAGAATACTACTCGGACATTTTAGACCCAATATTAGCAATTGTTCTTTAAGCTGGAAAACCAGCACAACCAAAGTAAATTACGGAAGTATTTACGAAATAAACTACTTTGTTACATGACGAATTAAGTTGCGTCTAATGAATTCTCGCAACGGTTTTTCTAGAAATCTAAAATCAATATGCTGATAAAGCTGATATTTAACAGTTACATGTTAACAACTTCCCTACGTTTATGATAAAAACATGGTTTCCGTTTTAATTTCCAAGATGTATCAAAATAATACTACGTTTGCACTGCAATCTCAAATCAAGTAGACTTCGAGCTTACAACAAAAATTAGGTGAGACGTGTGAATTGGCCGAAGTGATTTAGAGTTTCAGCAGAAAATGTTATTCAAATTTATATGAACAATTAATTTAATATGAGAGCTGATGAAAAAGAAACGATTATGGCTGAATATTTTCTTGTCTGTTTGTGTACTGCACATTCTCCGGTTGTCTAAATTTCCACTATTTTGGAACAAATTTCTCTGGGATAAAATCCAGCAAGCTCTGAAATAAATTAAGCTGAAACACCTGGTTTTGACTAGATTTATAACCAGCTCACACCGCAGTCAAAACAACGTAATTATAGCTACTGCTTTTGAAATCAGGGAAGTTCACATCGCATTGAGGTGCTGATGTTTGACTGGTGCCGTTTGAAATTCAATTAGCAACGTCTTATGCAAGTATTTTTTTTTAAAAATAAAAGAAATAAAACTTTCCATTCTTTCCACTCTGTACTCCGAGAGTGTTTTTTAGAGGTGTAGAACTTTGAAATGAAATAAAATTCGGGTAAATTATTTTGATTGCCATGAAATTGGTTTTATTGGAAAGATAATTCTTTGCCATTTTTATTTAAATATGATTTTGGGCACGTGAGTGCCACGATTGGGGCGGAGGAAGTCCAAACGAGAGGTCCAATTTTCGACTACTCTAACCAACAATTGGGGCCGTATCGCGCCAATAACGCGGCGGCTGTTGTCTTCCAAATGGTCAAGAGTCTCGAACTTGTTGGCATAGACGAGTAATTTTGACTTTGAAATTAAAATTTGATGGGCGAGATTGTAAATAGATGAGTGCCAGATTATTCCGAAGTCTAAATTTAAATGCTAAAAATAATGCTAGATGCTAACTCCGAATTTCGAATGCCGTTTTGGAAAAAATAATGCTAGATCTAGCATTCAAAATGCTAAAATGGCAGCACTGGTCAACAGTGCCGGTTCTTCTATATGTGCATATGGTGATTACAATCCAGGCACCACGATAATAGAAGCACAAAAGGTGACAGAATCAGATATTTACCTCAAGTAAAAATATCTTCCCTCTAAAATGTCTACCATATAACATTTCTCCATACGTAAAATAAGTTGCAAATATTATATTCAGTGTTTGTGTACAGTAACACCTCAAATGTGCACCGGAATAACTATTTGCTATAAAATCATCCATATATCATAAAATTAGTTGATGCAATTCTAGAATTCGTCAAATTCTTAGCTAGACACTAAACAAAAATATGCTACTCGATTCGCATCATGTATAGCTTGCTTGAGGACAAAAACGAATTTTACACATGCATATTTGTATATCAAGAGTCCAAATAAATTCGTTTAATCTCAGGGGCGAGGCGCTTATATTTCATTTCCAGTAAGTTCATTTGGATCACTTTTGAATCGCGTTCCAATGACGGCGCTCTATGTATAGATTAAAGCATATCTACGTGTTGGAACATGACATATGTATTGAGTACTAGTGCGTCTCGACTGAAGATTGAGGAAGCCGAAGGTGTAGCTTCCATAGCTTTCACCTCTCCAACAAGCACATTAACATAGTTTTCATTATTCAGCAAATCTTTAAATTTTTGTGCTACACCTCGTTTGGCGTTGGACCTTCACAATTACAGACTTTTAATTTGCCATATTTATACGTCCACTCCCGATTAAACCAAAATTGGATCCATTGATTCGATAAAATAAAAGCAGATTCATAAATCATCTTCTATGATACACTACAACTCATCCAACTGGTTCGCAGAAAATTCAAAGTATATTCCATTATTTTTCCACATTTTCGACGGAGCGTAATGACATCGTATTCTGAATGCATTCTTACAAATTGCACATGTTCTTTTTCGACAGGAGTAGGACGGTAACGGATTAGATGATAATACAAAGTAGAAATGGACATACAAAATGAGGAAAGGTACCTTGTACATTGATGTGTGCATGCATGCGAAGACGAAAGCAGAGCATTGCAAACGATGATGTACGTAACATATGCTTGCACGAAAACGACGACGTGCCCAGGATATTCAAGCATTGCTTAAAGTTTGCCTGTGTCGACGACGATGGAGGATGTGATACGTCCAAATTGTTGCTTGCTTATTTCCCATTACTGACATTTTGTTACAGGTCTTGCATGTTAAGGTACCCATCGTCAAAGAAATCTGAAACCCAGTTGACGAGTGTAAGCTGATTCATCCCGAGCAACCTGAAAACCTGATTCAAGAAGATCTGAGCTCACATCCGTTTCAGTTAAGTTGACTTTTATTGCTTGAGATGTTTTGTCTGAGCTTCACGTAAAAATATATTGAATGAATCAAAGCTCCCGACAAGATTAAATTACACTGATGTACGAGATTGATGTTCAAATGGTTATGCAAAAAGAAACTTGAATTTTTCAAAGAGATTTCCTTCCTGGCAATCAAAGACAGTGCTTTCAATTTTACCCAAGGAAAAATCGAGTAGAGGAATAATCTATAAGTTGAGTTCAATGAGGCTTAAACCAATAACCGTTTACACGCTCTTAAAAGAAAATAAAAACTATACGCAAAAAATTGACTTAAAATTGATCGAAACACAATTCTGTATTTTTTACAAGGTCCGAGCTTCAATCTAATAATTTGTTAATTTGAATAAAACCCATTGATTTCCACATGAAAACATTTAATTTATTGAAATAGAACATCCTAATCACCTACATATTTTAAAGTTTCATCATACAAAAAATATCCTAGCTTTCAATAATGTAGTCGGCTAAACAAATTGTTAACTATAAACTTGCACGAAAAATTGACTTTTACAACTTTCCAATAATATGAAGATAAATTACTTTATATGTGTAGAATATAAAAAAATAAAAACTACATCCTTTTACACATTTGAATTTTCTACAGTCTCAAATAGTTGCTGGCATATTGCTCCCTAATACATTTGTCATACACTCGGCTCAATCTTTCACGGGACAAATTATAACGATATATCGGCGCAACGATTTCATAATTTAAAAATTCAATCGATTGCTGCCTTGAATTATTGGAAATGCGACAACTGTCGATTCATTTTTTTTTATACCATAGACATGCATACAGATAAGATTGTTAATAGATGATATTATCTTTGATGAAAAAGTGAATTGTAATTAATTATGAGCGTCAAAATTGCAGGTCATAAATTCCGTTCTATAAAAACTATAGAAATATATTATATAAATTAATCGAAAAGACAAAGGTGTACAGAAAAGTGCAGCGGATGAATATGAATTGAAGTCTGATGGGTCTTAAGCTGATTTAGCATGGTCTATATTTTGATCGGGAACGTCGTCTGATGGTTGATCTTCGCTTATACTGCAGCTCTGTAAGAAAATTATTACGATTTCAGAACTGGATAAATATAGTTTTTAATAGATTAACTTATCAGCAATTATATATATCTTAAACAACAGTCTTAGTTTTATGAAATTGAATTACAGTTTGCAAATTTCGCTAAACACACCCAGCATTGCGAAATAGTGGGCTAACAAACAAAACAATCACCACTAGACTTACTTTGATTTGTTCCCGTCGCATCATCGACCATGACATACTCATTAGGCGATATCGTTCCTTTACACGTTCACGCATCTTTTGTGGCACAACAAGAAGAGTAGTGGTGGTGTTTCCAACAAATAGGAAAGCGAATAGAGCACTCAACACCGGTATCTAGATAAGTGTAAATGGTACAAGTGGAAGAAAAAGAAAAACACAAATAAGCGATTTTTATGGATAACAACGATGAATACAATCTTTCGGATGAACAAACATTAAATATATACCAAGCAGAAAACGAATATTGAAAGGAAGTAAAGAAAGACACTAAACACACTCACCTGCCATGTCATGTCCTTATGATACGATAAATTATACAACGTCCAGGCATTGTATGCTTGGAAAATGTATCCAATGCAAAGGAAGGGCACTAGAAAACTTAAACCACGCCACATCCAAGAATGAAATCCCTCGATGGTGATATCCATATTGTGTCGTTCGCCAAGAGCCTTCAAGCGATATAGTACACCCTTTTGATACCGGAACTGCAAATACTGGACCATACCTATAAGACCAAGCAAGAGAGACGAAAGGTGACTTTAGTTCAATGTTCGGCTTAGTTATCCGTACTGGGCGTCCATTCACATCAGCATCGCTATTCAACTCTCTTCGGTTACATTGAATAAACGATGCTCCAGTACCAACAATCGCACCAACAACAAAAGCATACAAAGTGTACGTACTTATGTAAGCATTGAAGTACATAAATTGATTGCGGAATAGTTGCCATGGCTCGCCCTGCGGCCACACCAGCAGCACACCGGCACAAACTGTTGATATGAAATGATGAGCTCTCCACCAGCCCTTTATTCGGGATCCATTCACTTTGAGGATCGATTCTCGGATTGTTAGTGTACAGTAGTACCATACCAGCAGAAACATGAATGCCAATTCTAATGCCCTGCAATTTAATAGTAGATTCATTGCCAATTCATCGTACATAACCAAATTAAACATACCTGAAATTAAAGAGTAGATTTAAAAACGCCATCACCAAACCTATCACGTTCAGTATCAATTTGAATTTCTCATAGTCATCTTTGTAGCGGAGTTTGTCTCGTTTGTTTAGAATCGACACGTTCACATCACCCAAAATAATCTGTTAATATGAAATCGGGAAACGTGGATTAGGTTAAATGAAGTGGTCAGCGTGTGTATGTGGTAGTAACAAACCTGTAAATAGAATCCAGATTTCCGCGGAAGGGATTGCTCTATTTCGTGAAGTTGAGCCTTTCGTTTCAATATATTTTTCTCTATCTCAGCAACAGCCTCTATGTCTTTGGGATCTTTGGATCTTTGGAATCTTGAAAAAGACAAAATTTTGATAGCATGGTATCGAAACTGACTTAGCACTTGGTTTTCAAATATCATGGGAAATTATATGTATTGTGGAGATGGTCATTATAACTCATGAGAGATTTGTTTTCAGTTAAATAGTTAATTAACAGTTAAATAGTTAATTAACAGTGATGAGAGCAGAAAATAATATTAGAGCGGAACTTTAATGCTTAGAATTTTTCAATGGATAGACAATAATTATTTCGTGACAATTTGTACGTTCTGCTAATACTGGTGCGATTTGGCTTCTTTGAAAATTATCATTAAATCAATTGTTGAGACATACTGTAATAAGCCTTCAATTTAGTTATTAAAATTTTCAAGCTTTGAAAAGCAATCAAGGCTACATTTTGTGATATAATATTTATGTAGCAAAAATCGCTTGATAAGAGATACAAGCAAAACTGTTAGATTTTATTGTGTTGTACTCGCCGTAATGTTGTTTGTTTTACATTTATCAAGGTCAAATATAATCAATAGTTCGTTTCATTAAATGTTTCATCAAGCTGTTAGTTTGGAACGGATTCTTATAAGAATAATTGAACGATATTTTATTTGATATCGAAACCGAATGCCTGCAAAATGTGAAATATGAAACGACGAGAATAATAAGTACATATCTTATTATAATACAAGCTTTTATCTTATTTGGGAATAAGAAAAGAAAACATTTCGTAAAAAAGATGCAAAATTATTAGCATTTAAAAAGTGCATTGAGCAAATGTCGTCCTACACAGGCCACACTGAAGAAGCCATTTTTTTAAGTTTTCATGCAGTTTTTCGAGCATTCTGACGGGTATAGCGGCTATTTTAGCCCAAATGTTGTCCTATAATGCTTCAGTTGCTATAGACATTTGATTTCTGGTAGCTCCACTGGAAAAAAACGCAAGGGGTTAAGTCAGGAGAGCTTACAGGCCAGTTGAGGTCTCCCCTCAAAGTGTTGAGCCGTCCAGGGAAGGTTTGTCTCGGAAACTCCATGGAAACACTCGATGCGTACGCTGTGATAGCATCTTGTTGAAACCACTTATCGTCTAATTGCATTGCCTCAAGAGCAGGCTGAAAAAAATCATGAAGGGTAGTCAGGTAAAGTTCTGAATTCACAGTTTTGGCACAGCCGTTGTTTTGTAAAAAAAAGGCCGATGATACCTTCTCTGGATACGGCGCAGAAAACAGTGACTCGATTTGAGTGCAGAGGTTTTCCGTGAAGTTTCTTGGGATTCTTATTGCTCTAGTACCGCTTATTCCGCTTGGTAACATACCCACTAATGTTGAAAGGAGCTTCATTTGAAAAGAACATAAACGCATCTCGAGGTAAGGAGGCAAGCATGTTTTCACAAGATGTTCGACGAGTTGCATAATTCTGTGCTGAAAGTTTGTTCTATCTCCACTACTTTATATGGATTCAAATTAAGGTAAATATGCATAATTCGGTGAAAAGAACTTCTTGAAATACTAAGAGCAACTGTTTGTTTTCGAGCAGAGCGTCCGGGAGGGTGCTGTATTACTGCTCGTACACTCTCGACGTTTTCCGATGTTGTGATGGTTCTCTGTGGTACTTTTCTTATCGATGGGAAATTGCCTATTGTGCTAATGCATTCACCGACGACACAATTGAAATTCGTGGAAGGAACAAAACTGCGGGGGAGTAGCAATCCATAAGCGGAAAGCACGATGCCATGCAATGATAGAGTGAGCGTGCGAACAACAAGCCTCGATGCAAAAGATGCTTCCGTCCACTGCATTGTTTGAGACTGAATCGCGTCGGGAACACAAACTTTCCATTCAAAGCTGCCTGCAATATTGCTTTCCCATCATTATTATCAACAATACAGCCGGGGTCCAGTCCTGACCTCCTACAAGTTTTTTCACCTGTCCCAATCGTAGAGCTCGTAGCGTCCTGATCAACGCCGTTCCTCTAGTGCAAACAAGGTCCTTGCACAATCGACTGATATAAAATCTCAGCAAGGGGTTTTCCGAGCACGCTCCTCTTCGCGCGTACAAACCAGGTGGCCAGTCTTCCGGTATCTACCGAGCTTTGTCTTCGTGATATCTGCTTCTATGTAGATAGTATGCAACTCACGGCTGATCCCTATTTTCCAAATATGGGGCCAACGATTCTCCGCAAGACTATCCTCAAAGCTAAGATGTCAGAATACATTTTGCTGAGAGCTAAAGTTTCGGATCCATACGTGCCTTGTAGATAAGCAATTTATTATCACTTGATGGAACTGAATTGCTGATTATCAAAGGATATAGGGTTCTATCATTACATGGTATTTCTGGAGCTTGGCTTCAACATTATGCTTAAGAATTAATTTATGTCTAGTTTTATTCCAAGATATTTAATGTTCCAGATAATTCGTAGGCCTTCCTTGTTTAATTCAAATGCTGGTAAAGGTAATTCAAGGAATTTTGCCATTTTTTTTTTTGAGATACTTTCGTTTTCGACGACATTTTTGTATAAGACTGGGATTAATATCACATCTTGTAATGGCTGTGACTATTTACTAATATGGTGATAAAGATCCCTGTAAGGAACACCAGGTCCATTCGTTTGCTAAAAGAATATCCACATTGCACTATATATGCAGCTAATGAGCCGATGAATAGATGCTGCAGCAATCTATATTCCCCTACGATTTCAAAATTATCCTACAAATCCTTCCTTTTCCGAGCCATCCGAACTCTTTAGTCTTAAGCTGTATGTCAATGTGTTATTTATTTATTTTTTACTTATTAAGAATGTTTTCTTCTTTTTTTACTTTACTTTTCACTTTTTTTCTTATTGTATATGTAATTTGTACCTTGTTTGGTGAATAGATAAATATTACCCTTAACAACGACAAGGAGGGAATGGGTTCGTTTGAAGCTAGTGATACGATTCATCCTTACTCCACTTTTCTCTGGGAGCGGTATATTTCGTTTGTGTGAAAATGTTTTGCACTAGCTAGCGTTTTTTTTTTCGTATGCCCATGGTACTATTAGTCTGTTGGTATATTTTGTCGAAGTGCTTTAAAGTTTTGTCGCGTATGTGTTTCTCTACTGTTTCGATCCTAAAGTTCTTATTTATGTCTACGCATCTAATGTACCATGGAATTCGGAAATGCGAGATTTTGGCAGGTCTGTACTACCCTCCTAAGCATATACGTTATATCTGCATTTTTCTTATTTTTGAGTTAATACCGGATTCGAAAACTTCATACTCTATTTTACATCATTCTTCAAAATATGAAAAACCCATCTTTTGTGGAAGTATGTGAAAATCAATTTTGAAAAATGCACTCTCCAATATCTCCAGTACAAACCAAAACACAAATAATTGAATATCTCGAAAGTACTAAAATGTAGATAGAACGTTTATGCTTAGCAGGGCAGTTTAGGTTTAGTTGGTTAGCCTTTGAGGTCTGCGCGAATGCAAGACTTCTGTATATTAATGGCGGTCTAAGTATTTGTTTATTACTGATATGTTGATTACGTTTAGTCTTTGGGAAGTGATGAGAGTGAATAGTGTTTGAAGGTGTCTGTTACAGGTGCTGCGTTTGTTTTGTATGTCTGCCGTCCAAGTTTATCTTCGAAAGTGAGTCCGAAGTACTTGGCCGCCTGTTGCCATTCAATCTGTTGTTCGTTCACTGTCAATTTTTTTGGTTCCTATCTCTTCTTCGTATGATGAAAATTTCCTGGGTTTTGCTTGAGTTTATTTTGATATTCCATTTGTGGAAGTACCCAAAAAACACATTTATGAAGAATTGCAGATTTCAAGTGGTGGCTTCTGCTTGCGGGGACGTGTGGAAATGTAGGTGTTTAGGGATGCCTACAGTACATATAATACGCAATAGGGGAAATAATCGAGATATTTGGGGAACTCCAGTTGCAATTGACCGCTTAGATGAGAAGCGTTTGTTAATTCTGACACAGAATTCTCTACTCTTGAGAAACGATTCAAAAATCGAGGTACGAAGAGGGGAATTCGAAATAATGCATTTTAAAAACTAGTCGTGCATGCTAGACTTTGTCGAAGGCCAATACCATATTTTTGTATCCGCACATTGACTCTCATGTTGACTTTTCTCTAACTTTTTTCGTATGCATTTTGCGATTTTTTCAACCTTTAAAGCGACTTGCAAACTTTCAACAAAACATACAGTTCATTTTGCGGCGCTAACGCGATACGTGATAAATAAATCATTTTTAATTTTGTGTGGTGTATCAACCAGATAGTGTGCGAATTGCTGCATCCAAGCAGCATTCCGCTCTTATTTTCGTAAGTCATATATTATTATCTTGTAGGCAGACGAGTATAGGAACATATATCTATTTATTTACACGCTACTTCAATAGCTCTCTTAAGGCGAATTCATAGCATGCTCTTTAAAAAGTATTTTATTTAATTCAAGCTTTCATTTTGATGAAATGTTGAATAACGTAATTATTTACAAAACGACACCAATTATACTACTTTAGAGAATATTCTAAATTGGCTATTAACATTGATTTTTCATAGCTCATTTGATACGTGACGTTACGCACCCCTCATATTTTTATCAACGATATTTAATTCATGTAATCTCAGTAGGCCACAAGTACAGCAAAGCGACTTCTCAATAGCGTTATTATTGATTAGTTCTCACAAGCGGAGAATCGCACAATTATGCGAATACATATCAACAGGTTCGTGTGCGATGCGGCTGACTTGTTGCCGTCTGCGTCTCGAGTAAAAAATGTTTATGATGATGCAACTGCATGTTTGCACACTGAGCAAACTTGACCGAGACTTCGACTTCGAGTACGGCGCTATCGCCCACTTAATCAATTTTGCCACAACGAAGATAATCTCGCTGGATTTCATTCAAGGTTAAATTGCTTCTGGGCTTTGATAAGAATAGAAAGATAAATCAATTGATCGATAAATTGACTGGGCATAGAATGAAACTTTCATGTACCAAAGTATTTCGTATCGGGGATTAGGCACTACGCGACGGGCACCTTCTGATAGCAGATACGAATCGCGGTCGCTTATCAATTGTCGGTCAAAGAGCATAATATCATGTGTGAGAGCAGGAATTCTACTTACTGCTTTAAACTAGCATTAATTTGTCCCATCCGGTAGCGTTGATGTTTGATGTCGCCCAGGCATTTTTGCTGCAGGCTGTCCAATCCCTCCAGGAGTTCGAGGTACTTTTGATTGGTGTTCTGAAAGTAATGATTCATGAGCACTTTTGAACGACACCAGGGTTAATAACAAACCTCCAGATCCCTGTAGTCATTATCCAGGTCCTTCCAGTCCTGCTCAACCGACTCCATCGTAACGAAAAAGCCGGATATATATCGGGTGTTTTGAGGTTATCAGCAGTGATTCGTCGTCGCGAAAAGAACCGTTGTAGCCTGAAGTGCTGGCGACTACAAAACTGACTTAAAAACAAGATGACTGCAAGCGTCTGTTATCAATACGACACACACATCGTACACTTTCTAATGCACGAATTTGCCTGGTAAAAAGACAAAACAATTTATTACTGCAGCCGCGAATCGAAACACCGACGATCTCCAATCGGATGTTTTCAGCTGTGACGACCCAAAATGCCACAACAGAAGACAGCTGCCTACTTGACGCTGCTGACAGATGTCTAACAAAACACAGGGTGGCCTTATGCGCATGCCGAATATTATTACTGCTGTTTTCCAATCAGTAGATTGGCGCGTATTGTCAGTGTTTTGCTAAATTGTGTGCTGTTATTTATGTTATGTGTTGTTTCTAATGGGCATTGAATTGCGAATCGGGCCAGAAAATTCCTATTGCCATGCCACTTGCTAGTGAAAAGTTGAAGAGATAATTCCATAATTTCCAGCGATTACTATCCAGCAGAGTGAGTTGTTATGTTTTATGAGAAAAGGAAATCTGAGTAAACACAATGAACAAATCAGGCCATTTACATTTTTAATATAATAAACAGGTACATTTCACTACGATTGTTAGGATCGACGATATGTGAAATAAAATGGCTCTAGTTTAATTTTATTAGCTCTGATATTTGATTTAAGCTTTAAAAATTTAGTCGATTTTATAATTAGATGCTAAATACATTGAATAAGTCGAAGCAAATAAAAATTACTTGACTAACAATTCTAATTGCGATATTTATAAAGCATTGCAAAATTATCCCGAATTTAGAGTATCGGTTAGCATCAATGATTCTTTCATCAAAACGATCATAAAAACTATCATTCAGGAATCGAGCTACTATGTACGATCGGGAATAACTAGGCTTTAGATTCAGAGGTCAATGTGCACTTCTCTAACTTCGCTAATGTCCTCTTCTATTTGAAGCAAGGCTTCCTAAGTATGGAGCATACTGCGTAGAGCCTTCCACATTAGATTCGCACTTTGGTTAGTTTGTTGCAATTTTTTAATTTCCTTTACCTCCAAGTAAGCCAAGTATTTTGGTCTAAGGTGGAGGTCAGTTTATTCTGTATCAAATAAAACAGTTTGAGTGCGATGAAGAAAATATGGAACCAAATGTGAGGATGGATGAATGTAAAATGGACTCCATGTTCAACGACCAGAGGGCAATCGAGTACCCTCGAAACTATTTAGGGAATTTTTATCGGGAATCCGATGAATGAAAAAAAGAACTTTGCAACTTAAATTTAGAGAATGTTGAGCGCAGTTGATGTGACGAACGTCCAGGATTAAAATATAAAAAAGTCGAAATAATCTCACTGATCTAGCAATCAAAACGCTGTACAAACACCATTAAAATTTTGGTACATTGAATTATTCGACCGCATGGAAAAAAAATTTCACTTATTTCGCTATTAAAAATCTTTATTACTAAAAACAACGTTAAACATCTATTCGCTACTTCTGGCTCTCATTACAAGTCCCAAGTATGCAATAAATCTAAAACCTACTATTAAACTCACTAAACCAACTACGTCCCAGCCTAAATTATCACTACTAAAGTTTAATGTTTTTAATATGACTTCGCCGGAGGCAGGACACGTCGAATTCACTCGATCGCAATTTATTTCCCCTGGCTGCACATCAGCCCATTGATTAATGAGAAGACCTTCGTTACCGTAACGGAACCAAGACAAATATGATAACCATTTTAGATATTGCGGGACTGATCCTGCGTTGAGGAAAAAACCGCCGAAAAGCAGGAACGGAATAATGACTGGTGGGCCGGCGGACAAAGCCATCGAAGTCGAACTGCTGAGACATGATATTAGGTAGCCAAATGATGTCGCAACATTTGCAACAAGTGCAACCAGCCCCGTAGCGACCAAGAAATGACCAAATCCAGCTCGTAGTCCAACCATCGGATACACAATCGATGTAAATATTATTGGTACGGCGATGAAAAGTGGTAACTCAGATATGGTTTTCCCTAGAAAATATGTACTGCAGCGGTAAAGTCGGCTTCGAGTTTCTCTCATGAAAACTGGCAGCTCGGAGCAGAATACCTGAAAATAAAAACAAGAAAGAAATAAATTAAATCTAATGAACAAGAACATCATCAAATTGTGTGCATATAAACTTACAGTGATAACAGCGAATGCATTTTGGAAAGTCATGTTTGTTAAAAACAGAAATATAGCTCCATTTATATTCATCACTCCGTCCTGATTGAGCTCTTGACCGTAAAATATAATTCCTATTAAACATGCGATCATCTGAAAAAATATATTTAACAATGATCTGCAAGCCTAGAAACTAAAACAAAATTCGTACATACCACAGTTTGAATCAGTCGGACTTTTACTAAAAGTGGTTCCTTGAGGACCGTTAGTGCGGAACGCCACAATATTGCATGGAATTGCGTGAACCAAGTTGCTTTGTATCCCATTGAAATATCTTCGTCCAGTGCAATCAAAGTTGACTCGTCTCTTAGGTGAAAGTCTTTGGATAGTTCTTTTGCAACGCTAAAAGTATCAATAAAAATTCAAGGATTAGAAGCGGTATAAAAATTCTTGGGCTGATAAACTATTTCTCTTGCTTAAGTGCATATAATTTTAACTTCAGTGCATGTAATTTAGTTTAGTTGAAAGAAAATAAACTAAGAAAATTAGGTGTGGTAATGGTTCTGTTGAGCACTGTACATTTTTTTAGTCTTTTATTGAATTAAGGACTTTATACATAATTAACTAAGGTCATTCGGTTTTAGAGTATTTGAAATAAATTACCATCCCAATTCAAAAATAATTTCATTGTGATTTTAGTTACTTCATCAATCTTTTTGTTGTGCTAGTACTTACGATCCAACTGCAAAAGCGTCACATATTCTTCCAACTTTCTCTCTTGATTCTTGCTCTATTCCCGGCTCTATTGCCAAAACCTGCACATAAAAGTCTGCTGGATTGTAATTAATGGGACAAGGAGATCCAAGCCTATGAGAAAAGTACAAGATATTTTCAATTTAAGTTTCAATATAAGATATTACAGATCAATCGAGTGGCGTGCGCAGGACAGAGTAGAAGGGGACACTACCACTCTATTGCATAGCTACTTGTGGAATTTTTTCGTTACATTTTACTCCGTACTTAACTTTTTCTGTGTTTCCTGAATACTTCACTCAAAATTAAGAAAAGTGTGTGTCAAATTTGGCTGTTTGCCCCCTTAAGTTCAAAGACCTACGCAGACCCGTGCATCAAACCAATACAATGAATAACATTATATCGTATTACTTACTGCGTGAAGAACTCTGCTGCTTGTTCCGTTTTTCCTATGAACGCTACTCTTCCCTCGGCCATCAGCATAAGCCTGTCGATCATTGCAAATATATCAGACGATGGCTGGTGAATTGTTATAATTATATTCTTTCCTTTCTCCGACATTCCTTTGAGGACCTGTACAACACTGTGAGCCATAAACGAATCCAAACCCGAAGTTGGCTCATCGCAGAGTAAAAGCGGCGGATCTGTTAAGACCTCTGATGCGAAAGCTAATCTCTTACGTTCACCACCTGAAAGGCCCTTGATCCGCCCAGTTTCGCCAATCAGAGTATTTTGGCACTTATGCAGTGAAAGTTCCAAAATGACTTGATTGACTCGATCAATCTTTTGACGATACGATAAAGACCTTGGCATTCTCAGCATGGCTTGGAATATAAGATGCTCGCGTGCAGATAAAGAACCGATGAAAAGATCATCTTGCTGAACGTAGGCACAGCGAGTTCGCATGTATCTTGCATCAACCAAGTTTCCATTCACGAGTCGAACAGTTGACGGTGAAATCTGAACACCGCGCGGTGATCGAAAGGCAAGCGCATTGAGGAGAGTTGATTTACCCGCACCAGAACTACCCATAACAGCTAAAATCTCTCCAGCACGAGCCGTACCGAAGACTGAAAAGAGGTAAAAGATAAAGATTGTTCATATTTTTAACCGTCTTTCTTAATGTCTTACCGTTCTTTAGCAACTGCTTTCGTGGAGCAGGTATTCGTTTTTTTCTGCATAATATGTCCTTAATTATTTTACTAGTTGTATTTACAAACGAGCTATTTGACGGCTGAACTTCGCCAAATACATCCAGATTGTACCATGTGTATGTTAGCTGCTCATCGTATATTTTAACTGGTGTAACCGAACCATAGTTCTTGGGTTGAATGATACGTATTGCTATGTGCTCCTGACCTGACGAACCATTGGGATGATCGTTCTGTAATGATAAATTTAGGTTTTAATATTCAATTCAATTTTTTTATTTCATTACGGCAAAAGAAAGACTAATTATTAAAGAAAAGTAGAGGAAATGTGTGGATTTAGAATGCAAGCTCTTTAGGTTTATATCTCAAGAACTATTAGTCCCATGTGAATTTCGTATGCGAAGCTTTTGTGATGAAGGAATTTGATGAGCTTAAAAATTCAAGTAAAACTAATAGCTAACACTTCGGAAACAGAGAGACTAAAGAAACTATTTGCTGTCTGTCACGCCAAGCGTAGTGTGCAAACCAGTTGCGGAAGGACAAGCAGAAGCTCGGATTTGTTAAAAACCCTCGTAGATACTTTCTTTGTGAGCTGTTTGCATGAGACAATCCCCCCACCCACTGGTGGGCAGGTGAATCTGCATACAACAGCCATTATGAAAAGCCTCTGTGCAACCAACACCCACCTTGCTATGGACAGCTACGAATGGGCAGCCACGAAGAAGGTTCACAGAGGCACACCTCTAGGGAAGTTTTATCTCCTCTCTTGGTCGCAAATACAATTTTAAATATGTTGGAGACTTGGTTGTGGTCTATGCCGATGACATCGCGAACATAGCCTTGGTTAGGTTCCCGTATACTCTTGGCCAACTTCTCGAGTATGTTCCGGGGCTTCTTAATGAGTACACCGCGAGCCTTGGCGTCAACTGCAATAAAACTGATATTAAAACATTCACGAGGAAATGCAACATTCCTGAGATAGATCTAATCTGGCTGGGTCAAGTACAATACATCAAGTACTTGGGTCTTATTCTGGGCAGCAAGCTCATCTGAAAAGTAAATCTAGAGGAAAGGTAAGCAACGCGATTTTCATCAGCAATAGGATGTTGGGTAAAATGGATGGTTTAAACGGCGATAGCAAGGCCGATCCTTGCTTACGGTTACCTGGTCTGAAGGCCAACAATAGATAAAATTACCTTAGCTCTGCTGAGTTCAGCGAATAACCGCTCTCCGTATTACAGGTGTCTTAACGATAACTATTTCGTCTGCTTTGAAAGCCGTGCTTCATCTTTCACCGCTTGACCTATTTGTTAAAAGTGCAGTTGCCACGCTCATGGAATCGGAGGACTATGAGTCAAAATCATTTGGCAACAGCAGTATTGAGCTTATTGATTCAAACGAAGATATGGAGCAACTGTCGGGGATGGGCACGAGAGGAATAAGCAAAGCACCCTTTAGCATTTACACAGACGGATCCAAAACAGCTGTAGGTGCTGCAGCATATTTCGTAGACCGCGATGTAGAAGGAACTTTCAGGCTTTGATGAGCCGCTGAACTAATATCCTTCGATGGTACTGCAGTTGCCGGGATTAATATGTTAACAGGCAGCCAACCTGCGAAAAAAACGCAGATGTCTCACACATATAACAAGCCAAGCATCAAGAGAAGAGTCAGAATTTTCTGGGTTCCCAGTCATAAGAGCATTGGTGGGAAAGAAAAAACATACGCGCTAGCTTAGCATGCGGTCAGTCTACCCCTACTTGGATCGGCAGACATCCCTATTCTTGTTCAAACAGTCAAGTGTTTCGTTGACCCCAATGTGATGCAGATTGTGGCTCGCAGATGGCAAAAAACTCCGACCAGCAATACCTACTTGAATTAACCCGGACTGACTGCAAACGGCTGTTAAGAAACTGCGACTCCTAACCAGTCAGTGAAAATTGAGGGAAGTGTCAGGAGCCGGGAGTGTCAGAGCCAAATCAGCATATTAAAAAGTGAGACAGCGCAAGTTCGGTGAGCCCTAAACGTATGGGGCCCTCGATGGCCACTTGGACTAAACCTTTTTAAAATCCAGGTGTTCTGATGTGGTATAGCTATGGGCCAATATGTATCTATGTATATGCGTGACTTTGTGTCGGCCAGGGAAACCTAACCTGATCTAGTAGCTAACAAGATATTTAAGGAGAACTTGATTTTTTGCGCACATGAATTCGCAATGTACTTTACGCATTGTGCTTTTCGTCCCACAAAAAAAAACTTGTTTGACAAAACCACTGTTTTTGTCTAAAATTTCTGGATCTAATATCAAAATCACTTCGCAGTGTAATTCGCTCGATTTAAAAGACTCACTTTTCAGTCTTACCACAGGGAATATGAGTCCTACGGGTACTTCCAGAATGAACGATTGCATCCTTCTAGGCTGTTCTGAACTTCTAGCATCTTATGGGAATTTGTTTACCCTTATATGCTTCTTGTCCTGGCTACTAAGGCTTTCTTCTTCTACATGGAATTTTCAGTTTTATTATTACAGTGAAATACATTGGAATATTGTGTATAGGGATAGTTTGAGTCGATACTTCTCGATGCTTCTCGATATTTCTGGCATCGATAGAGTGAAAGACGATTTACGTTGATGCAGTACACATAACGAAATCAATGAAACATAATAAATCTTTCTTCGACGTTGCAAACTAAAATTAATCATAATACATACATATGTACGTAGCTATGTATCTGTAAATTGTGGTTCGAAGCTCGTGTTTTTTGTAGAGATAACGGTTGTTTTTTTAAACATTCTATATTGAAATGAGTCACCCAATTGTGAAATAATTTTTCGAAATCCGAAAGACGAATCACACAGAAGAGAAAGAATGCTGATTCAACTGAAATGTTTCATGATGAAATAAGGCACAAATGCTTTGAGCCGCACGCGTATACATATTATAAAACTGAGTGCTTTCGCGAAAAGAGCAAGATACACATTACGAACTTTGTGCAACTTAGACTTGATAGCCCACACGAGTTGAGCCACCACGAATATGTTTAAGGCCGAGCAATTCTAATGATAACATTCTCTAACCCTGCTAGTAACAAATAAAGATGCTATGGAAGCAGCTCAGTTTGATTTATGTGGTATGATCAATTTTAAACTTTGTTTATCACTTCTACGATTGTGCTGAGCCCCTTCATTGAAACTATTCGAAATGAATAAGTACAGATAATGCTCTCTACAATATTGAATCGCACGTGCTGCAAGTTCATTTAATAAGATGCTGAGCAGGAGGTAATGCGATGATAGTAACGCGAATATTTTGTATATTGAATCTATCTTACGAATAGATAACATGCTTAAGATGCATGAATACCAATGCATAATAAATTATGTTGATGATGTGTGCTTGTCAGATATGAGGCGACTGACTTTAAACATGCTTTAAGATGTGTAATTAGCTGTATTTGTTGCAATTGCGTATGCATGTACATACATATTAGGTTCCTCTAGAAAATTATTGCACCAGTGCATCGATTGTAGTTTTAAATTTTAATTCGAGAATTAAAAATCTATAAAATATTGGCAACTTTCAGAATCAAATCGATTGAAAATAGAACCCAATCAATAAAAAGTGCAAAAATAGGTTACATTTGACGATTTTCAATAACTTTTTCTTTCGAAATTAAATTATTTACGAAATTTCTTTCAACTACACCTACAACCATTAATCGAAGAAATGTTTATTTTAATTACCATCTATGTAAAGCATATAGTCTACGCAAAAAACTTAGTCGGTTTTTGCTTTTATCACTAACTCGTCCCAAGTATGAAGCGGTGGCTAAGGTAAAGAAACACGTTTTTGCTTCCACCATTCAGTTCCAGGCTTAAAATATACAGATTGATACAAACCAGCAACAAAGCTGAATGTTTTACCAATGCAAAGATAACTATGCTGCACTACAAAAAATATCAAACATTTCTTCTTTGTCGGTTCGATAGAGAAACATTACTTTAGATTTTTTCTTTCTGCCCAAAAATTGTTTTGCTATCGGGTCCAGAATCTGATGCACGCGTGTCATTATTTTTGATAATATTTTGCGGGGTCATAACTTTCCTTTCGTTCCTATTTCAGCCTAATAAGTAAATTTGCAAAGGCAAGAAATTAATAGCAGCGTCTTTGATAAGTACACAAGCGATGAAATTAATCGCAGCGTCTTCGATAAGTACACAGGCGATGATGCAACTTGGTGGTTTGGGTAACGAAATCGACCATGTATTAATATGATAGAATCTGCGTATGCTATCACCAAGTTAACATGTTACTTTTTACATCAAACTAATGGCTCTTAAATACTGTTTGAACTACTTTCTCTCATCAATATTCTGAAGAGTTAAGGGTGACCTTTGCTTAAGAACTATAGGAAGTATTAGTTTCCTTTTCAGTCTTAAATTTCTCTATAAAATATTTATCAGTTATCACTACATACTTTTTCAGTACATACAATCTAGATAAAACCTATCAGCAAAACTTGCAGTGATTTTACAGCCGCGAAGACCTAATAAAATAATAAACCAGGGTGAGGATTGAAAGATGCTCCGCTAATGCGGCCAAGGGGCCTCCATGTCCATTTGTGATGTACCCTGCTTCAGGCTAATATTTTTTTCTGAATTGTTTTTGGTTTCCATCATACTTGTGGTAGACTCTCTTCTGGACTTCGGTTTAGTTAAGATGCCTTTCCATTCTCCAACTCACTGTACATTGCCACAAATAGCACCCAAGGTGGGGTCATTTGAAGCGATTTTACAGCCGCGTAAAGGTGGCAAAATAGTAAATCAGCATCCGTCAGGTTTGGACTGAAGAGTGCTCCGTTAATGCGGGTTAAAGATCGACGGTAATTTATAAAGGGTTGTTTTTGCTTCTATGATGGTTTGCCATCACACTTTCGTCAGGAGGATTATTAGTGTATATAATTAGTTTTGATAACGAAGTTTATTTATTGTGAATTAGCAAGTATGATTGAAAACTGCACTGGCAATCTCGCGATACATAAAATTAAATTATTTCATGTCATTCGGTCAGTTTCAATCCAGTGAATGAGAATTTTGCCAACTTGCCCGATAAAAAAATTTAAAATTGTTTGGAGTTCTCAAATTTAAAGCTTTCATAACCATAAAAAAGCTCTTACTTCTTCAGTGTCACTTAATTTAGTAACTTCTATCAAGAACTTATCTGCTGAATATTGTATACTGCGTATTTGGAGGAGTTTGAGTAAGGTTTGATTTATTAGAAGACAAATAATTATCTTCAGTCAGCCTAATTGATGCCAATGCATTCTAATTCAGTCTAATTGATGTCATTCCAGTTTTTGAGGAAGAACTGAACGAAAAATATTCTAGCACACCAGAACCGCTAGCAGTATCGAAATCGTGCAAATTTTGAGTGAATATTCTGTTAGACTTATTACAGCCTGTCTGTTTCGATGGCTATATACCGCTTTGATCACAAGAATTCATTGAAATTTATAGGGTGGACAGGTTTTCAGGGTCACCCATTGCTTGACTTTGAAAATTTAGGAGAGTCAAACACTTGCTGCATATATTTAATATTGGTTGCTTAGGTTACGAAACTTTGTAAACAGCATATCCTGTAACATAAACGAAGAAAATGTTCAGTGCTTGCAATACTTTGCCAGTACAGCAACTCTAAGTCTACCACAACTGCTTCCCGTTGAAATCAACCTACCATATGAATTTCGTTTTCATCCGGTGACTTCATCTAAAGAAATATGTTTGGATTCGCCATCTGAAAAATTTCCAGATTTTGGAAAATTGAAACATTGTTTACTTATTTTCATTGTAGATTTTCGGCATACGAATAGTTAACGATAGCATTTATTGATTCGATAGTGACAAAAACGCTGCTTCCCGTCGAAGTCAAATTTGTAAATTTTTTATGCGAATTTTGTTTTGATTCGATGACTGCGTTGGAAGTTACAGGGGTATAAAGAAGTTTAGCGTTACCACTCTCAAACGTTTTCGAGTTTACGATATCTTAATATTTGTTGTTAATTGTTACTGCAAGATAATTTTATGATTAAATCGCTTGCTTAAGATATGGCAAAAAATACAAAAACAACCACAGCTCGCAAACCTATCATGATTTTTCGACTAGATTCCTACTGAATATTACCCACAATCAGGTCCATTTACCATATGAATTTTGTTTTGATTGCATGGCTGCAGTGGTAGTTATGGGACAAAAGGCTTTATTTTGCTGAGCATATTTTCAAATTCAAAACACTAAAATTACCGTAGCTGGCAGGTCCAACCTAATTTTCATCCGAATTTCTACCAAATTTGTCTTAGAGTCAGGTTCAGCTACTGTGTGTATATTGTAATTACGTCAAAATTTGGTGACTGAATCAGAATTTATAGGGCAAAAAGTATACTTTTTTCTAAGTGGTTTTTCAGGATGGCACCACTGGCACAGGATTGCCCAGATTTCAAAATGGCTATTAGAATGTTTCGCAGATTATTTTGTCAATGAATCTGTACACTTTTCTATTTGAGTCTGTAACGTTTACAAAACAGTTAATTCATTCTTTCATAGCGCCGAAGGTATCTAATTTAACCAAATGCCGCCTCGTATTCTCTAGCATATGGGTTCAAGTAATGCACTACATAATCTTAATCTCTTTACTTCACAGTTCTCGTTGATGTATCTCGGAAGTGAAGTACAAAGTAATCACACCACGTTGTGGCCACTATTCAATAAGATTAAGTTCCGCTAACTTCTTGCAAATCAACAAAACCGCATCTAGATTCGTTCAATATCGTGTGGTAACAAATCTAACATGCATATTTGTGATGATATTTTTTAAAACCAGCTAGCCAGTAAGTTAAATGTTTATGCATACGGGTTCACATGCGTATGCATACTTTAGAAGAAGATCGGTATAGGAATGATTTCCTGTGACCTAATTTACATCGCTTTGCATTTACCTAATTTACATCACATAATCGGTCTCTGGAGAGAAAAAAGTATGGGCTTTAAATTTTTTTTAGATTCAAAACCATTTCGCAAATTTGCTATGAAGCTTTTATTTTTTCGGCAAGTTGGCCCTTTCTACATTGCAGTAAGGAAACATCAAAATATAAACTGAAGATTTATAATGCCAGTAATATACGCAAAATTTGGGAGAAAAAACTTTGATGTAATCAATATGATAAATAAAGCTTGAGTAGCCTAGTGGGTAGAGCACTGGCTTCTTGCGTGTGGGGTCCCTGGTTCGAATCCAGGTTCGGACGAGGGTCCGCGCACCAAGCTTTGAGTTCACCTAGCTCTGATTAGGTACCTGATTTAAATCAGGGGTAAAGTGAGTCGTGGGACTAATCACTCCACACTCGTATTCACAATGATTAACAAAAGTGTAATGAAGCTCTCTACCAGCTTCAACCCCTAGACCCGTTCGAGGGTTGTCGTGGGATTACTTTTCTTTAATATGATAAATATCGGGACAATATTAAATTTCCATTTCTGATGCTCGGAAGCTTCTTTTGGCAGATAAAGCTACTTTTTTGTTATTGTAAAGGGCGTTTTTAAGAACAATAAATATCTTTTAAAAGTATTTTTTAAAAGTATTTATTTTAAGGAATTAAGTTTGATTAAAAAGTATTAATTCAATGTAAATTAAATTTTTCGGGCATTAGGCTCTCTTCTGCAATTCTACTGCACTGAATATTGACTTTCAGACACCAGACTTTTTATAGCCATCGACTGGCGTCGAATCGGCGATATAATATTGAAAGTCAATGTTTTGGGCAGTATGGCTCATGATTCAATGTGGTCCATGTTTATGAACAAATAATCACTGACGTTGATAATTAACGCTGACCATTGTCACGTGACCTCCAGTTTAATTTTTGAAAAAAAAAAATAAGCCAGCGTGAAGAGCACAGTACACAGTGCGCTATTTTAGGAGTACTTGAGCCTCATAAGTCTTTAAGTCATAAGGCTTACATAAATGGCTATTTTGGTTGTTTATAGATCCATTGTGTCAAAAATCAGCCTTGTCACTAAACAGGATCTTTCGATATTTCACTTTTTCCGCTTCTATTCATTTGTTCTTGTAAAAAACTCTTCATCATAATTTGCCCAGCATGTTGAACACAATAGCCAAAAAATATCAAAAATAACTTAACGGTTTGATAGCAGTCTCTATTGCAAGAAGTACAGTCTGAAATGTGATACTATTTCCTAAATCAAATGATTACATTAATCATGAATTACATCAACATATTAATGCAACGAAATATATTATCAACCGAGTGTCATCATCTCAATGAATGTAATCAATCATACTATTATTTACAAATCAAAATAAATTTTGAAAAAATCGATTGAAAATAAATTCAATGTAAATGAATTAACATCAGAAGCGGACCGCCTATCACGATACTACTGTAGTTATTAAAATATTTATTCTACTTCCGAATGCAAAGCACCTTATCGCGTACATTATTGATGTTTTATTGCAAAATAAAACAGAAAACAATCGTAACTAGACTTGCATAATATTCATCGCACGTTGATGTCAATTGTTATCAGTACGAGTCATTTAATTTATCAATCAATATTCATGTTAGTATATTGCATTATCATGTTTAATGATATGCATGCGTAAAATATATAAAGCGAGGAAAAATTAAGACAAAAATATTTTAAAATTGCAATGCTCATGCTATGAAATGTTGTACTTTGATATACAGATCCGTTTACTGTTAGCCGTTTAGGAAATTTGTCGGCTGATTACGGACCGTTGATCTTTCACTGAGTTTTTTTTTCGGTGATTGCTTATTTAAGTTTTTATAAGTACCCGCTTGTATTTGAAAAGCAATAAATTAGTATTATTTTTATTAAAGTCAAAGGTCATTTGCGATTCTCGGTCATTTTTTTAATTTGGTAATCACGTTGATATGCTTTGGAATTTGTTGTTGGCGGTGCTGGTAAATATTTGCACCAGTGTGACGAACAAATTGAAAAGTCTAGAATAAATTAGTCGTTAGAATCTTAAAATGATGTTGAGCTTGAGAAAAAGAAAAATTCTGTTGTTTTCAATTCTTTCAAGTTTTCTGTCTTCTTCACTTCTTTTTGATACAATGTATGGTGATGCTTTGATTATCAAAGCGTGTAATAATTGCTACATGTATTGTTTTCCTACAATAGTTTTAACAGCAGCCACTGCGCAATTGGCGTGGCGCCTGCTATCAATGAGAAAATGTAATATAGAATTCCAAAATGACAAAAGAAAATGAATAAAATGAAATCAACAAAATAATTAGTGTCATGTTGTTTCTTATTTATTTTGATTTGAACGAGTGTTATAATGTACAACAACCGTTCTTGATTTTTGAATCTAGTGGCTACATTGTGTTAGTTTAGTGGACCTTATTCAAGTTCTCAAACAATTGTTCATTCACTGCTAAAAATATTTATTAACCTTCGGCATACAATGTCGGGTTATTTCAACCTCATGACTTTCAAAATGCATTAAATATTAACACAACCAAATAAGTTAAATTTCACAGTAGCTGGCGGTTAAATATTGGCACGTCAATTGACAGTGCGGGAAAAGTATTGCGCAAGTTATGCGTTTGTGTGTGTGTTTTTGCAATCAAAAAATAAACATTATTTTCACATTGCATGCCGAAGGTTAATCCTTTACAAGCAGTCTATAAGATAGACTCTACTATATTTTCGTCAAAAGTGTGTTTAAACCTGTAGCATTTTAAACTGCACGTACGTTAGCTCTCTATGAAGAACAATAAGTTATGACGAATTGGCCGCCCAGTTTTGATAAATTGTGAGGAAAGTATTTCAACTTCCTTTCACTTTACAAAGGTTGAATCAGAACCTGAATGTTATTTCTTCAGAAAAACAATTTTTGTTAAATTTGTTACAGTTGATTCTTTACATAATTAAAATAATTTCAATTTTTTAGCCATCACTGGGTCAAGCCATTAATTTATCACAAATTCATATTTATACTCAAGACACTGATATTTATATTCAAGCTCCTCACACGAAGGCTTAGAGTAGCTTCGAATACAAACATTTGAGATTTTTTAAACGTATTACAAATTGCACTTACTTTGAAATTTCATGCGATTATTTTCGCAAAATCCTGCTAGTATTCATGGAAAGTTTTAGCATCTCCTAAAAAAGGGGCCCGGTAGCTCTGCTCGCTAAGGCGTCAGGCCGAAAAGCGGCGTGCTACGGGGCCTGCGGGTTCGAATCCTGCCAGTGCCATGGCTGTAAGTGTGAATGCTTGTGATTGTCTACGAGGGTGGCAAATGGGCCCAAACTGGTGGCCTAATGCTGGCCGCGCTCCCAGCAGCCCTCTTCACTAACCTAACCTAACGTAGCATCTCCTAAAGAAATGGTGTTCAGGCTTCCTCTCATCCCAATTAGTGCCACAAAGAAAACATTTGCTGATTTTTCTATTTTCTGTTGCGGATCACGCAGTTTTTTGATAATTTCGATAATTCTTATATCCTTTTTAATTTATATCTGTATTCTTTCGCTTACTTTTGCTAAAATTTGATGAAAAATTCCAAAATGAGCGAAATTTTCGCGAACACAAAAAGCTGTTATTTGCTAATATTAACTTAAAGTACATGACTCGCCTTATTCCAATTCACTTACTTTACTTGCGACAAAAGCTAAACACTGAAGGTGTTGAGGGATAGAATAAATATTGGGAACACCGGAACCTATTTTGTTCAAAAATTGTTCCCCGTTTTAAAGATACGACAAAAGTGTTTAGTTTCTAATTGGTGGAGCCAAAAATATCGTATAAAATTACCAACTATTTCAATGTAAATTTACAAAATTTTCCATAATATATTCTAAACAAGATGAAAGCGATAATAACTCATACAGAAAAGACTTAATTTATGTTGGTCATGCTCAGCTTATTATACCATTATAAATTACATGACTTAATTTATAATGTATGTCCCTTGCAAGAAAAAATAAATAGATCTTAGTTGATTACTTAGCACCGAGCTCCACCGAGTGACATTCAGACTCCCTAGACTTCATGTTGACTCCTCTTAGAACTCAATAGAGTGATAAAATACATAATTTTCTCTAAGAAGTTTTTGTAAATAATTTCCAATCAGCAAAACACAAGCTATGGGTCATGGTTGAGTTGATAAATTCACTTCAGCTATCTTCGTCGCTAACCGCTACTATGAATACTTTCCACTTATTAGTTAGACCCTTAAACATTTTTAGTCCTGCTGAAATCAGAATGCACCATAAGTAACAGAGTTTTTTTTATTTATTCTCGAAGCGATAAACAAGCAAAGATTAGTCGTCCGCTCAAGGGAAATCCACTTCTATTCTTATCGTTTGCCGTGAAGAGGTTAACATTTGAACTAATACCCCAACATTTAAATGGTGACGGGGCTCATTTATCTCATGTCGTCCGAAAAGTAGGTTTCCATAGTACGAAAATGCATTGCAGTAATCGTGCAAAGCAAAGAAATAATCGTGTTAGACAAAAAACGGTGATTTATTTGGATCCAAATAATGTGTTTTATCTTTAAACAGAAACTGGGAAAAATGTAAGCTAAAATTGATAGTCTGTTTGTTCATTATGTGGAAGTGTTAGTGCATCTGGATTCGTGAGCGAGAATATGTTAAATTAGTTTTAGTAGTATATTTGGCCAATAGCATTTCTTGAAAGGCTAAGGATGTTTTAATTATATAAGAGTGAATTTCGATTTAAATCGACCGAAACATTTTTTGAAGCTTTTAAGCTTTCCACACGAAGCTTACATTTTATACTTAATTTGGTAAATTGTAGATTTCAAATTATTCATTGATTTTTCTGCATTCAATGTTGTTTATTTTAGTTCGATGTAAATTAACGTAGATTCAATTGTAGCTGTAATCGAAACTTTGTTACGAACTTATTTTCCAATCTACCATGTGTATATTGACCTGTATCGAGTTTCTTAGTGAAAAATTTATCTCGAATGAATGCAATATCTATAGACTGTGAAGAAATATCGATAGACCTCGAAGGAATGTGATATTCAATGAATGAAACTATAAAGAAATAGAAAAAACGGTGGTGTACATGCATTCCTTGCTGTACTTTAACTATATTTTGCAGAAGAAAAATGAACTGTGCTTACACTGAAAGAAAAACTCTTGGTTGATTCAACTATTTTTAATAGTATTGCAACGATTCATTCAAAATCGTTAAACGAACTACGGAAAATAGTTATTTTTACTATGTTAATATAGTTAATTTAACGATATAAAAGTAGTTGGTTCTGGTTATACAAAAAATATCACAACGTTCATGAAATCAACTGTTTTAATGGTTTCATAACCACGAAGAACAGTTGATAAATAGAAAAATATTCATCAATTCACTCAAAACTTCAACGTTTCGAATTATCAACAGTTTTTATGGTACTTAAACTACTTCGCAATAGTTGATTTCAGCAAACGTAATTTGGAATTATTCTACGCAAAGTAGAATGGTTTCAACATTTGGACGTTTTTCATGCTTCGAATGAAATTGTTTATCAACTACGCGTCATGGTGCATAAAAGTAATCAACGATTTTCTTATGGTTGTTTTAACTATAGCCCTAGTTGATGCAAAAACAACTAAGGCAAACTATTGATTTTTCATACTCCTCATACTCATGCTCCTATTCTATCATAGAAGTTTCATATGATACATGGCAAAATTGTGTTCGGTTTGCTGTTCGATATAATTCATATGCATGTTATGCAGTGAAGCCTTTATATTACCTTGTACGACGCTATTTTGTTCACAATACAGCGTTTTCCGCTGTGGCATAGCATTGGGCTGCGGCAAAGCGCAGTCAAAAAATTAGAATGCACTGTTTTGTATGGTAACGCGCACAATAGCTGCGGCCGAATTTGCGGTAGCGGCAGAATTTGCCAAATATCTAATTTTGCCGCACCGCTAGCGGTGATACCTATCATAGGTTGGCATCACCTTTAGGTTGAATTAAATCTGTTTGAATTAGGTTGAATGGTCTGGTGGAATAGACAAGCGATGGCTGATGTGTGTTGTGATAAGCCAACCTAATCCTCGCACAACAGCATTTAGCAATACAAAAGAAAAAAAAATGAATTTGGTTGCCTTGGTTGCATTGACAGCGGCATTGTCGGTGCATTGTGATTCACCAAATTCAACTGCGGCATTCACGCCTCCCCTGCCTATATTTCGTAATATGTATGGGAAAAAAGTAAGCAACCACAAACAATGGTTGGAATACCATTGTTTGTGGTTGCTTACTTTTTTTGCACCACGGACGTTGTTTATCAACCACGCGTCATGGTGCATAAAAGTAATCAACTATTTTTTTATGGTTGTTTTAACTATAGCCCGTAGTTGACGCAAAAACAACTAAGGAAAATTGTTGGTTTTACCAAGATTTTTCTTTCAGTGTAGCAATACAATCAAACTGATGCTATGGAGGAATATGTAGGGAATATACAGGAGGCCAATATGCGAGAAAAAGAGAATAATATGAGCTATCGAGATGAATATATTTGTTGACAGTATGATTTTACTATCAGACCAAATAATATCCGTCAATTTAGTATTGGATGGACTATTGTACTGAAACGTTGTAAACAAAATTTTCTTTCGTATATTTACCACGGAAATCTTATTCCGTCTTTACGTCTATGATGCACCAGTTTTTGTAGACGGCGCAATATGCAGATAATGTAGTTTGCATAACATTATTCACTTATTTGAAACGGACTATATGTCGCAAAATCTTGCTTAGATAGGTAAATGTGCTTAAAGGCTATCTTAACTTCAGGGCACGCCACCTAACATGGAGGCGTGGATAAGAATTATAAAAGATGTTGGGATTTTGCTAAAAAAAAATTGTTTCTATTTCGATGAATACCCTCATAAGTTTTTTATGTGAAAGTTGGATAGTGTTGTGGAATGGCTAGTTTTGAATTCAGTACAATTATGCGCATCCTAGCATGTATACTACAGATATGATCATGAATTAAAGCTGTTTAGGGAACTTAGCAACAATTCATGCACTAATAGAGCAGTATTAGTCCACTGAAATAAAACTCCACTTCCGGCCGATATCATCAACTCGGTTGATAGTTATATTTTCGGTTATGTTAGATGATCAGCAAATCAAATCGAACATGTCAGAATGCAACAGTAACTCGAATTAAACAAAAACGCTGCATAAGTTCGTGATCAAAGAGAACTTCGATGGTCGCTTATTCCACAGAATCGAGAATGAAATCGTCCAGCAGGTGAACAAAGAAAAAGCAGGAAAAAGCATGAACTTCTGATATAGTAAACTAATGCCTGGTATATTTGCTGGACACATTTAACCATCTGCCACCTAGTATGCAAGGTTGATGCACAAAAAGCTAATGCTGGTCAAGGGCAATGCCATAATTTTCAAAGATTCGGTTACTCTTCTAATGAATGTCATGCACAGGCTTAGTGTGTCAGATATGACGTCTTTCACAATCATAAATCTTGCACCAAACTTCCTGAACAGAAGCTAAAGTGTGTTAACTGTGGAGGTGAGCATCCCGCAAGCTACGAAGCGTGCCGGAAAAATCCCAAAAATATTAAAATGTCATTTGCTCAGGTGGTCCGACCCAATTCCAATCCTCTACAGTGCGTTTGCGGACTCAAAATCCCTGAAAGAAATCACCTCTTCAAACAATTGAATGAAAGAAAAATTCAGAAAATATTCAAAAGAACAGAGTCCAAAAAGAGCAATGGGAGCATTTCATGCGCAGTTTTGATCCTGAAAGTGGTTCATTATGGATGCTGTCCAAATATTTCAGAATGATAAACAAGCCGATCATGCCTCCGATTTCTGCAGTTACTGGACCAAAGTATAGTACACCAGACAAAGTAAAGCTTTTGTTGATACTTTACAGTTCTAATCTCAAAAGAACAACGGCTTAGATGACGATGTTGAAAGGGAAGATCGTATTGAATAGACTGCATCAAAATATTGTACTCGACAGAGAACAGAGAGGAAATATAATACCTACAACATCTCGGGAGCAAGTAAAACTCTTGATGAAAAATATCAACAAATTATCGTTATCCCCAAGCCCGGCAAAGACATAGCTTTTCCGCAAAATTGGTAATCCGGTCGCATACTTTCATCCATAGCCAAACTTGCAGAACACATTTTCTCTCCCGGCTTAGAGAGATTGTCACTCAAAATAACTGATTGCTCCTAGAAAAGTGTGGGTTTAAATGGCAGCAGTCTACTGTGTTTCAATTTACCGCATAGTGTACACATAAAACCAGGCTTAAACAAAAGAGAATCTTCAGGGCTAGTCACGTTCGATATTGCAAAGGCATTCGATAAAGTTTGGCACGCTGGGCCTGCTATCAAACTAATTGACCAGTTCATTGGATATTTTCTACAAAACAGAGCTTTTCAAGCTAATATAGACAATCACTACTTTTCCATGCGTGCCATAGCAGCCGGAGTACTCCAAGGGTATCTCTTGTCACCCATTTTGTACAACTTTTACACAACTGGTATTCACACCTCTAACAAAGTAAATATATCACTATTTGCTGACGATACGTGTATATTTCTTACGATAGAAGATAAAGCTTAGCACTGAAAAAACCCAAGTGATCTCTATTACCTACAAAAGACAATAGACACCACGGCAACTAATTGCCGAGGACCAGATCTTAGAATGGCAAAGGATTGCGAAATATTTAGGTCGAACATTTAATAACAAACAGCACATATACACAAGAAATGCGCAACCTTAAATAATTCCATCAGCGCCCTCTACCCTCTTTTAAAATCATCTCATCTGAGCACCACAAATAAGGCGCTGCTCTACAAGCAAGTTTTGAGACTTCAACTGATCTACAGCTGGGCAGCTTTTGGACAAATTTCTAAAATTGATGGAAAAACTACAAGCATGCCAAAATATTGCACTTCACAAGGTTTTCAGAATTCCTTGGTGCGTAAGGAACTCCTACATACACAATATACAGAGCACTCAATTTGTTTGATACAATTCGCAGACACCCTAACTACACCAGTATTGCGAGTTTCAGAGTCTGAGTGCAAACTGCTCACAACCAAAAGTGGAGTAAGGGTGCAACATCTGCAATAATCAAAATTTAGTATTCCCAATCAACAGGGAATTTGGATATTCAGCATGTTCCTTGACACTCGTATTCTTTTTAGGCCATTATTAAGAATATATAGTAATTTTAGTTATGATGGAGATTTTGAATGAAAAAATGTACTTAAATTCGTCACCACCTGTGGCGAATGACATGAAGTGTGTTTTTGAATTAAAATAATTTTTTCGAAATATTCTGAAGAAAAAAAACTAATTCGGACTTTGCATCAAAAAAATACAAAAAATACTGTGACCAGAGTAATCTATTTGCTGGTACATGGAAGTAAAAGCTTCGAACAATATTTTTTACTAAAACAATAATCACTGATACGCATATATTTTCAAAGTATTCTATTTTTTCCCCAGGAATATGGAAAGTTTTGAATTTAACTTGTATTAAATATGAACAATTTTTAGATCCCGTTTTTTTTTGTTGGATCAACAATACTTACTCCACTCTGCTGCGTATCATTATAAGTTTTTTTCAGAGTTTACATTCAAGTCTACGATCATTGCTTTAGAACTTAATATTTGAATCAGCCTCAATCACATTGAAATAACAGTAGTTGAAATAAATAAATGATATTGTTGTTATTCAAATACGTCACATCAAAAAATTAATAAGTATAGACCAATGTACGAAAATCTTCGACCTATTTAGAAAATATTTTATATTTGACGAAAAGCAAAAAAAAATATTACTAGGACTACTGCAATAATTAACCGTAACAAAAAACCACAGAACGAATACAAAATGTAATATGCCCCTATCAATTTCACATTTTAATGAGATTAACGCTATGCAGCAGAGCTATTTGTGTCTTTCTTGTACGAATCACCATATTCAAGCATCAAGTTATTATGTTGTGCGAGAAGAGGGAAGAATAGTTCAAAGAAAAAAAGTTTAGTAGAAAACAAAGAATATTTCGACTAAAATGTAAATGCTAACCATAAACTGAAATTAAAGGTTTGGTGCATAATCAATTATGGGTTTGTGCAGAATATTGATACTTGATTTATTATTATATCAGATAAGGCGGAAAGCTGGTATCTTTATGGGGGGAGCAGTAATTAAAGGGAGAGAAATTATTTATACTGTAGTAATGCATAATATGATTAATTGTACTTACTTTACAAATTTCAAGATAACTTTTTCTAACTTACGCTTTGATTTAAACGATTGGAGTTCCATATGGACTCACATATGTATACTTTGATTTATCTTTCCATCTGCTTGTAGCACTATATATGTATGTGAACAGTGGGCGCTAGTGAAGTGAGTTCAGAACAGCACTTCAAGAATGATCAAGTGTTGCCCAAAATTAAATCATTAAACTTTGACCAAAACCATCATTTAAAGTTTCCAAAAAACACCCACTATTTTCACATCTCCAAACTAAACAAAACGTAAAGTAAAGCTACCCCATTAGAACCCTTATAGGCTCTGATGGTTATAGTCGACAGAGAATTCATTCAAAGTCAATGCGCACGAGTATGGAATCATAAGTTTCACGCCCCACTTGACCCCTAATTTGACTCAGGTATCGACTTACAACTAAATTAACCTAAAGCCTATTGTTGGACCACAGCTAGACTCCAACTGGATACCACATACGTTAGCAGTTGGTGCGTTATCCACTTGGCTGCGCAAATTTCTAAACAAGACACATTTTGGCGAAAAATTATCCAACTATAACGCCCAAGTAATTTGAATCCTATCTTGACTTTCATTCTATTCATTCTAGCTTTATTTAGATTATAGTCACAATGAATGTGTCGAAACAAATCTTTAGTCAGTTTTGCGTATTGAGCCCTTGCAAAGACGCTTGTAGAAAACACTCAATCTACAAAAAATAAGCTTAATCCCGATCTGTGTACTATCACTCATAACGGAGTGTTACGATGGTCGATTATACTGTTGATGATGTTCTATATATTGTAACATATTCAATTATATATCCACTTCTTTGATTTTTTGATCACTTTACAATTCATCTGCAAGAGTGTCCTACTTACATTATCTATATTTCCAAAAGAACTACTCCTGAGGAGCTCTTCACGATCATCACTTCCAATGGTCATATTGGTGTCACTAAACTTTGAAATAGCACATAAAACTCTTTTTTTTAAACTCTCTCAAAACGTAACATCTTTAACACCTCTCACACATCACTTCGAAACCGATTCGATGAGCACCAACCACCAACATTTAATTTCACAGTTACACGTCCTTGAATCACTGCATCTTAACGCCCGAACAGTATTAGGTATATGCGAATCGTGTCGATGATTCCTCGATACTGAAATACAAGATGCATCTAAAGTGTGATTGTCAAATGCAGTTCATGTACAAATGATACTCTGAGGCGTCTAACTGATACTGCTTCAACCGCGTTGTCTACGGACGAAGATTGCGATAAGACCAAGACGGGAATCGTGGCACGGGCACACGGAAATTATCACTGGGTGTAATTTGATTCCCGAGCGTATTTCTATTTCTGCATATACTCCGCCTGTACATATTTTTAATTTAATTCACAGTATCTATACTTTAGAAGTGCCGGGACTGTTCACGTATTTCTTTCATTCTGGAGTAGTATTAACATTGATTGCTTCAGTGAAGTTTGTTAGAGGTGCTGAATTCATAGAGAAAAGCGGGGATACAATATTGAAAGCATTTAATGAACATTGAACTTCCTCATGTATTACAACGAATGCAAATTACTTTAGACTATGAAATTATGTTCCATGACAATAGCCGTAATACGTTCGAAAATAGCTAATAGTAACATGGTTTTCCCTACATATTCCTCAATCTCCATGACTATTTGCCGCACATCTTCTTTGACTTGGCGCCTGTATACGAAACAATACGCTAGTTGCGAAAGCGCTGTGAGTACCTTGTGCATTATTTTGGCTTCTTTCTGCAAATTGTAAGGAAGGGCCTCCATAGCGTCCCAGCAACCGAGTGTTGGATGTGAATGACTTCGAAACCTAGGGGAGAAAGTGCAGACCTAGAGACTTTGTTCAATGTGTATCAGTTACACTGTTGTAGAAATCGAACTATCAGATAAACTTACTTCCCGAAGTATGGATTGATAACTTATCTGAAACAAGTTGACTGGACGCAAAATAAATACCAAGCAGAGAATTTAGAAATATGTTGAACTAATTAGCATTGTAGGAATAATTTCTTTGTTTTCACTTAATTCATTGCATTTCTGATTGAATACAGCGATTATTAGTTTGGAAAAGAGTTCTCGTCATTAAATCGTGCAGGCATCTCATTTACGGTAACATTGTTGGCTGGAAAGAGGTGATAGTTACCTGCACGCAGTTACTTACATTTTATTGTATACTAAAACCAAGATTTACGCTGTTTTCTGCGCGCAATTTTTTGTAAGCAAGTAAAAAATGAACCAGGAAAACTTAGTCAATTAGGCAATGATACAGTTTAACGTGAGTGGCTGCATGCAATCGTGAGGATGTGGTGGCCGAGAAGAGGTGTCTTTACATTCAAAACGTTCATGAGACCTAAACATCTTTGTCTCCAAAGCAGGTAATTTAATATTTTTCTCAAAAATGTTTTCTAGAAAGATCAATTTGGAAAAATGTCCATAGTGGCCTTCTAGTGCTATTTACAATCGGTAGAACTTGGCATTGGAAATTGAGTTGTTTTTGTATTTGGGATGAAAATTAAGCAGACACTTTTTCGGATTTTTTCTCCGGAAACAGCTTACCGCTTCTATTTTAGTAGAGCTACATGTAAATAATGTAACTGATAAATCGATTTTTTGCTCTTGTTTGAAATGAAAATAGAATATATCCTGTTTTTTGGAATTGGCCTCGTGTAGATATATGGGGGTAAGAGAAAAGAAAATTGTTTACTCTCCCGCTTATCTATATTGATTAAATGAAAAAAACAAGAATGAACGTTTCATTAATAGTCACATAAATTAGATATAAACAACATTAAATTAGACATAAACAACATAAAATTTAACAACGTTTCATTCCAAAATATAACAAAGATATCGAGTTGCTAGGTCAAAATCGAAGAAAATCTTCTTATATGTAAGAAGGTTTGGGAAAATTTGTCCTCTAAAAAATTGTATAATAATTGTTTTCTTATTGAGAACTTCAAAATACTACTCTATTTGACTAAACGATTTACTGGAGAATTTTCGTTTGAATTTGCATAAATTAGAAACCAGATCATTTTCGTTTGAAAATCTTATCAGGTAAAGTTTATCAAAAATTAATTAAACACCCAGTTTTGGGATAAGTTGGGTATGAATTTTGGTACTTAACCTGTCTTTACCTTACTCAAAAGGGCTTTCTATTGTAGCAGTAGTGTGCCTTTAATTGTGTAATGATTGGAAATCGAATAATTTTAAGCATAAACAAAAATATCCAGGAATTAATAACCTATTATCAAATGATTCAGATAATAATATGGACGTGAAGGAACAAATAGACAGTAGTATAACCCATATTGTATACAGTATGTTTGGAAAAGATGTCTAAAAATTTAATGAGGATAGTAATTCTTAAGTAATCAGTTTTGTTGACCATGTAGTAGTCCAATATCCTTTCCATGCTCGGATCTCACTTTCAATTTTGAAAAATTGAGAAAAATATCTCAAAATTGAAACACAACCTGTCACTAGAAAAAGACGTATTTACTATCATCGACTAAAAATAATTACTCCTAAAACAAAAGACATACTCTTTTAATCCAGCATAATAAGCAAGCTTCATTCGAATAGTTTAAAAGTAGCCACAAATATCCAGAAATTTATTTTGTTCCTGGTAACATAGAATCTTAGGCAGAACGAACAAAACTAAGGTATAGTAGTTGTCTCTTCATGATCATCATGATCGGAGCTATAACCAGTCCTGACCTGTTTTAAAAAGTATCTGCACTAAACTGAGCCGATTTCATCCAGTTAGGCACCCCTAAGGTCTCCTAATCAACGCGATGTCTTCAGCGAAAGAATATGTGCTCCGCAGTTGTCTGTCATACGTCATGAACCTATTTACACATTTTGGGGATCAGATACACCTGCTCCGAGTTTGGTACCGAAGTAGATGCAATAAACTGGGGGCAAAGTATTTTTGACAAGGGGGTTGTATTAATAGTAAAGGTTGTGGTTGACAACAAAAAAAGCAAGCATTTTAGAAGATATTATAAATATCTTAAAATTATATATATAGCTAAAACAACCAACCTCTAATTAGTCATAGTTGCTGAGTTCCACGATTTTTAACTTACCCAAACTTCACTGGAAGTAGAATAAACCTCACAGGGTGTCAAATTAAAATCAAGAAGTTAGATCAATATCAAATATCAAGTAATTAGATAAATTGTACTTCTGCCGCAAAATAAAAGAATTCTATACTTCCTACAAGATCCCAAACGCTATTTTAAGAAATCTTTTACCTAGAAGTTTGGTATTGCTCAACTTTCTACTTAACTCTTGTCTACAGCTAGGCTATTTTTCCAAGTGTGAAAGGTATCTCCTGTTGTAATTTCAATATCGAAAGCTGAGATAGATTTACAAACTCTAACAATCTACTGCCCTATTAGCATTGTCAGTGGGCTCAGCCAAATTTTTGAGGTTCTCTTATTCTCCACAGTTTCACAATATTTCTAGAATGTCTCAGCATCATCCCTGTTTTCCAATTCGGTACGGTACACACAGTACAGCCTACCAATTATAGAGATTTACAAAAGCAATCATAAAATCTGTGAATACCGCAAAAAATGGTTGGACTCGTTGGTCTTGAAATTCAAAAAGTTTTGACTAGTTTCGCATAAGGGTTTGATAAACATAATGAAAAAATTCTCTAGCATCGGAAATCACATTGTCGGTATGTATGTTTTTCTCTGCTGAGTATTCTTGCAGATGTCCCGGAAGAATCATGCTTGAGTCCGTTGCTATTTAACATTTTCACTTCTAACACAACGTCTGTGAAATAGGTGTTTTTGGTAGGATCATCCGATATAGTCACATGATTCACGATTTGAAAGACCATCAACGTTTTCTTGAAGAATATTATCTCAGACTAAAACTAGCCCATTGAAATAGCAGGCAATATTATTCGCCAGGAAGTGTAAACAAACAAACTTACCATCCAGAAAAATAAACATTCTCAACGAAGTAATTGTGTAGACACTATAGCCTATGTACTTGTTCTTGATAACCTTCTACTCGAAAAAATTAACTTTTAACTGAAAGTGAATGTGGAAAAATTTTCTAAATGTCTATGATCTCTATATTCACTAGGTAGCATACGATCTCAATTAAACACCAGAAATAAATTTTTGACACACATAAAAGTTTAACCACGTATAGTAGGCTATTTGGGGTAAATGTGACAGCATGCACAACAAAGAGCTCAAATTTTTCAAAACAGATGCTTGAAAGAATATTGGATAAATCCTCCGTATCATAGTACTACTCAGCCAACCATTTTCATCTAAGTGCAAATACACTCAAAATTAACTACTGGGAAAAATGAAACTCTCCTTCAAACTGGTGTCAAAATGCAAACAATTCACTGATCAAATTACTTTTCCAATACAAATAGATAATATTAAGATTAGTTAGTAAATTGCATTTAGGTTAGATTAAAAATCAAGTACAAGGTATTTCCCCAATTTTCCTTTTAATGAAACTATTGAAAAGTCGACAGTAGCTCAATGTATTCCGTTTACATTTTATTTGTAAAGAAAATTCTAAAATATTCTATCTAGGAGTAACAGATAATATATTTGCGAAATATTTAATCTTTCGGCATAATTCAAAAAGTGTATTCGATCAAAAGATTGTAAATTGCTCTGAACTGCAATAAAATCTAAATATTTTATCTAACGACAAGTATTTTACATATTGAACTCTCCTAGACTATGCAAAATCTACTACATTTTTATAGATTTTATAATCAATTAGTTTTTAGAGATACGCCATAATCTATATTTCGTTGATTGTTCATCTACTACTAACTAAAAAGACCACTCCGTTCTCAATCCGTCCTCACTAAAGACAATAGACTACACTGTATCATCTTTTTTGCTTATCTTCGTGACATCTTTGCTAGATTGCGCCTTCGTGCAGCGAAGAATTCTCAAGAAACTAGCGAGGTTGTTGTACGATTTAGCAGTTTCTTCTTTACGAAAATATTCTTGTCTAGAACAAAAGACAATGCCTCTGTCAGCCAGTCGAAGATGAGGAAATTAACAGGAAAACATCTGAAGGTTATGAAAATTGTTTCATCTCAAAAATCCTCATTCATACTTGTTAAAATTGTCCATTGTAGACAAAAATGTCTGGAACATGACTATGATTGCTCTCATTTTCTCTTTATGTGTTTGTAGATGAGGTTTTAGAAAATTGTTTAATACATTATGAATCCTGGTGCAGAGTGTGAGAATTTGATTCTGGAAATAAGATTCTTCTGTCGCTTATAAACACATATCATTACAAATGGCATATACGTTCTTAACCATTCATACGAATTTTAAGTTGGAAATGTAAAAATGGGAGCCCTCTTAAATTGTATGATGGCGAACTGAAATGAACTACTGGAGGTCTTTCAAACGACGAGACAGGAAACTTCCTTCGAACGATAGAGACGTTTCCTTCCACTATTGCAGGAAACCGATTTCAAAAGCGGACATTTCAGAATTTTCGCCTCATCTATTTTATGAAAAAAGTTTCTCCAGTTATATATTCCAAGTATGTAAGTACTGTTTTACAAAATGATGGCGAAACGATTATCGAATTGAAGAGAGAGTATCTTTTCAAATTAAAATTACTAACAAAGTTTAGGGAGAGCACGTTGTTGAGCAACTAAGCCGGCATCAAGAAACTGCGAGGTGTTTGAGGAGATACAAGGACAACGATATCAGTGCTAGTTGCGATAGAGAGTGTTATACTTTAACTTAGTGCAATCAATGGTTTATTTTTTGTATGCGAAGTTTTCATTTATTCTACCTTGACCAAGTTTTTGTTTTAGAAAAGGTCCCATTTAAAAACACCTGTCTATAAAAAATATTGCATTCTTTATTAACATTCGGATGGCAACAGGGGTTACACGTCACCCCATGACTTGAGAAAAGTATTATTTTATTATGTTGCCTTTATTGTCTCTTTCTATTGCTCGATCTATTCTCTAATTAGAGTGATTACAAACAGTCTGATAAGTTAGCTTTTGGCAGTAGGTTGTTTTTTTATATTATATTGGCATTGCTGGGGTGACTCAACACCCCTGTTGGTATTTACGTATGTTTTATTTTTTTTATGGTTTGAAAGTAATTATTTGTATCTAAAGTAAAAATGGCGTCTCCCACAGAAGACGAAATTAGAAGTTTGCTTGATATATTTGATGACGTTGGTTCTGATGATGTGCACCGTTCAGAAGACGAGGAAATCTCTGAAACTGAAGATTGTGTCTCTGTGCAGTCAAAAGAGGATAACGTGATTTCCTATAGTGAAAATAGTTGCGACGAGGATGTTCCACTAGTACATTTACGAATAAATGTGCTTAGAGGTGAGTTGCACCATCATCTAGTCAAACACCACGACGAAATATTGCTCGAGGAACTGCTCGGAATATTGTAACTGAAAAGGATGCATTCAAAACTTTATTTTCCGAGCCAATCGTTGATTCGATTGTGCTCGATATACGGATCAGCGCTATATATATAAAACTGATAGCAAATAATTGGAAGCTTTCATAGGACTACTGCATTTTTCGGCTATAAATAAGGTCAACTGCAAAATTGTTAAAGATATGTGGACATCATTTAGTGCTTCTATATACAAAGATATCATGAATGTAAATCGTTTTCATTTTTTACTCATTTTCTTCAGTTTCGACGACAAGGATAATAGAGATATGGAAGACAAATTTGCCCCCATTAGACGAATATGGTCCGTATTTATATCAAACTGCAGAAACTCATATGAACCACGTTTTTTTTGTGACAATTGACGAGCAACTTTTAAGCTTTCGTGGAAAATGTTGTTTTCGAGTTTACATGGCATCAAACCGGACAAATATGGATTAAAAATAGCAACTATTTGTGATGCCAAAACATTCTATATGTTCGATGCAATACCATATATTGGCAAGAAAACGGAGGTAAAAACACCTGCAGGCTACGTAAAAAAACTGCCCGAGAGTATCAAAGGTTCCGGGCGTATTGTCACTTACGATCATTGGTTCGCATCTATTCCACTGGCAGATGAAATGTTGAAAGATTATCAGCTTACAATTTTAGGTACGCTACGTAAAAATAAACGCGAAATTCCTCCATCTTTCTTGCCACATAAAAGCAAGCAAACACTTACTTCTCAGTTTGCGTTCAGCCAACAAAAGACTCTGGTATCCTTTACACCAGATAAAAACAAATCTGTTATTTTATTATCTACAATGCATTATGAAGTCGAAATAAATCCGCAAACAAGTAAGCCTGAAATTACGAAAGGTGGAGAACTTAACGAAAGGTGGAGTCGACACATTTGATAAAATGATGCATTCGTATAGTTCGGCTAGAAACACAAGACGTTGGCCACTTCGCTACTTCTATGGCATGACTGATCAGGCTGTTATAAATTCTATGGTGCATTACATTGACGCTAAGAACTATTTAAAAGAACTGGCATTACAATTGGCAAAGCCGCATATGCAACGTCGTATCACTACAAATTCGCCGCGAGAATTAGGGAGCACCATACACGACATTCTAAATATGAACCAAGAACTTCCTGAAGGTGAACCCTCGGTACAGGCTAGATGTGCACTGTGTCCAAGCAAAAAAGATAAAAAAGTTAAAAGTTTTTGTGCAAGGTGCCGGCAGCCGGCATGTGTCGTACACCGTAAAGATGTTTGCTTAAACTGTTTTATTTAAAACAATTATGTGCTTAAATTTCAACATTTATCAAAAGGAGTGGAATTTTGTTTTCTATTAATTCAAAATAATGGATTTTGTAATGAATAAGTTTGTTTTTTCAATATAATATTGTTTTATTTCAAATCAAAAGTGGTGCGGTAAACGCACACCCCTGTTGCTATTTACGAGTGCAAAAAAAGTGTTGCCTGCCGAAGGTTAACACATCTGTGGCAGCGTTGGCAACAATTACAGCTATGCAACAAATCATTTCACAGTAATTCATCCAATCTAAATAAATAGACCATAATAGTCGTTTTTCATCTTAAAAACCAACATATTACACCACTTTCTTCACATTATTTCTTAATTTGTTATTGCTGTTATTGGTATATCTACATATATAGTAAATGAATTGTAAAAAATATTTTGATATCTTACAAAGCCACATTAATAACTTAATGAATTTCAGCCAATGCTGCACGCCCTGTGGTTCGATCAAATGCTCCAAACCATACCGCAGTCTTAGATCCTATTGAAAATTAGCTTCCATTAAATTTTGAAATCAATTCAGGGGCTGGGTGCAAAAAAAATTTGTTAATAAAGCGAATCATTTGGAAAATTGGAAAACAAGAAAAGTATAAAAGTCAAAGCCAAATTGTAAGAGAGACTCATATATTAATGGAGAGTTGTTTGTTTAAATAGCTTGTAGTTTATAGGATTTTTCTCTTCAATAAGGCAATGAGTTGATTTGAAGCTAAGTTTTGCCGAAATATGGGTGTACGTTTATTTGGCAGAGGAGTGAAATAATGCTGATGATTGATTGGTTTTGTGCCAATTTTGTGAGCATACACATTTATAGGCCAAAGAATGCATGCATGGATGGAAATAGGCTTTGTGATTCGTGACGGAGTGTACTTTTTGTACATGCTATTTGAAGAAGTTCTGGATTCGATTGAAAAAATATCAACTTATAATAGAAGGATTATGTGTGACTATGACTGTAGCTAAAGCTGAAGGCAGGAACGGTAGCTATTGTCATCGCCAGCACTGTAGCTAAGAACCCCAGCACTGTAGCTATGCTGTGAATTTGATTTCAATTCGCCAACTATTTTGAAAACTGTAGGGGTGGAAAGATGTTTGATGCTCCTTAAATTTTTGCAATATTTAAAAATGTTTCACTTATGCTCGGCGGAGCATGATTACGACTTAACAACTCGTTGGCATAAGTGCAAAAAAGACCAAAATCATCGTAGATGACAAATTTATCAAAATTTTCCAAAGTTCTGTCTAATTTGGTATACATTAACATCAACCTACAATCTGAATTAATCTAATAATTGCATCGGAAGCCATCTGGGAAAAAGTATTTTTCAATGAGGATATTTCCAGATGGCACTGCAGCCGTCCACTTGTCCGTCCACTTTTTCATAAAACTTCTTTCGAATCTTCGTCAAAATTAATACATCCTGTAAACTTCAGTTTGATCGGATTATTGAACTTTTGAAATTTGTAGTGTTCAAAATTAGATAACTTGGCAAAAGGTAGCCGTCCTTTTGCGACGCGGTAGTCTGATAATTTTAGATTGAAAAGGTGGGCAAATCATTAAAAGTTAAAATTTTTCAGGAGACACACTAATTTGAAGGATTTTTATCCCGAGCCTGTTGTAGCAGTAGGGTTGCTGGGATATTCATTAAAAATCATACACTTGTAAAAGCTAATCTGTTCTGTGGATTTCATAATGATCTGATGATCTTGTCAGAAGTTATCGCAAACCGAAATTTGAAAAAAATCTTTGTTTAGTTTTAGCCACTCTGAGCCCACATAGGGTTAGGATTTTCCAAAGCGTTATCATACACAAGCATAAAACATTATCAGTTTTCATTCTACGTGCTTGCTCCCTCCGAAATTCTTTTCTCCATAGAAGTGCAGGGCCATATAAAAAATTGACTAAAAGTGCCGACGCCATCAAACGGTTAAAGATGTCAAGATTTTAATTTAAGAATTTTAAAGTTATAATTATAATTTTAAAGTTCTTTATTAATTTTCTTTGAAGTTCTTTTTTAGCAATCTTCTCTAAAAATCATCAAGACTGCCGAATTGGCTGGAAATATTTGAGCATTTCTGCTTTGGCTACGCCTACGGAACCTTGTTTGTGGCTGGCTCAATTGCCAACAACCGATTTTTGATGGCTTGACCGACTGAATGGTAGATTGCGAGATGTTTTATTCGATTCTTCGAGTGCACATCACCATCGAATCAACAATCGAGTCCAACTTAAAGCCATCGAGATCTATCGGCAATCGATTCAAACATTTCGCAACTGCGCAACACTAGTCGGTGTATAAATATCATATATTTTAATTCGGAGGTAATACTTGTTTGTTTTTTTTTCATAGAGCCGAGTAATATTTGCCGTACATGGTATAGCATTTATCTGCTGAAACGAATCTGAATTTTTTCGAAATTAATATTTACATATTCTAATATTACAAATCAAGATATTACCAATATTTAATACACCCTGATATATTATGAATATATTAGTCTCACCTCGAATAATAACTGGGCTATGGCGCCGTAGCGAGCATGATTCTGAAAATATTATTTGAACTTTACATCCACGCATGAGGAACCGATTCCACCTCATACCTAAATACCTAAAACGTTACTATAGGAAGTAAATTTTAGATCATACTCACCAAGAACTTTTGACCAAATACTGAAATTCAAATATAGCCAAGATGAGCTAATAGAGTTGCCTCAGTGAGATCTGCATATTAAACCACATGCAGGTATTAGTATTACCGATACTATTCTATTTTGCAATCAATTTTATCGGTGTGGTTTCTTCACACTTAATCGTCACTAACATAATGATTGTACCGATTTTCACCTTTTACTTACTCATATATCGTCGGGTGTACGCCAAAACCATGAATGTGCTTTTTTGGTGATTTTCAGTTGTTCATGTCACTGTACGCGAAATTCTTACACAAACAATTTGCCAAAACCGGAAATGTAAAATTCCATTTTATGCCTACAAAAAGTCAAAATTTCAATTTTATGAATTACCTGAAAACTAATTATTTACCAAATGCGTTACACATAAATCATGAATGTGCAGATTCATTGCTTTAGCGTAACGGAATAGTATTAGAATATTATCTTCCTTAATTAAAAAAAAAAATGTTTCTTATATTTTAAAACTGATTTATAATAAAACTTCAAATTTTCAAATTGATTTTACTCGAAATAGCATTTTAGCACATTCATGGTTTTGGCGTACACCCGACGATATATCATATATGTATGTATATAAATCCATAAATCTTAAATGTGGCTGTCTCCTTTAATTAATGCCTTTTAAGTTTGCCGTTCTACCCTTTCACCATCAAATGCATACATTATGCTGACGTTCGTATCACAAATGCTAATTTACAGAGCTATCGTTAAGGATCCATTTACAATAAATGTATATACTTATATGAGTCTGTGAGCATGGCAGTGTATTTTCGAAGGAATTAAGAAAATGGTTGGGATAAACACCTACATCGATTTGACTACAAAAGTGGATTAAGGTAATGGGTTGATGTAAAACGTGTGGTTCTAGGTAAAGTCAATAATTGGACATTTATGCATTGCACATAAAAATACTTAAATTATGTAGGAATATACTAGATATTTTGCATGTATTATTAAACATTTTCGAGTTAAAGTGTACAGAATATTTAATAAATTTACAACACTACTTATCACTTCGCTTTCACGAAAAATAGTTAGCTCCATAATACGATTAAGGAACGTCTCCGGATGGCTGTCACTTTTTCAGATAAGTATTAAAACACGAGTGTCATTCAACCATGAATGAGAAAAATCGAGAATAAGTTTGTTTTGGTCTTATTTCTTATCGCAGAACAATCAACACATTCTGACTAGAGAAGAAAAAATATGAAATTTTAAAGCTAATCTATTTTTTATGCAACTATAAATTTGTAAAGTTACTGATTCAAATAGAAGTATGCTCAGTAAAAGTTAAAATAGTAAACATTTTCAAAGAATTGCCGCAACGCTTGTTAAGTATGGGGCAAATTATCAATTTAACAGACGTAAAAAAAACAAAATTATAAAAAGTTAGCCGGCTAACATCAATGATAGGCAAATTGCGAAAGCTAGGAAATTGAATAAATTTTTTTTACATATTATTTGCTGAATCCACATTTTCAAACTGAAAATTTTCTGGTTCCGTTATTTTGACCAGTTCGTTATTTATGTTATGACTCTTTATCGCATTTTTCACGAATTTGGCTTAGCTGTAGGCGACATCTGCGTGACCAGTAGTGTTATCACAAAAGATTCAGCTCCATTGATTTCGAGGTCGAAACAAACATTGACTTCTTAAAGCTCGACAAATAAAACTGCACCACAATTTCGTTGTCTTGTTTTATTGATCTTGATTCACTCCGTTCACTACGCTTGGCTCTTCGGATGCTTTGATTATGGGTTCTTTTCATTTTTTGTCAATAAGGCCAATGGGCCTTTCCACACTTGTATTCTTGATGCACTCCTCAAGCCGGTTTTCTGGGCAAGAAACGGAAGAATCAAGGGGAATTCTCTACAAAAAGTAGAGAATTCCCCTTGATTCTTCCGTCTCTTGCCCAGAAAACCGGCTTGAGGAGTGCATCAAGAATACAAGTGTGGAAAGACCCAATGATAAACAAGGCGGTTCCAGCGAAGCGTTTCCCGAGAATAAAACCGAGTCGGTTTAGTTTTGCACTAAAAAAACCGAGAGGCATCCAAACCGCGGTGTGTGTCATCACAATGTTAAATGAACGCACTACTAAACCGACTCGGTTTTCCTCTCGGGAAACGCTTCGCTCGAACCGCCGTGTTTGTCATTGGCCTAATGCTGTTCAATGAGATTAGTTTTGTATGAATCAGAACCTACGATTGCTTTGTTGGAATCTTGTTCTATCGTCTCCAAAAATGTTAAAGAAAATTTCTCTTGAAACTTATATTCGAATAGACAAGTACATTTCATGTCGTGTAGTTTACGATCTTCATCAACAACAAAAACAACTGAAATATCACGAAGGTTTTAGCTTCACACACGATTTTGCCACATTGTTCGCTGGCAAGTAAAAACGGTGAAGCTAATTTGAATACGCTTCAGCATTTCTCATCTATCATATGCATGCAAGCTGTTCCCCAAACTTTAATTGACCATCGTTTTAGATTTACGGGAAAAGTTACATACTTCAGTTTACGATAGGTTACATCCAAGATGCCAATTTTCCCCCAGGAGTCGAATGACAAGCAATCTATATACACCAGAATATATCGGCACCACAAAAGCACTATCGTCGTATAGAACCCTGTCTCCGTTGGAGTGGTTAGAAGATGATTTACGAACTCTAGGCCTAGGAGGAAACTTTTCGAACTTGCCAAAACATAAAACTATACTATTTCCTTGTGACTGTGCGGTACGTACGCAACGGAACTCATAAAGCTGCAAAGGGCCTCGCGACCTCCACACATAGAAGCATATCGGAATTTATGACGTTGAAAATGTTTTATGGTCTGATCTATTTTCATGTCGATGTCACACCTAGTCACCTGCGAAATACATAGATATCAATACCATAAGTGCGTATGTTTTTGATGAGATAGGAATAAGACCTACCCGCTTTAGATACTGTCAAAGAAGCTATGCTCAGCGTTTTCAGTTATCGATATCGTCTCGAAAGTGAAGGAAACTATGAAAACTGAGTTTTAGTACGAGTGTTTGTAATTTGTGAGTAGTGAAATTGTATCGATATGAAAAGAGTGAGTAAGAACAGTGCAGAAAAGAAAAAATGGACACTTAGACCAGCTACACGTTTTCATTAAATATATTTTATCAGCTTAAATGTGAGCACATATAAATGTATTCTTTCAAAAAACTCTCATAGAAAATTGATTTATGTAGTTTGATGAATAAGTGTTGAATCAGAGTGAATTGAATTAAATATTTTCAACAGACAAAACAAATAATTTCTTAATAATTTCTTACACTAAACTAAATAATTTCTCTGGTCACAGTATACGTTTTCCCATATCCAAAATGTAGTGGAAAGGACACAATAAGTCTACTCATATCATTTCACTCGCTATACAGTACTATGTTAGGTATACCGAACATAATTTAATAAAGATACGTTCATATTTCCAACCTTCGATACATTACGCCACATCGAGAGAAAACTGTACGACAAAGGATAAGCTCTTAGATTCCACTTAAGTGGTGATTGGAACAGCTATTACAATGTGGCGTAATTTGTTTTGTATCGAACAAAGTGGACAGATTAAGTCGTTTATGGCCAAGTGTGACAATTGATTGCTTCGTATCCAGGTGCCAAAAAACGACAACGGCCTCTTTCTGTTATATACCATTTATATTCTGTCACACATTGGGAACGTTACATAGTTTTCCTTTCGATTGCATGCGAATGCCCATGAAATTTATTTGTGACAGGTTGCTGATAAATTTCGAAAACTGATAATATGGTTCCGGCCGATATTTCAGCAAATAGCCAACGAAAAGGGGCCTAATGGAAATGGAAGAATTGGAAAAAGGAATAAGAATTATATTATCGTTTCTCACAATAATATCGAATTGAGTTAAAACTATGTTTTCCATGCTAACAGATATACTTGAATTGCGTGCTGGAAACTATTAAGACTAGAAATAGTTCCACGGCAATTTAGATGACCATAAGCAGTCCTATTATTTTGCATCACTTGACGTTAATGAAATAAATTTAAATCATTAGCAATTAGCATGGATTTGGCAAGTGGCTTTTTTCTTTTGTTTACCGAAGTTTCTATTTTAACGTTTGATATAGTTGCGGCTGGCGGAAACCATGCTGAATTTAATAGCTTTGGTGACCAATAGAAGATAGCAAAACTTATCGGATTGTTCTACTAACTGGAAGGTTGATGTAAGTGGGGTAATTAGTGAACTAAACTAAATGATCTCAAATGAGCTCAGCGATTACACAGGGGTTCCTCTGTTTTGTTCTGTCAAATTTCTTTGTCTTTTCTGACTTGAATAGTACTTTATAAAAAGGAAAATAACGGCCAAGCCTAAATCTAATATTTCCGAAACACGAGTGATTGAGCTTAATGCTTATGACTATGCTTTGCGCGAAGCGAAATATCAAATCCTTTACGAAATCAACTTGCAAAGAAATATCATTTCGTGACCTTTCGCTTTCCTCGGCGCTTGCAAAGCATTATGCAATAAGTAAATAAATAGATTTTTTCACTTAAAGTAGTGTTATTGTAAAAAGTGTTTTTTTTTCGAGAATTCTGATATCGGATCATTTTGTTTTTTTATTGCGAAATTGCTCTTTACAGTTACTTTTGAAGATGATCTCGTGCTAATGACCGCTGCAAATATATCTCAAGAAGCCAATTCTAGAGGTCCAAATTTAGACCTGCTTTTGAGGCCGCATATCGTCAATTTTGTATCCAAACAACCCAAATTTGGGAACAAAACTGGTTTATCATCGCTCTGTACCGATCGCCATTAACGGTAGTGCGCTCATCGTGTTTAGTTTTGAAGAAATATGGGCCTATGATACCACCAGCATGCATTGCCAATCATACAGTGCATTTTCGTGGAAACAACGGTGTCTCCATGACTTGACAAAGATTTTCTTTGCTTTAGATTTGGCAATTTTGCTTACTGACGTAGTCATCAGGCCAGATAAGAACTTCGTCGCTGAAGAAAGTTTTCCGTAAAACAAAGGTTTAACTTCCAGTTGATTTTCGGTCCTTTTTCCGAACGTGTGGCGGATGCGATGGTCATAATGCTTTAAATCTTGCACCAATCGGATTTTGTAAGCCTTTGGAAGGAGATTCTTGCGCAAATTTCTCACAAAGTGGACAGACAAATCCCAACTTTTTGCGCACACCTGAGAATTAAGGGGTTACCCCCACTTGTAGCGCAATAAAATAGGTCATTTTCATGAATTTATTTTGACAAAACTACGAAATGTTTTTAAACGACTGTTATATTTTCTTAAAGTACATACTTTGAACACCTTTTAGTAATTTTTTTATTGAAAAATATTACATGATTTAATTACAAATGGCCGTCAAAACAATGGAATTTTAATTTTCACCTTTTGCGGTGACCAAAATTGTGTCGAAGTGGATCATCTGAAACAAAAAATAGCGATGGACTTAGTTAAATAACAGTATAAACTAGTGTTTGATCGAAGGATTTAAAACAATATCCATTTTTCACAAAATGGCGGACAGTCAAAGTTAATATTTCGATTTTCACTTAAAAAAATGGTCGTCTTTTGGCTATAAAACGGCCATTTTTTTTTTAAAAAAAAAATCGAACGATCAAACACTACATTTTTATGTATTAAATAAGCCTGCTAAATTTCAAAAAGATCGGTTCAGTAGTTTTCGAGTAATTTTGGTCACCGACTTCAAAGATGTCATTTCGAGAAAAACGCGTTTATAAGTATAAGTAACGGTTGTATAAGCAACAGTTTCTTCTCTTTCAACGCTCATATCTCGGTTAATTATGTTTGGATTGACTTGAAATTTGAAGGACGTATTCATAGATAGTTATACTTAAAAAAAATGCAACAAAAAAAAACGAAAAACTTCAAAGTTACAAGTGGGGGTAACCCCTTAACAAATCTGAGTTGGCATCTGGTTGGCTGGCATCAACGGCTGCGGTATGCTCTTTGGAACGCACTGTTCTCAATTATGTTTATGGCTTGCGGTCCAGCAACGTGAAGTAGTTGCGAAAATTTGTAATCACATGGTGAATAGCACGTGCTGATTGACGATTATGCGATCTGTAAAATTCGAATTCACACAGCTAAACACTGATTTCGGAAATAAATTTCCCCAATTTGTGTAAAAATGACAATGAGATTGACAACTGTCATCAGCTCATTCGAAATGCGGCACCTGTAAAAAACATCCTGTATTTTGGAACACAGTAATATATGGTTCCTTGCCGCCTATCACACCTGGCTACAAAACAGACTGAAGATACTGTTGGTTCTTACATTATGGCGGAACAGGGTGCGTTCTTCAGATGTTACTGTATAAAAATATGTCTGCTTTTGTCTGAGAACTAAGGTTGCCAAAAGAGTTCATTATTCCGTTTGATTTGCCTTTTCATCTTACTGAATTGTTTCAGAGTGATTTTTCTATGCCAGGTACCTTCGTCAAAGAACATACAACAAGTTTTCATCCTAAAATTTTAAGGAACGCCCAATCTCAAGGAATATATATATTTTTACTAATGGTAGTGGTTTGTTGTCTTCTTTGGCAAGCAATTATATGATTTGCCTGAAGAAGACTTGCTTTTTTTTCTAGCTTTCGTTCTGGATAATAAATTTTTGCGAGTGCGTGTTATATTCAGGAAAAAACTGCCATCGTTTAGACACTGGTAAATACAATGGTGAAAATACTCGTATTTTACAGTGCAAAATGGTAACTCAAAGGAACAGTTTGTAGTGATCCAAAATTTCCGTGGTTTTTATTAAGCTTTTTCGATATTCTTGAAATATCCATCCGCTCCGAAAACTAAAAACCTTTCTGGTGCTGCGTGAACTCTCTTGAGAATACCTAAAGTGTTGCGTTAAATATGCGCCTTAAGGATTTTCCGCTTCCAATGCTCGCTATGTTTCGCCTTCTGTACCCATTTCTGATATAATGATCCCTTTCCTTTTATCGTGTCTTCACTTGGTACCGATTCTCGAGAAGTCAAATCATTGATGAGCTACCTAGATAAAGGCACTGGTTGTGCCTAAGAAGATGCTCCTAATGGAGTGGTGAAATCACTGTCCGCTCTGCCTGTGTGATCCTCTATCCATACTTTTTAGCTGCAATATATTCTCTGGGAAATTTCCGTCACATAGGCAAACTGCAAAAAATTTCTGAATACACAACTACACGAGCACAGATGATAGCATATTCCAATGCCGTCTCATTTCACGTCTTCCGTACTTCAACAAAAATTTTCGAAAGCATTGTGTGTAAAAAGCTTCATTCTTTTAGCCAGACGATCCCATTACAAGAAAATTATAGTTTTGTCAAGGACAAGTCCACTTTTATAAACGTTTCTTCTTTCACAGTCACTGCAACATCTGCCTTAGATCAACGAAAACAGGTAGATGTCCTACGTACTGGCTTTTTCATAAAGCTTGACTCCATTGATCATAGGCTACTGCTTTTAAAGCTGAAAAGTTATGGGTTCGTCGTTTCTGTCTTGGTTTTCATTTTATGCGTATCTGAACAGTAACTAAAAATTCATGTTCCTTAACTTTCTTTCGTTCCATTCTTGGAATTACGCAAAGCTACATCTTTGCTTCCCTACTGCTTTCGCTCTTTATAAATGACCCTTTTTCGTCTTTTTTTCGTCTAAATTTCAATTTGCCTCATCCTCAAGAAGACTACTACCATTTTCGAAATGAGCAGCTGGTACTCTGCCAACTCCTCTCACTCTGAACATTTCAAAATTTTAAGTAAATCGATGTTGTCTTTACCTCCAGATTTAAATTTGACTAACAAATCTTACATATAATTGTCTCCTCTTCGCACTTGTTTGGTTTTATACTGTTATCTTCATAACTTTTTGCGAATATTTATTCATTCGTAATGTCCTGGAATACCTTTGTCAAGCGCGGTGTCCTTGTTTTAGGTAAATTATAGCTGCTTTCACAGTTCCTAATATTTTCTACTAGTTATTGATATCATATTTTTATAAACTCGTTGCTGTTATCTTGACTGTTTCCATTGACACTACTTTTCCTCTGAAAATTCATTTGCTGACATACATATAGCATTTTCATATATGTAATTGTAATAATATATATTTCACTATACAACCTTAGTGCAGGTTTCTAAAATTTTGTACACGTATCCACGATAAATGTAGGGCAAACACTTTTTCTTAACCGAAAGCTGATTAATGCAAACTACTGAAACTTTCATCATAGCTTTACATTGGTTAAGTATTTTATAAGAACTGTACCAGCGTTGTTTATTCGGGTGTACCATACGTGCAAATAGTCGTGTTAATGATTTCACAGGTTTCAAAAAAGCCACAAAGCAAATAGAATGTTTCTCATTTGCACTTACCCTAACATAGAATTGAGATCAGAATCATGAGAAGATGGGAAGAGGAGTATAAATTTCAGAATTTCGTAACCCAATAGTAGCCACTAGAGTACAAGTGTGTGAAACTTTGCTTATTTCAGCCTAACAGGATCATATCGTGATTGAGAGAATGCTTTTAGCTTTCGTGGGCAACATACTAAATATTTTCAAAATTTAGATTAAAGCGTTATTTTCCATAAACAGTTAATTACATTTTTTAATGCGCCAAACAGTATTTTCAAATTCATTTTCAACTGAGTCTTCGAAATTGTCCAGTTCTACCCGGTTTTGTAGTACTGAAACGTGTGCTCTGTGTCTCGTAGCAAAATGCAGGCTAGCTTCGTGTCCTCCTGCATATTTAGGCACTTGTCCAATTTAATTTCCTTTAGCGTTCTTCTCCAAGGAGTCGTTATGACAATAAATAAATTTCACGTAATAAAAGCGACTATGAAAAAATGAGCTCGTAAAGATAATTTTATGCTGCCTCATTCTCATCTGCTAGTCGCTTTATTGGTCCATATCTTCAGGAAATGAGAAACCCCAATCCCAAACACGCTTCTGTTGAGATGCTTTTGCCTTCATATTTACGTTTACTGCCACACGTATGAACAGGAGTCAGCTGAAGCCAACTGTAATTATGGAAATGACTTTATCCCGTGCATGGAAGTATATTGCCTAATATAGTAGCATCTAGGTGCAAGCTTTCGTACAAAGAATTTACCACGTGCAGTTGCATTCTTCCTGTAACATTTAATTTTTTTGGCCTGTAGCGTATACCATCCGGAAGCTATAAAATGTTTTTCAGAATATTTTCCAGGTATAAGAGGATGAGAGATGTCAGTTGTTTGCGAAAAAGACGTGTGCAATATTTTTTTGTATATATTTTTGATTACCTTCTCATTTTCTATTGATAGTATTCGAAGTTTTGATATTTTCAAATATTTTGATTATACATTAATTCGAAACTTTGACTCTGAAAATAGTAAATACATACTTTTGTACTTTAATTTCACATTAAATTGTAAAAAAATGATAAATTTAAAATTGTATCATAAGAAGAAAATTTTAAACTTTAATGCTCCCCAACTATGTTTTTAAGGGAGTGGATGTGAGCAACACGACAACTACAGCCAAAAATACGTTTACCGTTTACGTTTATTTTATTCTTTTAGACCAGTTTTCGATGATATTTTCATAATGATTCAGTTTCAGAATTCCAACTACAGTGCCAAAGACTATGTGTTTAACCTAAATAACTGGAAAGATCTTATAGTACTCCCTTAGTAAAACTCCAGCCTAGAATTACTATAATCTTATGTACGATAGTGATGTGAGGTAAGGTTTAAAAATCTTACATTTCATTCAAACCTCAGCATGCTTACAATGAGCTCAATCTTTAGCTACCCTTGCGTTTCAACATATATAACCTTTTAGCGCCATGATCAAGTGTCAAGATATATCACCTTCTAGAACGATCTTCCAAGCTATATACATATTTAGCTCCATTTTTTCACATAATTTTTTAGAATTATTACCTGGACTTGTTTCACGAAACAGTATTACTTAAATATAGTTAAATATAGTTAAGAAGTCTAGAGTGGTATCCAGTTTCATATTCAGTACGTTTCTTCAAAATTGGATATAGATTTTAACTGCACGTGAGTTGATCAACAAAATGGCTTTAAAGTTAGAAAGGAGTGTTCGAGGCGTTTCTAGGACTGCGAACGCAGTTTGACTACTGGTCTTCAGTGTTCATTTCTCCGGAGCTTACTTTACTCCATTTATGTATTGTATTAAAATAATCTTCTGTCAAACCAAACACGCTTTATTTCCGATAGAGTGTCATCAAATGTCAACTGAAATAACATTCCCATTGCCTTTGCTATGACATGTGTGTCCATAGATTCGTTTATATCTATACATACATAAAGTTGTCACTTGCCAAGGCCATTTCGTAAATGCGCACTGAAATTTAAAATTTCGGCATGTGATAATTGCAAGACGATAACATACTCGTACTCTTTAATTACTCATTTATCCATATAACCGAGCAGCTGATGGTACATTTTATGCCAAGTCGATGCTTTTGTGATTTTTTCAATAAGCTATATATACCACTTTTCAGGTATTCACAGCTGTAATGTTTGCCAAAATTACCGTTAATAATTAAAAGGACATGAATTATGCTTGTGACTTTGCGCCATTGACATTCGGTGGCGTGAAGCATGAAAAATGAATTCTTCTGAAACTGGCCATTGCTAGTTTCGTAGTTTGCATATGTCCCATTTACTCAAATTATAGTAATGTTTACATTACACTGTATACTGAACATGCTTTAACCATGATCATCAGCACTTGCAGAGAATGTATATATTGATTTAAAATTCTGAAATAATCGATGACTATCAATGAAAGTTTCGTATACGTGGATACTAAAAAAAAACATGTAAGTTTCAGATATAGATGCCCGTTTTAGCGTTGATCTACCAGAGCAGTGATGATTAATTAGCTTCATGAAATATTCGTTTTTAAATAATTGTCCGGCTATAAATCTTGTTGGTTTCAGCTCATTGGAAAAGTATATTTATAAACTAATTATGATACTTTTATTGAAATCGACAATTTATTAAGCTTGCCAATATGAATTTCTATATGATAAAAAGTTAAATCCATCACTGACATGGAATATTGGCATTATTTTCACAAATTTTAAGTAAATCCACCAAGAAATGCTTATTAAACCTTAGCAGTTTAAATTTCTCCTTTAATTTACACTTCATTTTTCTGTCACCCAGATTAGCAGCTCAAAAAAGCACAACACTTTTTCTTATTAGCAACAAGAGATTTTTGTGTAAATTGTTTGTTTTACTCACTTGTAGCAATCTCCTTCTTTTTGAAATTTGAAGTCAAAAGTATCTTGTTCTCATTCTTTTAGAAATGAGGCAAATTTTTGTCTGAGATTGACAATGCTAATCAAATTCACCTAAGTAGTCTTAGGTCCGATTTTCAACGTTTTGGAATTTTATTTATTCGAAGATATACCATGATATATATTGGACCACCTATAATTCAGGCCAAATTTTTTTATGTATATATATATAATTTTGGTGTTTTCGAGTAAGTTGAAAAATAATTTGATGATTGTGTTTTGATGCTATTTAAAACCGTTCTGATTTCTCTGAGTCTATATTAGATATAGTAATATTCACAAAATTTAAAATTGTTTGCCTGCAAACTTTCTTTATGCAATCGTTTATCCAATAATCTGTAGTTGTCAAAAATGTCCCATAGCTACATTTTCAACTGAAGCTTCAAGTAAATAAATTTTAAATTATAGTTTAGTTTTTAAAACATAATATTTTTATTTGACACAGATACCACTATCGCAATCACTCATCAGCTCATTCGGCGGTGTCTTAAAGAATACTCACTAAGCTTATTATCAACTCAAAGTCAACCTTGCTAATATGCTTCATTCTAACATAAATAATCAAAAACTATTGAAATGGCAATTATGCAGTCATTGCGAATCCCTTCATAAACCTTTTGCAACCCCATAATCGTTACATCCAAACTGAATTAAAATCATATTATGAAGTGGACCTTCGTAGTGAAAAGAATGAACACTTGCGAAAAGACTCCAGGATAGTTGTGACATCACCGTATCAAAACCATGAAGATTTCACCGCTTGGCTCCCTCACAATGCCATACCAAAAAGTATAGGACACAAATAGCATACAAACACACCAAACTTGAATGTCCCCGAGTGAAATTCAAAAGTAGGTAGAAAAGCTGAAAATAATGACTGCTAGTTGTACGGTGCACCTTTGCACAAACATGAGAACGAGAGAGCATGGCAATGTTAACATTCGCTCCTCTATTTCTTACACTCTTTTGAATATGGTTCGAAAACAATTCAGTTAGATCCTTTTACACCCTACAGTACTCCAGTCTTTCAATTCTGATACTTAACCCAACCCACTTGTCGCAAAAAGCGAGAAGTCATTCAAAAGTCAACCAACTTTCTAGGATTTCGCTTCTTAGCTTCTTGTCTTTCCCTGTCTTATCTAGAGGGCAAGAAAGTCACTTCAGCATGCAACAATACATCTCGCAGTTCGTTAGAGAGATTCATAGTATCCGACCGCGCGCCGGGTATTAGGTTAGGACTCCATCAGCTTGAGCTTTAAGTAGAAGCTATAAGATTACGGGTATGCAGAGCCGAAGCATATACACTGTTGCACGTAAATAGTATTCAAACAATTTTCACACAAAACCAAGCAACTAATTCACGCTTTTGTTACATTAAACCGTGCGTTTGATTAGGGGCGGCAATATAAGCTTATTTTTTTAATGAATGTTGGTTCTGTAGGAAAAGAAGTCGTGCCAGAATAGCGACGTGAAGAAACGCTTCACACTTGGAAACACAAAAAGTTTGCATTCACTCTTTGGTCCAATACTACAATCACTAACAATATATTACTTGTAGAAGTTCCTTAAACTTGTTCTGTTTGTTTAAACTCCTGACCACAGAGTGAAATGCCAAGATGGGGTGAAATTCTCGTCGCATCGGGAATGAGATAAATTTGGAGTCAAATACGACTATGAGTACCCGACAGGGAAGAGCAATGTACGAGAGTAATTAAGGGCAGGAGAGAAACGACACATGAGTGGTCTAGTTAAACTTTGTCAAGATTTAAGGAGTTCAGCTGACAAATCGTCCAACTTGGCATTCGACAATTGATTGCCTTTCTATTTTTCTACTACCGAAAATGGTTGGAGAGCGATGGTCGTTTTGCCAAACTTGTTTAGTATTTCTTTGGTTGTTTTCGAATTCTACCATACGAGAATGCAGCGGTTAAAGAGCTATACATGCCTGGTCACATCAATGAAAACACGTGAAATGGAGACTGATGTTTCTACAAAAACTTCACCCAACCATGAGTCTTGTCTGATCTGGAAATTAGAAAAATATATTTTGTTGCTGCCTTTTCAGACATACATGTATGCAATGTAATAATGTAGAACGATAAAAAGTGTATGTTAATAGCTTAGTATAATAACCTATACAAACGTTTTGAAATTTCACATCGGACAAGAACGGTAACCCTCCTACAATTTCCGTATATTTTAAGAATCAAAAACTTCTGCTCACGAGAACTCACGACCCAATTATCAGATACTGTTGAAATTCACAGAATGTGTTGGTATTAAATAGAACCAGGTTTGATAGAAGCGATATGGGAATGCGGACAACTCTGTGCCAGTGGTGCCACCTTGAAAAATTATAAAGAAAAAAAAAACTGTTTTTTGCTTTATGAATTCTGATTCAGATAACAGATTTGCATGAAATTGACATAGTAGCTGAACCTTACTCTAATCCAAGTTTGGTAGAAATTTGGTTTAAAAATTCGGTTGGTACTGCCAGCTATGGTCATTTTTGTGTCTTGGGTTTTGAAAATTCGCTAAGGAAAATAAAGCTTTTTGCCCTATAACTTCCAGTGCAATCATGAAATCAAAACGAATTTCATATGATAAATGGAATTTATTATAGAAACTATTCAGACGGGGTCTGGTTAAAAAGCCATGACAGGATTGCCAGCTATTTTTGGTTTTGTATTTATTTGCAATATCTTTATTAAGCGATTTTATCGTAAAATTTTTAAACGGTAATGATATTGTAGTAACAATAAACAACAAATATTAAGTTTTCGAAAATTTGAAAACTTTTGCGACTGCTAACCCTAAATTTCTTTGTACCCCTATAAGTTCCAATGCAGCCATCGGATCAAAACGAAATTCGTAGGATAATTCAGTGTGAGGCAGGTGTGATATATTTTTGGCTTTGATGTTAGCGAAGGGTTGCCTGCGCGAGGCGTTTTTGCTATTTTTCTCTCAATAAACGCTTAAATTCAGTATTCATATCGCGATCATTCACAATGAAAATAAAGTTTTGCAAGCACTGAACATTTTCTTTGTGTTATGTTATGTTATGCTGCTTTCAAAGTTTTGCTGTGCTTGGCTATTTTAAATCTCGAAATTCATGCAAGTGGTAGTCCTGAGATCCTTTCTACCCTATGAGTTTAAATGTATTGTTAAGATCAAAGTGATTTTGCACTCGAAATAGGTTGGAGTACATTTTGTAGAATATGAACACAAAATCTGCACGATTCTTCTATTGTTCATTGAACATTATTGTTTCTAGCGGTTCAGGTGCGCTAGAGAAAGTAGGCAAGGATTTTTTTTTTGCAAATTTCAATTTTTCGTAACTGCTGACAAAAACATTCACACATCGTGCAAATTGCAGAGCGTCTTGATGTTGATTAAGACTAAACACATATGGTTTCTGAAAAAAATCCTTCAAATCAACGACCCTCCAGAAATTTTTTTGCTTTTTGACTAAAAATTCAAATCATTGATAAATTCTAACCGTTATCTATCATGTCAAACTGAAATTTTCAAAATTCCGGTTTGCACAAGAACGGCAACCCATCACCAAATTACCTCTATTTTCAGCACTCGAAACTTCTGTTTACGAGAACTGACGGCCGGATCCAATCATAATGAAATTCACAGCACGTATTGGTATTAACCAGGACCAGGTCTGATAGAAAAGATTTTGAAATGCAGGCAACACTGTGGTATTGATACCATCTTGAAAAATCACTGAGAAAAAAAACTGCTTTTTGGCCTATAACTTCCGATTCAGCTGTCAAATTCCAACAAAATTCACACAATATTAAGACTTTACCCCAGACAATATTAGAATAGAGTTGCCAAAATTAGAATAGAGTTGCCAGCTATGGTGATTTTTGTCTCCTAAATCTTACAAGCTTTTTTCCCTACAACTTCCGGTCCAGTCATGAAATCAAAATGAAGTTCATGCAGCAAATGGACCCTAATGTAAACCAAATGTCGTAGGAATTTCGTAAAAAAATCATGAAAGGGCTGCTACCTATGACTATTTATGTAATTTTTTGGAATCTCTTTACCAAGCGATTATGCCATTAGATTTGCAAATGGGAATAATCCTGCAATGAAAATTAACAACAAATATTGAATGAATGAAATGAAAATGAAAATTAACAACAAAAAATTTGAAAAGTGTTGAGGGTGGTAAACCTAAAATTCTTTTCACCCGTATAACTTCCAGCGCAGTGATTCAATCGAAACGAAATTCACAGGGTGGGTTTAACTTAACGTGAAGCAGATTTGGTATAGACGAGTGTTTTGCTTTACTGCTAACACAAGGTAACCGGCATCGGACATTTTCGTAAATATTGCTCCAACAGATGCTTCAAATTACATACTCAAATGTAAAGCATTTGCAATAAAAATAAGGAATTGCAGCCTTAAACAACGTTTAACCGCTGAAACTTTCGATGAAATCCTGCGATGAGAACGAAATTCAAAGGGTAAGTTAATTTAAGTATGAGCTTGGTATGGTAAACTTATTGCTGCTTCGTTGGAAAAGTGTTGCCAACCAAAAAAGTGCATAACGTCTTTCCAAATTTTTTGGTCACTCAAAGACAATTTCTTTGAAATTCAGTTTTCTAGCGGTTCTGATGCGCTAGATTTTTTTTTGAATTTGAACAGGCTTTTTCGAGACGGACAACGATAAACAGCTATGAATAAAAGTGTTATTTAATTGCAGACTCTCACGAGTCATACCTGTTTTTAATTTTCGTTTATCCGTTTTTCGTTTTCTAATAAAAGTATCTTCAGTCGTTTCCGTCGTAAAAGCAGCCTGCTTGTTTCACAACTACTCACGAAACAATCGAACAACTCACGTTTGACGAAAATCCAGTTCACTAATTACACCAACTTCCATCAAACACAACTCAAAGTGCGTCAGAAAGGGGAGATACTTTTAATTTTTAACGAGAGATACATTTACGATTGATACTTTTACGATTAAACGAGAGATACTTTTACAGAAATGAAAAATCCATTCTCTTTTCACGATTTGCTTGTAAGTAGAGCCAGTCCATGAAGCTTTCACAATTTTTTCTGTGTAATGTTCAAGCATATGTATTTTATTATCCACTGCACATTAATTTAGTTTGAAACTTCGCATTTCTAATACATTTGAATATTGTTGAGAACATAACCTACTATAATGATTTCGAAAAGTGAAACTCAAAAATAAAAGTTTCCAAAAATTTAGAAAACGAAATTCAAAAATTAAATTTTAGTATCACAAATAATTACGTAGGTCGTAATATATGTATATATCAAATTTTCATATAAAGTCGTGTTTCACTGTCCATCCAGAATTTATCATATCAGCCACATATCATACACTATTAAATTTTCGTGTTTATCAATTTTCAAACTAGTTAAAGTCCTTTCGCCGATTAAAATTCCATCACGCTGAGTAAGCTTCAAGCTTATTATTGGCACAAGTTTATTATTGCCACTGCTCATTATTACACACATTGAATGACTGCAAACCAACCTCAGCAAATCAACATTCTAATATAGAGTTAATATACGAAGTAAATGTAATCATGAATACAAATTGGATTATAATTTCAATCAAGATCGATAGATATCGCATTCATGATGCAGCCAATACTTGGAGAATTTGATAGATTCGTGAGCAAAGCCATTTGCCACCCGTATTTGCGGATATTCTATTTACTGCAAAATCACCTTGATGTACTTTGTGCCAGTATAAACGAGGGTTACCTGATTGCATTCATACTAGGATTGTTGGCAATATTTCCCGATTTGATGCTAAAATATGATTCAGTGGTTAGTTTTTTATTGAACAATGGTAGCTTTTTCTACGAACAAACTTCACTTTTCCATTTTCATAGCTAATGAATCAAATAATGTCGCACAAAGAAACTTTTTTCGTATTTATTTATATATTGTATTTATGTATGGTTTATTTGGTCATTCACGAAGAATTCGCCATTATTTTTGACGTTGCACCCGCACATTCCACGAGTATGAACAATGTCCACTGCATATTGCCCACTAGACCAACTGAACCGAAAATGAAAATTTCAATTTCTCATAAAAATCAGTAGTTACTGGGTGGCAGTGTTTGATCCAAAACGCACCCAAATTGAACACAAACTGAATACCAAATTGAATCGATCCATAAATTGCTTAGACTCCTTAATGCTGCTCTCTGACACTAGTCGCACAAACAGCAGTAACTGTTTGATGAATTCATATACATAGATAGACCAAATTCTCAATTCTTGAGAATGAATTTGATTACGATTTCAATGGTGTTTGGAATAGTCAGAAGACCATATAAGATGATTCAATTTCGAAGCAAAATATAAGCTCCTCTGACTGTTCCTCGTGTCTGATTGCCAAATTCAATTACACTTTTGCAAATAGGTGGTACCAACAAGCAAAGAAACAAGCCGAAGTAACACAACAATAAGCGAATAATATCAATTGAAATAACTTGGTATCCATTATCTGGAGTGCTTCCAAAGATTAATTTGTGTAATTAAGAATACTTGCGGGAAGGGTTTGCTTTTCATTCACAACGACTGGTAGCATTATATTGTGCTATTGTTGATTTTCACTGATAATGAAGAGGTACATGGCACTTCAGCATTAAATAAATGGAAGCTTATGTTTGACGAATGTCTAGTATTAGAATAAATATGGGCAGAATTTTATTGGAACGGAGGTTGAATGCAAATGTACCAAAGGTGGAATTTATATATTCCAAAGCTAAAAAGATTCAAAGTTCAATTTCAATTATAATTGTGTATGCTTGCTGACTTACGAGTACAATTAATACTACAATCACATAGAAATCTGCGAGCGCATGCGGCTACACAACTAGAAATATAACCTCTATCATCTTTTTGATTTCTCTTCGGTTTATTTAATTACTTAATTACTGATTTTTGAAGAAAATTAGTATTCGAATCACTTAACCCAAAAACATATTTAGGACGAAAATTCAGTCGTTTTATCACTGAATTCCGTTACCGGAATGTGCACGAAGTACTGATGAATATAACCTGTAAGTTTTTTTAGGTGACAAGAAAATACCTTTAACCCTTTGACGATGGAAACGACCAAAATGAATTTCACAGGATGTATTAGCTTTGAGTAGCAACAGGTCTGATAGAAGTTTGGTGAACAGATATATAGTGGCGCCATCATGAAAATCTGCTCAGTATGCCATCTGAGCCATGTTGAATACAGTTTTGATTGCAATATTAGAATATCATAAATCAAAAAAATTTTAAGGAAATTTAAAGTAAGATTTCGGATGTTAAAAATATGGATGATTTTAAGATGGGTTACCGTTCTTGTTGGATGAAAAATTTCGAAAATCTCAATTATTAATTGCTTTTATCGTAAAAGTGAAATTTTTCCAACAGACTCGATACTGCCGTGGTTGCCGCCACATTTATTAAAAACTACTTTAGTCTGTATTTTTGAGTTGTGGAAATTTAGTAATTATCCGTCATACTGTCCGAAGCTAGCACAATTTGAAACACTACACTTTTTTAATTTATGCATCTGGCGCCAACATAAGGTTAACATTTTCTAAAACGTCATCAAATATCCATGTCTGAAACAAGCCCAAAATTGATTTTGCATTCTTTTTTTCTTAGGCTAGGCAAGGTAGGAATCGACAAATCGATACCGAAACGAAAAAAATCTGTGCCAAGCTTGCCCCAAAAGCTTTAATTGGCGACCAAAAGAAAAACCATGTTCTTGTTTGCGAAGATCTATCGAAGAGTGTTGCAAATGATATGCAGTTTTTAGACGTGGTTCCAGCAGACTGTACTTTGTTCTTTTAGTTGAAAACTGCTCTTAAAGGTCACTGTCGCGTGGACGTTCCGGAGGTTTAATAGGCTTCGACGCACTGTTTAAAGGGCATTCCGGAAACCACCCACGAGAACGCCTACAAAGCATGGAAAACTCGCTTGCAAAAGTGTATTGGCACCCAAGACTCACATCTTAAAAGTTTTGAATAGTTTGTAGCAATAACTACAATATATTTTCGTTTCCTAATTTATAATTATAACTTTTTAGCTCATTTGCACTGAGCACGGGTTTTTAGAAATTTTACCAAGCTTTAAGTTCACCTGACTCTGAGCAGGCTCTGAATTCGCATGAGATGCGGTAAGGTAATGCCCTGTGAGCAGACTAACCTTCGCTTTCAAGCAGTTTCTGCTGAGCTTGAGCAGTTTTCTGCTCTTGCTTACATAAGGTGATGGCCACAGTGTCCTGGCTACCCTATAGTCTGTCCTGTTTGTCCTATATGCCCACAACTAGTTTGCTTTTGGCGTCAGCAAGTGACCTCGGTACTGTAATACGGGGACTGTTTCTAGATCCTGAACCTCCGCTTGCCAATTTCGCGTTGGCATCCTTGATTGGTTTCGTTACTTTATACTTTTTTATTAATTTACCTTTTGTACACAGCCTGGTTACTTGGGCCATAAATCATGCGATGCCTTTATACTGTTCGAAAAATCATCCGAAAAGAAAATGCGTAAATATGAAGTAAAAGTAGTATATAAGGTTTTTGCTTCGAATACAATATAGTTTTTCATTTAATCGGTTTTGTGAAAGAGTTGTGAATTGGGCAGGTTCATACTACAAACCTTCTTTAACTAAATCCAAGTAAAATACGCATATTTCTGCGGCAATCGACTCCCGTATATCTTAGGTTGATTCTACAGCTTTCGTTCATATTTGTTTTTACTGCAATTTGAAACATACTCTTTTTCATAAAGGTTATTGATTTGTGATCACGGTTCCCTTCTTGTCTATAATCGCATAGACAACGTATATCGTCTCTAAAGCTTATCAAAGCAGAGAATAATTGTAAATTATTTCCATGGATATAAGTCGGAGATGTTAAAATGTGTCACAACCAGCGTAAATAACAATTAATGATTTCCAACTGCAAGTGGTCACACCAGTCAACTATGCACTGTGTGCTGGTGTCTGATGAGAATCAGTGCATGCTTTCGAAACCACTTTGTCAAATAAACATTTTCAAGATAAATAAAATTTTTTTCAATTTCAATCATCCCGCAAAAACAATTCCAATACTCCTTTTGTTCGAGATCTAAATCAGGATTTCACCTCTATATCATTTATTTACAAATGGTTTGAATTTAAAAGGCTGTTGAATTTAAAAGGCTGACATTCATATGGATCATATACATATGTATCCACAAGGAGGATGTTTTCAATAATAGATTTGAATTGGATTTCTAGCCAATTGGTTGTAAATATACTTATTTCATGTGAATTTGAGGTTTTAATTTCGAATAGCTTATCACGGTTCGCATATGTAACACTATTTGTTTTTAGATGAAAATTTGCTCCAAGTGAGCTCAAAATACTTCAAGCCATACTAATTCGACAAACACTTGATAATCAATGTTGATTATTGAAAACTATACTCTTACAGCAGTTTTTTCCAGGAAGAAAATTGTGCATTCTCGTTTCAGCCATAAAACGACATATCTAGAGTGCTTTTGACAATTGTCATTCGACCGTCCTATTTTCATTGCAATTAAAAATACTCATATTCACAAGCTATACTCATATTCACTAAGAACTAAATACCATTTAGTTCTTCCTAATTTAACAAGCTATACACATTAAAAATTTAATATGAAAATATGTCGTTCATTACTTTAATTTATAATACTTGTCGGCTGACAAAAACTAGCAAAACTACTTCTTAATGAGCACAGGATTTATCTCGCAATTAACTCTACCATTTTCAACTTATGCCACTTAACTTTCGAGAAATCTTCAAGTCATCAAATACGAATATTTAATTATCAAAACCTCATGGGTTTTATGTGCTTGCAAAGAAGTTATCTGTATTTATTACAACCGACGTAAGTTAACGAAAACAATACATATAACAGGCATATGCACTTTTGGGGATATACTGAAGTATTGTATTTATCATAGTTGTGTCCGGGATGCTTCTGTTTCTGCTTCAAATTTCCGAAAATGTTCGCATGAATTTGATGTTTTCCCTATGAATGTTCTTCAAAGTTTATATTCAGCGAAAACTCAGTAAACTTCATACGATAGCTACAAACTGAAGTCTTAGTATACGCAGTATAGGTACGCGGACTAGAGCAATGGAAAGAAGGGAGATAGAGCAATGGAAAACTTTTCATATCAACCATAGCAAGCAAAATATCTTGAAAGATTCAAATCTTCTCACAAAATATTATAGAAGTTTTGAATAAAAAAGTTTACACGGACTACGATGCCATGATTTTCTGTGGTATTTTTCACGCAAACATAGTGAATCGCAACTATATATTAGATATGCTTGCGGTGCTGGTATAAACGAATTTTAAAAATAGTCGCTGTGTCAGCTGACAACGCGATACGTTCAGTACGATTAGGACGTCTTCATTAATAATGCTGATATGCTAAGATTAGAATATTTACAAGGTTTGTTTACTATCAACGATTTGCATAATATCGAAAAAATGAAAATACTCGTATTAGGATTAAAGTAATATCCAAGTTGATCTCCGATAATCAAAGACCTTCTAGAAGATAGTAGATGTGTTCATCTTTGAAAACAATTCTACTATTAGCTCATATTCCAATGTAAAAATTAGATCTATCTCGAAAAGTGTTCACCTGCAAATTTATACATATATACTTCTGCGTATTCCTTTTAGAAACGAAATCGAATACGTCCTTTTTTTAGCTCATCAGCAAAAGCCACATTTGCTGTCTGTCCCCTAAATCCAATTCAACAGAAGTAATGACTGGAAATATTAACTTTTCAGGAGACTGTTGACTAGCAGCATTGAAATCGTTGGTGCGGACAACAACGCTGCTAAAAGGAATCTACATTTCACATCACAATGTTCCAACAAAATGGATTTCCTCGGGAAATAGATTTATTGATGCGAAAATTTCAATGCGTATCCTGATGAAAACACTATTTTTGGCATGTCGACCACCAGACCGTTATGGAGCCTATCAATAGGTGTGTGTTTGTGGGAGTGCACGATAAGCTCTAATGAGTCATTCATTTTGCGGATTTATTCAAAGGGCATTAAGTATGAACATGAGGTGTTTACAAGTTGACCAAGCAACCATGAGCAGTGGTGTAGTAGATTTAATGTATGGGGGCGCAAATGTATCTATCTGTAGACATCATTTGATTTTCGATGCATGATTAGCGATTGAAAACAGAAAATCGACTCTGCAGACAAAGCGATAAGTATACTTTGAATGCTCAATAAGGTAAAGTTACAAGAATGTCTGGTGAGTACTCGATAATTCGTCAGATTCGATATTTCTTCTTCACGCCACTGGCAACACCAAACTTAACATGAATGGCTTTTCACCTGCCTCCAGTTTTATTTTCTACAGAAATTTCAGTACTTAAATAAGTCCTAATGTGGACTTGTGAATCTATTGGAATGAAAGGCAGGACGCACTCTAGTGATTTCCATTCAAACTGCAATTACGGAAATGAAATTACGAATTCGTGGTAATTTGTTTACCGATTTCTGCGCTTCGAATCAAATAAAGCCATCTAAAAGATATTCATTAGAACCTATTGAAATGACGTTTGCATTGTAACGCAAGTAATTACTAGAACGAATGCCATTACTTTCAAGAAGGTTAAACTATATTTATTTCCTTGGTTTCGTAGAGAAACGAGTACAGCATGTTGCTATATATAGCTACACGTATTGAATGGGAATTTCTTTTCAATCGAAGTATCATTGTAAATAATTTTTAATTTAATAAGTGGTTGAATCGCGTGAAAAATTTTTTTAAATATCAATTCCATAAGTTCGATTATCAGTGTCAATGGAAATTTCAGAAAGTGGGCAGAGTAGAAATTACAGTCTTTGCCAATTGACAGGGATTATGCATTTCTTGTAGGTTTAATAATGTCACGAATTTGTCGAATCGCTTGTTATACATAACCGTTCTTAAGTTTTCTGAGAAAAGTATGAGAAACCAGCCAACCAAAATTAGAAAAAATCAGCTTTAATTGTAACGAAAATATGAAAATTCGTTTCGATTATTGTCGTTGAAGTGGAATGAGGTGTTGAAGTGAGGAGGGGCGATGGCTTGTAATGGCCGACAGTGGTGAAGCATGGAAATGGTGATGGCCAAGGATAGCTTTGGATGCGATTTTTCTCAACACATCAAAGCTGGTCATCATCCGCAAGTGAAAAATCTGATTCATCTAGTGGTCCAGTGTACAGAGTAAACTTTGCGAGGTGGTCATCATGGCAACCATTGAAGTGTCCCATTGTGAGCTATAGTTTAAGGGTGGCATTGAAATTACCTTTGCCAATGAGCAACGAAGTTACAAGGCTTGCCTCAGTGTCACTGCGCAGGTTATTTGGATCGACGAGAACACAAATTTCAAACATGAAAACTATGAAAATTTGTCAATAACTGAGGTAAATATGAATTTGCGTCAGTATACCAAGTTGATATTAGAACATATATACTATGCAAGGATTAGGTTTCATAACGCATTTTTTTCGACTTTTTACATTGGGCCAATGCTCTGGATATAGAATCGGTTCCAGTGATTTTCATTATATACGCACTGTTTTTAATGTTAGCTATGTATGGATGCACAACCACAGATAAATGAGGTTAAATACTAGACTTTCTCTATCTGTGGCTCTGTAGACTTGGGAGAATTCAAAAGATTTTATTTATATTACATTCATATATATTATATGATTATACATTCGTAACCTAACTTATGTAAAAATTAAATTAATTAATTGCTTACTAAAAAAATGACAAGAAAATGCAAAATCTACTATAGCTGGCAAGCCTATCATGGCTTTTAACCAAATTCCTACCAAACTTTACTTACCGTAAGTTATATTTACTATATGAGTTTCATTCTGATTGCATGACTGCACTGGAAGTTTTAGGCCAAAAAGTGTTTTTTTTTACTGATCGAAATTTCAAGATTCAAGAGACCAAAATTACCATATCTGGCAGCTCCAACCTAATTTTTCAACCAAATTTGTATGGCCTAAAATGAGATCCAACGATTGTGTGAGTTTCGATAAAATCTACTGTCTAAATAGGATTTTATAGGATAAAAGACAGCTTTTTTGCTAAGATGACACGATTGGCCCAGAGTTGCACATATTGCAAAATCGCTTCTAATAGACCTGGTCCTACTCAAGACTAATACATCCTGCAAATTTCGACTGTATCTCATTATCGGATCGTGCAATCCCGTGAACAGAAGTTTCGGATGCTAAAAATATATGGAAATTGGGGAAGGGCTACCGTTCTAGTTCGATATAGAATTTCAAAAGTTTTACTTTGGCTGTGTCGACAAAGCATAAAATTTATATATGAGTTGCTTAGTTTTTAAAACAAGCGAATATTTTTGAGGAAGATTGATGATTTGAAGGTTTTCATTTTCAGTGCTTGTCGCAAATAAAAAGTTGTTATCACGTTCATAAAAAACTATATGAGTCTACAAATTAATAACATCAATAGGTCTTGCAAGTCCAGTTGCAGTAAATATGTTTCTTGTTTAACCTGCTTCCAAGATAGCTCCGAGTGCTGTAACATGTTATGTTTCATCACGATTTGTTTTATCATGTTTTATTTTATAATGTTTTTTTTTTTGTTAACTTACTGTTTGCGGGTGATGCCAAAATCGTCAAAAAGGTATCCAATTTTCTCGATTGCCTAGATGTACACGCTGACCAAGATAATCTTTCAAAATGGAGTAGCACGAATTGCTTACTGATCAACATTGACAAGTGCTCTGTCACGTCATTCACGCGTAAATCAATTTCAGTGAAATTGTAGTATTCTTTGAAGAGTAAAGCCTTAGCACATTTAGAAAATGTCCTCCACATAGCAGTGCTTTTGAAAAGTTCCTTAGCTTTTGCTGATCATTTAAATACCATCGTCGTAAAAACCAGCTCTGCGTTAGGCATCGTGCGGAGGCACATAGTTGAAGGAGTTTTACGATATTTACTAACGAAAACTTTAAAGTGTACTTAAGTGGGACCAATCCTTGAGTATGCTTGTTTGTGTGTCACATCGAATCAATGCAAACAACAATTTTTCCTTTTTGCCGTGCGTGAACTCTTGTAGTCTTGTACCAATTGTCTCCTTAAACTGATCGGCTGAGACTTTAAGCTGGCTACGGACGAAATCGAAAATAGACGTCGTAATATCAAAATCTTTTTTGCTGATAATCTCTTCAGGATATCTCCCAAGCCAATTTGGCATAAAAAAAAACTATACAGCGATTTCGCTATGCGAATTTTTTCTCCGTTAATTTTCATCGCACCAATTATGGCTATAATGAACCTATACATAAAAAAAATGAACTGTAATATAAAAAACAGCAGGTTTGATTTCACATTGCCTGTAATAATTTTCCCAAGCAGTCTGTATTAGACAAATATTGAAATATATAAATAATAGATAAATATACGCTTTGCCAAATAATAGCTCTTATTTTCAAAGCCATTATACAATCACTGATCCAACCCACAACAGCACAACACTCTTTTTTGAGCTCGTTCCTACTTCTGGTCAACAAAACACTTAAAACCTAATTTACTTTCTTATTTCGTTTAAATTTCCTGCGGCCCGACAATATTATCCTCGTTAATTAAATGCTTTGTTGCTGAATTAATTAGTTATGAATAACGGCGTCATGTAAAAATGCAAAGAAAATTCTAATTTCCATAATCTTCTCATTTCGTTGGAAAGTGTATCGATAGTTTGGCATTGCTCCAAAATCATCATAAAATCCATGCAACAGTGGCTATAGCGTTACTTGCCGAGAAATTGTGGTGCACTTAATTCCAGCTTAAGGTACCTACCGCATATCTATTCAATTTGCTGATGAATGGTGCTGTTGCTTTTTTTCTTTGAAGAGTATCCTTGAGTTTGCATATACTTGTGCGGAAAAGCATTTTAATGCAAATCGGTATAAACGAAATTTTCATACGACTTAGTCGGAGATAATATAAGCCAATTCATTTGCTCGCATAAGCTGCTTCCATAATTTTGTGGCTTTGGTGCTGTAGTGTTCCAACAAAACAATCCTATTTACTCATGATTATGCTTGTGCAGGCTCAGACAGACTAACGTGCATAGTGCTGACTGCTTGCATTCACTTTGATTCATTTGACTATAATAATTGATTATAGCAAATCTTTAGTTTTTGAATTGATTTTGATCTAAATTATCAGTATTGTTTTCATTTTGAATAAGGTCTTCGATAAGTACTAGCGAAAGGATTTGCATTTTCTTGTGCCCTTAGGAGAGGGGTTCATGGGAAATTTGGCGACTGTTTTCAGGAAAGATGTCTCTTATTCTTAGCTGCTTTGCTTATTTTAATGCCAAGTGCTTTTAATAAATAAACCAATATAAATAAAACGTTTATACTCGTATATGTAGAAGCCAAAATTGTATTCGTGAAGCCAAAACATACACGAGAGCTTATGATAGAACGTAGATACCTATCTTAAACAGGTCGAATCCAACACATTAATTTACCTTGTTCTTTGATTCAGTTTTCTTTCCAACGCTGATATCTTCCATTTAAACTCAAAAGGACTTGTGCTGATGCACCGACGAGTATGTATATGTGCACCTATAACTTGTTTCTCAGAAAACCTGCTCTGTGCATGTGCTTGGTTACCTCGTTGCTCTCGGGGCACAATGAATACACATTTGCAAATTAAGAATGCTAAGATACTTGCATTAACAATTCTACAGAAGCACCGTAGTCGGACATCTTCGCCTTAAGACTACAAACTTCAAATGAGGGTCCTTGGCTATGCATTCAAATTATAGCCGTACGTACATAACTTAAGTGTGCAAGTGTATTAAAGGTCGTTGTAGAACGTTAGCTGTTGGAGCTCACAGGAGCCTCAGAGTAAGGTTTCTTGCATTTACTAATTATCTCATTGTTCTCATTCCGTACTTAACACACTCACCGACAATGTGTCGGTTCCAACGTGCAGATATGCTAATTGTTGCCGAGTGCAAGTTGAAAATGTGATAATAATTTTTTACCATAAAGAAGGAAACCAGTGTGTAAATGACCGTAATATTTTTAGGGTCGTATCTCGGTCTCCTTTGATGATAATTAAGGCAGCAAATTTTCTAGAAACTACCAGCTTGTTAGATTAGTGGCTTTTTATTGAATTCAGTTTTTTGTTGAATATACGTGCTCTGAGAATAAATACCGCTTGGCAATTGGACTAATAAAGTTTATGAAAACATATAGTTAAATACATCTTGAATATATATGTAGTTGCATACTATAATCGATTCGCCTGCAAATCCACACCCGTGACACCAACTTTTTACAGCGAAAATAATCTGCTTTTGTCTCCTTGAAAATGCTATTTGCAGAAAAAAAGTTTAATTGACGTGATTCGCGAATCAACTCGTTGTGATGAGCACATCAATTTACATTGAAGCAGTTGCCTTCGTTTTCCTTGCGGGCTTCTCAAAGAATTCTCTCAAGACTGACAAGTCAGAATAAAACAAAAAGCCTACATTGCAATGATCAAAAGAACGTCTTCGTGGAAAGAATACTAATTGAAATAAAAACACTTCCATGCGTGCGAAGGGTTTTTACTGGAAAGTATGCAGTTCACGGCGGTGTTATCCTTACGTCAAGAAACTTTTTTTTATCTTACCGACCAAGCAGTGGAACGCATGTCATCTTCATTTTCTTTGTGGCACCTTTTTGCTCAGCTATCAGAACTCATTCCCTGAGCATGTTGTTTGTTCTTTTATTCCTTTCCGGGCTTATCTCAAAAGATGTCACCTCTTTTGCGATGAAGGAAAATCGAAAGGTACTTGCTTGGGTTGCAGTTTTTGACGAAAACTATGTCCTATTGGCTAAAGAGTGTTGTACATTCTCTGCGTGTAATGCAAACTGGTGATGAATTTTCTTACTGTGGGTATTGAAAACTCGTAAAAATGACCCTAAAACTTTTCCGTAGCTGGTGGCCGAACCAAAGGAATCTAGGGAATTTCAACGGAAACTCTGCCGTTGTTGTGTTGTGAAGTTTATTGTCCTTGTACACTTGAGCAGAACCCAAACTGCAATTTAACATTTCAATCTGAATTAAAAAATATATACCAGAAAATTTAATGATAGCATTTATTAAAAATGCTAACGCCACCTCGCATGAAATTCACAATAACAATGTGATTTTAAAAATAGAACAACGTCTGCGATTCATTGTAGGTGTCCTGCTTTTGCCTTTCCCGTTTTAATTCATGAAGCGATCAGACATCATTCTATGTCTGGGGCTTTTATAACCATTTTTTTACTGGAAGATAAAGCTGCATGGAAATAGAGAATTAACTCCTGAATTCTTTTCTAAGAAAATAATCCGACCGGAGGCAAAAGAATAAATCTCAAAGTCAGTTGAGAAAACAATGTGAATATTGGCCGATGTGCATGTGAATATAGGCCGATAAAAGGTGAGTTTGCAGGTTTCGTTCTAGTTCAAGTGAAAAAATCCAGGAATTCTGAGATCCTACACTAAGTGATGTCTCGTTTGCCGAGTTCGTTACAGAAACAGAGTTGGTAAAGAAAGGGTGAAAGGGTTGGTAAAGAAAGGGTGAAAGGGTAAAAACGTTAAAGCCCTTATGTTGTTATTTTAATTATGTCAGAAGCTTGAAGTGTATTTTTGAGTGGCATGAAAATAAAAAAATTAATAGCACAACCATTTTTAAATATAGTAGAAAAAATAACAAATTAGAAACAACGCAATAATGAATATGATATGCTAACACTGGTGAAAAAAGAAAACCATTTGAAACACAACCACAATAATAGAGAAAAAAAGGATTAACAAAGCGAGAGGAGAAATGCATTGTTAAAAAAATTAAAAAAAATGCAAATTTAATCCTCCCAGTTTTGCAATATGAAAGAAAAATAATTTTAGAAGTGTCCGCCCAAACTGTATGAAATATTATTTAATAAAAATGTTTAATAAAAAGATATTTAATAAAAAAAAACCTACATTAGCGCAAAAAATATACTGGTTCGCTTATGTTTCACAAATGTTTACGGTAAAAAAACAAATGTTTTCTGAAAACCGATTATTTTGGTTACTGCAACAAAAATTATAATGTTTGTATCTGATGATAGGCGGTATGTTCAGAGAAAATGAAATACTGACTACATTCACAATACTGACATATGTTGATGATAAAGTACTTTTGATGAAAAAAATAGTTGGTGAAAAATGAGGTTAAATTAAAGACAGCGTACAGTCTTCATTACTAAACTTGAGTAGCCTAGTGAGTAGCAAAATGGCTTCTTGTATGTGGAGCTTTGAGTTCATTTAGCTCTGAATACGTACCTGAGTTAATCAGAGGTGAGGTGAGTCGTGGAATTAATCACTCTACACTCGTATTCACATTGATTGTAAATTTGTGATGAAGCTCTCTATCAGCTTCAACCCTTAGACCCGTACGAGGGTTGTCGTGGAATTCCTTTACTTTACAGTCTTTGTTTAGTGAATGAGTTACTAAGAATAATTCACCCATGTTAAATGTACAAAAACACAGTACTAGCTTTTGCTTCCTCTCAGAGTGGGCTACCAGAAGAACTGGATGTAACGATTCATTCGATATACTGTACAGCTGGCTGCTTTTGTTTACCATAGCAAACTGTTACAAAAATTAAATATTTGTGCGGATCATTGACCAGCATATGAAGTGGGATCTGCATATTGAAAATGACGTAACCAAATTATGAAAATAGTGCGTACATGCTTCTAGATTTGCTCTTCCTTGACTAACATACCAATGCTAATGTTCTACTTTGCGTTTTCATTCATTTATTTTATTACTCAATATTTATTTTATTACTGTACATCGAAAACGTTTCAAAACCCTTTGAAACTAATACAGAAGATTATTCTCAAGATTCTTCTTCATAAACCCAAAAGCTTCAGTAGTGAACAACTTTTTACCACCGTCAATTTTCTAACAGTGGTGAATTTCGAACAATCATAGATCCAACTCATAGCTTGCATTAGTTGAAATGTTTTCGTATATTTGCTCCTTTGACGTATGAATTTTGTAATTGAAAATAGAAAGTAAATAAATGATCTTATTGCTAACACACGATATACATTTGGTTGTGATCAGTAATCGTTGCCTTTAAAAATAAGAAACAAATGAAACCTTCAAAAGCTATCATTTTCAATCAAACTTCATCTGAAGAGTTCTTGCAAATTAACATGTATATGTAGAGTATTGTCGCTTAATATAAGTTACGTATAAAATGAGTGTTTGGATCTGTCTCGGTCTAAGAACAAAGTCTTCGCGATTTAGCGAAACGATACACGAGTGAAATACCATGATAATCAAACACCAAAAATCTTTGCTTGTTCCTTCTATAGCAGTTTATACTGCCGTATTTAACATAAACCTTCTATCTGACACTTTGTTTATTTTTGAGTTAACACCGGATTTGAAAACTACATATTCTATTCCATCATTCTCCAAAATATGAAAAACCTTTCTATCGAGGAAATATGTTAAAATCAATAATGAAAAATCCCCCCAGCTACAAAAACGTAGCATTACTTAGCATAAACCTTCTATCTACAGTATTTCGTTGCATGTTCTTACAAAAAAACTCCTATCTACTTGAAACCTATCTTACACAAATATGTTCAACGTGGATGCTTTTACTTCAAATGTACAGCAAATAAACGTATTTGTATCCATGTTTGAACTTTCTTCAAAAACACAAATCATTGAACATCTCGAGACTTGTTTAAATGTAGATAAAAGGCTTATGCTAAGTACAGCAGTATATTGCCCTACTAAGCATAAACGTTCTATCTGCATATTTCTCATTTTTGAGTTAATACTGGATTCAAAAACTACATACTCTATTACATCATTCTACAAAATTTGAAGAACCTATCTTTTGCTGAAGTATGTTAAAATCAATAATGAAAAATGCACTCTCCATATATCTCCAGTAAAAATCAAAACACTAATCATTGAATGTCTCGAAAGTACTAAAATGTAGCTAGAACGTTTATGCTTAGCAGGGCAGTATAGCAGTCAATTTGAACAATTAGCAAACTACGATTTTTGTGGCGCCGGTTAAATGCCCAATTGGCTACGAATAAAACCGATAATAGGAAGTGTGAATCAGCCAAAAAGTGGTTTTTACATTTTTCTTGCTTGTGAAGACGCACACAATCAATTCTCAGGCTAAAAAGCGTATCAAAGGCACAACTGTGGCCCTATTTAAACTGCTTTCTAGTTTTCCAACGATTGGCGCATTCTCACGTCCCAGTGCAAAATGTTGATAGAAATTTATAAAATTATGACACTGGCACAACAAACCAGGCGCTTTCTCAAACGTGTTTGACTGGTAAATTATACATCGCCAACTTACAAGTACCCATCAAATCGTCTGCAGAGTATGAAATGTATGTTTTTACAATAGCTTAAATGGCAGTGATCAAAGATTCTAGATGATTTAAAAAATCATAAAAACCATAAAAATGTAAAATCCATAACTTAACAGTAACGAGAAATAACAGTAATTATTAAAAATGTTAAATTGACAAAAATCATATATAGGCGGACTTCCAAAGTTCGTTTCACTTTTATTTGTTCAATTATTAATAGTTTATTTTTCACACGTTATAATCTGAGCTCATCTGAAGACCGTTCAGAAAATTAACTATTCCAGAATTTAAAGAGTCTAACTATGAAAAGCATATTGTGTAATCAAATCAAAGTTCGAAAAAAACATCATTCCGTCATTTACCTCTTTGAATCACTATACTTATTAAAGTCTCCGAAAAATTCTCTGTCACTGTCGCCATGACCTAGCTTTTACGAAGAACAGAACACACTCAGGGGTGCTTACTGGCAATGCGTAATGTCACATGATAAATGCTATACAAGGAGTGCCTGAAAATCTACAGCAACGCAAGAATGCTCTTAGAGTAGAGCAAATTATTATTTATAGTCCTCCATGTCATAAGAGTGTGCACACCCAAAAATCATCCTATAGTCTTGCTAGCAAAAACAACAACAAGAAAAACACACCAAGTGAACTTCAGTTGGCAGGAAGTTTATCAAAGTGCGCCTTTTGTGTACGTTCGGAACCTTCTCAACCATAAATTCTCCAAGTGCTGATGTTTATTTGGAAAATATTCCTCAGTGGCATATGTCAGTCTTTGCGCCACTCCGTCTGTCTCACGCATTCAGACCATTCGCCTCCTTTTACGAAGCCTATTCGAGGTGGTTTGGTTTTTATGTATATGGGTATGTGAACACAACTCTAATATGAATATGTGTCATGACAAGTGCATGCTTATACTTTTGTGGAGACGCTTGTAAATGATAATAATAGGTCTAACACGCACCTATTGCGGCGGGGAAATGTCATGGAGTGAGAATGAAGTATCAAACAAAAGACGAAGCAGATCATCACTTCGGCTAAACAGAATATTGTGACCCGCAAATATATCATCATATTGTGACAAATATGAAGCTTTCAAAACATACCCATAATACCATCGGATCCAGGTGTAAAGTATTCAGAGAAAAACTTCATCGGAAACGACTGAAATTGTATGTAAGGAAGAAAGTTTTGAAACTTTTTGGGATTTGGATACCAACAATTAAAACTCCAATCGATATTACTCAGGGGCTAAAGCAACAAGCAAGGAAGTGCTATTGTTGCTGTTTGCTCTGCATAATAATATTGTCACACATGTTTGCTATAAAATATTAATTTGAAATGAATCCGCTATTTTAAAGTTTTTGAAATAAAAATGATTTTCTGTACGAATAATAACATTTAGATCTTGCGTGAATGCTGATTTTCAGGCTTGTTGATAAAGTTTTTTTTATGAGGGCCGATAACTAAATTTGAATGAAGTTACGTCTATTCTTCGACTAAGTAGCAAGTTTCAAAGCAGTTTCCTTTATACATCTTTAAGCGCCCAATGTGGGCTAAACGTGCAATACTGTTATTAAAGCTTGGTATGGTATTTTATGTAATCATATTTTGAAAACGACATTTCAGATCATAATAAATGTTGGACATTTTATTGGATTTGCTAATATGGGAGTGCTTATTGATTTCAATGATGATTCAAGTGGATATTTGATCTGCCTAGGGTAGAGTTCAGCATATTGCAAGCTATATGTATAAGATGAGACGTACGCATTAGTTATTAAAACTTTTGCTAATGAACAAGTATTTTTTATCTTTTGAAACATAAATCATGTTAAGTCAAACAAGCTTTTTCACATTATTTTTCAATCGAAATTCAACCATTTGTAGCCAGAGCGATGCTCAAACCTTTTTTTTTTTAAATAAGTCAGCACTTTGGACAAATATTGTAAAAAGAAAATAAATAACACCATTCTGTACATGAAACGCACTTAAAATCAATTTAAAATGGAAAGACTGCATCACACATACATAGATATGGACCCTAAGATTCTAAAAAAAAACTAACGCTTTCTACAAAGTCGAATTTTCGAAAATTGCAGATTAAATGTGTAGATTTTGTTTCAGAACTTACATTGTTAAAAGATTTACAAAATAATTTTTTCATACTTATGACCGAGTCATCAGCATTTCTTAGAACAAAATTTGCCAAATTTTCCTGCCACTAAAAGTATATTTTTGACAGCAATATGTCCCATGACTTTCATTCGAATACGAAGCCTCCATTTATAGGTTACAGGTGCAGAAATATTGTTTGAAAGCTTTGAAATTATGAAAATTGAACCTTTATATTATAAGGTGTTTATAATACGAAAATTGATTGGTATAAAATGGAAAAAAAGCTAATCTGTGAACTTCGTTTGGTCTGATGGCTCCATCGACAGTTACAAGAGTTAAAAGTTTAAGAAATGCAAAAGCGAATTTCATGGCAGCATATTTTGCTATCTTAATTTTGCAGACAAAAGTCTGTTTGAGTTGCTTCACGTTCATATCAACCGATGTTTAGAATTTTGTTTCAGAAAGCTTTTGTTTGGTGAAACGTATTTCAAGATGTCACCATAGCCATAAGGTTACCAGGATATTCATTTAATTTCTATCAGCAATGGTTTTACTCAAGACTCGTCAATTAATTTAGTGGCGGGTTACCGTCATTGTGGGATAAAGAATTTCGAAAGTTTGAAATTGAGAAGTTTGAATTTGGAAACCGTTTGACTTTTTTCCTGAAAAAGCAAAAAACGTTCAGTAGAATCACTGATTTAAAAAAATGTTTGTTCACGTGTTTGCCGCTGCTACAAGGCAGCCTGCACATTCAACAAAACTTTACACTAGCTTAAACCGAACCGGTAGTCTTTACTCCCTTATCTTCTTTAGCAGTACATTTTCCTCCAGTTTTTCATTTCGATGAAAACCCACAAGAATATGCCAAGAATATGACAATCTTGATTGAAAAGCGAATGTTAAATGATAAGAGGACAAATATCGTGGAAAGCAGTTTCTATAAAAGATTCGTAGTGCTAAGGATATTGCCACGTGACGTGCTTCGGTTTAAACCCACATTAGCGTCGTTGGTATAATTGGGAGAAGGTTGATGATGAATCGCTGGTAAAACGTCAATGCATTTCTCGTTTTCCAGCAACTATACGCTAGCTACAAGGGTCGGTATCTTCCAGATCGATAAGTTCGACCACAAGAGCAGATTTTCGAATGTCGCTTCCGGATAATACGAGTATGTGAAATTCCGGGTAAATTTTAGGTTATTTTAATTTTCTTAGCCTAATAATGCCAGACTATTGCTTTTGGTTAGTCGTCAAATACAGAAATATGACCCGCAATGAATAAATTTCACTGTGACAATAATGACCTAGCAAAACAATTTTCGACAAAAGCGCAGACAGTTTTCAGAACTAAACTCAAAGACAACTATTACGATCTCACAAAAAGATTGTTTGAAGAAAGCAGAATTGGATTTATAATTCATATTGGCTGATTTAACAAGCAAGTATTCGCTTCAAATTTAATCCCATCCTTTTATTATACCACTGTTAAAATATTCTTGACTAATATGAATTTTTGTAAACTAAGTTTTGCACTCTGCTAGCTAGTGTTTTCTACATTATATAGAAATATTAAGTAACTGAATTATCATTTCTAGAGATGAGAGAAGAATTTTCCCATTTTCAAAGAATGAAACTTTTTATGAAATTCTGATTCCAAAAAACCGATTTACCGCAATCTTATTAAGCAAACATAAAATTGAGGGCCTGTTTCTAAAAAAAAAGTCTGCCGAGTGTCAAAGTATTTTCTAATACTCATCATTCTGCCGAAATCAAATATGTTTTATACGTACCAACAACATGATAAAGTCTGCAGTTCAAGTGATTATTTTTGATAGAAATTCCTTATGAAAATGCAAAGAGAAACACTTTTATCATTCTAATTGCTCTACCAAGTTTAAGAGCAAAAAGTATTTTCCGGAATTTTGTTTGGGGGAAATCCCCCTATGGTTTGCTGAACATGCTTTATGGTTTGGAGACATGCGCGAAATCATTTTCTCTTCATGTAGATTTTCCGTGACGAGCTAAAGAGAACCGAAACAGGACTTTTATGCATAATAAAGGAGAAATAATTTTCCTACAATTTACGCGTAGTAATTACTTGTTTCCTCAATGAAATAACGTTGCATTGTAAACCCAAATTAACCTATTCGTTACTTTTGTTAAAACATCACTAGGAGTTTTAAGCTTAAGCTAATTTTCCCTTCTATTTGCATTCACGCGTGCTTTTACCGCTGCGGCTTTTTTCCTGTCTCGTCATATATGGTGACACAGAACACATTTTATATTTGTTTGCAGCAAACATTAGCTTTTCGTCTGGGGTGGCATACTCAACGAGCTCGTAAAATCAATATTTAAATTGTCCGTTTGTTTTACCTGCTTACCGCAACCTTACCCCACTAGTCTTCGCCATTCTTGAATCCATAAGATCCTTTTATTCTCCCTAACTGGCCCCCTACGTTGCAATCAAGGGACTTTATACGTATGTAGTTTTCTCCACAAACGCACTCAGTTGATTTTTGCGTTCATTCTCTTGCAATACATACTTAGATCAGTAGATATTTTGATGATGACTGTGTTGTTCTTATTTGCCTCTCTTGTTTCTTCCTACGAATAGAACATATCACGGAAAAGCAATTTCAGAGAAGGATAATACGAGTTCCTTATAAGCTTTGAAACTATTTGCGCTAATGGAGCTAAGCATTGGCTGTGAAATGATTGACTAATCGTTTGTTCTGATGTTTTCTCGGCTCGATGGGCAATAGTGATTTTTATGTGTTTGATATTTCAACTCTTTGCAGGAGTTTTAAATACTATTGAGACTAGAATAAAGAATGAATCCAACATGAAAATAAAAACATGGACCATTAGCATTTGCATCTCATATGGTACATAGATCTATTTTATGGCTTGGAAGTTTAATAGAAAAGAGTAATAACTTATTAAGTTTAATTGAATATACCTGATTCAGTTTTCTCTACCTTTCAAAAGCACAGATTTCAAATAAAAGACCAGCTTTTGCTTTACAGGCTAGATACATTTCAATTTCTGAAAGGTATTGATACTGAAGATAAAAGCAAATTTCTCTCAAGATAGTGATTTTTATCAAGGAACCGAAAAAATTGTACGTAATTTAAAATCTTTGTTCAGCTCATACAAAGCATACTGTAGCAAATTTTTTTTCAAATAAATATGCACTTTACTGAAACAAAAAACTGATTAATTCGAATCGGAATATAAGCACGCCTAAGCCGATTTTGATTGATTTTATCTAGAATTCAATAAAAATTTGGCACAGTTCGCGACAAAATAAGTCAGGATAACATTTTATGCTGAATACAGGCGTATCGTGGATTGTGCAACACTTTAAATTTTTGTTGAACGACGTCCCTTGAAAGGAAATAAGTAATCAAAACCTCGAAATAAACACACATAACATACATTATTTAACGAAATCAATTGCTCGTGAAGCTTTGTATCATTCTTCTGACGAAAATTGTAATATTATCCAAAAACTATATAATGGTTGTAATAATTGCTACTCAATATGGATTTCCTCGAATACAGTAAAATTACTAGATATATCTAACGAATATTTAGTGCGAAGTGAACTTAATTTAATTTTTTTGTAACAATTACTATTTTTGAGGTCGATACACCGCTCCTTTGGATAAAGAGGCAACCAAAATTTCGTAGGTTCGTTGTTAAAGTCGATGGTATTGTTGTCACCCTCACTTAGACGAGGTTCCGCAAAATCAGGACGCCTGGCCCGAAAGGTGTGTGTTGAGTTCAGTATAATACTACTTTGTACTAATGAGACTGATTCCGGACTAGAACTTGACTCTCAACTCATGTAGCGAAGTTGGTATGGTATAGCACTGGCGACTAGGTCGTGTGGTCCAGGTCCAAATACGGGATCACACTCTGAGCCTAGATTTAACCTAGCTTATCTAGTAGGTAGGTAAATTAGTGAAACTTGGGGAAAGTAGGCATCAAACTAGCCAATTAAAAACCGTAAAAATGTTTATTCTGAAAACAGAGCTCTGCCAACCTCATGCCTCAAAATTTGAAATGGATTGTGGTGGGATTGTAAATTAATGGCACGACTAATTATATTTACTCATTGGGTAAATCTACAATTCCCTCATATTTTTCCTCATGTGTAACAGCAATCTGTTGACCAGATCGCTTTTACTAATTTAAGACAGGTGATAAAGACGTCAGAAATTCTCTGTTCACCCACGTGCCAAAATTCAACTTGCGACTTCACATCCCTGAAAATAGCACTTCCTCCTCCGATATGCGAACACGTAAAATCTTCTTCATTGATTTCAGCGTGGAATGAAAGTTTTGAAAATGGAGAAAAGCGGAGACTTCTGTTTGCTGACAGATAAAATGTCCAGTATTTCAATTTTTGATAGAATTTTTTGTTATCTGTTGTGTTGAAAACACTGGTACAATTCAATGTTCAAATCAAAATCATTTATTGACATCAAATGTCACTTGTTAGCTCGAAAGAATGGTCTGCAGATTCTAAGTTGGCGTGAAAATTCAAATTGAAAATTTACATAGCGAAAGTATGTTTTTTACATGAAAATATGGGTACCCGTTTGAGTAAATTTCAAGCTAAATTTTAGCCGAAATAAACCGAAGTCAGTACTAAGCTTTACTTGAAGGTTTTTGACAGCGACCAGTTATATTGCACAGCAAGTCATCAATTGTTCTAGTACTCGTCGTTTATGAGAAACTCAACTGTCACTTTGATAGTGTTGCTGCGTTGCAGCTACAAGGCGACATTTTTTGAATTTTTTTTACAGTACCTAATGCAAGAAAGACCTTTCAGACCTATTCTTTCACCTAACGTACCAGCTTTATGGTAGTCGTTTTGCTTATTACCGCTGTTAGCTTTGAAATCGTACGATCTGGTGATAGCACCTGTGGTCGTCGTACCACTACAATTCTCGCGGTCCAACAACAGCTTTCTCCAGTTACAAAATCCGAGCAGAGATGGGCAGTCGCTTAGTCGTCATAATTTGATGATCTGCTATTCTATAATTATTCACCTATGAACCCTCCTTTTGAAGGCGGTCAACATTTCTGCAGATGTATGTGTGAGGGTCTATGTCACATCAATGGCACAACACAGGTTTTATTCTTGATTTATAGGTTCAGAAGTTTACTTTCCTGTGGATACAGCTGATCTTCAAGATAGTCAAAACGGAAAAGAAAGTTTTATTAGTGAGCTGTATTATCAATAATTAACAAATTAGTTCACATTTTCTAAATTAAAGTCTTCAAGAGCTAAATTTTACCTCTTGGGGGTCCTCTTTCTTGTTTAAGTCATGATTTTCGTTTTCGTCAGGCTGATTTTCAAACTTATTTCTTTTGGTTCGTGTTCAAGTTTCAGCAAGAGATCTAAAGTGACAAGATGTTTAAAACATCCGCATAGGTTACTTCTTTACTGGATTTACATAAAAGCGTATCCTTTGTGTCGATAGGCAGCTTTTTTATCACGTTCTCAAGAGTGAAATTGAACATTGCGATATTTCAGATCAAAATTGCAAAGTGTGTTATCTCTGAGCGCTCAACAACTCTGCAAACACAAAAATTCAAAAATTTATGACGTATTTAGCTTACGATCCAGTTTATGACGTATTTAGCTCACGATTGTGGATCATCCTGGGATCACCAAATATCAATAATTCAAAAAAAAACGAAAATTTCAATACATAGATCTATCTTTGAATTTAGACGTGATACAATTTTTCTCCTGGGCTTTTTTTTACATCTTTTTTTTTACAAGTTTTTTCTTCATAATACCTCTTAGATGCAAGTATTTTCAATTCCTCTAGTGATATACTCCTGCCTTGATATTTTTGTTTCAGCCAAGCAAAATCCATAGCTATTTTATATTGATTCTCCCACCTTACTTATTTCGTTATTAATATAAAGGAATCTATCTGTAACAAAAAGTGAATCGCATACCCTCTGTGTTTACTGATGAGCCTACACATTCGTGACCCATTGAATCTTCTACAAGGATCGCGATAAATTTGCAAAAATCACATTCATCTGCATGTTGGAGTCTAATACTTGCATCCAACGATTGCCCAGGACAACCTGTTAACATGTATTTTTGACTGGCAAGTTTTTTGATTTCCATCACATGCACATGAAATATTATGCAAAGCATGCATTCCAAATATCGCAATGATGTACTCAGATTCACTTCATTCATATCCTTACGCTTATTACAAATTACTCTTTAGACAGATAATGCGAAATCATTGTCAACATCTGTACATCCGAGCATATTTCTTAAAATAGCTGCTACAGCAGCGATTTTGGGTCATGCAAATAAGTTCAGTTCCTTACCCGATTTATACAAAAAGATGTAAATACTCAAAAGTTCATTTCGTTTTTCTGATGTTGTTCATTTGGTAATCACCTCAAGTTCATCGCATCATCTTCAAAACTGTCGCACACGATCAAAGGTCGAGGAGGAAATGGGAAAACTTTCTCGACTCGCACTCTGATGACATTTTAAAGAAGCAGCAGCAAAATCTTCGTAAATGCTATTCAGAAATTCATAATGTTCTGTTCTGTCTTCGTCGTCTCGACTTCGAAACGCCTGACTATGTTGCAAAATAAACGCCTGCACTATTCAAGGATCTGCACTACAGATTTGATATACACAATACACATTCGAGCATGTTCATACTCGTGGAGTAGACGACATTGCTGTTCGACCGAACGACTACATAAGTACATATTCGCAAGATAGTATCATCGTCTTGAATGACGGGCAAAGGAAAATTGCAGGAAATGAATGTCAGTCGACAAGAAAAGCTGTTGATGAATTACGGATGCACTGCAAGTCAATTGATGGCTTTGAGGTCACGTAAGACCTTTGGGGCTCGTTAAATTTAGATGCATTGAAATGAGAGAATTATCAATTCATCGTAAATTTTTAATAGCTTGATGAAGCATATTCATAAGTGGAAGGAAATGATGTAGGTAACGAGTAGTATAATATAAAGCGACGCAGGCAAAGCTACCGTATGCGAAGTCTAAAAATGGGAGTAAAATTGATGCATGGACTTGGCAATAATGATGGATTTTATATCGGTTTCGCTGAAAAAAGTCATTCTAAAATATTTCACATTTTGTTGAAAACGATGAATTGGATAATTGAAAATACGTGAAATGAATTTGTATAAGAGAAATTGTTGTCGAGAGTGTTAAGAAAATGCTTAATTGATATAATTATAATGAGCTTCTTATGGAGAGTATTCCTGTTATTGCTTAATGACTCAAATCTGCTTTTGCATGAGGTAGGTATCTACAGTTCGATTGGTTCGATGTTGGATACTATACCAGCTAACGATGAGTTTCGCGGACTTACCCTTTTGATTTCAAACACATTATCTTTTAAATTATTGGATTGCAGATCAAAATACTCAGATACGCTAAAACTTACTATTCTCGAAACCAACTTGGAATCTAGGAAATGCATTTATAAGGCTATGTGCCCAATGCTGACTATGCTATCATGCATTTTTGCTAGCTTAGCTCTGAAGCAACACATCTCCAGTTTGATTCAGACTACTATTTGAATACAAAGTCTATTATTTCAATAATAACAACTGGAAATAAAATTATTTAATCAACACTAGTACATACGATTTTGATAGCTAAATTATCTTTTTAGCTAAATGATCAGATTGTAAATTAAAGTGTCCTTTATAATCAAGGCATTTCCCCAGCCTGAAAAGTATCTAAGATTTTGAGTGAAATGAGGCATATTCATAGGTGTCTCAGACCTAGTTTTTTCATCGATTGAACTGTCACAAGTTGTGTTTTCCAATCATTCATAAATGATAATGTTTTTTATATTCCCAGGCGTCCCAATAGAGTGAAGAATTACTTAAATAGAGTGAAGAATTACTTATTACGTGAAGAATTACTTAAATAAAGCAGTATTCATGTCGTTTTTTGGCATGCGTTGCTCATTTTAGGCCTCTTACACGACACCAGCAGGCTTGCGCAAAATGTGATTGTGCATGCAGATTGAGCATGTATGGGCAATATTGTGTGATTATGCAAGCTGTTTGAGCAAAGTTGAATAGAGTTTTATATTTTGGTGATTGCTCAAGCATGATTGTATCATATATGGTGAAATTAGCTCTTTTGCTTAAAAAAATCCGGCTGTGAACATGTCGCCAATGATTAAGCGGCTAAATAAGACAAAGCAAACAAAACAAATAAACAAAAGTTTCTAACTTTTAGAAGTTTTATCATTTCCGCGACAGTTTATTAAGAAAAATGAAGCACAGTAAAACAAAGGAGGTCACTAAAAACAAATTTCCGTCGGAGATCATTTAAGAATATACGAAAATGCCGAAAAATAGTTAGAAAAATGTTTGGTATGTTAGGATCAATGTTCAAAATACTGTTGAAACCCATTAAGTTGTCATGTTTTCAACTTCCGACATTTTTGGGTATGTACTGCAATGAAAGGATTAGTGCCACCAAAATGGTCGTCCATGTAAATACGTTACTATCTTCCGACATCTGCCTCTTCTCTTTGAAAGAAATTATAACAGTTATTGCCGCATACGCCTCATTCTTTGCGTATTTAATTTCCTATAATTTCCTTAATTTCAGACAAATGAACAGCATACCAGTATAATTTGTGCTCGTGGCATAATTGCGTAATCACACTTTACCTGGCTAGCGAGATCATTTCAGTTTACTGATACTCGGAAAACTTTTTGCAGAAGATTGATTTAATGGAACTGCAAGGTAGATAATCTTGTTTGCGCTTGGTGCACTCATTGTATGACATCGGCTGCGCTTTTCGAAATAAAGAAAGTGATGCAAGAGCCCACATTTGAAAGAAGTTTTTCCTTACATTCTTTATATTAATAAAACTAATGAAAAAAATAGCTGCTACCTTTCAATTAAACAATTATCTACTCCAGGAAGAATTATTTCAAAACAAAATCAGTCAACTTCCGTCTGCCGAGAAAAAGTGGTGAACAAATTAAACCTAAGAAATTGTTATACCAATTGGATCGTATTTCTGGATACAATTGCAAGTTTTGAGAACACTTTAGGATTTCCTTGCTATCTATGACTGCTTGTAGTAAATAATTGTTAATTTGCCCACCCCATTAGAACTCATGCTTCTCTTTTATATAATATATAAAATATATTTTGTGTCCTGTTCTGTTCATGGCTTTTCACGTACCCAAACGCGTCCACCATGAGTAAATATTGAATTTGCCCTCATCTGAAACGTAAATACTTTTTTAGAACTCTTAACCCTTACTTTAATGCTGTTTGGAAAAACTAAACCTTTTTGTATGATTAGATTCACTGACAAAAATTTGTTTTAGCGGATTCAAAAATTAGTTTCCCTATTTTCTTAAGTAATATCGCACTAGATAAACCCTTAATTTTTTTTTCAATAGAGATTTTAATGTTGCGGGATGTTTTATTTAAGTTAAAATAAGATCCTTTTCACTTTCTGTTTAATTACTCAGCTGTTAGGTTGCACTAATTACTTTTTACAGGACCTATCTATGATCCTTCAAACTATTGAAACGGACCTATTGATGATAAACGTGACCTCTTTATACAGTAAGGCTATATTTTCAGCTGATTCTTTCTCGCTGGAAATCGCTTCTTTTCGCACCTTTATCGCCTGGAAATAAATACCAAAATAAAATTGGTGCCACACCTTATCAGCACTTTAGTAATTTTTCGCTGTTCTTAAATATAACTATCTGACTAGCGAGCAATCGCCAATTTGAGATGAAATCATTAATTCAGATCCACAATTCCACGTTAAAATTATTTGATTGCACAAAGTAGCAACTTTTGCATCACCTTTTCTCGATTCAATCTTGGATAATTTTTTCAGTGGGCAGTCAATTGAAGTCTAAAACTCCTATTTTCGTGAAAAATATACAAACAAATGTCTAAAACATCAAACTATGTTGTAGGGTATTATTTTTTTGGTTATATTTTTAAAGAGCTCTTAATTTAGCATACAATCTTGAAACTCTTATTAATTTCATTTTTTTCACTTTCTTTTTCACTTTTTCGCGGCACTGTATGTTTCTTTGGTTAGAGTCCCTGAAGTTTTCACTAACTGATATGCACACAAAACAATCTGGAAACGTAGTCATATAGTAAAGGGATATCTGAAATCTCTTCACATCAATGAAATTTAGGATGTCATGGTAGAAACTGTCAAATCAATTGAGCTAATCTGGATGATTCCGGCTACTTCAGTAAATGTTTAGAGGTCATTTTTCATATAAAAAAACCATTTTGTGCAATAGTTTTTGGACAATCAATTATTGTGGATAAATATGATTATCGTAAGTATCGTATAAGCTACTGCTGGGTATTGAAAACAATTCGTCAATAAATTGAAGAAGGGAAGTTATTAGCTAGTATGCCAATATCATTCAACAGCCATCAGGCTCCAATCCTGTATATGCATGCACCTTATATTCCAGAAAAATGTTTCCATAGCAGTATTTTCAGTAGCAATTCGCCGTATTTTCTCCTCTCGAATAATTTTTAAACTGATCTGCCTGACCACTTCTAAATGTCACGAACCTCCACTGATGAGATTGGATATGCAGATAAGCTAGAAGCATCTATAATAATCATTTTCGTTCTTCGGTATTAATCATTTGTGGGAAATTAAGGTGAACTTTGATTCGTTTCTAAGTAAGTTAGCCTTTAAGTTTGTTGTGTTAGTACATCTAAGATCCAGACAACGATCAGAGATTTTCATCTGAGAATTTTCCCGATTTGTGCAAGAATTTCTTAATTTTGAATCCAAGGATAATGCGAAGAATGTTTATTAGTTTCTTTCGCTTGTTACAAATATACACTATCATAAAGTATTCCCAAGGAAAACTCGCTTCAAATATTCTGATCAAATATTGTTTTTAGTTGATCGAAATCTACTGAATTTTCAAACAATTATAAGCTAGCAAGATATCATGCCTAGAAAATAAATATATTCTTTCAACAAGAAATAACACATGGTTTCACAAAATATTCAACCCATGATTATTACAATTCCATGTTGGTGCTTCTTGTTCTAAGACATTCCTTGAAAAAAAAAGTTGGTTGTTTTTCATACGATCAAATCATAATTCCTGATAAATCTGCATTTTGTTATCATTGGATAAGTAGAGCGTAAAAAGCAATGTACTCGAAACATTCAAACAAACACGTATGTATTTCTGATTTTAATTTAAGTAAACAATTTGAAACTTCGAAGCCAGCAATTGTATTCTGCAGTAAGCAAACAAAACTATTTCCATGAAATAATATTTTCAAATAAGCCACTTAACAAACACCAACAAAGCTCAAAAGCCGTAAAATAAAGTGCACTTTCAGCCTTGTGCAACATCTCAGGTGTCGTCGAAAGTTTTCTCATGCATCTTTTCTTATTTCCAAGACGAAACTAAGACTTCCATTAATTTTGTTCGACAAATCACTAAGCGGAAAGTTTTAAACTCTACGAAAGGGTGACACTTTCCACGAGTTATGTCGTTCAGTTTAGTCCGCCTAACCAATTAGGCTTGATAAAGTACTCTGCATATTTTATGTGAAGGTAAATTGAACTGTGCTGATGCAACTTGAGTTATTCAGTACTCTGTAAATCGGTGAAGAGCATACTACGAGTAAATTTTAATTAATTTTTAATAAAAACCAGTTCTCAATATTCTTCCTCTTAAATTTTGTTAATCTTTTACAAAAGTGTCAATATCTCCATATCATAAAAACGATTGGCCATTATTCTCACAATTAATAGACCATAATTTAAGTTTCCGGTTGAGCTTATAATGCACGACCTACTACGATATCTGACGGTTTTTAGATTAGGCTCATGGATAGCAGTGTTACAGTTATTTCAGCGAAGAAAAGAAGTAGTAAGCAAAGAGGGAGCAATGCATCTTTAGAAACAGGAAATATATAATTCACCTTTAATGAACCGCACTGCTCGCATAAACGAAAAGTACGGAAAACTCTTGCGAATTTCCTCTTTGAAAATACTCGAGAAAATACCTCGTGCTGCACGCGAACAGCTTCAGTACTTATCCGCTTTCTTAGCGTTTTCTTCACAAGAAAGAAATCGTAGGATTTCGTTTTGTTGCTACTTGGCTTTTCAAAACATTTTTAGTCTTTTGTACTGGGTAAACATGTACACATTTAGGTAGCTGCTACAGCAATGAAATAAACAGTACTAAGAACAGAAACAGTGGCTTGTTGAGGCACAGCAAACTTCAACTCCGCCGGGTAGAGTTACTTGCAATCACTTTATCCGTACAATTGGTACCGACTTCACATAACTCGGAATCATGCATGATACTATCAGAAACACAATCGGGGAAAAATACTTAAGTACTTGAAATGGCACCGCTTTGCTTCGCCTATAAAATTTATCTGGTACTATGTGGTGCAGTGCTACCATTCAAATCGTGCAGTCATAGTTTGATCCTTTGTAGTAGTCCTGTGATTATTCTCTGATATATTCTTCGGCCTGAACAAATAGTGAAATAGCGTTTTATTATCAACTGTTTGAGATGGAAACAAATTGAGAAAGAATATGAATACCAGCTAAGAAGCTTAGTAAGTGGGATTTAATCAATTGCGATACTTGAAAAGTGGTTGTATTACGGCAACCCGAAAATATTGCACCTGAGAGCAAACTTGCATGCATCGCAAATTAGTCAAATCCTCAGTGACGGCAATATAAATCTAACAATAGACTGCATAAATTTAGTTTCGAAATACGAGAGCCAGATTATCTGGCAATGAATTTAATTTTGAACATTGTACTGGAGAAAACGGCGTTTCACAAACTAAACGAAGGATGAAGTACTTTAAGCCACAAGCTGAGAGAATACCTTCAAGTTTAAAGGGAATTCACCAAATTCAAATAATGCATTGTTGCAATAAGCTGGAATGAAATTCGAAAAATTTCGGATCAATTTCGAAGAATTGTTTTAGAATTAGGTATGTCTTTATGAATACAGTGCACATTAACTATCACTAAGTAACATTCTTAAATATTCAAAAGTTTTAATGACTATGTATATCTAGGCATAGAATACTTTTCGTACAAACGAACTATTTTGCTTGAAAAAAAATATGAGAACATTTTTTCAAACCATAGATTTTCTCTCAAATCGACATTTCCTGTTGGTAGCAGGCAAGAAGAATGAAAAAATATGTCTACATTTATCAACGCTAACATTCGGTGCTAACGGAAACCATTTTTCACTCGATCAATTTTCTTATCTATTTTAATAGTTATCAAATATCTGGAAAAAATTGAAAATTTGCTCAGTACATAAATTTTCAAAACAAGGTCAAATCGTCTGGATATTTATCCTGAAAAGAAGCATGGCTTTATCAGCGTTGAGCAAATGATAATATGATGTTTGTATCATATTGAATACCCCCATACATATGTGTACCTTTGTGTTGGCTCTTTAACAACCAATACATGCATGTAAAATATAAACGCACTGCTGTGAACATGATTTAGGATGCATGGTAGAATATCGATGTTTGGCTTTATTCGGATTATTTAACATCCATAGTGAAAAAGACGGTTCTTCGATGTATGCAAGTAAACAGTTTTCACCAAACGGGTACTGATTATATTTCCTCAACATATTGTCGTGAATTATCCCAGAGTTTGCTTTGAATTTCTGCAAAACATGTGCTTTTGAAAGTAATAATTCTTAAGTACTGATACTTATCCTCCAAACTGTGACAAGGAGAAAAATTGTAAACACACTATGTCGATATAGTACTTAACTTTATTTGTCGCATATATATGTATATCGTTGGTGTCGGACACATAAGTCTTTGGCGGTTCGCATTATAAAGAATTACCCAAAACATGTCTCATGCTTCTTCTCCTTTTTCACCCTACCACGAGTCTCTGCTTATCAGCGAGTGTGTTCAAAGTTTGTCTATTTTATACTACAGTGGCTGTTACGGGTTCAAAATTTAAATTCCAAATTGTTTAACTACAAAACAGTCAGCAGTTTAAACACCGAGACTAAAGTTACTGGCAAATCTGGTTGCAGCAAATATGCCCAAATGGTTAATTCCTATTTAAGCTTGTGCCGTAGAGGAGGCGGGTAGAGAACTGGCACCTAGCGTGTTAAGTTATTATCACATAATTCCTGTTAAAATTTAGCTAGTTCTGAAAAGTGCTTAAGTTAAATTAGGGGGAGGATCAGTCGTTGGACTAATCGCTGTAATGAAGTCTCAACCAACTTCAATCTCCACAACTGACAATAGAGATAATATTATTAGCTTTTATATTAGCTTAAATATTCGCGCTGATGTTATGTTATCTATCTTATTGTTATATTTGCCCCTAGTCCACAGTTTTTGGATGAGATTTAAACAACCAGTGGTCCAAAGATTTCTCCAGGTCGGTTAAAATATGGTCCCCAGAAACGAATGGAATAATGAAGGAACCAAAAACTGAACTCGCACTCGTGGAATTCGATTGTTACCCAATTTTTTTTCCAATGATCCTGCCCTCATCGACTTTCCGAACCGTGTCTTCATCGTTCCTTCTGACTTTATCAGTGACCTCATGCTCCCAATATCGCTCGTCTATGTCGCGGTTGATTTCGGAGCTGCTACAAAATTGAGTTGGACGCTATCTACCTCGAAAAAAATTTAATCATAAAGATAAAGCTCGTTAGTCTTCAATGGGCTAGACACTTAGCTTCTATGAGCGGAAAAAGCCTACTCGTAAATGCCTTTGCAGCAGATTTTACGGTAGATGGCACCGGAGGAGACCTCACGTTGAAAGGATGGTGGTGACCGGGACACTTTGAGCTTAACGATACCTATTTAGGTGACATGGGCTCGCGATTGGGATTGGTAGAAAGACTTATTAAAGGAAGCCAAGGCCCGGTCACAGTTGATGATGATGTTTACGCAGAGGAATCATCCTCTTTCTTATCGAGAGTCCAATCAAACCATTAGCTTCGAATATATAATGTAGGGTGTTAGGGTACTTCGCTTAGTACATAGCTTTATACATCAATGTATTGATGTGTTTTTGCTGGATCTCTGTTTGTAGACTCATGATTTTCTTTCTTTCATAGTTTCATAGTCTGTGATTTTTTATAACTCAATAAATATTTCGCAGCTCTTTGATTGATTCACTAGTCCAAACTGTTTGCAATAATTTGTCGTGGATGTATATATATGATTTTATTGAATATCTTGATTAGTTCAGACATCAATCAAACATTCTGGGCCTCAGCTAATAATTTCGCTCTATGGTTAGGGTAGTCTGTTCGATTTTTATCTACGAGTTTGGATAGATGGCTTTGGATCTTACTAGCTACGAATCTGTCTTTGTCTTTCAACAATACCTGGAGGTTCGCTCTAAACCAGTTGTTTGAACCGTTGGATTGAAATTGCAAAAGGTATTGTCGCTTCAGCATCTACACTTCTTGCATTAACACCTTCTGGTAGGGAAATAGTTCTGACTTGAAGGTTCACGGTATTTACGGATTGAATATAATTAATCGTAATTTATGTAAACACTAACATGACATTTCGTTTAAGTTCAGTGTCACAACGTTTTCTACGTAGCTCATACCATTTAGCATTCTTACCCGATAAGTGAAGTTTTAACTTCATTACCTATTTAATGTTATTTAATTTTTGAAAAATTCACATTTGTTATTTGCCAACTGAGAGAAAAGTGTGTTAGTAAATACTTAGTAATGACTTCATTTCGCATTCGTCGTTGGTCAGTAGCGCTCTTTGTTCATAGATTAAAGCGGAAATTCGCCTTTTTTCTGCTGGTTCTCAAATTTTATAATTTATCACCTCAGGGTAGCTACAGGGATAATTTAAAAAATACTTTTGAAAAAGTTAATCGATTATCTTTCGAACCCGCTCCAAAAAGTTGAAAATAAAAGTTGAAGGTGATATTGATTCATAAGACGCTGGTCAGGATTTCAGCGAGCTTCTTTAAGTCACAGTCAAATCGTCTCGTCCGAAAGATTTTTACTGTGAATTTTCTTTGATACTTTAATGATTGCTTCATCTTATTTCTTGAATGTGAGCATGTTTTTCCGTTTGAAAATTTAGCGTTATACAAACTAAGCACCACAAAATATCACGTCAATATCAAAGTTATTCCAACGTTCCGCTTCTTTATTATGCTTAGTAGCTACACGTTCAAGCTTTCTCCGCAGCTATCCTATTCCACTATGCTCGAGGATACATATATTGTATGCAGACAGCATTTCCTCGTCGATAGTCTAACAGTCAACTGGCGAATAGTGTCGATGAATAATAAAACGACATGAGTCTTCCTGCATCCTACATACCGGTTGGGCAATGAATAGCCTAGTCTAGCTCCAGGGGTTGCATGCAGAAAGGTTGAGGTCGATACAATATTGCTCGTACAACATAATTGTTGCATGCTGCATTAAATTACTAATGCTCGGCTAATAAATTTAAACATCGACATGACATTTATGAACGTCGTTGGGCGGGAGCAAATTAGTTTTTGGCTAACAACTGCAGTAGTTTGAATGTCAGCTAGGACAGAGTGTTGTGTCAGTCTTCTGTGTGTCTATATACCTCATCTATGCATCCAATGTGCCCGTATATTTTCATGAATACACCTTAGGGAAAAGAAATGAGAATGCTAAGTATTTCAATCCATTTATCCCCGAAAGTAAAAAACAGCTTTTTTTACAAATACCCGAAATTTTTCGACATTGCTGTTTTGATAAGCTCAATGAAAATATGAAAGGGAATAAATGGTTGCGCATCCATTATACCCTGATTAAATGTTTATCAAGGTTCCATTTTCATTACGTCAATGTGTAATTTTTTTCTTCTCTTTTCAGCAGCTAGCTCAGTTACAAAATAGCAATTGACACAGGGGCAGAATAATCCAAAGGAGGATGAAGGATGGCGAGTCCAGTAACACTAACAGTTTTATTGCAGAATTCAAGCTCATAGGTGCATTGAAATGGATGAAATTAATCTAATGAGGACTCAAGTTTTGCGATAGTGCTCATTCGCACCATTTGCATTTTGGTACTTTTAAGCTCCTTTTCTCATGTTAATACTATTGAACGACAAAGTTAGACTAATGCTGAAATGAGCTCTAATACTAAGGTTCGCTCGCTATCGAAATTATACATAATTCAAAATGCAGTAATTCTGTCTAGTTGCCTGCGCCTGACACTTGAAGAGTGATGTTCTCTTCATGCGGAATAATTAACTCTCCGGGGTGTAATTAATTTGTAGTTGCTTTGATTTCGAGGAACATACGTTTTAGATAGATGGCACAAAGCATTATGTTTCGAAACTTGAAAGGCCTGGTTAAGATAACCCCTATACTGATAGTAGCGCCTTCAAACTCTATTTATGAGTTATAATAAATTAAGTATACACATGATATAAAAATACCAGCTGATATATGATACAAAGATACGATGCTGACAAAAAGTTCATTCCAAACATTCACTCTGCATTAGTTAAGTTTGTTATAACTTATTTCAAGTGGTAAGAGGCTTTATCATATTGAATCAAAACGAAAATTCGCTAACCCATTGTTGCTTGGAGTTATAATATGGTGAATCGTAACAGATGTGAGACACATACAAACTTCGGAGAGCACTTTAGATGTTGAACTCATTTATTTCGATTGCTTTAATATTTGAATTATCTTCTAAACAGAACCTTTTTATATGAGAGGCAATATTTATTGGCGGTAGGATCTTTAATTATTTTAGTTTCGCCATCCTTACGCAGTTTTTCCGTTGACGACAGGTAACCATGAAATGGTCTACGCTCAAAAGTATAAACCATAAACATATGCATATTTTTCTTTTGTGTTTCAGGGAGCATTATTAATGAAGCAAACAGAAAACAGCATGTTTTCACGCTGATGTTGGCTGATTCCATTGACAAAATGTTTACCTCCTTTTCAAAAAAAAAATGCACCAATTAGTCATTGAGCCGTAGGATCAATGCTGCACCACTGCAAAAACTACATCAAAGTCAGGTTAATTTTAAAGCAAAGAATAATTCAAGGCCGCTGCAAATTAAATGTACCAAAGTAAGTATCTTAAAATCGAAAGCTAAATAAATTGAAAAAAGAATAATTATCCAGCTACCATGCATTCATAGAGTATTTTTCAGGATTTCTTTAAATGACTTCACATTGCGCATATCTTTTAACTCTTTCGGTAAAATATTGAATGCTTTAATATCCGCATATATAAAACGATTTTAACCTAACTAGCTGAGTGAACCTGTTTGGGAGATTGCGGGTTTTTTCGGTACCATCTCCTGTAGAATTGGTATTAACTCGTGTTTTCTTTGCTAAGAAACGTTTAAGGGTTTTTGTTGATATATTTAATTTATATGTTTGGTCTACTGATTGAGCGTTTAACTTCGAAACTGTTGCACAAATGTTGGTCGATAATAATTCCTAAATATTTCGTAAAAGCTACGTAATCTAATGGCAGGCACTGACAATTTGAATCACAGTATACAGAATTAATTTTTATATCAAGACCAGGGCAAGATAACGCAGACTGTGCGTAATTAGTTTTTGATTTTGCGAGGCGATTAAAATTCATTCATTGTTTCAATAATGTGAGGGTATATTCAGTCTCAGCTTGACAGATTTCCAGTCTCCATCTCCCACAAAGAGTACGGTATTATCAGCAAATAATATTAAATAGTCTTTGATATGCTGTGAGAATAAACCATTAACATAAATGAGGAAAAGATTAGGTCCTAAATTTATTCCTTGTGGAACACCATACTCAACAGAGAGATCAGAGCCTAGTTTCATAATTACTCTCACTTTTCGCTTTCAATTAGTTAGATAGCTTTGTATACAGTTTATTCAGTTAAGCTAGAATTTCGCCTCAAGCAATTTTTGCACTAATTGCACGTCCGGAATGGAATCACAGGCTTTTGCTAACTCAAGGAAAACAGCTAGAGATTTTCGTTCATTGTTCATTGGTTCTATGATTAATGGAATAACAAATGGCATCTTGTGTACTACGTTCTACCCTAAAGACATTTACGGTTTCCGTTGATAAATTGACGTTTACCTAAATATGATACTTAGCGTTTTGAATGATTTTTTTGATTTGAATTTATTTTTCTGATTGATTTTTTTTTTGGAAATATTTGGTTTTGGCAATAGAAAGAAGATTATTTAATATAGTTAGATATTTTTTGAAATTTTTGTTTTGTTGTTCATTATTCAAACTATTTTTCAAAGCAATACATTTTTTTAATTGATTTAATGAGCCCTAAAGTTATCCATGGTTTGAGTTTTCGACAATTAGAAGCATATTTCTGAACTGTGAATTTTCTTTGCACAGATGCCATCATTATTACTGGACATAAATTCATTCCAAAAACATTGTCCATTTTACTTTAAAGGAGTCCATAAATAATGTATATTTGTAGATGTGCTGGACACCTCATTCTTACAATCAGGCTGTCGAATAACTAAAAATAAACAAAAAATGGTGCTTTAATGGTCAGACATTTTTGTGTTTCTCACCAGAAATTATACTCTTTTAAAAGATAATTGTCTAAAAGTCTTGCAAATAGTGCTTTAGTTCCGAACAAAACGTTATAGAACAAAAATTGGGTCAGCTTTCCCAACGCTTACACAATAATTTAAACCACAACGTAACTGAATGTCATTTTATTGCATCTAAATAGACCACAACTACAAACAAATGTGCATATAGAATAAAACATTTTATTCTATTTTACAGTTTTCACATAACTAGGTAAGAAAAGCCATGCATACACAATACTATATTATAAACACTCCGGGCCTAGCTGTTAATAGCTATGTAGCTACATTTAAATATAATTATCGATAACACAATATTTGCTGCTGATTTAGTGGGCTATTTATTTTCTCATTTGTGGCTTTGAGTGGATTTGAATCTATGAATATTTTTTGTTTGCTATTTTCTGATTCTATTTTTAAACTGCCCTACTCGTAAATAGTTTTTTTTTGCCTGTACATGGATTTGTGAGTGAATAAATAAGTCTCTGAGCTCAATCAGAGCTGACTTGAGTGGTGGAACTAATCACTCCACATTGGTGCTATTAATTAAGAATGGAACCTCTGCCAACATCAATCCCCATTTCCGCAATCGGTTAGGATTTTTTTTTATATTATTAACTTAAAGAATCGGAATTTCCTCTTCTAAATATTAAATGGGAAAATTGATTCATCTGAGCTGTTCTTGGCATAAAAACTGCTACCAGTCCAACAAGAAGGAACGATATTTTTTATCTTCATAATTTTAAAACAAATTTTAGCCTCCACTACCCTTTATGAAGCGTACAGGAAATGAATTATGGACCTATGTATGTTCATTCGTTTGATAGTAGGGTTAATTTGATAAAAGCTATTTTTAACTTAACTTGAATGATTTCTTAGATTGAACTATTGTAAGTTAGTAATAAGTTGGATTTATTGTAGCAACTGTTTCAGTGACAACTTATCCATACATATAAAAAGATACAAATAAGCACTACAAGTCACTATGGTATCAAATTCAAATGGCAACGGAAACTGACAGAGATAAAAAATTGTAGTAAAATTAATTACCTTAGAGGTAGTTATCACACAATTTATGTTCGGATAAAATACGCCTATCATATTTTCAGTCCATTTTCCATGAAAGGTTTTATTCACAATTTCTCTGTACTCTCTCAGAAAGTTCAATCCAATATTCTGAGCAGTTACGTTTTGAAATATGAAAGAACAGTACTATTACCTTTATTTGAATCTCTCGTATACGATTAGCACCATTTTCACAAACGTGTTTATTTAATTTCATTTGCACAACACAAGATTTTACTTAGCGTACATGCAATCCGTTAATTCTTGAAACAAATGCCTGGAAATCTTGAAACGTCAACCACATGTCGACATGACTAAAGTCTTTGCTGTTCAAACGATTTCGAGAGAACAGGAACATCATCATGTACAAAAGTATATGTTTTGTACTCCAGTCAACTGACATGACTTCTCCCATATAAACTACAAACGAGATATCTTTCCCCAAAGGATTATTCACATGTCGCCGTATATTTGCCAACCTAATGCAAAAGCCAGTTCCTGTGATAATTTAATGTGCTCGTATTCTGAGGGCAAAGGCATATGGTAGTCTTGTGTTATGTCCACTGGGCCAAGAGTATGGGCCAATGCAGAAGAGATATTCATGTAGGATAGTAATACCGCATAGAAGGACCTCTTGTCTCTACAACTACTCGATGGGCCCACATAACGAGAATCGAGCAAAAAACAAGTTGAACTGAAGAAAATTTCCAAGCAGATTAAAGGCTTTTGCAGTGGTAGCACAGTTTTAGGCTTTGTCCTTTTGCAAGCCGAGTTTTTGGCGTTTGATAGATACTCAACACGAGCAAGCGATGGAAACGTTCCTAGAATATAGTTCATCCGCAAACATGCACTGACCAGGACCCTGTCCGCCTGCATGGTTCACTTGTTTCAGCCTGGCATTATTTTAATTTCCAGGCGTCCTCTATGGGACTTTTGATAGAAGTCAAAAAGCCCAAGTCAGACGACACTTGCTTTCAGCCAAATGTTGAAGATCTGTTAGCTTTTTTTTGTTGAATGGGATAGTATGCACAGTGTGCTATGGGTATCTGTAGATTTGCGTATAATAGGAATGACCTGATACTCTTCGAGTTAGGAATGCGGTTTCGAACATTTTTTGGCGACTGAGGCTTTGAAATATTTCAAGTGGAAACTTCTCTGTGACTGTAGATTGTTCGTTTGAAATGTGATATTTTAATGCACTATTTCGAAGAATGAGACTTCCTTTGTATTCCCTGGCAATGAATTCATATTAGAAAATATTTGGGACTAGGTTATATTGAACTTATTCATAGCCTCGTATTTTACGTAATTTCAATCGATTCATTGACGACTTGGTTTTTTACCCCATGAATCTACCAAAATTGAAAAATTTTCAAACTCAGTAGCCATAAATTCAAGAGCCATAAAGTTATTTATGAAATTCATTCAAACCAACCGGTTCACCACTCATAATAAATGATCTATTGACAAATTTTTCGTCGTTTCAATTAATAACTTGAATTCTTTAGAATAGGTAAAATCTTTTAAAGCAACAAACCGGTATGATTTGTTTACGCTGAAGATATTCGTTGGGAAATATTCAAATTCGGCTATCGATTATGCAAAATATTTAAAACAAACAAAAAATACTCAATGATTTATATTGTTTGTAAAGGTTAAATATTTAACATACTCTTGTGCTTAAGTTCTCTGAAAAGCTGCACTAAAATATTTTGCGAATGTCCCTATGCACATTTCATTTCATTGATGTTAAGAACATCCAGCTCATTTATTTCGTTTTGTGTTACATATACATCAACAAATCTGGGTGGCAACAACTTTTTCAATAGTAAAGAATTTGCTTCCATGAGCCATTTACATGACACTTTTTGTCAACTTCATTCTTATTCCCTGGGCTTAACGAGATTGCGATCTAAAACGCCCAAAATTGAGTGAGAGCAAGCAGGTCGGAACGTGTGCCAGTATCCAAAGTATCGAAGCAGGTACTGCTGTGGTTAAGGTCATTTAGTAACCTTAACCATAACCATTACCTTGGAAATGGATTGTTTTGATCGATATCCATCACTACTCAATTTTCATAGCCAAAAATATGAAATAACGTGTTTCGAGTATTATTTCAATAGTTCGAATAATTACTTTTCCGTTCCGTCGATTTGGACATTTAATCAATTAACATACCCAGCCAGCAATATGACATAGCAAATCGTGCAGGAAAAACAGTGGTGAGAGTTTAACGATGATATGTTATTATATGAATACTTAATGTAAGTTTTGTACGGTATTTTATTGAACACATCTTTCTTCGTGAGGTAATGATTCAAGATTGATTTAAATAATTTGCAGTTAATTTCTTTATGTAGCTAAATTTCGGCACACTTTTTCCAATTCGATAAGTGCTTGTTTTACTGTGATTATGCTCGATCAGTGATTGTTTTATCGATGGTTAAAAAAACTGAAAAAAATTCACCGTAATATTGTTGCTCTTGCATAAATGCTAAAAAAGAGCTCAGAAGCTCTTTATTTTGTGTTTGAAATAAATCTAAATTTATATAAAAAAAAAAATATTCAATTTTAATCATCCCACAAAAACAATTCTACTTTTACTCCACCTTATTTGAAGAGAGAAGGTATAAACCATGCACTATACTCCCTACACCAATTTCTCTTATCCCAAAAACATTCCGTGCAATTTCGAAAAGTTGGAAGCATATAATTAATTAATGCTTTAGGAAGGACGGCTAAGGAATGCATGCTGTTGAATTAAGCAATGAAAAAAACTGAACAAATGAACCCACAAACAAATACATTGTTCTTGTTTTCCTCTCATTCAAATACATTATAAAATAGCTAATTATACAAATTCAGAGACATTAGTGGTATAGCAGTATAAGGAAAAATTAAAATATTTGTTCATTTAATGAATCTAAAATAAACAAAGGAAAAGAAGTTAAGTTTTTTAATAAGCTTTTAATAGATTCACTCAAATAATAGACTATTAAAAGTTATCTAAGACGTACTGTTTAAGCTTATTTTTAGAAAAAAATCGCAGAGTAATTCGCATCAAAGAAGATTCTATTAGTTCTGACTGCAGGCAATCTGAAGGCATGGGCAACTCTAGTTCTATAGCTGTGAGTCTCACGGTTCGTTTTGAGCAAAATAGAGGATTTAAATTTTTTGTAGACTATTTTCCAAATGGTAATTCATTTGCGGAATATTATGAGTTTGATCAAGGTCATCTTAGCCCTAATAGTATACGAGTTTAGATTATCAACTATCTTTATGGCTTTAATGAGATTTCATTAAGCGTGGAAGTTTTAACTAAAAAAATTTAACTTCACTTTAATAAAATATAAGTTATTGATGGCGCAACAAACACATTGTAGACGATTTCTTTTTCAATAAGTGCTGACCATTTCTTCTTCTCAGAAATCCAATAATGGGGCAAATTGTAGCTCTAATTTTCCTAATATGGTGAGACCGTGCCTATTCGCATTTCTAGATATTTTGTTTTATTTAACCTTGTGATGACCTCATTGTTTATTAAGATACTGTGACCCCTATCTTCCGTTTGAGAATCAGTTGTTGTGTTTTTACTGTGTTAATTTTAATTTGTGCCCAAAAAACCAATTATAATATTTTACTGAGTCCTGATTCATTAAGATCGCGAAGAGCACTTAGAAGCAGGGTGCCATCTACTTAAATAGTATATTTTGAGTCCAATCGTGTTCAATTCTAATTGCAATAAAGAGTAGCACCTAGTATCAAACCCTGAAGAAAACCTATATTCATTATTAAATCGGTTTCTGATCGTGTGACTAGCTGAGTAGGTTTAAATTGCCTTTGCTTCTTATACGTAACTCAGCCAATATATAGCTTAAAATATTGTGATAAAATAAATAGTATCAAACGCTTTTATTTTAGATCTACAAAAATACCTGCATGAGATCAGGTTTTTGTCTAAATTAGAATTAACGTAGTGTTGCTTATCTGTAAGAGCTGCACTGACGTTTCTTTCAGTCAAGAAACTGTACTGACTTTCAAAAATTTTGCTGAGTAAAATATTTTAAGAGATAGTTCAGTAAATTACACACCTTGAAAATTAGAACGATAAATTTGTGTTCCTAGTTTAGTTGAACTCCTTATTTATTGTCGCATTAAGAAAATTTAATTTAGCTGATTTACTGTCAAGTTAGAGTCATGGATTTTGCTATGATTTTTACTGAGATGCATATTATCTTTAAGTATACCATTTATCGGCCCTTGTGTGCCTTCTCTGGAGTCTAACTTAACCCTAGAATGGTACGATAAATTTTTGGTTGATTTTTTTACTAATTTTTTTACTAAAAAGAAGGCAACAATAGTATTATGTACATTTTTTATTTTATCATTAAACATGAAAAGCTTCTAGCCTCATGGCAGTCAGAGTGGTCAACTGGCTGATGCGCGACGAAATATATACCGTATGTGAGTAAAAATTACTCATCGGTACCATTCTAGGGTTAAGGAAGCAGACGCTAAATTTAACCTAACCTTTACCCACCCAACAGCTTTTTATTGCTACCATTTGTTTTATTAATATTTTTATGCAAACCATTTGCTTTAGCTTCTTTTATTCAGTTTTTAAATTTACTATAAATTTGATCACTATACTCAATATAGAAATCATTATCCATAGAAGGTGTACTGTAATGAGTCCCGAATTCATTAGGAGTCGTTCAAGCAACTAGTTCAATTATAATTGTATTGAACTGTTTTTCAGTCATTAAAATTTTATATTTGCAATTTGTTTTTTTTTTTTTTTTTTTGAAAACTACCTTACCTCCTCCAACTAAATACCGGCAATTAAAGACGTCAGAATAATCTGATATATTACAAAAATCTGGTTCATTTTCATAGAGCAACGTTTCGCCTTAAATAATCAAATACGCATCTGATAGCACTTTTGCTGTAGCTTGATGTTCTTGTAATTTATTTCTAACGCTCCTAATAATGGCATAACATTTTTTTTTAGTAAGGATAAGTTCATGAAGAATTCAAGGTGGAATGATTCGTTTTCCTAATAACAAACCGCGCCGCCGCTTTTAAGTACTCGTGATAGTCTTTACTATCAGCTCATTCATTGCGTTTACTCTGAAGTTTCAGCAAACAGTTATTGGTTCCTTGCGTGTCGTTCAATGGTTTACGTACATCAGAGCATTTGGTGCATACGTCATACAATATTTGAAAGTGTGACCGTATCTTTGACACTTGAAAAATCTGCTGACGTTGAAAACCTCTTTACAGTACAGGCGAGCCTCGGTTTACGTCGTTTTCGGGACCGGGAAAACGCGACGTAAACCGAAACGACGTATATCGAATCCAACAGAAATGTAGTTCATGGAAATGACGAACGTGTCTCGTAAAACGATTTTTTATTAACGAAAAGCAACATTTAAAGTTCTTTGTAAACTCGAAGACTTTTATTTACACCTTCGCAAAATACTCTAAATCTCTCTTTATCCGGATCGCAAGGATCGAAGATGTTTACCGCATGATCGAAGAAGTTGAAGGCTTTTGACATTTTTCCTAATCTTAATGTACATCTCTGGTCTTTAACATGCGTTCTTCGGATTCTGCTGATCGGTCAAATATTCTAAAAGTTCTTCGGTAGATAGGGGTTGTTCATTAGAAGTTAAAAATTCTTCACATCCGTTTCAGAAAACATTTTTAGACAACTTTTTCTTCTTCGGAAAGGTATTGCCATCTGGATTCTTGAACAAATCTATCGGCAAATCCTCCTTCTCCGCCACTTTCTTGATAGCTTCTTCAGGTTGATTCTTCATGATTTGCGAAACTGGAATATCGTCCAAGTCGGGAGATTCGTTAAAACTCCCGAACGTCCTTTTCTCAAATCTCCGACAGAACCCGAGTAGAAGTACATATCCATGAATTTTACACAGCAGTGAAATGAATAATATTGGTCATGCTACAGGTGTACATTTCAGGTAGTAAGAATGAAGAACGAAGGAAATTCCCACAAATGTTCATGCATAAAAAAAGATTATCGAAAGTTTGCCGACGTAAATCGAAACTCGGAATTAAAAAGTAAGACAACGTAAATCGAAACGACTTAAATCGAGGCGGCGTAAATCAAGGCCCGCCTGAAGTTGCTAAAACTTGAATTAATGCATCTTTTTACTACTTTGGCATACATACCACCCGGGGTCTCAATGAACGCAATAAGTCCCTTCTTACTTTATTAGCTTTATGTTACAGAATATAGAATCGCTTGATTTGATTACGTTCATAAAAGTAGAGAAGTCTTGAAGTGCGAAATTTTTTACGTCACATACTTTCTCGCTGATTTTCATAATTCAATTGAGTGTTTACATTTCTCATAAATTTTCACGGTTCAATGTCATCAAACGAACCAGCGAAAACGCAAATTATTTCATGCAAAGCTATTTACTCCAAGCTATCCATACGTGCAATTTTCCATTTTAATCATAATTACATAACAAAGATACGCAAATGGTTTATACACATAACCATTCGTGGCGCGCAAGTGTTGAAAAAATTATAATAAGAAGAATATTCAAAATGAAACATATTCCAGACTTGCGTAACCGACATTTTAACAGGTTTTCTATCCCATGCCATAAAAATTGAATTTCAATTATTTATGGTTGCATGCAATGATAACCAAATCGCGTGCCATTTAATGCTTTAATTCACAACCGAGAAACATTATTTCAATCAATGCCGAGTAATGTTTTTGTAAAACTTTATTTTACTTTAGCGAAAATGGCAAAACTATCAGGCCAACCCGTACAGAAAATGTTCAAAAGGATCAATCATATCCACAACGTACAGTTTTATTCCGTCCAACGTCCGTTATTACTAAATCTTTGATAAAATCCGGAAAAAGAATCAACCTAAACTAAAGATACTTCCTAGTTTTCTGTTTCTTAGGACCTATATTGAAAAGTTTCAATACGATTTTGGTACAACAATGTGTGCTTCAACTAAAGGTGCAATACAGTGTGAATAATTCAACAACGAAATTGCTTTCCTACATGCTTGCCTATGTCGGTATTAAGCGATGGAGAAAACATATTATTTCTCGATGACATCGGAGGCAACTGCAATTTTGATATCTGTTTTGATACCATTTTAACCAGTGAGAAATATAAAGTACTTCAATCTTCTATTCCAACTTAAAACATTGATCTAAAAGCCCAAATTCTTATAGATTTTTCAAATAGCAGGTCTGCTTTTTGGAAGCTTACCAACTTTCAGTAATTTATCGGAATAAATAGCAATATAAACATGAAATGTGTACTAAATGCCATTGTTTAATAGAACTTGGAAGAAAGTATTTTTTCCGCTTTGAACGTTTCGCAGATTCATTTTCCGAATGGGTTCAAGTAGGATTTGTGCAGGTATTGGAAAGGAACATTTCGCTTGAACGAGAAGCATAGAGCAAAAAATCGATTGTTAGAATGACCAAATAAAATGACCATTCTAGGTAATACAAATTGAAACCATTGATCTGTGCTAGACAATTTAGATAACAAATAATGCATTACGAAGGATGATGCTGAGTTTTGAGCCTCACGAGGCGGCTTTTCAAGATGAAATCGTTTTCATGTGTTTTTCGTGCAGGTGGGCTGGAAAATTTTGTAATGCTTTGTTTCTATCCAATTTTCTATTATTTATTTTAGTATGTCATGAAGATATCAGGAGTTTGATATTGGTCTCTTTTAGTGTTTCCTTGGTTTCAATTGCATTATATTGCAAGGCTTAAGAGTAATATAGATAATGGGAAAAAGAGCGATTATTGAAAATCACTATTTCGGTTGGATTAAAGGGATCTCATTATTGTGTGGTATTTTGCTACGATGAGGAAAGTATCAAATTTTTCATCTCGAATATTATCGGATTTGCATCTCGTTCAAATACCATAAGCGTCAACGCCACATGTTACACAAAGATTATAGATTAGATTTGTTTTTCCCAATCTTTAAGTTTCTATTATTATGAGTAATCGTCATTTATCAGGTAGCACAAGGTAACGTGCATACGATTATGATACAATCAGCGCTGACGAAATGGAGATTGCGAAATATTCGGTTAATATAAAGTATGAAATTTTAGCATACATTTTTTATTCACTTGCCTAAGTCAATATGAGGAAACTGTTTGAATTTAAATTATGGGGTAGGATACTGTGCTCTTATATTCAAATTCGCGCACAATCAAATTAAGGGTGTCTTAAGCATGCGGAGTAGAAGGTGTTTTGTAACAGCTTCCTCTTCTGCTATTTGGCTGTTAGAAGTAAAACAATAAAGTAAAACACTATTTAACTGTGACTGGCTACCCGATTTGGTGGTCGCGTCGAAGCAGTGCCAAACGTTACCACTTACTAACGATTATTGAAATCATTAGAAATATGTTGACATTCTTACACATGTCGAGATCTGGTGGAATATTATCAAGTTGCTGTTCACGATCCTTTCTGTGAAGTTTATCATCTACATATTTCAACAATAATTTCACTTGCAGAAAATGGCTTGTGCAACGGGCAACCATTCCAAAAGCAAGCCGCAAGTTACATTTGAGTTGCATGACAGCATTAAGTTATAAGAATAAATAGAAAGTGAAGTCTGCTTTTTGGGTGCCATTGAAGCTTTTTCTTGAGTTTTTGTTCTGGAGCCAAAAATTTCATTCTCAGAAAACACAAGCAGACTAATTATATTCAGTTCACTAATTTTGCAGGCCATAAGAAAAACCAGCCAATTCGTATATATACCTGAAACTTAATTGTCAACATTAATTAATTGCGCAATCTCTTATTAAAGGATCTTAGTTTTTATATTTATTTCAAGCCAAAGTATGGCGTCCCATCAACTTTACCTAAATTAAGTTCAATACATCTCATCTTGGACTCCTTTTGAATACTTTATTAATCACACGATTGTTGTCAGCTTATCCTTTGAGGAATGAGTTTTCCATGATTTCGGGGGATGTAATTTGGTGGGTGTTCGTTTTCGATACTAGTGCTTTGGAAAGTTCAGCCCTAAAATTGGACTTGTTATTAGACGGAGAATCATGTTTGCCAAAGTTTTAAATGTTGATTGCTCCTCATGTCAGCTTGCTACAAAAGCCACCCAAAACTTTTTTGTCTCATAACAAGAATCAGGCTCGTCAAAACGAAATCTAAAGTGCAATATTTGGTTTAATAGCCACTTTACTTTCTTTAGATGGCTTTTCCCGTGTTGTAAGACATGAAAGGGGTGTGTGAGAGTGAAGTGTAAATTAAAGTAAATTTGACACAATTTTATTCCAAAAGCATTGCGTTTTAAGAACCTTCCTTTAAACTTTCTGGTTTCATTTAACAATTTTCTAAATCGGCACTTACCTTTTATTATGCATTATAAAGTAACGTAATATTGAGTTTAAATCTACTGCTCAAATAAAAGATAAAATTATATCAATACTCAATACCAGTCTGAATATCATAAAACTTCCCCACAATGAATGATAAGTTAATATGCTTTAGCCCGATGAAACGAAACAAATAAAAAAACCGAAATGAAGGACCGAATATACATTCGAATGTACGAAAAGTAACGAGAAACGTAGTAGCCATATAAAACGTCCTTCGAATATTATTTCCCTCACACCGGGACTCGACTAGCAATTTTCTCTGCAATTTCCGATTGCAACAACTGTCAAATTTATGGTATGCAATCTGTGCGTGGGCAATTTGATGGCATGCAATATCATTTCGAAAATGCCTCTGAGCGAGAGAGACGTCCGCTGTATCTGAGCGTCAAATGCTCTTAAGGAGTTATTTGAAGTGCAGAGCGAAGATATTCCCCTATTTCCCAGCATTTCATACTCTGTAGACTATTTTCATTGCTCAACGAAATCAAAAAATGCCTTTGAACTCAGAATCCCTACGCAAAATAAACCAGGCCCACGGTTCAGCGCCATTTTGAAATCAAGAGCTGTCAAAATATTGCAAGGCAGATTGCCGAGCAAATTGCATACCATATTGCCTACCATTTATGGCAGGCCATAAAATATTGCATACCATAGGGTGCCTCCACTAGCAATTTCAAATTTCATGCAATGGGAAATTGCTAGTGGAGGCAGCCTGTCATGTGCTGTAAATTCTATTTATCTCCGGCTCTCGCTGGATTAAATGAAGTCCAAAAAGCAAATTGAGATGCTGTTACCGTTTTCAAACTAAATTTCGATGCCGTTAGTTGAAACGGATGTGAAAACGAAAACAAACAAGAGCTTTCGATTGAGTACCCGTGGTATATGGATAACGGCTAAAATATGCAGGGGTAAAAAATTGCGGTCTGCAAATGGAAATAACTATCCACGTTTACAAAGTAGTGGAAATTTTCACGACACTAAATTTGTTTATGTGGTTTGTGCGCTTACTGGGCCGATAATGCGCAATAGCTATTGTTGTTGGCTATCTATTAGAAAATAAAAATTAATCAAAAAGTTCAGAGAAAATCTACAAATATTTCGTCTGAAACTGTCGGAATACGTTATTCGTGAGCCCAAATAATATGACCTGCAGATACATACATCTTAAATTCACAGGGACCTATCCAATTCCAACAATTCAAAATCGATGAAAAAGCTTTTAAGGTGTTAGAATATTCAATCCTTCCCTACACCGAATCGTTCTAATACATCACGTCAAATAACAAGTGAAGAAATTATTAATAATTTCGATTAGATTTTGTTACTTGAACGCTAACGCACTCTTGCTCTTGGTCATGGGTTAGTTTTGATGGATTATTTAAAAATATACATTGTTCAAAGCCTTGTACTATGCTATAATTATCCATTACTCATTAATACTAAGCGAATTTATATGTAATTTACATAAAAATATCTAGCTGATTTAGAGTTGTTTACATAATTATGATTATATTAAATCAAAGAGTATATTATTTGCAGAAAATGTTCTTACTTTCATAAATTGATTATAGAATCAGATATATCATACTTATTCATTTGACAATTGAAATCAATCAGCTTTTACTGATTGAAATCTCTTCTGGACTTTTGCCATTACGATTCTGTTAGATAATTTGCCATCAACTATGCTATATGCTCTTGTATGCTTATGGGTTGATTTCGAGGATTGTGACCTACTACATTTCCCAATTTTTTCTCGTACCAGCGAACCATTAGCCAAACGCACTCTTTTACTCAATAATTTGATAATTTTATTATAAATCAGAGAAAAAAACAATCTGACTCGATTATTCTCAAGTCCAAATCGTTTCAAACAAGATTTCTTTTTTTCGACCGTCATCGATCGAAATCTCAATTGAAAACGTATGTAGTCGAAAAAACTGCCTTCACATATTCGCAACTTTATAAATCTTTAAGTCGGATGAGAGTCAACGATAAAACAAAATCGATTTCAGTGAAGCGCACATCAAGAAATGAATTGAATGTTCATCGAACGTATGTTTGGATTGGATTTTCAAGCGAAAAAAGGGTTTCCGATAGGTGCTGCAAAGATAAGCGAATACATACTGACTGGACGAATGGCCCTTCCGCTACAGGAATTCCAAATCCATGCGATATTTTTTCCGTAATACATATGACTAAGGTACAAGAAGCCAGGATCCGGAATATCCCCGAGCTTCCTTTTATGGTGTGCTGTTTTTTTTCAGTTTGGGGATACCACTGAAGCTCGAGATTTATTTCATTTGATGTCTAGATGATAATATATTCTAAATGGACGTTTCCCTTACATTCATTTCAGGCATCTCACTATAGCATTAAAAATACGACAGATATTGTTGAACAGGTCCATTGCTTCGAATCAAAACATCCAGTGTGTCCCATGAAATGGTTTTGAGATTGTTTTACATCAATTTGATAAGGGATGGTGCTTTGATGAATTCGAAGAGATTATTAATAAATTTTACTTATTGCCAATGATGGGAGGTACTTCGAAGACTTAAGTGTTTGAGAGGCCATTGGAATGGAAAAGGGCAATCGTTTTGATACGTGTTCATGAAAATACTCCATAGCAAGCTGGTGGCGGCTGCTACGTAAAAGCTAAAGACTCCTGAAACGAAAATTTAATTAATACCACTCCCAAATATTATACCAAAACATGCACATCAAGTTTCATTTACAAAATGTACAATGTTCCCTAGCCCGAGTTTCCAAAACAATATCCTCCAATTGTATATTGTGTGATTTGAAACATAAATGACTCTTCAACCGCATTAAATGCATCTGCATGGAATTTACGAACAGACACATTCATAATTATTATGCATGCAACCTACATGTCATTATGCATGCATACGTTCATTCCTTCGCATCAGATCTATCTCATTGTTCACTTGCTTTGAATACTAATTACATGCTAATCCAAGAGTGATGTCAAAGTGTTGACAACAGTGTTAATTAATTGAAGAGCTGTTTATGTGGGAGTGTGAGAACAAGAATTAAACAACGTGCACTAGAAGGATAAGAGAGATACTCTTGATATTAGTAAGTTATGAATATTTCATTGAACTCCGTGAAAAGATTTAGGAAATTCAAAATTTCAAAAAATATTATTAAAATATGTAAATTTATAAAGAGATACGATTTAGCTAGTATTTCATTTCTTTTTGAATGCAATACATGTAACCTTAGTAAATGAGTTGAGCTTGAACCATATTCTCAGTATTTCGGGCATATATCACTGCAATATATTTTGGAAAACATGATAATTTTAAATTCCGACAACCGAATTTTAAACCCTTTTTTTGTTCATGATTATTTTCGTTGTAGTTGAACGGATAGCAAATAATTATTTTCACACTGTAACTACCAACATAGACAGTTTTAGTTTAAGAGCTGTTGCGAATGCATGGAACGGTTTGAAAGCATGTGCAAATAGTTGCTGGGATGTAATTATAATAGTTTCGTAGTCCAATAAGTTGTTCTCTATTAATTTTAGCATAGGTTTCAAAAATGCGAAAAATTAAGCTCAATTTAGAAAATATAGACTATATTCTATTCGATCAAATAGACAGTGAATAAATATTAATTAATTATCAATATTCAAATGATTTTGAAAACTAATGAAATTTTTCTTCCCTCGCTATAAAAGAAATTTAAAGTGACATAGCAAATTTAAACACCATACTTTCATCACTCCCACTAAAACACGGGCTGGAACAAAGCGTCTATAATTGACTATAATCGTCGCACTGAGGCTCTTAATTGCCTTGCCTTTGAACTTGAGAATACCCTATGAAATAATATTGCATTTTCACAATAACAATACTGTATTCCCTCAAGTTTATTGATAGCTCATCACATCAAGTACGTGCCGCGCAATCAACGTACATCCGTTTCGAGCAGATTTTTTAACTTGTAAGTGTCCGGTTTGTATGTTTACATTTTTCTAAAAATTTAAATAAACAAATAAAAATATGCTAATTGTTCGAGCAGCCTAACTCACATGGCTCATTAGATATTTGAGTATTAGTCTGACGTTATATGTGCATACATGATAGGTATCATCATTTCTGTCAGGTTCTTCCCGATTCGTATGAAGCGTTTAATGAAGATTATATCTGTATATATCTTCGGAGCTTAGTGGTTCTCGCTATAATATTCATTATTTGAGCATTTAGCGTCGATTTTTTTGGCGTCACGGTCATGAAACATTATGAGTATTGCGGTTATTCCAAACATGATGTAAATGTGTGATTGACACTAGAGAAACTTGAACCAATACGCATTGGTTATATTTCCATAAATGTGGATTAATAATGTGTCGGAAGATCAGAATAACGGTATGACTGAAGCCCAGATGAATGCTTAACTTAAGAATGAACTTTTTTAATTTCCATGAATAGCGATGGAAGCAAATCTAATGTATTTGCTGATCACCTAACCTGTTTGGAGACTAGGGTATTTTTACTTCAATTGGTACAGTTTTTTGCCCAATGTGATTTCTCAGCGTGATCTTATATTCCAATCATCCATTGTAAAGTTCAGAGTTTTCGCATTTCCTGATGACACCTAATAATTTGATATCAACAAATCTAATTTTTAATGCATCAACATATTTTTGCAAAAATATGAAGATGCTTTTTTGCATTCGCATCCTAAATTACATGTTCCAAATCGGCCAAAGCAGAAGCTGAAATATTGAAACGATGGCCGGTAATTTTTTAAAAATGACCGAGGACCTCTCGCTCAAGAGGCGGGGCTCAAGCGGCTTAGAAACCGAGTTGTAGAGCAGACAAGAAAATTTCACGCACTGGCATATGATCCATTTATGCCTTTGGAGGAAATAGCAGAATAACAATGGGAAAGAAAAATGCTGTTCAATCATGTTGCCCTCAATCGGAGGGGATTAGAGTGATTTGATGGGAAATATGATTTATTTGTTTGAATGAAACCTTCCAACTACCCAAAAAGATCAATTTCTTTCGCAAGATATATGGACTACAATGATTTATAATAATTCAGCTTCAGTTAGAGCTCATAATGTGAAAGACATATATAATATGTATGGTCAATTTAATATAGTTAAATTTGTATTAGCTTCAAACCATTTTCAAGAATTCGCGCAGAAAATTTGATTTGATTTCTATTTACATGAAATGTCACTAATCAAAGCCATCTTGCTCTTTATCTTGCCCATACCACATTTTGAAGGAAGTCAAAACCAATCTGAACTTTTCCACACATAGTCCGATATGCGCTACAAATGTTACATATTTCAAAAAGTTGATTGCAAAAAGCTGATTGCTAAAACTATATGCCAAAGTTTGAATCGCTTGATCGACATAATTGCAAATTCTTTTGGAATCATGTAAGTTTACAAGGATTCTCGAAACACTGAAAAAATTATTAGCCGATATGTTGGTTATCATTTCTCATACGTGCATACAAGTCCAACTTCTAGCCCATAGATTAGTATTAGCATGGTATTAGTTCTCTTGCAAATAAATTAGCATATGTTGACTTAAATAAGAGTGCCGGGCCAGATGTCATTCCATCCTTTTTTTCTAAAAAAAAACTGCTATTTTGCTCTTAATATACCTTTTTATACGTTTTCAATGAATCTCTCTCATGCGGTATTTTTCCGAACCAATTGAAATCATCCTATACTACGACCCTTTACAAAACGATCAACAAATCTAATAATGAAAATTTCAAACCAAACCAATATGGATTTTTTTAAGGGAAGATCAACAGGAACTAATCTTTTAACCTATCAATCTTTATGAACAGAAAGTCCAGAATGATTTCTTGAAGTTCATTCAATTTTGGGAAGATGACTGCATCTGGATGATGACTGATGATGACTGCATCGAAAGCTATAGATGCATATAGATTTTGAGAGTAGCCGCCCGCAAAAATGTCAATACATCAGAAATACAAACAGTTGCTGCTTTCTTCGATTATAAGGTGTTCACACTGTGAAAATGTAATGGTACCATCTATTGGTACAATACCGACAAAATGACCGATTCTAGCACTTTGCTAGCACCGACATGCCAAATCTGCTTCACATTGAGACGAACTTAGGCACTCCGCACACTAGTCGTTGAGCTATCGTCGAGGATGCGATATTTCTATGCTTGGTCGTCACAACCTAGGCAAATCAATTGGGGACCGCTAACCAAGCGTCAGCCAATCGTCAAAAGTGAGAAGCGTAGTCGTTTTGTTTTGAATGCGTTTCAAGCGTTCTACCTTGAACACCTCAAGCCGAACGACTGGTTGTTTTATTAATGAAAAATTTAACATTTCAAAATGATCCGCTGAAATTTTAGAGAATACTGACGCTTTCTTGACGATAGTCTGATGAACCGTGTGAGAACGTGAAACGAGAGCAACGAAAATCGTTCTTTTGCACACTTGACGATTGTCAAATGCATCTCTCAGGCATCGCATGGGCAACGACCCGTGTGCGGATTGCCTATTTCTATGAATTTCGATTGGTAAGTTACAGACAAGAAAAAATTTCGTTGGTTATTGCCCAAAAAAAAATTGAAATTTGAGAAAAACGAACCAGTACGGAAACCAAAAATTTATCAAGCTTGTTTTGTGTCTAGATCAAGTCACTTTTTGAATTGCATTTCAATACGATGGCTGTAATAAAAGTAGAAAATTTTGAATAAAAAAATAATTTCTAATTGTTCATTGCAGCTTAATTACACTTTTGAACATTGATTGACCTTTTGATGCAAAAACGTTCAAAATCATCGTAGTTAGCAGTACTATCCATATTTTACAACCAACTATCAATGGCGGTTTACACTAAAATCAACCTACCATGTGAATTTTGCTTTCAACTGGGAAGAAAACTTTTTTTGTTTGTATTGACATGCACCTACCTCTTCTATACATCATTATTTCTTGAATGATAATCTCACTTACAAAATTCGAATCAAATAAGGAAAACTCGCCACGGTCAAAATCACACCAAGTGGAATGATAACTAGCAAAATTTATTGCAATTACTGCTATCAAAGTCACAGGAAAATCATAATGCAGGAAATATCAAAGGACAAAATCGCAGTTTTTGCTGGCTCTGTGACTTTCAATCACAGTGATTTTGTACGCGGGGATTTTTCGCCGTGATTTTTGTTTTTATTTCATTCTTGGTGATATCGTTTGCTGAGATTTTTTCCGCTAACATCCTGCTCGCTGTGATTTCATTCACTGTGAGTTTGAATATGTAGTCATTACTGCTACCACTGACTTTTCACTTACTGTGAAATATATCAATGACGAATGTATCAGCCCAACACTAATATTAACACAAGACCCAGGGCGTTTTTTAAAATCTGACTCACACTTGCAAAAGTACATATTTGGTGAATTTAAGCTACGTTAAAGCGTACATAAATATTTAGAAATAATTTTTAATAAATTTTCATTGATCAGCGTTCTGTGGTCAATTTAAGGGTAAAATTGAGAACTATCACAGCGAATGATTAAGTAAACCCTATTGTGAGTCCCATTTTACTTCGCTGTGGAAGACCTATTAATTTTCAATATTGTGCACAATCTATGTATGTAGGTACCCTCTGTGCTGAGCAATTGTAATTCGTATAGAAGATAAATAGATCTTGCAAAGCGAAGGAAGAGTCCAGAACATGTTGCACCAAATATCGGAAACACTCCATGGATTCTAATTAACCATTTTAAATAATTTAAAATTTTCTTGTATTCTGTAATTGTTCCTTTTGTTTTCCTTTTACATTAGTGTATTTTTTCACCTCTTCCACTCTCAACGAAAAATAAACAAACTTTATTCTATTATTTTCATATATTAAACCATCTGACTTTTTCTAATCGTCGCTGACTGTTCACTTAATCTATCATATTCTCGCTCGTATTATAATGACAAACAAAAAGATACTTGTGCGTTAAAATATCTACTAGACGCCTCCGAGTCTTTTAGAGATCGATACCGCGTTCTCGACAGCAGTCGATAAATTAAATTCATTGATACGTGCCAATAGTAGATTGAATTCCATTTTAGGGAACTCACTGCAGCGATAATCATCCCCGTCAATTTATACAAACAGTGCTTCAGAATTTTTTTTTTTGTTAAAAAAAGTACATCTACCTTATTGAACATTGAAACAAGTGCATGTCTGGAATTAAGTAAAATTCAATTAGTGCGAATCGAAAATGAGTTCTCATATAGCATCCATCATCGTTTTTGGATTACTACTGCACAGTTGGACCAATTGCAATACTCAAGGTAAAATTATCCTTCGAAATTTTTTAATATGACACATATTTTGAGTGATTCGGGCGATTGTATTGTATTTTTACAAGTGTTATTTATGTTAACTTTTGTACATACATACATAGGTAAATTCCGCTCATATGTTGAATGTGCTCAAAAAAAAACGTACGTACGTTGGTACATACGAAATTTAATTAAAGCATCATCCTAGTTGGACTCTCGTGCTCGTCGAATTCGCTAACCCAATAGAATTTCATATTTGTGCACGCGATACGTAAATCTAGAATTCATAATAATGGTTTCGGAAATTTCTAAACATTGAATTAATTAAACTTCACATGGAAAAATTTGGCCAATTTCGGAAACGTTTATATATCTCGGAAAGTTTTGTTTAAATTCTAATTCCAACCCACTCCTGGATTTGGGTTGTGAACATTGTTATAGAAATCATTTTACTGAATGATTTGACATTTTACTTGAATGCTTCAATGGAATTCTGAAAGCTGAAAGGTTCGACACGAGCTGATGCTACCGTTTTTAGTTGGGATGGATGCAAATGTCGTTTGAGTTTGATACTAAGTTAATGTTTATCTTAATTGTCAAAGGCTTTGAGATGGTTGCTTTTGCACTGGTTGCTTCGCTATAATTTTTTACTCTATTTATGCCAATTCTTTGAGAGAGCTAACAAAGTTTTTCGAAACTTTTTCAAATGTCGTTTTCTTATAGATATTTTATTCTATCTCTGTGGATTTGCAAATATTTACATCCGTCGTAAAACTTTTTTCGAGCAGATTTCGGACCTCATCGTACTTAAAATAACGAATGCAAGCAAACTTTTTCTAGTGTTTGCAATTAAGTGGAATTTTTTGTCAAGCATTTCATCATGCTTCATGTTGGTCCTTGCTCGTACTCAAATTTTTCTCAGGGTTTTCGTGATTTTCGTTGCATTTTTAATCAGTAAAGATTTTTAGGAATCTTTGCACTGGAAATAATTTATTGATTGATGCTCTATTATTGTTACCGATGTTATATTCGTTAAGTGCTTAATAGTGAGATGTCACTTGGCTGTTGATTCCTTCGACTTTTTTATCTAGTATCACTTAAGTTACGCCACTCGATTCGTAAAAGTTTGATAGCTGTGCTGGGTATTATATCCAGATCCATAGCTTCTCATGAATAGCCAAAGCCTGAAAAAGGTAAACATAAATAGCACTATAAAATTCTTGTTTTCACCAGATTGGCGACTTAATTTCGAATCTGAGACCTCTTGAATCCGCTAACAATTGAACTGATTAAAATAATTGTCATGTACATACTGACAATGAATACTGAAAATGAGACTGTTAGAAAAGATACAGATTTAATCACGTAAACTTTGATTCAAAAAATTTAAACTGGCTCTGCCAATCTTAACTGCTTGGCATTTCCTTTAACTAGATCAGTAATCTTGTTTATAGCAAAGTTAGATAGCTTTCTTGCTAATGTTGAAAAAATGAAGCAACCAAAATTAGGTTTATTTTTAAAATAAAATTAACTTCTTTCTGGACGTTTTCATTTCTTTAAACGAGAACTTACCCCAAATAATCTAACCTAGTCATTGATGCAATGAGACACAATATTTTTCGAATTACTCACTTCCAACGGCGCTTGTAAGTATTGTTAATGTGATTTGCAAAAGATCAAAAGCATATTTGGAGTGCTATTAAGACCTCAAGAGAACGTTCTGAATCGCCAAATAAAGCATTCGCTGCACCTTGATTGTAATATTCTTTCATGTAACCTTTATTAGAATTAAGCACTAGAACGCAAAACAGACGTTTATTTGGTTTTACCTGTTTTCACCATATAGGAAAGTTTCAATTGAATTCAAATCATTTAGAAATATGCTTTCGATTATATTATTTCAATTCTTCTCAATACGCTGCGGGAGTTTACATATACATCAAGAAAAATTTTTAATAATTGAAAACTATGTACTTATATGAGCGTCTATGCAAAAGCTTAATTGCTTGTGTATAATAAAAATATAAGTATTGGAAAAGGCAGACGATTGCCGAGATACGACCACTTACTGCGTTCTTTGCAAAGAATAAAGTTTTCCATTGCGTAAAAAGAGTCATTAATCAAACAAAAATTCCATGTTAATCTCAAAACACTCTTTACAATCCTATATCAAGTTTTTGTTTGTACGCTATAAAAAAAAGACGAAACTAGATTTTTCAGTCATCATTGAAACCGGTCTCCAAACTACACTAAAATCATCTTCCTCGTGTCAGAATACACCTGTATTAATTCATTGCTGTGAATTGAAATTATCAAGGCTTTGCGAATCAAATGTATCAATAACAAGTTTTGGTCAGAAAAAGCATATCGGATTGATCTGCCGGCCTCGAAACCACAACAGTTTCATGTTGGAGTTGGACTCTAAACCGCAGACACGATGATCTATGAGGCAGTACTTTGTATTCATTTTAGCATGGATATCTTTCGGATTTTAATACACCCGAAATAATGGTGATAAATCCGAGTAAATACGGAACGACTGCGGGTGTATTAATTCTTATCCGGTGCTATCCAATTGAAAATGTATCGAGCAGAAATTTTGCGGCCGGACATGAACGAAATTTATTGTAGCGTATATGAAAACGGCTAAGGTATGATTTATTAGACGGATTCATTTAATAGGAATTTTGGTAATTGGGTGTTGTAGGCTTATAAGATTTGTAAAGGATTTGTATAACTGTTGTAGGTAATGGAATTAATGGTTTTATGATAACTGATTTCTTAGAACAATTTCAAGAATGAACAATCATCCAGTGACTTTCTTCATCTGTTTTCGGATTGAATTAACGAAGATGATTTGCATTCGAGAAAACTTATGAAAGCATATGTCCCTTAGCAGTACTAATTTAAATAAAAATAAAAATACTGTCTGCAAGGAATTTTCGTTAGCGCATTGTCAAATGATTCGGACACTATGCACCTCTATTTGTTCTTTGTGATCTGAACTCTGGTTTTGAGACATAAATTTAGCAAAAAGGGGCTTTCAGAATCGCAATGACGAACGTAATTGTTTATATGATCGAAAACGACCTTTCTCCATTTATGGTCCAATTAGTGTCATTTGCACCGCTGACGAGTGAATGTGATTTCCACACCTCACTTTGATACGTACTCTTAGTTAGCTAAAACCATTTTTACCATGAAAATATCAAGATCTTTTTGAGTTTATTCAATCAACATCCTTATTTTCAATACGCTTGTATACAAGTAATTAAAAAGCATTACATTCCATACTGGATTTAAACTCGTTTCTTATTCATTTCAGCTCAACTCTTTCGCAATGGCTTCTTCGGCCGAGGATCACAATCGCAATCAAATAGTGCCGCATATTCCCGGAATGTGGGCATAGGAAATCTGATTGACCTCGACACTTCACGAACGCATTCTCAATCAATAACACAGCAACAGAATGGAGCGACGAACATAGCGAAAAGTGGTTCCATCTCTAAAGGTGCCAGTATAGGAGACTTCGATGTTTCAAGCACTCTGTCCGGCTCCAAGTCATATTCCACTCAAAACGGAGTTTCAAGAGGAGTTGAGCATGATCTGAACGTGGGAAATGTCGGATTGGGCACAAGTCTGTCATCGGCTAATCGAGGTGACGGTTTTGGATTGCAGAAAACTAATAAAGGACTGACTTTAGATCTTGGCTTATTGGAGTTTGATTTGACCCGTAATAATCAAAAAGCTGCTGGCGGCAGTCAAGCACAAACAAATGCTGGAGCTTTTGCTAACGGTCGCGGGGCACAAACTAACGTGCAAAGTCAATCAAACTCGAATTCACGCGATTTCGGATTACTTGATATTTCATCATCCAGATCACAGTCTCAAGCGAACGCTATTTCACGAAATGGCCAGACAGGCACATATGCCAACGGTCAGGCCAACGGCGCTCAGTCTGGTGCGAATCCCTTTGGAGGACTTCTTGGACGTTTCAAAAGACAGGGTTTCTTCTATCCAGGAGCACTTCCACGAGGAAATCAACTGCAAAGACAAAGACCAGGTTTTGGTGGAGGAGGATTTGGTGGAGGTGGATTTGGTGGAAGAGGTGCTCCTCAACAATTCGAGCAACAAAGTGCAGCCAATACTCAGAATATGATTCAGCAAAACAAAAACGGATTTTTCCAGAATAATGCCGGATCTAGCTTAGGATCAAACCTCGCCACTGATGGGTCATCCGGACAATTGAGCAGTGCAAATACCATGCAGCAAAATTTCCAGACTGGCAGAGAATCTGGCAGCAAAAACAGTGCTCAGAGCCAAAGCTTGAATTTCGATAAGAAAAATGTTGGTGCATCCTCCTCAAATGCCGACACTTCCCATACCCGGGGACCAAACTCTGAAGTGGTTGAGGCTAACAGCGGTTCCATGGCAAACCAGCAAAACCAATTTGGTTCAGCATCGAACACCGCCCAAACCAATACTAAATCATTTAATGAGGGTGGAGTGAGAGGATCTCAAAGTAGTGGTCAAAGCCAATCGATCTTCACGGGAAAGAATGGTGGTGCGGCAGGGTCAAATAGTGGGTCAGAGTCACAAGTTTCGCGAGGTCCCGGTGGAGTCATCAGTAGCTCATCATCAGCAAGTTCGTCCAGCTTCAACAATGGCCGCGGCGGACAATCAGGTACATCGTCTTCTTCACAGTCAGGATCTGGAGGTGGTGGTGCATCTAGCTCAGCTGATAGCAATGCGTTCTCAAGTGGTGGTGGTGGTGGTGGATTCCAACAATTTGGACAGTTTGTACCATTCGGTGGATTCCGAGGTCGTTCGCAACCGGTGTTCGGTTAGTGGATGAAAGTGTTTGAATTTTTTTTAATAAACGTAAATTCACTGTGCATTTGTACGATTGAATATTTTGTGTGTTACTTTCGGCACTCCACAGATTCGTGTTAATTTTTGGCACCCAAGCACCGAACAATTTTCCTACCTAAACTTATTAGCTTTTTTCGGTGAAGTAAAATTTATTCCAGTTAATGGGACGTATACCAGGATTGATAATAGAAAAACTATTTTAGGTAAGTTAGACTCAAAAGTAATAAAATAGTTCGACATCTTGATGTTGGCGCCAAGATGCCGAGATCTTCAAAACTGCTAAATTAATCGCGATGAGAAAAGTGTTAAACCGTTTTATTTCATTCATTTCAGAAGCACGTTCATTGTCAGAAATACGCTTTTATCGCCTTAACACGGCACAACAAAACAAGCTGAAGATATCTAACATACCCAATAAAGCTGTCAGCACTGAGCAGCATGTCGAGCAAGATCGGGTCCCGAATGAAACTATTGGCTACCAAGTTGAAGCAAGGACTTTTGATGTTATCTACAGTGCGATCCTCAGTTTGATTTCACCTTCTCCTACTCCTTGCATACTGTTTCCTTGCAATCCACCGTTTCCTCCACCTTGCGGCGCTTTCCCGTGTGGTCCACCAATACGTCCAGTACCTCCTATTCCACGTCCAATACCTGGGCCCATTGGTATACCCGGGCCAGTTCCCATTCCACCACCTTATCCTCCAGCTCGCTATCCATGCACATTTCCGTGTTATCGGCCTTATCCCTACTATCCCCCAATAATCGGAGGGGGAATTTTCCCTTTCACAACCACACAATCCTCGCTTTTCAATATATTCGGCTCAAATACTCAAAGACCGCCCTTAATATATGGTGGAGTATACGGACAGGGTGTTGGACAATATCCATTTGGATACTATCGAGCATCAAATCGAAATAGCAGGTACAGTTGCACTTCCGCAGAAATGATTTACTCAGTATTTACAAAAAGAAAAATGTAACTTAATGAATGGTTTACAGTTAGTCGAACGCACGAAGAAACATCGGTGTAGAGCAATCTAAACATTTGTGCATGTCCAAAGAGAAATCGTAAGACTGATTGTGCAGGCAAGTTATTCAGAAATATACCACGTAAATTGTTAAGTAAAAACGCAGTATAACTAATAAATTATGAAAACATACTTTTTCTCTCCTTTTGAAATATTAAACGACTCCTAATTGAAAATGCCTTGTATTTGGTCGACATTTTCGCAAAATTGTTTATAGTGTCTGAAAAAACGGATCACTTAAAAAAGAAAACATTTCACTTTTGCCTGATCAATGACCATTTTACTAAACAGATTTTTATTTCTTTGAGTTTCCAGAAATATAAAAACAACTTTCTAAAAGCTTCCTAAGCTGACCTAATGGGACGCATATTAATTTCATACGATTCGGGTATCACAACAAAGACGTGTTTGTATACCAAAGTCCCCATATCGTTTTTCGGATCGAAAATGTATGTTAAACGTTCTCTCTACACTGTCGAACAACTGACCCACACTTTCGTGGATGTTTTTGAAAAGGATCTATTCAGTGAGAGCATGGAAGTTTACGGAGTTTTTCAGGTACGAAATGTATCTATGGAAAACCGCTTTTATCTGATTTTAATACCCATATAAAAGGTGGTTAGAAAAATTTACGATAGAAAACTTTGCAAGGCTTTGTGTAAGCCTGTGCTATTGATATTGTGCTGAAGTTGAATAGCAGGCAAGTAGGTATGAAAATAAGCATGCATGGCAAGCTTCAGGTATTAAATGACACGAAGGATGCTGGTTGAGATGAGGTAGGCCGGTGGGTGTACAATAAAATATGCAAATCAATGTAGACAAAGATTCGCTGGTTCTTAAGTTTATGTCCGGGGATTCGTATTGATTGACGAACGGATTGGAGTAGTGTTTGGATAAGAATTTATTAAATTTTTGAAATGTTAATAGAAATCGTGTAGAAAAAATTAATAGCGAAAGCTGGAACTTAATTGAATATGCTCTCCAAATTTCATTTGGGCATGTTGTATAGTGATAAGTTTTATTATTTCTGAGTTGGGCATCCAACTCTCTAACTTTTGCTTGCAAAGTGGGTGTATCATATGCTTCCTGACAATACGGCTAATACGAGTATATTATTACGCTGTCTAGTTTAATGCTAAATTGCTTAAAGCTAACAGCGAGCAATTCACTAGCCATGTAAAAACGTCAGGCCCATAGACAAAGCTACAATTGAGAATAAATCAAAATTTCGAAATGATGAAAATAACTCTGTGGTCCACGCAGTCATTAATTATTTGGCATTAAATCATAAAAAAAAGTTTCTTCCTCTTAAATTTTTTTTGTCAAAATTTAACAATTTTCGTTTTATCCTCCTATTTAATTCGGTTTAACATCTCTCAAAATGACTATTTATTCACGAAGACATTGTTTTCTGTGCGTGCTCCAAAGGCATAGGAAAAGTTTGACTCTCTGCAAGTACTGATGTGGACTTTTAATTTATGCTAGAAACTCGACCAAATTGAAATCGTCATTATGTTACGTTCCTGTGGGAATGTCAGGTTGCTCCTAAAGCATTCTGTCGGGTACCATCTGGAACGCGACGCGATAGATCAAGAAGCAGAGGCAGTAGAAAGGCACAATTTCAGTCCGAAAAAGTTTTTTTTTTGGCTTGGTCTCGAAAAAAGTTTCGTTGACGTCGGTTGACGCCGGGGCTCTATAGTATAGCCTCACAATTCGCTACTATGCCACCATTCTGAAACTTGTGAAGTGATTGATGGATTGTCCGCGAGCAAAGAAAAGTAGTTTGAAAACTTGCAAAAGTCCAAAGTGAAAAAATCGCCTAGTAGCTAGCATTTAGCAATAAGCTTTGGTTGGATGAATACAGCTGAATCGACATTATATTTGTGGGTTTTACAAAAAATAGAATGGAAAGCTTAATTAGATAGAAAACGATGTATGAAGCTTTATGAAGATATGTATTTATAATAAAATGACGGACGGGAGATAGAAATTCGAATAGGTTTTTAGCTTTGCAATAATGTAAGAAACTTTATTGTAAAGCTTTTGCTCTATTCGAAACTAAGATTGTTTTAAATGAAAATAAAACGAATTGAAAATAATTTAAATTGATGTTGCTTAAATTTTTTGAAGATAATAAATCTCTTTAAAAGGTAGATTGTTAAAGTTTTCACCTTAGATTTTAATATTTGTATTTCCCATTGATTTGTTGGTAATTTCAACCCATTCTTAACTGCCACTTAATTTTACAGCCTAGACACATAAACATTATTGTGTCCACATCAAATACGAATAAATATATATTTTAATATATGCAAAGTTTTTTTTGTTCAGGGACAAACAATGTATATTGCATAATAAACATTCTAGAAATAATGTTTATTCTTTTGAAAATTGTGATTTTATTGTTTAACCAACAACAAATTTTATAACATGCAACATTTTTTACATTATTAACATAATGAAAGATACTTCGATTCGTTTTTTGAATTGGCTGCCCTGCATTTGATATTAAAAATCACTCACCCTATAGCGCTGTTCTGGCTCTTAACGATTATTATTAAAAATTTTCTTAAAAATTTTCAAAAAATTTTCTCAAAAATATGTTCCATATTTTTCATGTTTTAGCCTGGTAAAAATGCGAATTACGAAGGTCCGGGGGGGCGAAGCCCCCCAGCGAGGCGCGTAGCGCCGTTTTTTTTTTTTTAAATATACAGTGGTGGACACCTAAATAGAACACTATCCTCGCAGGCTGTTCAATTTAAATTTGCTGGAAACATGCAGCGAGGAATTGAATGTTTACATTTCTTATCGCATGCTCACATGTCTGAAAACTAGTTTTGAGCATCGTCATAAAATACGCAATGCATCTCCCCATTGCATTGCGTATTTCAGTGTAAAAGGAAGTGTTTTTATCTGGTCACCTAAATAGTACACGCTTGGTTTTAGTGAGTCGAAGTGAATTTTCTTGAATAATAACAAATTTATTTGAAAGTAAGAACAGTTAATACTACTTTTTGAAAAAGTTAAATATAAAGAAATATTTGTGAAGATGGGAAGAGGGCCACATTGCTCCGAATAAAAGCGTGAGATCATCTGCAACATGAAAGACAGAGGTTCAACAATTACGGAAATATCCAAGCAGCTGGAGTGTTCGCGGATGGTAGTTTACAATGCTTTACGTCATAAGGAGCTCTATGGCAGTGCCAAAAACGTTCCGAGAGCTAAAAGGCCAAGAAAAACAACAAAAACAGAGGACAATGTTATATACAGAGCAAGTGTCGCCGACCCCTTTTCGAGCTCCAAAGCGATAAAAAGCAGTGTTCTGAATGATAGCAATATTTCTGTGTCAGATAGAACAATTAGAAGGCGTCTTCAAGAAAAAAATCTCAGAGGATGCATCGCTCAAAAAAAACCACTTGTGACAAAGAAGAACTTAAAAATGAGGAAATCGTTTGCAAAGGAACATCTAAACAAACCGACAATTTTCTGGAAAAATGTGCTGTGGAGTGATGAATCCAAGTTTTGCAGGTTCGGATCAGATGGGAAAAGGTAAGTTTGGCGTCCACTTAACCAACAACACAATCCCAAATACACACAGAAAACTGTTAAATATGGTGGCGGAAATGCGATGGTGTGGTCTGCTTTTTCCTGCCCGGACCAATAATCAAGATAGACACGAAAATGGATCAACACGGCTACAAACGAATTCTTGAGGACCACATGATCCCCTTTGCTGACGAAAATATGCCACTGATATGGCGTTTTATGCAAGACAATGATCCTAAGCACACTTCTCGCCTTGTGAAGGGTTACCTTAGTGATAAAAATGTCCCCGTTTTACAATGGCCCGCCCAGTCTCCTGATCTAAATCTGATCGAGAACCTGTGGAATGATGTCGAAACTCACATAAACAGGGTGAAACCTAAAAATGCTGCTGAATTGTGGGACCAATTTCAGATCGCCTGGAGATCTATTCCTAACGAACGCTGTCAAACTTTAGTGGAGAGTCTACCAAGGCGATGCTCAGCTGTGCTTAAGAACATTAAGAACAAAGGATTTGCAACAAAATATTAAGTTATGCGGTTGCTTAAAAATATTTTATAACTTTACTGCAATGCAAATTTATGTACTATTTATGTGGCCACGCGTATTTTAATTAGTGTGTTTATATATTTTTACTTACAAACAAATAGAGTAATCATTTCACATTTTAAATAAGCTTTTATAGTTTCAATAAATAATACATAAGTTCAAAATCAGTTGTTTCATTAAAAACTGAAAAAATTCCCTTTTATTGATAGAAATGCAAGTGTTCTATTTAGCTGTCCACCACTGTACATAAGCTATTGGAGTAGCGGGCGTATGTATTGAAAAAGAGAAATACATTTGTATTTGTATCTGCGCTTCTTAAACACACTTCCTCCCACTATTTCGCGAGCTTAATGACCCATCCTATTATTTTGAATCGTTAGGCCAAAATCACACTCTCGGTAAATGTTGGCGAGCCGAAAGTGTAAATGGTCACCTCGTCTATTCTCGTCTGCAAGCTCGAGAGTGGCTTTCTCATACCTTGTAAGTATTTGGTTCCGTGTAAAGATCCTGATGAAACCCATTGTTTGCTTATAAATGTGTACGGCTACAATGATTTTGAGCTTTGATGTATTCGACAAAGAACTCAAGGGAGTAAAAAGAAAATCGGAGATGTTGAACTGAAAAATTGATTGATGTAGATCTTTGCTAAATGCTCGAGATTCAATGGCGATTTATCAAATTAGAAACAAATAATGCAAAAACTCAGAACGTGTGTTGCCATATAAGCTGAAGAAGAAAGATTTTGACAAATGTTTGGTTTCATGTTTCAGCGGTACCAAAAGAAGAGTTTCCTTGAACCGAAATGAATTATCGACAGTTGTACATTAACAGTCCTGAACAACCTTATTCATTTAATTAGGACTATTTTAAAATTAACTTTTTTAGAGTCCTTTGCTTTGAAATAGTCAAATAAAATATTTAAAAAATGCTTTTTAAATTTTTGAGTTTATTTATTGTTCATAAATTAAAACATAATTTACTTATGGTCAGTATTTTATAAGACCTCCCGTAGCGATTATTACTGCCTTGATTCTCTCTGGCATACTTTTACTATATCATTCAATCATTTTGTTGATCTCTTCATCATTTTCTCATATATCTGAAATGTTGTGTTTCAGAATATCTAATTGATGTTGTGGAATTTTTTTCGCATCTTCTAGTATTGGTAGTAGCGTTTTCAACAGAATTTTCTCGAAAACTTTGGAGACGCAGGACAATAGACTAATAGATCTGTATTACTTCGCTTGAGAAGAGTCCTTACCAGGCTTGGGGATCATTATGATTTTGCCTGTTTTCCAAGCTTAAAACAAATTAAAAAACCAAGAAAATAGGATCGGTGGCGACTGTTTGAGCATAGCGGTGGTGATGCGATCAATTCCCGAAATAATTTTTGTACATGTTTCCTGGATAATGATATTTTGCACTTCTTTAACTGAAGTCTTGATTGGCTGTGAAACCTGTGCATTGATTTTAGATGGAAAGTCGCATGTGGCCAAAGTTAAAGGTGTGAAAACCTGTTCTAGGTGAATTGCGAAGGCGGTGGCTTTCTCTGCGTCACTCCTGGCCCATTGTCCGTTGGGGGTTCTAAATGGAGCTTCCCTGATGGTAGGTTTGTTATTTTATCGCTTTCCACAACGAATAGTCTCCATTCTTAGTGGGAGTGAAGCTCTCCAAGAATGAGTGCAACTTTAGCTCGTAGTCCACATTTTAGTAGTTTCACATTTTAGTTGTCAATTAAGGTTTTTTTTCTTGTCTCCTCAACTAACTTAAAGATGGCGTCATAAACGTACAAACGCCTAACCAAAGTCATTACACATATATTTATCCCTCCATCCAGTGAGTCTTGATGTAAGCTTCTTGTGGACTGGAAATAGTTTTCACAGGTTTTTTGAATAACGATATGGTATGTTTGAGGCGTTGTTTTCCGCGGTCTGCCGCAGTTCTACCGTTTGTTGCTGTCTTGGCCTTGATTTTCGCAGACAGCTTTATGAATTTTTATAATTGTTCGATGAGAATTTTTTACTTTCTTCGCTACTTCGCAATAGGAATAGTTTATCGTACTTATAGGAGTAATTATTAATTACTTGTTATCCGCACTAATACCTTTGCACTTGCCCATTTTTATTGTTTCTACTGAAATGTGTCAAAAACACAGAAACTTTCACTGGATGAAACTACACTCTAAATAGGTGTAATTGTATTTGGCTAAATTTTTGAACACTAATTGAACACAATAATATTTCCACCAATTGACAAACTCTATCCAAATATTCGCAAAAGAATGATAATTTCAGGTTATTTTATTTATTTTTGTACCAATCTACCATCATAGGCAACTTAAGGTATGGACAGATTAAATAAATTTGACTGAAGAAGGGTAATGTGATGGGATTTTCCAATTATTGCACGTTATGTTCACAATCTCTACAAGTATAAAAACAAAACCTCTTTTTGGAATAACCAATTTTGCGTGATTCTACAGACATAAATTTTAAAAACATGAGAGAAAATGGAGGTGATATTAGTTCAATGAACAGGGACTGTGCGGAATATTCACGGTTCAAAGATCATATTGTGCACTCAGTGGTAGTCAGAATGGAATGATAGACACGAAAGGTTAATACTGCTCGATGGCAACGCCAGGCCCCATGTTACAAAACAAGTCCTACTCTTCAGAGATCAACCCTTCGAATTTCATTTGTTTTGGCCCATGCAGTCCGTTTTACCCAGATAGAGGTTTACTTTTTATGAACACATCAGAAAGTGGCTCGAAAAGTCAGTAATTTTTCTACAAAAGAATCCATTTGAAATTACCGCTTTTGATGCTACATACTTTGAAAAAAATTATTTTGTGAGTAATTATTCAAATAAATAACAAATCTAGAGAAAATGGCGGAAATTTTTTCCTTAAGCCAATAGAATCACAACTCTTTACCCTGATCCGTTCACTGCTTTCAAACTTAAAAGTGATTTACCATCATTCATCACTTGCACCTAAAACTTCAACTTCAAAAGAGAAAGATGACATTGAAAAATATTTCCTAGAATATTTATTAGGTGTCAATTTAATGTAAATCCTGGCTAATTCATCCCCATGCCCCCAAATAACACAGACACTTTTTATATCCGTCTTTGGTGGCAATCGATAAATACGGACCATTTATTTTATGTGAATAGAATTCTAGTAAATAACAAACATATGAATAGAATACTAGTAAATAACGAGTCTCTAGTTAAATTCCTCCCTAAATCTGGGAAGATTCCTAGGCTCAATTTGGAAACTTTACATTAAAATTAGTTGAATAAATAATATTAAGGAAAATAAATGTTAAATCTGAGTTTGATTTTTTCACCAGCAATATCAACTAAAACTTTCCAATAGCAAAACGAAAACTTTGATATCACAACGTAACGGGAATAACTATTTCCGTCCCTATGCTACCGTTCGTCTCGCATGTTCAACTAGAATCATACCTTTTTATTCTATTTAATGCAACCAACCAACCAACAACATGAATTTAAGTCCGAAACTAACAGTATTCACATAATGACACGGTTGCATGTTGCAATTATCAAAGTGAGTATACAATATTTTTGCTTTCACATAGATGGAAAGATCATTCTTAGGGTACGGACAAGACGGAGCGACGAGAGCGTCGCGAGCGTCGAGTCATGCAACGCGCCGAAATCGGTCCTATGCTTTCAAATGGAAGTGGCCATGTCGAAGCAGCGACCAAAGAGTGAAAATTTGATAGTAGCGACGACATCGATTCGAATCGATTTCGTTGCTCGACTGCTCGCGACGGTAATGCATGTTGTTGTTGCAAAATGTGTTTCGATGGCATACAGTAGGTAGACGAATTGCGTTAATTGGTTTTCCGTGGGTAATTCGAAATTTTGGGTAGATTTTTTATGATTGAACGGTGCAGAATTGCACACAGTCAATTAGATTTCTACCAGTGATTAGGAAAATTTATTGACTTATGTATATCAGCAGTCTATTGATTTCAATTTGGTGTATTGTGGTGAGAAAAACTCTTCATCCGACACTGAAGAACTCATTATTTCGACTGCCACTGTAAAGTTTCGTTTACAATTTTGCGTCTCGTCGCGTCTACATGAACACAATTCAATGAGCTGTTCCATGCTGGACTCGACGCTATGCTCGAGTGGACGCTCTCGTCGCTCCGTCTTGTCCTTACCCTTAGCCAGCAACATTCGCTTCATCTAACAAAACTTTTACTTTGTGCTTAAAGAGCATAAAAGGAAATATCACATTTGTGACGTTAAGGGGTCCGTTCGAATGATTTAAGAGAAAAAGGCTTGCAGAATGCGAAAAGATTCATTGAAATGCTGGAGAGTTTTACAAATCGAATTCATAGTGGAATTGAGCTAAAATTAACTTAATGATATTTATCAAACAAAAAAAAACTTTCAACCAGGATTTAAATTTAGGCAATGGACTTATTCTTGTTTTGCAATAAAAACTTTAACTCTTAACTTAGCCATATAAAATCTAGCTCTAGGGCTCTAGAATTGATAGTTCGAAAAGTAAAAAAACTAAAATATTTTTACAAGCTAACCAAACTCTGCAAACAAAAGCATGCATAAATCTTTCTGTAAACGGCGAAACTTTCATGAATATTGGGAAATGTTGCAAGATATTATGTTGTATGCTAATTCAGAAGAAATTACATAAGCTCAACAATTTTTCTAGATTTGGCGTATGCACACACCTTAAACAAAACTGCATCTTCGTTTGATGAGTTGGGGTAGATTGTGCAACTCTAGCGTCAAAGTTTCGTGCTCGAGTGTTTCCTGCGACTAAAGGCACAGGAAGAAGTTAAGGGTTCTCGGAATGCTACCGCCACTAAAGTGAAGCCACTTGTAAGCCGGAACCTACTAGTCCTGTCTGATGTGCCCTTTAATATTGCGGGCTCTTGACAAGTTTGAGTGGTTGCTATTCTTTTCCTTGTTGTGGGTTTTGTTTGCTATTAAATGGTGTGTTCGTGTGCATAGCGTGAATCACACTTCTTGCAGAGGATGATATTTCATCGGGTTGAATCATTAAGGGATGGAAAATCTGGCACTATGATAAGGATCTTCATGTTGCTCAATGCGAACACTTTGTAGTTAAGTTTCTTATTAAAACTATGTTGTATCTGAAAAATATTTCCTAGTCTTTATATATTCAATGTAAATAATTTGTTTGTAGCAACCTATTGTCATTATAAAGAATTAACTAGTACGTTTTCATTTAATTACGAGTTGTTTGAAAAAAAGGCAAACAAGTAACAGTATCGATTGGCTAGTAACATATTCGATTATTATAACACATCTCGCAGGCATTGAATATGATTTACAAATAAAACAACCTAAGTCGGAATAAATAACTTTCATATAAAACCTGTTGGTATATTTTAATAAATACCTAATATCCTCCATAACCGCATCAACATTTTCCTATTCAAAAAGACCCGCGCTCCAAACGCCTGTGACTCGAGATATCCTCTGCTTGCAAGAGTGTTATGCCTTTATAGCGAAAAAAAATGCCCGAGAGTAATGTTGTATCCTTATGAGTTATATCCCCTTGTCTTATGTCTGTTTGTGCTCCAATGCGGTGCTTTCTTTCTCTTGGCCGAAGCTTAAGCCATACAGGTTTGGATCTTTGCGAGATTCTCACAACCATTCTACCAGATCCGATGGCATTATCGTCACCATAATCCTTTGTATTCACATCCTAAACACTTACAGCCCTGTTCTTAGCCTGCCTACAATATAAGATGGCGAATGAATTTAATATGAAAGCCGTGAAAAATTATAAGAGCAAAGAATTGAAATCCGTTAGCCGAAGACAGCTTTAGGAGCGCTTATAGTGAATTTGCATCGATGTGATTTTCCTGTGATTTGCACTTTTCTATTTGTACATAAACTGACAAGAGACGAGCGAGAGGAAGGGTTTTGTGCGATTGCTGGTGCTAACGTTGAGGTTTGTCCATAACGGTTTGCAAATGGAATTCTAAATTTTACATGCAAATCCGCACCACAGACAACTCATAATTTTTTATCGCCACACACGGGTTTTTATGATGTGTGCTGCTTCATTTGATTATACTCAGACGGTGCAGGGAAATTCGCTAGGGAGCCTTATTCGCATTTCTTCGTGTTCTCGGGTCGGCCGTTGTGAAAGTAATATATATTTCGGAAATAGAGAAATTGCGAGCTTTTATGGGTTCGGTTGTTGTTCAGCGAGATCGGAGATTATTAAGGGAAATTTATAGCAGCAATTTTCTTGGTTAAAATACTTGCGAATACGAATGTCTGGATGTTTGGCATTATACTAATTCTGTTCGATGACCTTTGATGGAATCTGATATCACGTGAACAAAATACAAAAGATAAAAAGTCACAAAACAAATGGAATATATGCGAAATGTGGCTAAATATTTTGTTTATTATGATGATACTTCGAAAGCGACCTATTAATTAGAACATACGAGATCGAAGTTTTGATAAGTTTGAAACGTCTCAGCGAAAATTCATAAAATCCAATGTATAAATATTGATTTACCAAAACCTATGAGTATTTGAATAGAGGAAATTATTTTTGAGACTCTTTTTATGCATCTAGTTTTAGTCAAAAAATATCGTTTCAGAGAATGTTTTGAACTAGAAATCGAATGTTTCAATATGCACACATACAAAAGTCCTGGTTACATATTCAGAGCACAGCCTTTAGCATCAATTAATTACAATGTAAATGCAAATGCATTAAATATAAATCTAGTATGACGTAAATTATTGATATGTTCAAAATTTGCCGCAGAAAAAATTTGTAGTCATGAAGTAATTCCTTGAAATTCAAAAAAAAAATTCATCCTAAATTTAAAGCACCTTTCTTTGCTTCAACCTTGTCATTTATGTGTTACATATATGTTATCATATGCATACCTCTCTGTAGGGCACCCGAAATATTAATATACATCACATAAAATTCCACATCAGGTATATTTTTCGTTCATATGCAAATCCCAAGGGTTAGAATTTAATTAACACCTCTTGTTACAGTAAAAACGTCCACTAATTAAAATCAGAAAAGGTTTTACATGTTTATGTTTATGTCCCTCTAAAACGGAATTACACTTGTTTGACATTGAACATAAAATGAAAGTTTCAGTTGAGACGATACGATACGATGCCGAAAGAGAATATCGTACATTTTGGCCTTAGCAGCATGAATGAGATTGAGTCCCGGTCCTTCTACGATCCACAAATTCCATAATTGAAACATAATGTCAACCCTTTTTCGGAATAAAATAAACGTTGTGTTTACATTTTCTTGTTGTTCGCTCATAATCAACCACAATGAAATATGCCCAAGAGATTTCCAGAGAATCCGAAATGGAGTTGAAATCGGAGGGTATGAAATCCTGCAATAGTAGAATGAAATACGAAACATGCCATAAGGGTCATTCAATTTGTATTAATTATGGGTTTTCGCTGACTTTCCTTTTCGATTTGCTGCAAGAGGTGAGTGGGCATATGTTTGGGGTATAAATAGCAAAAATATGTTACATGCATCTTAAATATAAGTAGGATAATTGATTAATTATATTTTCGTCCTGCTAACAATATAATTTGATAAGCAAGGAGTCAAAAGAACACAAGCGAAGAACATTTTCGTCTTAAATTATTTTTTATTTTTTATTATTTTGATTTCTTTACTTGTATCAATTTCAGAAAAAGTCCAGGTACAATATTGAAACTGCAGCACTAAAATAATAAACTACATTTACTTAAAACCAATATTGTAACACTATTAACTTTGTATTGTAACACAGTAACACTATTTATAAGTGTAATATAATATATTCGTTAAACTGTTCAAGTTCAGGCGACACATGAGATAAGTATCCTTCAAAAATGTAGTTTAGTTCAGAAAGGGGAAACTAAACCTTAATAGGCGCAAAAGAAAAATGAAATCATAAAAAAATCACGTTAGAAATTACGAAACTTTTTGAAATTATCATCATTTGAGTTGTTTGAAAAAAAGAGGGTCTTTTTGAATAGGAAAATGTTGATGCGGTTATGGAGGATATTAGGTATTTATTAAAATAAACCAACAGGTTTTATATGAAATTTATTTATTCCGACTTAGGTTGTTTTATTTGTAAATCATATTCAATATCTGCGAGATGTGTTATAATAATCGAATATGCTACTAGCCAATCGATAATATTACTTGTTTGGTTTTTTTTTCAAACAACTCAAATAAATTTTAGAATTTTTTTACTAACTACTTCAAAGCTTATTTTGATGCAATCAACTGAGTACTGTGTGGAAAATTTTCAATTCTGCATTAGTGTCGATTCAATGACAGACTTCTTTCAGCAAATTCTTCATGACGTGATAGCTAAATACGTACCTAAATCCGTGTGAAACCTTCTAGATATCCATCCACATTGCAGCTGGATGAGAAAAATTAATATATGAAAAATATAGGAATCCTTGAGATAAACTGTTTTTTGGTTTGCTAAAAAGGCTTTATGGCTGCCAATATACCTGCTGGAGTTTGAAACAAATATTTCGCGCAATCCTAAGCTCTTCTGGTTTACATCCAACATCTAAATATCCTGCGACAATGTATTTGAATGGAATAGCGTCCTCCGATGGTTCTTTTATGGTAAATTTGTTGCGTCGTATTTTGCTAGTGTCCTTAGCACAATTCAACAAACAAATGCAGAGTCAGAGACCTCCCCACATCCTATCAACCTTTCTACATTACATTTTGAATCCGCAGTCGTGCTGGAAAAACTAAAAAGAATTGACGTAAAGAAAACTGCTGAGTCTAATAGAATAGCTCAAATAATGATTTATAGGTGCGCTGACTCGGTTGTAAGACCTCTCAGTATGATATTTAATAAATCTGTAGGCACAGGAGTTCGTTTTAAAATATGGAAGAGACTAGAATTGGGCTGGTTTTTAAGGCCGGCGCTAAATCTGATATATCTAACTACAGACCAATATCTTATACTATCAGCATTTATTATAATTGCTCAATTCAATTTTTTTTAATTTGCTCAATTTGCTGTTGGAAAATAAAAACACATATCTGGCCAGCAGTTTGGATTTGTCAAGAAGTGGTCTACTGAATCCCACTTTGTGCTTTTTGTGGGCTGCGTATCAAGATCTTCGAACAAAAATAGACAAATAGAATAGATTATATTTAGGTTTATTTTGGCAAGGCTTTCAAGCAAAGTAGACCATATTTTACTTCTGAATAAGCTGTCTGCACTCGGCAACCATGGTTTCTTGTTGAAGTGGTTTTGCTCATATCTTACCTGCAGAAATATGAGATCTATTCTCTGCGGATATGAATCACATGTATATTGTGCTACATTAGGAATGCCTCAAGGTTCGGTTTTGGGCCATTTACTTCTGATTATTTTAATAAAAGACATTACTTTTTGCTTTGAAAATAGCATTTTCTGTCTTTACGTTGACAATTGAAAGCTTTTCAAAGAAATTGCACACTTTAGAATGATCTCGAGACACTGATCATTTGGTGCGAAAATAACAAAATGGAACTTAATCTTAAACAGTGTTATCAAATGACATTTAGTAGAATTCGCGGTCGTAACGGTTTTCAGTACTACATGAACTAGCATTGGTTAAAAACGGTACGCAGCATCAATAACTTAGGAGTAGTTTTATATAGTAGGCTACAATTTGATAAACATATACAGTATAACTGCAAGGGCTTCAAGTATAGCTAGTTTCGTGGCTAGATGTAATTCTTGTTTCAAAAATAGCTAAACGAAATGCAATTCGCTGGTCTGTAGTATCTTAGAGTATTGCTTTCCTCTTTGGTGCCTTTGTTATAATTCTTGCATCGAAAAATTAAAATGAGCTCAAAAACGGATTCGGAATATAATGTGGGTCAAAGAAAACATACTAAATAGTGCCTGAATACGAAAAGAAACTACCATACTTGAAGTTAATCCCTCGATCTGATCGTCATAAATTCCTAGATTCTATATTCTTTTAGCCAATAACATTAATGACTGTTTTCGTTTGCTTTAACTCCCCAAAGAGAATGAAATAATAATTTACTTTATTTGGACACATGTAAAACTACTAATCTTACAAACGAATTCAAGAACAGAATTAGAATTAATTATTGAAATAATGAATAACTATTTTTTTTTCTTTGTGATTTTAACGCTCATATCTAGGCCCTTATAATCATTTAAAATTCATTAAATTCGATTGCATATTGGATTATTTTAATTTCTGTCCTCTTTATATATTTATATCAACTAGTTGTTTGCTCAATTTGTAATGTTTACTTACATGTCTAATGATGAACATTTAGTCTTTATATATAGCTTTTAACTATGATACATAAATAACATAAAATTTTAATGTAACTGAATTATTAATTATGTATAGATATATATCATGTTGACTTTCTATTTCAAGTATAAATAAATAAAAGGAACATTCATTTACGCACATTCTGTGAATATGCAACGGAAAAAGTTCGATATTCACAAACCTTTTTCAGAGAAACGGCAGGGTAAACACTAAAGAACTGACTAAACTTGCACTTAACGCTCAGCTGATTATATTTCTAAACACTCTTTAATAAATGAAATACTGCAGAGTAGCTTTCAATCGTGCAGCTGGAAATACGAGCAAAATATATTGAAAAGATTGCAGATCAACAACAAATCATTTGATCTTATAAGGCTCCTCATCTGTACACATAGCCTTCACTTTCGAGTCTACACCCAATCATTTCAGTAAAGTTGCGCCATCGTTGGGCGCCAAAAAGAGGCAAATTAACAAATTCATCCAGCATTGAAAATCTTTACTAAAACAAAAATCTGAATATCAGACACATCGAGAAAAGAACTTTGATATAATATCGCAGAGCTACATAGAAAGCCGATTCATATTATAAAGCGCAAAAGAGATAAATAACGGTGCGAAAATCATATTATATGTAATAAAATTCTCGATAGAAGATTCCAAAACTAGAATGAAATACCAAGGCAACTTCAAATCTGCGTGAGATATAACTGGCTGTTCATAATATCGAAATGAATTCGAAATGAATCGAAAATCGAATGAAACGAATTCTTCATTGTGAATTATTGATTTTTGATGCATCAGTCTTATACAGAAAATTTACGGTCCATCGAACTCTCGTACCTAACTGAAAACATTATTTTCGCACAGTCATCGTGCTCAATGTCGTTAGCTAGCCCTGTTATTAATAAGATGTCATCTGGTTAGCCTTTCATTTCAGTCTGCGAACACCAGAGATCTTTCAGGCGTTTTACTGCTATAATCCTATCAAATTATAAGCAATTACTTGATGTAACTCGAATTCGTTTCAGAACATCTTAAATAGAATTTCACCTTAAGTTTTTCTGAAGTTTTGACACGTTTTTTAAGGCAAACCAAGGTCACTCACATTCGCAACTATTCAGCTCAGCTGTTGCCATAGGTATCACTACTGGCTTTGAAATCATAATGAAGATTAAGTTTTTTTTCTTCATTCCAGTATCCCGCTCGTTAACATGTCTCGCGACATTGATCATACTTCCTGTCTTGCGGATGGAACTAATTCTCTAGCATTGCTTTCACAAAGCCAATCATATTATTTTTATAGCTCCAGGTCATTAGCCTACATCTAATATGCTGTAATTCCACACGCATGAATTCACACTTCCAAAATAGTTCACTTAATTTTTGGCTTGGAGAAATGTTTTTTTCATTATCACCTTTATTTGGCTAAGGTGGTCAATACCTGCAATATTATGATCCAAGCAACCAAAAGCTCAATATACTATAAAACGAGAATGTGTTCAATTGTTTTTTCATATTTTATTATAGCTTTCCAATACAATACACTAACCGAATAAATATAAGTCTCTAAAATTTAAATTCGAACAATTCTCCTCCTGCCCTTCGACAGATGTCCAGCTGCACGACCGTATTCAACCTGCGATGGCACTGCGTACAAGAGAACTGGAGTTTGTCCGCCTAGTCCTTGAAGAAGTCCTTGATGCCCACTGAGTCCTGATAATCCAGTGAATCCTGAGAATCCTTGTAAACTTGACAGACCTGAGATTTTCTTAGCAGCAGTATTTGTGAGCATGGGCTTCTCATCATCACTTTCAATTTCAATAACTTCTGCGTTTTCAGTCAAGCCATCGTCTTCTTCTATAGCGGCGCCGTCTTCTGCAACTTCAACAACTTGTTCTTGAAGGTAGTCACTTGGAATGGCGTACGATGGAGAGGATCCCGATCCGGTGCTAATAGGCAGAACTTGAACGATTTGTGCTTCACCGTTTCCGTTTCTCAGCAGGAGTGGAAGCAAAGGCAAAGTAGTCAATGCTCCTAGTTTCTTGAGTTTGAGAACAAGGAGCTTCTTCTTGATCAATGGGATTCGCCACACACGGCCTTCTTGCTTAACAACACCGCTCTCCTTGCGTCCGGTCCTGTGCTCGTATTGACTAACTTCTTCAATATCTTCGGGCTCATCAGCGGCAGCAGGAGCGGTAAATGCTGAAATGATATTTTTATTAGCACTTCTATTGTTTGTTCACATAAAATAACAATAAAAAATAATCAATGGTAAATATCTATACCTGAATGCACTAAAGCAACAAAAAGGAATGTGGAAAAGAGGAACTTGGCGTTGACTTTCATTACGGCTAGTTAGTTTTTCTGCAGGTACTTAAAGACTGATGTTGCTCAATTTTCCACTAATTCCCAAAGGTTCCTCTCAAGAACTAGCGACTGACTGATAAAGAACCGACCCGGCATAACCAATTTATATTCGGAACTCGCACAACTCGACCGCTGCGGCCAATCTTGGAGTTCTGCAATCAAGAGTTCTAACGGGAAACGACGATAGAATTATAATAAATTATTGGCAGAAGATTCTTGTGCCAAAATATTGTTCTATCTGAGACTAATATCTATCTGCTGCGGCCATGGTCGCTTATGCGGTAAATTTGGCAAGCAAAAAGCCAGAAAAAGACACCACACGATCGCATGATGAAAGATACCTCGAAACCCTTCACTTTGTGATCCGCCAAGCTACACCACTTAGTCCGATGGAACGATGGAAAGTAGCAAAACTTCCATAAATTTGTTGTTACACCAAAGAACCAGCAAAGTCGTTTGCTATTATTTTTATTCTCACCATTTGATTTTTTTATCTGCTCTCGAATTATTTGCCGACCTTTCTACGGTGTCGACTTATCGATCAGTGTTACCGCTGAATCGAGGCTAGAAAAAGTTCGTCGAGTCTTTCATCATTCGATTTGTTTGTTCTCGAATGCGAATCGAAATAGAGAAATAGTGTTTGTTCGTACGGATGGAATAATGAAAATGTATTTATGTCATATTCGGTTCAATGACGCCCTAGCGAAAATAAGCTGAAGAGATTGACGTATTTTGAAATGAAATACAAATTAGTGATTTAATTGTCTCTAATTGAATAATCGAATGAAAACCAACGCGACAGCATAATGACCATGTACAGATGATGTCCCTTGGCGAATTTAGTTTGTGATGCATTTTGACGGCGAAACATTCTAATATTTTGCTGTTTTATGCTAACGAAAATTGATCTAACGAATTTGTGAAAATATTCAACAAAATTTTAAAACCTTTTGAATCTTCATGAATGAAGTATCGCCACGAAAACGGATTATTCAAAGGAAGAGGCTTGTTCACTATCCGTTGAAAAATACTGCAAAATAATTTACGCAAAATGCTTTTCCAATATAACTGTTTGATGTAAAAAAAAAAAATATTATCCGAATTCAAAGATTTCAAACAAACAGTCGGTGAGAGATGGTTATTAATCTCAGTTTTTTTTTACATTAAACTACTCTTGATTATATATTATTAAACTCTGAACGAAAATTGTGTTTATGCGACAGAAAAAGCTCATTCACTAGTTTGAAAATATAATGTGCAAATAAGTATTGATGGCTTTAAAAGAATAATATCAGTGAATTCAGTATTGCACTTATTTCGTCATGATTTATGATAATTTCATACAAGGCAACGTTTAAGGGTTATAAAGAATTCCAAAACGAAATTAAGTACACTCAAACTATTTGTTTATTTTAATAATGAAACCTGGAAAAATTAAGACAGCAGATGTTTTGTCTTTATATTTTAGACTATAACTGTTTCACGAGGATAGTGAACCTTATTGACACAGAATTCAGTCTAAATTGTATTTCCGTGGCATTTTTATACGCTTCTCGTTTACTAGTTGTCTAAAGTTTGTAAACAGCTAAAATACATGACGCAGGAGTGGTACGTCAACCTAAAATAAATAAATTTTTTCAAGAAAACAAATCTCATGATTTCGGCAGCAAATAACCATTTTGCAAAGGTGCGATCGTTTAATATTTTGCTTTTGAAAAGCATATCTTATTATGGCTTGTATTTAACATGCCGATTCTGCTGACCATAATAAATACCGTTTAATTATAAATGATGATGAGCTTGAACGATGACCAAAAATAAACTTGTCCTCAAATGTTCGAGCACTTTATGACCAACAGTTATTTTATGCTCTTGCATCCATTTGGTGTAGTTCAACACGGCTGCTTAACTCTTTCTTAAATAAAAAATATTCAACTCAAAGTAAGAAGAATCTCTGGTTTATTTCGATTTCTTACGATTACCTCAACTTCTTCCATTAAGTCTTTTGGAATTGATTCCCGAAAATTCCTGAGCCTTAATCAAGAAAAACGTGTCTGCGGTAAATCATAGATGAACTTTTTCTTTGCATGTTAAGATTGAATAATTCGTAAAAAAACTAAAATTGGCTTCTTAGATTATTAAATTATATGTAATCTTAGGAAGCCAAACTCTGAAATAGCTGAGTGGGCGGATCTTGATTCCTTATTAGAACTAAAGTTATGTAAAAAAGGCGCAATACTCATAAATAGAATAGTTAACTTTTAATTTAATTATTACATTCCATTAATTTAAACAACTCTCTGACAATACATGAGCCTTTAATCTATTATAAATACACACTTCATGCTTCATGGGTATGCAAATCAATTAAAACTAATTAGGCCAGCCAAACGTACTCTCGTAGCAAATATGCGCATGTATTTGCATCAAACCACAAAAACGCTACACCATGAGTGTACCTCCTCTAAGCCTCACTTGTCTATTAAAGCACCCATCATCAATTCAATTGATAAAAACTCTTCATCAGATAATTAGATCTCGATGCCATAAATCAATTACCTGGGTAACGGCAACACATTCACGAAATCGAACTCTACGTTCTTCAAAGAAAGGACCATTGACCGAAACATATTTCTTCTGTAAGATATAAACCGATATTTGAAAGTACAAAACATTTCATATTGCGAAAATTAATTGCACAGTCATTCTCTTCAATCTGAGATGAGCATCGATTACATGGTCTAGAGTGGGTCGGATCCAAATAATATCTAAAAATTGAATCGCGGTTGTAAACAATTCGCTACTATGTACGTTCATACACCTAAAGCTGGCATAAAAGGGAATTCCAAAACATACTATCACCAAATGATTTTTCCAATCCAAAAGAATTTGCTTCTTGAAATTGCTGCCGAACGGCTCGGATCTTTTTGTGGCCAAATAAGCACAAACACAACAAGCTTTCAAGCTGATTCCAAAGATTTTTTTTCCGCGACAACAATTCAGCACGTATCAACTTTCTTTCACCTATCTTCTTGTGTTTGTGATTTTAGCAAGGAGCATCATCTGGGCTCGCATATCTGCATGCACAACTCTATTAATTACAGACCAGACGCCAAAAAGTGGGCAACGAAGATTATTGAATGAATGTCCTACTCCACATCTACAAGTAGATACATCCATCATGTACACATTAAGTGGATATGCATTCAATTTGTCTTGCGGCCATGGCAACAGCTCGCTCCGCGAATTGTCGTGACCGTGTTCAACTAAATGGGCTAAACATTTTCAACAAGTGTTTGAAATACCAACAACTACAAAGGTATTTTTGTTAGGCGAATATAGGTTAAGCTTCTGTTTTATTTTGTTTTGTTCTGAACGTTGAATTACTGCTTGTTGATGGGTCCGTAATTGATTTGCTTGTGATCGCCACAGCAGCCAGTTTAAATGGACCAAATAATTATTCATTCAACTTCCACTGCTAAGTACTAGAATTGTAACCATTCTGAAAAATATGTTTTGAATCGCAGGATGGTTTCGATGAATAATATTTGTGCATATGAAACATTGTCATACACACTGAAAAATCATTGTTCTACCCTTAATATATTTTGCAGCTAATATATTTATATTAAAAATATTTCTTAACATTATTATATTGACCTAGCAATAACATTATATTGCCCGCACATAGCATTCTTAAAATGTTATATATTGACATGCGTGTGGTGAATTTTTCTGTTACAATATTACATTAGTAGGCCAATATTTAATAGTAACATGGCAATAAGTTATATTAGCATCTTACAATACTATATTGACACACCAATAATATATATTAACATGGCAATATATTATAGTAACATGGCAATAAGTTATATTAACGTCTTACTATAGTATATTGGTATACCAATAATTAATATTAACACGCCGTCGATACGATTTTTCCATAGTCCCAAGAGGTCCCCCATCTAAGTACTAACCGCGCCCAACACTGCTTAACTTCGATGATCGCGGAACATTAGGTTTTGTGTGGAAATTGCTTTATTTGACGGTTTCTTAATTTAACATTTCAAATCTTTAAAGCTAAGATTCTTATTCTACACTTACAAAGAACTTAATGGCCTCCTGGGCACTCAAAGTTACAACTATCTTAAATATTTGGAATTTTCCCAATCTAATAATTTAATTTAAAAGGCTAATCTTACAATATCTTAATTAGTTCTTTTGCGGGAAAAAAGAAAACCCGCAAATCAATCGCTCTTACATGCTAATCTAAAACTAACTTACCCTATTACCTATTTACAATTTATACTTAATCCTAGGATGTCATTGGTCCCAAAAAGGTCCCACGGACATATGCAGGTCTTCCTGCCTAATTCAACTGCCTATACATAATAATTGGTTAATTCGTGCTTAACAATTATCCTTACTATCTAAATATGTACATATTATTTTTATTCATCAAACGGATCCGATTGGCCTCCTATGTCTGCAGCCCGTTGTCGAGCCACCAATGCAGCCTTGATCGCGCTGGACTGTGTCTGATGTCGTGCCGTGCCGTCGAATATCGAAACTGTAGATTCGAATGTCGAATGTCAGTTGCTTTCGGGTAAGTAATCTGCTTCTGGTTGCGTCGCCGGGGAACATGGTATATGATGGGCATTTCATGGGGGTCAGATATATAGCCTTGCTCGTCAAGGTATGTGAAAGCTTCAGGTGGGATGAAGCCGGTGAGTCTTGTTTGCTCGAAGTAGAGGGGATTGGGGAAGAATGGGTGCCGTATCCATTCGTTTTGAATCTGAGCCGTGGATGATCTGGCGATTTGATCGCGCACGAGTCTGGGAAGGAGAACGTCAATCCTTGGGATCTTCGCAATGTCGTAAATTTCCTGGTTACTTACATAGTGCAGGTAGTCTGTTTCCGCTTTTCTGTACACTCCCACACACGCACGCAGGCATTTCCGTTCGAAGACTCTTACACGCTCCATCTGCTGTGCACTCAGGTTGAACCAGACCGAGCATCCATACGTGATAATCGGTCTGATTAAACTCTTGTAGCAAGTCAGTTTTATCCCAGGTTCGAGGTGTTTCGAGTGGAAGAGCCTTCGAAGAGACATGAATGCGCCCCTTGCTTTGTTCAGTTGCGTGTCAATGTGTTGGGAGTAGTACAGATGCTGGTCCAGGTACACGCCCAAGTATCTAACGCAGGCGTTATGGGGGATTCGGCTGGAGCCCGGGTTGCTATCACTATTGCCATTAGAATCGTTGATGTGGAAGTCCTTCCAGTTTCTTTTCAGGTCCCTGTTGGCCGTTTGTAATGTCGGCCGGAATAATATGGTCTCACATTTCTGTGGATTGATTTTCATCTTCCAGGCTTCGGTGAAGGACTTAACATTATCGAACATGATCTGGATCTCGTTCTGAACGACGCTGGCTTTTTTATCGGCAGTGTAAATAATTAAGTCGTCAGCAAATGCAACAATCTTTCGTTTCGGGCATGAATTGAAGCCGAAGGAGGTGAGCAGTCCGGCAGTGTAGATGGCGAAGAGGAGCGGTGCCGTAATTGTGCCTTGTTGTAGACCATCAGAGACCTGGAAGGATCTGGTTGATGTTAGTTTGCCGCTTGATACGACGAAGTTTTTGCCATAGATCATGTTCTTAATAGTGTTGACAAGATGTTTTGGAAACTTAAGCTGAAGGAGTTTGAACAAAAGTCCATCCAGCCACACCGTATCGAATGCCTTCTCCATATCAATGAGACATGCGCCGACGCATTCTCTGCCGTTGACGTGCCAACAAATGTCGGAAACGACTTTTGTGACTGCATGTACAGTCGAGTGGCCTGCACGAAAGCCAAACTGACAATTGCTGATGAGTTTGGTGTCCTGAACATATTTTCGCAGCGAGTTGTTGATGAGAGTCTCATAGACCTTGCTGACGTTGGGCAGGAGACTTATAGGTCTGTAGCTACGCGCATTTTTTGGGTCCTTTCCTGGTTTAAGGATCGGGAAAGTTTTAGCTGTTTTCCATCGTTCTGGAAAATGGCAATTGTTCAGAGCATTGTTGAATAGAATACAGTACTGCCTTATAACTGTATCTGGCAGGTGTTTTAAGACAACGTTCGCCACTCCATCCATTCCGGACGAGCGTTTGTTGTTCAGGGACCTGAAAAAGATCTTCAATTGGTTGAATGTCACGAAGTAGTCTTTTAACTCTTCACAGGGGATTCCATCTGCCAGTAGATGCTGGTTGAATTGTATCAGACGCTCGACTTGGCCGGTCGCTTTGAACTCGTTTACCCTACGTATCACGAGTTCCGTGAGTCGAGGTTTGCCCATGTGATGGTTTTGGGAGTGAACTGCCTCCAAATAGTTGCCTATTACGGTTAACTTTTGCTCCTCTTCCGTAATAACTATGGGATCTTCTTGATCAGATTCAATTTCGTCGGCGGCATCCGTTCCGTGAAGGAAACGCCGTTCGCTCGCTGGCACTACAAGCTCTGAGATACCTGTCGATGCTTTCTTTCGAAAGATGCTATTGATCTGTGCATACATTTTGTCCGAGCGGAACATTAGGTTATTCCAGTGTGCTATTGCCGCATTAAATATGAACATCCTAACTAACAATACAAGCAATGTACTTTGTTGTATGGCCAACAATTTCACCACCCTTGCTTAATACATTTATATTAGCATAGTAATATATTTATGTTAAGATGTTAAAACATTTATATTTACAGATGTTCTGAATATAAAAAGTTAACAGCTTAATATGTAATGTTAAACTGCAAATATAATATTGTAACTTCCTAACATACAATATTGAGCTGTTAAAAGGATGTATTAGGGACAATGCTGTTACTATAACAATATTAAGATGCTAATATATTGATTTCAGCGTGTACCAACTGAAAATTGAATCGCCTGATGACGAATCGTTTAAATTTAAAAACGCTAGAGTCTCGAGAGTTCACGACCTGTCTCCTTCTCATTGAATTCGTCATAATGATGAAAATGAGACGCTTGAGGAAACAAGAAATTATGAAAGCAAAGATTATCAAATTCATAGAATCCCTTACAATCCACAAAGGCTCATTAGAATTAGAGTAAAGTTATAGTGATGGATGCTAAGCACAAAATTATGGAATTGATCAAATCTATTATGGAACGAACATCAAAAGATGCAGTGCAGTTTAATATAGTTTGTTTGGAATTAAGAATAAACATTTATGTTTCTAAAAATGTATTTGTACATCATGCAGAACCGTAGAGTGAAGTTTGAAAAATATTTAAATTATATTTGTAAGTTTGTAAACTTTGTCCACGATGCAATAGAACTTTCAACAGAAATAGAAAAAAACTTTGACTACGATGCAAAAAGACCTTCAACATAAATAATAAATAACAATCGTGCAGAAATAAACGAAAATGAACAGCAGAAGCACACGAAAACGAAATGCAGAATGAAAAAAGGAGGAGCTATGTCATTTTAAAGAAACAGGTTTTAAAAAAATTTAAACTAATAGGGAACGAAAATTAAATAAACATTTCATAATGACATATTCGTGTCCTTACTTGGCACACAAGCATACTCGGAAGCGTTTGAGCAATCAACAAACTTCAAGTGTTATGTACAATCTATACTACGGCCCACAGTGGCCACTGCAATAGTTGCCATAGTTGACTCTACACACTGAACCACTAGATAGGCCAGTCCTGATTTTTCGGTAACGCAAGCTGGCCCTCTTTGATACGAATGCGAATAGAAAGACCGCACCCAAAGCCACCGCTCGCAATCATCATTTCTGTTCTGCCCGACCATCGGCTACTAAAATGGTGGTGGCTTACAATGACTTATGATGGGATATTAGAATGATCCTGACATTTGTCCTTTGATTTGAAGCTAGAATTAACTCTTCAAGAGAAGAGATGACTGATTTTTTATCACAATTTTTCATGAAAGCGAAGACAACACAATAATGTTTGGGAACTCATTTTCGTGTTTGGGGCAAAGAAGTCTGCTCGCGATATAGCATCACAGGCTGTGTAAGACCATCGACCGTGTTCAGAAATCTGACATGTGATGTCTTGTCTTCCTCATTGGAGTACATCTAGCGCCTTCTGACCTCCAGCCTCTTTGCTCCTTAATAACCTTCATAGCTGCTTAACAGCATTATATAGTAGCTCCTTAACAGCATTATAGCACCTTAATAATGTTATATGTCCCGAATAAGGTCCCGCATAAGTGAAAAAACAATGCATCTTAGATACTATTGTACCTGTTTGCCATCAGCATCGCTCTAAACATCTAAATAGATCGCTCTGAACATCGTTCTAATTTTTCTCATCAAATTTTCATAAAAATCGGATGAGCTGTTCATTTTGAGGTTTGCTTTCTTTGGCCATATGCTTGATCTCAACAAAATGAAAATATGTTTTTTTGTTACCTGAATTCTCCTTGCCGTAGTCAACAGGTGGTAACTGAATTCGAATGTTTAGTGCTCGAACAAATAGGTTCGATGAATTTCGTTCGACTTTTTGAAGGATTAACCGCTAGCCATTATTTTCATACGTCGTTTAACGATTTATTTTGTTTGAATAATCCCTGCGTCATCATTTTCACTGCCTTTTCGATGTTTGCGAATGTTTTTCTTGCAAGCCAGACTGGCTAAGCAGAGCTTGCTTCTCGAACAGATCAGACAGCTTTTGTTTGATTCTAAAACAGCACATTGCGATCGATATTGTTGTGTACTTCACTCAAAAAAATTTTGGTTGAATTTTACCCTTATAATAGTAGGAAACTGGTTTAAAGTTTAAATGGAACATGTGTGTGTGCGCGCACGCGAATTATCCGTTTTTTTCATGGGTAATATGCCTCCGACTCGAATTTTTCTACAAAAATGAGATGATCTCACCCGTCATGACACAATCATGCTTGCATTGTCACAAAAATAACAAACTTTTATACTTTGCCCAATCATGCGCGTACACGATCAATTCGCATGCACAATCCCATTTCGATCAAGCATGTTGGTGTCGTGTATGGGCCATATTAGCAGCAGCCATTTTCTGGCGTCATTATTCATCCTCGAAAGATTTTTCTAACTGCAGCTCAATTATTTAAAAATAAATTTTTTTTTAAAAGTCATTTAATATTTAAATATTTATAATTTTTGTATTCCAATATTCCAAAAATATTGCATAACCTATATTTAAATAAAGAATGTATACAGAATAATATAGAATACATGAAAGTAAAATAATAAGATTTTAGTTTATTCCAATACTTTGACCAAACAAAATTTTGTATATTCCAGTACTATCCACCCATTTTATAAATCAAGGATATTCAATAAGTTAAATATTTGCAAATTTTATATCTGCTTTTGTGTTTGTCTAGTACGAGTAGCAATCAAGCTAATTTGCTCGCTGCGAGAATGCAAAAATATATCACATAACGAAGGTATGTAGCTCGTACCATTTTCATTTCATTCCACTTGCTCGAGTGTGACGCTTTAAAGGGAGGAAATATGCCAGAGAGTAGACCGATGACTACTGAAAGAACCTGACCGACCCAGACCAAACCTGGATGTAATCAATATGAGGAACAACCGATTGAACTGAAATGAGAAAAAAACTGATTCAATTTTCAGCTTCTTTGAGAGACTGATAATCTTCCGGTAAACAAAGAAAGAAGTTGAAAAATGCAATTGATTGAGTGGTACCAGTTTCTTTAAACTTTTTATACTACGTTGGATTTTTTTTACCGATTTTGTTTCCAGTGAAAGATATGCTGTTGAAATAGAAACGATTTATATCTCTCAATCCTGTCTGCAGTTGAGAATATTAACAACAAAAATTGAATTTAACTACGCTAAATTCATCTCTCCCTTCAGTCTTTTCCTCAGAGATTGCGTTAGAATGATGAGCATCATCACTTATCAAAGTAGAGTAAATTACACTGTTTGCAAATCTTTAAACTTTGCTAAGCTGGCAATTAGAAGTACTTTCAAAAAAGTGAGTAGGTTAGAAATAAACTGAATAGAGAGACTGAAGCTCAATCTACAAGTAAAATTATAAGATATACATATATGTATGTAGGTAAAATATTTTTATTTGACTCAACCATTCATTATTATTATTATTATTTTCTGAGAACATGAATGAGTTGTTGCAATACCTGTTTGTCTCAGGGACCATATTCCTAGCGTTGGAGGGAAATTTCTCAAACGATGCATCCATTAAGATGCTTCTGTAGACTGCTTGGACTGCGGTCAGTAAACTATCGGTCTAAGTTACCGTTGCAGTTGTCATTAAATCGACAATTTGAAAAAAAAACAACTTCTGAAACGTCAAAAAACACCAAGGAATAAAAAGTAGAAACAAAAAGTTTTCGGGCTTCGAATTTTTAGGGGTGTATCGATTTTTTGCAATATATGTCTTAACTAAACTAAATTTGTCACTTTATTCATCATTTTCATTTGATTTATGTTATTTTCACACGTAAATAAAATATCACACTTTATTTCAATAGATTACCCCATGCAGAGTATATCACGCATAATGCGCTATCTAAAATCCGATAACGATCATGTACCATATCAAACTCAACCAAATTTTAAGAGACGTAAACAGAATAGCAAATCTTCTGTCGATACAAGCTAATCATTAGTGGAAGATTTTCTTCCAAATGTACGCACAGTGGGCATTTAGCGGTAATGTGACCCATCAAATGTATCGGTACCAAACAAAACTGTGGCTATTTTAGGCTAAACTCTTGCATATAAATGGTGGCGCTAAGCTAAATGGAAATTAGTTACTCATGTGAAACTTTGAGGTAGATTTCTTCTCGTGGAATTTGAATTGACGTCACGTTGAATTCAAACATGATATTCTTCCTCAAAATTTTTCTAACTCATGTGGAAACATGAATCAAACGATTGGATATTTGGCGTTTTTGCATGATTTTTATATTCTGCATCTTAAATAATATTTTGTGATTTGTTCGCAAAAAGTGCTGATAGCTGTCATAATACTTAGTTCGGGTGTTGAATATATTCGCGTTCCACATATCACTCAATTGTTCCTTTGCGGAAACAATTTCTTCATATTTATTTCTCAAGCTTGGTAAACTAACCAAATCGAAATATTTTATGCTTATAAAATTTCGAAATCAACTTCGAATACTCTAGAGCAGTTCATTTTTACTACCGAGAATTTGTAAATAGCACAACGTTAACACCGCAGTTTTACTGACAGGTGTCAATGAATTAACTCGCTTCAACAGACATAGTCAGTATATGCATATTATAACTATTTCGAAATTTGATTTGATTTTGGGTCCTTTTCCTTCTATTGATGCACATTTTACCTTTTCAAATTCTGTTAAAAATACACCAATAAATGTTTCCATGGCTACTTTATCCAAAAAAGCTCAAAATCCATTCAAAGTGTTTGACATAACAACAAACAACGATAGTAAGAGAATGTCTATTTTGCAGATGGATATTTACAAAAATCTAGTTACAGCTCTGAAAATATATGTACATGGTGGGACAAATTACTCGATCCAGAGTTCCTATCCTGTATCAGATCTAACGTTTGTTCGTCGTCAAATTAATTGTCTTCCCATTAAAACATGCTAATTTTATGGTTCTCTAGACCAAGAATGGACATTACATAAAAACTTTGCGTAAATTGCTTCAAGTTTTTTTTCCAGCTGGCAGCCCTAGACTGAGTCTGAGTCCTCCATACTTCACCACGAGCCAACTTCATTGGCTCAGTTTTGTACTTATCTCTTCCTTGTTTATTTTCTTTCGATAAGTCGAAATCTTCAAAATGAACTCTTATTTGATGGCTTTGTTTGTTTATCGCTCCATCTCGGCGCACCATACTTTCCCCATAATACTGCCTTATCCGAACAACAGTAATGGCAGCAGCATGCTCGTCTTGAAAACATATAATTTTATACACACCTGAACGAAGGATATTCATTAGTATACTCGCATTTGCAATATTTTTCGTTTTCCGAGCGCAAAACAACCGTTCAATAAAAACACGATAACCACAAAATGGAAACTGTTTTGCTGGTATTGCAAGCGTTCCGTTCTGTTCAAGTAATTTTGTAAAAATGCAAATTCGAGATGATGTTTGTGAATGACTGACCTACTTTTCCGTGGCAAATCAAACGATTTTGTACTTGCATCTATCGAACAGTTTTGTTGTGAAGAAAAAAATCTAAAATATTAAGCGAAACCAGTTATTCGGTTTTGGTTTGATGTGGTTGGGCTGGTTCGTTCCAAAAAATCTATTTTTATGGTGATTTGATTGATTTAATAAATGTATTCGGTCGGTTAGAGAACTGTGGAAATTCTATGGAGTTCCGTATTGCTGTAGCATGCTCTTTAAAGAAACCTCAAAGCATTTGATGCTATTCGAATGGGAAAGACCATTGGTTTGATGATTTTATTGGGCAAAGGTCTTTGACCGTTATTCGAGTATTGTTTTGTGTCACATTCATAACATGTATTTTGTTTTAGGAACTCATTTCCGAAAATTTTGGACTCTAAACTTCTTCATTGACATGGAAAAATTGCAGATTTTGATCGTCAGAACAGAAACTTTCTACCAGTTGGTTTTACATATTATGATGCATATATGACTAACTAGATAATATATTTTGAAGTTTATTAAACATTTTTAGGTGATTAATTTTTCAGCTGGAGAACTAGAGATAGACAATGCTAGAAATTGGATGAAACAGTCGAGCTTTTGTGCAGTGAATGCAGTTGTTTCCGTGAATATGTACGTACATCGATTGCAATGTTTAGTGTCAGCTAAAAGTAGAATAAAAACAAAGATGCACAAATAGAGCGTTGGTTTATTTCTCTGATTTCATATACATTGAAATAGCAGTGTGCAAATGCATTTTTTTTTGCTATCAGAATTAAAACTTCAGGTAGTATTTATTTATCCAAACATTTTACAAGCATAAATCTGAACTGAATTATATAGTTGGTAGTGATTCCAGATCATCTAAGAAACGAAATAATTATATCCTGAGAGAAAGAGTACCACGGCCCATTCAGTTCGATGAGAATGAGAGAGAACTAATTTCGTTCCTCACTTGAATCACATCGTTTCCACGAGATTTATTCATTGAAATGTAATAATCTTAATTTTCTCAGTCTTATCTTCACGACATAGTACCGGGAAATGAGTCCATTGGAAAATATCTCCCATGCAGCCAAAACTTGTTTGATCTCTTTTCATTCCGAAAGCGGAACATTTTCCGGAGCTTATCATTAATTTCATTGAATTTCCCGTGATTCGTACTACAACACAACACTTTGAACATAGATTGAATCTTGAATCCTTAAATCTCATTTCATGTTCTTTTCGATCTTTTTTTTTTGTGCTTATCTGTTTGAATAGAAATTTTTAACTTATATTTCAGTTATATCCAACACGATTTCTAAAGGTAGCATCTGAGAGAATATTAATTCGATGAAATTTACATTTTTTTTTCACTTTAACATTTAGCTGTGAACATAGCAATTCGAAGAAGAATATTCAATAATAGTACGTTATTAACAAGTATGTAGCTTCAAGGAATTCATCCGCTTCCACCTACTTGCAGTAAAGTGGAGGCTTCGAGAATGTTCTGTTACACTGTGAAGACAGGACGGAGAAGATTCGTGATTCCAGTACACTCTTCAGTGACCGTTGACCAGAACTTTTATAAAAAATTAAAACTGCTTCTTTTCATTCATTCATAATACATTTGGGTAGAAAAGTATGATGATTATACACTCTAAAAAGTGGGCCAGTTTGCTATTCACCTTTGCGCCAAAGCCATAAAATTACATTATTTTCTCGAATTTGACTTATTATTGGTGTAATATTACGTCTTTTTAGGGTAAAATTACACGATTTGGTCGTAAAAATGTTTAAATTTTAGACGAGAAATATTCTTTTTACGCACTTTTGTAAATTTACATCTTTAGTAGTAGGAAACCAGTCTCCTACCACACTGAAAGAAAAATCTTGGTAAAATCAACAGTTTTCCTTAGTTGTTTTTGCATCAACTAGGGCTATAGTTAGAAAAACCATAAGAAAATTGTTGATTACTTTTATGCACCATAACGCGTAGTTGATAAACAAAAAAAAAATTTCATTCGGAGCATGAAAAACGTCCAAATGTTGAAACTATTCTACTTTGCGTAGAATAATTTCAAAGACGTTGCTCACTGAATTACGTTTGTTGAAATCAACTATTGCAAAGTAGTTTAAGTACCACAAAAACTGTTGATAATTCGAAATGTTGAAGTTTTGAGTGAATTGATGAATATTTTTTTATTGATTAACTATTTTTCGTGGTTATGAAACAATTAAAACAGTTGATTTCATGAACGTTGCGTTATTTTTTGTATAACCAGAGCCAACTACTTTTATATCGTTAAATTAACTATATTAACATAGTAAAAATAACTATTTTCCGTAGTTCGTTTAACGATTTTGAATGAATCGTTGCAATACTATTAAAAATAGTTGAACCAACCAAGAGTTTTTCTTTCAGTGTATTATAAGGGTAAAATTCAACCAAAATTTTTTTAAGTATATTATTTAAATGCACTACAGGGCTACTTCAATGGTCTTTGATAAGTTTTAGAAGCTTAAGATAGACATAGTTTATGCAAAAAGTAATAGCACGAATGTAGCAAAAGATATGTTTTTGAATAAAAGCAGAAGCAATGTGTTGACTTAGATTCAGATTTTATATGGTTGAAATCCATAAGAAACTACTTTTTCGTCCTCACAAACGATTCCTGAGATAGGGTAGTTAAATATTGACCGTATTGTCAAATTACCACTACTAAAAGCCTAATAAACCAGCTTGATGTTGAAAACAAACCACCCTTCGGATTTCATTCATATCTGATATTTGCATCGAAAGCTGCAAAGGTAGAAATATTGTGGGGGTTACTGAGGGCTACAAGTTTCAGAATTTAAAAATTTATAGATTGGCTGCTTATTCGATTATAGGGTGTTTATCATATGAAAAACTTCTATCAGACCTGGTGCTGCTGCAGCTCTATAAATCCTGTGACTTTCATCGTAATTTGACGAGCCGATCGTTAGTCCTCGAGAACACTGATTTCGGGTGCTCAACTATTGGTTATTTGGCTCAGATCTACCACTCTTCATTGGTGAGGAATGTTGCGAAGAACGTGTGCCGTTAGAAAAATGTTTCTGGTGAAGTCAACAGTAAATACAAAAGCCGCATATTTTCAGCTTTTGAAATTTGATGAAAATAGAAAATTTGAACCTTTCTTACTCGTTCTCTGATATTCACAATTCAACTTGGGGTTTGCTCTAAGACCTAGAGGAACCAAAAACAAATGGTCCTGGAGATCTGTAGCCAAAATTGTTGTATAGGTAGGTTCGCAGCATGAGCACTGAAATGAACTAAATAGAGCAATCTCTTCGGTATGAATTCGTATTTTTAAATAAAACTTTACTCTAGAGTTTGTTCATGATATAAGTAAAATTGTGGCAAATAATCTTTTTAGTAGGATTGTAAGTTTGAAAAAAAAAAAATAATTTTCACATGTCCCTGGGCTTAATTAGATTTTTCATTTTTACCAACGTGTTTCGAAAATCAGTAAAAAAAATAGATTTTTAAACAGGGACCTAATTTTTTGAATTTGCTCCCAAATAATTTTCGAAAGAATTATTTTTATATGACTCTCCCATATAATTTTTACTTACTTAATACTTACTCAATTCTCTCAAATAATTTTTACTACTTTTTTGAAATAGATGACATGTTCTGTTCATTGTTCTTTATTTATTGATGCTTTCAAACATTATTACTGGATTAGCGCAAGCAAAAATTCTCAAAAAATTTTGTTTATGAATACTTAGAAGTAATGACTAATTGTACCCTACTAACCAAAAAAGGTTCTATCTACATTTTAGTACTTTCGAGACATTCAATGAAATGTGTTTTGATTTGTACTGGAGATATATGGAGAGTGCATTTTTCAAAATCGATTTTAACATACTTCTACAAAAGAAAGGCTTTTCAAATTATGTAGAATTCCGTAATAGAGTATGTAGTTTTCGAATCCAGTGTTAACTCAAAAATGAGAAAAAAGTAGATCGAACCTTTAGGGTTAGTAAGGCAGAATTCTCCGTATGGACTTGAAACTAACTGGTCCGTATCAGGAAGCTGCATTTGATCAGATAGATGCAATAGGCGGGCTGCAATATTTTGTGAAAAGAAACAATGTTTCTTTTTGTTAGTTTATATAACACGAGCGGTAATGGGAAATGATAATGTGGAAAATTGCCATCGATTATTGACCATCATTTCAGGTGTTTATTTTGAGCAGACTACAGCTTTGCGATGTTGGATCCAGCACAGCAACTCCACAGAGGAGACTAATTTGAAAAGATTTGTTGCATACCAACTTGATATATGCGTAATTTACTGACATTAAAATTTTATTGAAAACATTGAACTTTAAATTGATCCCGATGGCCAATTGCCGATCGGATCAAGCCCCGGTTCCTCGAAAGAGTGAATCATTTGGTTAAAAAAAATACATTGGACATGTCACTGAACATCTTTCTAGTAAACAAGATTACTTTAATTTATGTGTAGTTTATGTAACTTGTTCTAGTTTATTTTCAAAGCATTTTGTAGCTTAGCTTATTTAGCTTAATTACTAAGCCACTTCAAGCAAGTATTATCCTCATAAGATGCGATTAGGTTGTCCGCCTTGTCGAACTCCAGCATTCATGGGAAATTTATGGGGAAAGCATTATTGACTCTCACCTTAAACTTAGAGCTCGAAAAGAAGGATTCAATAATTTTTATAAAGTAAGATGGAAAAGTAAACACTTTCAGTTTGTATACAAGACTCTTATGTTAAACCGTATCGAATGCTTTTTCTATGCATAAAATGAAGGGCCCTACTTATTTTTCCTCTTTGAACTTTCCAAGTTAAATTTTACCCAACAAGGGCAAGGAAGTCATGCATTCTAAACCAGGTTGCTGATTAAGGTGTTTCCCACGTGATTTGTATCATTGGGATCACTACAAAAATGTTTCGCTAGTGCTTTGGCCTTGCCAATGTCGTGACAGATTACATTCCCATAGTTTTCGTTGTTGAGTGCTTCTTTTTCAATGCTTCTTATTATAAGATTAAATGGACGGTCTTAATGCATGAAATAAGAAACTTGTTTGGTCATTTATATGCATAGATTTATCGTTTTTATATACAAAATATATATACTTATATACATTCTAATAGATGTCCCCACGCTGGGCGCCAAGCAAGCAAGCAATGCAACAACATGTATCCAACAGGCCAGTTTTTGCCTTTGACCTTTAGGTTATGCCAGTTGCTCCTTTTGTTTAATTTTTTCAGATTATAATTACAATTAAGTTCAGATTATAATTACAATTAAGTTCAGATTATAATTACAATTAATTAAGTTCAGATTATAATAACAATTATTTAGAAAGTCCAAAATTTTGGAAGGAATAAATACCAAAAGGACAAGAACTTATATAGGTATTAATAACTTTAGATCCATTGGGCTCGATTTTTTGAAAATTCGCCAATCTTTGCATAATAATATTACCTAAATCTTCGAAGATAAGTCAAGCATATAAGAACAGAAGTTGATGAATCATACATTTAACACAAAGTTTCTGTTCGAATCAATGAAATGATATATTATTTATAATTATATGAAAATGGCCATCCTAGCACTATACGAAACATCCAAACTTCACAAATAGAATTAAATTGTAATCGTTTTAAAAGGAAATTCATGATATTCTAAAGTTAAACCAGCAAATTAAGTAAGAAGTTTTACTAAGAAATCCGGCAAATCCGATTAAACATTCACTCTCCAAGACTCCTCATTCATTCTACGTTTTTTTTTCTTCTTTCATTTAGATGGTTTTCGGAACCATCAACGGGATATCAGACTTCGGAAACATCAACCGCTAGTGGTCCATTACCTCTGGACGAGTGTCAGTATAGATGGTAGATTCCAAGAACAAAAATAAGTGAAAAAGTATCGCTTCAATCCTTTAATCTATTCGTCTTTTATAGCATATCGGGACGAAATTTTAAAGTAACTGAAACAGTTTTCACTTGAAATTTAAGAAATACTGGATTGTTTGATTAATAAATTTCAAGATAAAGTTTGTTCCTTCTAATATTGGCTACTATATTATTCAGGTATTATGCCATGATCTTTGTTTTTTTATAAATTAAACTTTGGTTGATTTCCTTGGAATTCAACTCTCTAGGTAAAAATTCAGATTCCACGCATAAGTGTGCTTACGAATCTCTCACTAACAAAGTTTTTTTAGTTATATCGAAACATATAACTTAGATCCTGATATACTGTTGAAAAGGTCATATTGACTGCTTTGGCATAGCGTCTCCTTAATTATCCCTTCATTTGCAAAAGCCACCTGACTGATGTATTCAATCTGTTAAATCCTGCTACAATTCCGACTTAATACTATCGTCACATTAATACTAAACTCACTCCAAGCCGCAACACTAACAAATTACATACATGTGTATGTATATAACCGAAACAAATTCCACATCCTAGCTTCTAATTTTCATCTATCAGCCAAATCACTCCGGTACGGACTCAGAGCCTTACCTGCCAATGATGCGTCTAATAATACTTGCGACGTGATATTACAACATTCATGGAATTGGCTAAATACGAAATGGCTCCTTTCTTATTTCCACATCTAAGTGGAATATATGTGGAATTTTTCTTCGGAGCTAATCTGAAATCTAAGCATCTGGTAGGCACAAGAAATTGGTAACATCCGATTGGTATCCGTAATAGAAGTAATACTACAGGAGCTGGATTCTGAATTGAGCCCCAGCATTGTAGAGACGACTGTAGGAAGTAATTCCCATAAAAATATGTTTTATTAGAAAATCGTGCAGAGGCTTGTTGCGTGCTGTACGTGGCGGCGAGCCATGTTATGATTGCGTTTGCCAATGTAGGCGAAATAAATTTTATGCGAAAATGTGAATTGGTGGGAAATGTAGATATGAACGTGGCTATGTGGCAAGCTAATGTCTGCACTTTTAATTATATAAAGGATGTATATTGGAGCTGTAAATTATGTGTTTCAGAGGGAACTGTTATCGTTTTTCCTGAGCGCAATACAAATTAGCTCTCAGGTTTCATGGTTCGGATTAGAGAGTTTGGATATAACTCAAAGATCTTATAACGATTCTTCAAGAAGAGTACCCAACTTCCGCCGAGAAGAATATATCTTTATTGTCGAAAGTATCTGAATTACGAAAACTGTGATCGTTAAATTGAGTTTTGGAGCTCCAATGGGCCGGCCTCATGTGCGCGCGATTTTAGATCTAAGCTACGAGATGTACATACATATTTATAGAATACATTGTTTTACTAAATTCAGCAATTTGTCGTCGCACACAAGATACGTTTGCAACGAATCCATTCAACTCACTTCCGACGATTTCAACACATACTGTGCGTATAGCTGATTTAAACCACAATAACTTGCATGTCGATGCGAAAAATCTGTGGAGTTCCACTTTTACTTCGTTGGAGAATCCGCACGAACTACCATAATATTGAAATCAAATAAATAATTGAAAAGGTCATCATTTGTATTTCCCCGTTAAGCTATTGAAATAATTTAATTTAACTTAAATACATCATTTTCATCTGACTATCATCAAGCTTAGTATTTAGGATAAGTTAGCCAGGGTTGCAGGTTTGAAAAATCACTTTAATAGTGGACATCAGCACAACTATCTATTACGACATGTGTCAACTATCATTTCTACCAAAACTTTGAGACAAATAACATGTCGCGAATATGCAAAGCTAATTATTTAAACAAAAACAGAATCTGTCATGCTCCATAAACAACAATATGCAAAACATAGTTTCGGAGGAGAATAAAATAATCGAATCTGGTCAGATAGTAGATTTTTTGCTTTCTAATGGAAATTTTGTTTGCCACGAGAGCCATTGGTTACTGAATTTGATTTAAAAGTCAATGGTTCCAAAAAAAACATGACTATAAACGATGATTTTTCGTTTTCGTAGAAAGATTTTGTTTTGCAAAATGTGCATTCTAAATATGTATGTCTGATTGCATGTTTATGAATGCTTATGAGAAAATACTCAAGAAAAGAAATTTATTTGCTGATTCTATCGAGGTAAAACGGTCGAAAAAACGGCGATGTGATTAAAATCACGTGGAGGTTAAACGTTTAGTATTTGAATAATGATGATTAGATGCACTGAAATCATGAATCGTCATGCAATTTAACTTTATTCTTAACAGTTGCTATCTAATCTTGTTTAATATTATCAAAATATACATCGACGTACTGTAAGCAGAAAAGTAATACGTTCATGCATGAATGAACTATTTGCGACGAAAATTCATGCCACAGAAAACCAACCAAGTGCCAAGCATCAGAAGAAGGAAAATCAAGATTGCTAAAAATGACAAGTACTAAAAATGAGCGGCGCAGAGATGTATCTAAAGAAAGAAGTAAAACACATTAGAATTCATTGGCGTAAGGAATTCACCAGTGGCAGTCACTACCGCCAAGGCAGACACCGAGCATTTAGAAGAAGGCCACGCATTAACTGCGGCTAATAGGTTCACCAGGTTTAAAAAAAGATGACCTGTCAGTTGACAATGAGCGCAACTCCAACATCCTATGTAAACCACAAGATTCAAAAGGAAGTCGCAAAAAAGCTATAAGCGTGCTATAGTCCTGCAGGTACAAATCAGGAAGCCTAAAGAGTCACCTTAGTGTCTTGGAAAACGTCAGGTCTATAATGGAAATGCTGAAATTCAGCGATCGAGTAAAAACTAAGTAAACATCCGAGAAAAGGTTCCAAAGCATAATTCCATCAAGGAACAAATGGGAGAATCTTCCACTTTCCTCAAATCAAGGAGCGCAAATTTGCTAAACGGATAACTCTAAAATAGATTGTGGAATAGGAGTAGTGCTCATAGGACCCAGGTGCAAAATAAATCAGATCAGGTGAAATACTATCAAGCAGAGCTATATATTGTACTTAATGCCACAAAAAAAACACTAAATGGGTTAAAATTTTATTGTCTATCTATCTAAGTCTATCGATTGCAGCCAAATAAACTGAGCTATACTCTTCGGGGTAAGAGAAGTTCAAAAGCGAGTGTCTAGAGCTGATGTGGATCCCCGACAATGCGGGGCGCCAACAAAACGAGGAAACTATTACCGTGGCCGTACTGGAGCTTCGAAAAGGCTAATACGAATAGATAAGTCAAAATATTGACTAAGAAAAGAATCGAAAGCTGCTGGCTTAGTTAGAGGGTTTGAGACACTTAAGAGGTTGCAGTGAAACAGCTTAAATCAAAAATCAGATCTATTTTCGAAACATAAATATATTAGATTGAAAGTTCAACGACAAGTACTTGCCTCAAAAATAAAAAAGAGGGGAAAAATAATAGTACGGCTCATTTTGAAAATTCTCATCAATGTAGTGGTAGTGACGGTAGTCAACGAAGCATTCTGAAATCGCTCAATTCTCAATTCATCAATTCTTCTTCTTTGACATCTTGAAAGCAGTTTGCTGTTCTCTGTATGATGTTCATTCACGCGTCGGTTCCCGTCAAAATCGAGCACATTTCTTTCGATTTTTTGTTCGACTACTGTCTTTGTTTTTTTTCTTCTTCACTGCTAGCTTTATTATCAAATAATGAACTTCTTTCAGTACTAACGATAAAATCCCCAAAATTATTTAGCTCTCAAGGATTTGTCTTATTTAGGTGTCAGGTTGTATGTCCATGAAATCAAAAAATTGTTTTGATTTTGGGCTTTATCTCTTGCTTAATAGCATTGTAAGAATAACATCAGCTTACCCCGATAACAAAATATTTTTGTTTTCCATCAGTTCAGTTTACTTACTTAATTTAGTTTTTGCTCTCTAAACAAACACAAACTACTAATACACAAACTCGAAGCAATACTTTAAATTTTGGCCAAGAAATACAATTATTGAAATGCCTGCCGCATGTCTTATTTGTATGTCCGAAGCTTCTTCACTCGTGGGAATGAGAATTATTTCAAGGAAAGATTCAACAACAAATTAGAAGTGATGGGGTGGAAGAAGCCAACGATTAAACACTCGTGGGAATGAGAATCATTTCAAGGATTGTACGCAATTAAAAGGTGGATAAAATCGATTTTTCAATATTTTTTCCTGGATAGAAGATTTGATTCATCGACGGAAATTTTATACACAGATTGTGAAACTGTATTTTGATATTGTTAATATGAAAAAAATAATGATTTCTAAAGTTGCTACAGTCAATCTCCAGGAAGTCTAAAAAAGCGTCTTGTGGTGAACAAGATATCTCTGGATTGGATCATCTGAAGTGAAAATAAAACCAAATAGTTTTCGTTAATATAAAGTATTATCTAGCGATTAATTGAAGAAACAAGCAAAATATTAATTTTTTACAAAATTACAGGTTCTCGAAAAATAAGTTTGAATTTCGATTAAAACTATGGGCTTATTTATAATAAATATTAATCAGCGAAAAAATAAAGCACTAAAAAATATATCAATCAGGCTTGGGTAAAACTTTTTGACCGATCGATTGCGCTCAACGACAATAAACAGAAGTATTGAGAAAAAAAAATTATTTTTTTCAAAAATTTTGAAAAACACTTTTCAGGTACAATTCGTTTCCCAACTAACACTCGAAAAACTTTATTATATGAGGGTTTATTATTTAAACATAGTCTATTTCATAACCATGCTCGTCCCTCTGTTCCTTCGGCAGCTTTTTATAGTCTGATTTGATGTTACCTACATACGGACCATTCTTCCTTCTCGCATGCTCTCATGCGCTCTTCATAACTCCGAGACGTTTTCACAAATATGCAAGTAGCTTTAAGAATATTTGTCGGATTCACACGAAATTATCTGTCTGCCTACTTAAATATATGGACATTACGAACATGAAATAGTTTTTTTTAACATCTTAGCTGCGTACATATCTTTAAAGCTTCTAATTAAGTAATGTCAATTTCACAATAATCAATGTTTTAAGCTCATTTCCTAGCTTGCCCAAGTTCGGCTATTTAATTTCATCCGAAAATGGATATCTTTGAGATAGTTTTCCATAGCGACGACATACAAACTGCTCTGAAATCTCTTTAAATAGTTTTCAAACGGTTGGCATCTTCTTTCAAAGACCAATCACACTATACTCTATGCCTCGGCCAGATAAGTTACTACTAAAAGTATTTTAAAAGGAGTCGAAATGGCATAAAGGCAAATGAAATCAGATATGCATATGTAAAATTAACATATCTGCCAAAAGTTGGGTCAGCTTTTGAAACTAAATATATTGAAAAATAAAAAATAAAATACCGAAATCGGGATATCTTTTCATCTGCATTTTCCCGAATGTAAGAAAATGCAGATGAAAGGATAAATTAATAAAAATTCATCACCTCCGCAGCCGAAAATCATAAAAGTTGTCTTTTAGTCAACAGGAACCAAATGAAATCAGCAAAAAAAAATCTTCGAAAGCTATTTTTAAAGTAGTACGATATGAATTTTCGCTTGTTCCATCCAACACTTTCTAAGTTGCCATTACGATAACACAAATTATTAGAATCTAATTTTTAGCACCGCGAGACTTCAAAGAAATTTAACTTTTTTAAAGCTATGACTCAATCTCTTTAAAGAAGCTTCAATATTTTTGAACGATGCTTCAACATTTTCAAATAATTCATGGAAAAACTAACACCATTGCTTCAATGGATACGTCTAAACAAGCAGAAGCATTGGTATCGTCGTCTTTGCTGCCATCTAAAATGTCATCATTTACCTTGTATAGCAACAACAAAAGCGACAGTCCGGACACCATCAAAGGAAATTGGAATCGTTTCTGCGATGCTATCGAAATGACCACAACGAGATGAAACCGAGCGAACCAAACAAAACGTCCCGAATGAAATTTCCGAAAATGCTTCATAATCCTGTTACAGAAAGTGATATTCAATTTCCGTACTTGATGAATTTATTCCACCTGATCCAAATTTGTAACGTTCGCTGGTTACATTTGGGACGGTGAATGTACATCCCACGCATCTGCTCGATACAACTCGCTGTTCCTGCTGCAGGGCGAATGTTCAATGTGAATGGATTCTCATTATCGTACTGTTAGAGTGGTTATGCTTCTTGATGAGTAAATAGTCTTTTGAGACTTTAAACAATATCTAATTATTTTTCTTCCATGTTCACTTCGCCAAAACTAAGCTGTGATACAGATAGCATCTTCTTTGATTGAGTGTCGTTGACTTTCATATTCCCGTCTAATCCACCCTTTGGCAATTGCTTTCACATGCATACCTTTTGAATACATTCAGGCGACAAAACAAGAAACTAGTGCTACATTTCATTTGTTAGAATACAAGTTTGCAAAAATCAAAGCTTTTTATTTTGTTCTAATTAGAACTTTACAAGTTGGAAAAGTTTGAGACTGCAGCAAAAAGCCACGATTATCGGTCGACGGCGAACTACAAGTTTTCTCCTTCCTTAGGTGCCCCGATAGCTGCACCAGCGCTAATTGCAAATTTAATTTTTAATTTATCTTACTTTACGTAACCGCCAAAGACTTGAAGAACAATAAAATGCTTACGCCGCGACTTAATCATCTTACTCTCTAACAAATTCCATCCAGGATTATTTAGTTAGAGAAAATTAAAGAAAAATTCAAGTATCATTAGTTCTTCGTGAAATGTGTACACAACTAATTAAAAGACCTTGATAGACGCTCACTCGTTTTACTTAACATGTTGTTAACATTCGAATATTGTTTGGCTTACTTGCTTTCATGTCGACGTTAAGTGTAATGTTAGATATGGTCGTGGAACAAAAGATCTGTACAGCTTCTTTATCCTCCGATGAAAACATTCTTCTTGGAAAAATCACTGAAAAGTATTATACGGATAACGATAAATAAGATATATTTCAAGGGTTTTCACCTTACCGAAGCTTCTCTACCATTCGTGTAGCGTATGTGAGAGAAGCTTTAGAAAGTGGATTCTTGAAATAAGTAGGTACGTGCAACCTGATTATGTTGCTCTCGTGGGAATTCTTACCTTCACGGGAACATTGTACAATACTAATTAAAAGTTGAAATTTGATAAGGATCTCAAGGTAAAACGATATTTTTCGAACATGCTTAAAGCTGATGTGTGTTAAAAGTACAGCCTCGTGGTTAGAATGGTATCATGCTGTTCAATGTTCGATCAAAATGTTTCAATGTCATGCAATTAGTTTGACGTAAATATGAATATTAAAAATGACTTAATTTGATAATTTTTGAAACTCTCACTTGAATCTAAGGGTAACTTGAGAATGTTATTAACGAAACAGAACGAAAATGTGTAATATGGCCACGAGCCACTCTCAAGTTGACTTTTTCAGGACATTTATTAATGGCTTCATTTAGAATATACCTGTGTTTATCAAATTTCAAGGCGAATGGGTTTTTACGCTCGTTTCGACATTCAAAGCACTTCAATGTGGTGGATACCATTAAGTGATTTCCCGTCTGTGCCTGATTTCTCCATGAGGTTCCTTCATTTGAAATGATATATACTGATGTTTTCAGGGCTATATGTTAATCGTGGCATTAGCTAATGGTTGATTCAGTTGCGTTTTTCAACGTGCTACACTCGTTTCCTAGGACGTAGGGCTCAACTCTTGATTAAAATCATTATTTCTTCTCAAAGCACTATTATTCAAAGTTCTAATTCTTCGTATGCCAAAAATACTCTCAATTTATAAATGTCCATTGCATAAAAATTGGATGAATGTTCGATGGTACATTTATTCACATCAACAAGAAGATATAGATGGCTAAAATTTAATTTACTTATTAACATATTGAATATACACTGAGAAAAGTAATGCTCCTTAGACCATCTGGCGCTATGTACATAGTCAATATAAGCCCTGTGATGAAATATTGAGTCTGAAATGGAAAGAAACAGGCACTATGTATTATAGCTTGCAAAGTCAGGTAGTACAGCCTTCAACGCTATGTCTTATAGCCTTCAACACCAATTATCATACCTCTCAAGCCATGCATATCGACCTGAAAAAAAGCGAAGTAAACGCAATTTGTGGACAGTTTTAGGATGTTCTAGGGGAAGGAAATTCCTGCTTCAACCCACGAATCGACACGAGCTTATTGAAAAATTATTGCTATTTAGTCTACTTGAATGATGTATGCTGAGATTATGTTCACAGTAGTTGGGGCTATGTTGCATAAGAGTTGAGACTATATTTTATGGGAGTCGAGAACATAGCAAAACAGCCTACAATATGTGGAGATTTGGCCCTTTTATAGCTGAGAGCACTATTTACATAGCGCTTGTGAACATAGCTCTTGTGATGTGCTGAGAGCTATATTTTATAGCTCAGAGTAATATGAAAATAGGAAGCTCATGTAGCATAGTAAGTAAAATATTGGCTGTTAGCGTGTGGGGGCTCTGGTTTGGATCCAGGTCCGAACAAAGAACCGAACAGAGTACTTTGAATCAACCAAGCTTAGGTACTTGAGTCAAATCAGGACCAAACTTAAGCTTGAAGCTAATCATTTCACACTTGTAAAAACTTCAATTATAAAAATAGAGCCTCTACCACAGAAATGGATTGTAGCGAGAAAATTTGCATATGAAGAGCTGATGACAGCTGTCAATTTTACTGTAATGTCTGATTTTACAGCGGTCAATTTTAAAGCAGCGCCACGAATCGTTGAAATTTAATTCCAAAATCAGCGCTCAGTTGTGGAAACTCAAAGATCGCTTCGTGAGTTTTATGAACCGCAGAATCTTCCATCAGTGCGAGCTATTCGCCATGTGATGCAAAGTTTCGCAACGTTATTGGACCGTAGGCCAGCGACAAGATTAAGAACAGTATATTCCGAAGAGAATATGTCGAGAATATAACGCAAGAAGTTAACATTTGTATATGGCCTTTATGGAAAAATTTAAGTTTAAGGACTTACAAGATCCAATTGGTGCAAGAATTAAAGCCATCGGATGCGTCGTACTTTCGTAAAATGGACCAGAAATAAGCTGAAAGTTGACCTTTATTTTACAGAAAACAAAATTTTGAAGTTGGAGCCCTCTACAAAACAAATTTTACTATGAAAATTGTGCATACAAGCTATGCTGCTTTTTTTTCAGCGTAGAACCTTTAACCATTAGGGTGATTGTTGAAAACTAATACAAAGAATTAGAAGTGTTGAAGTGGAAGAAGACAACGATTAAAAATGCAAATTTCGTCTAATTGTTTTTATAGCAACCCACGTGTCTGTGGGTTACCAGCTACCTCAAGGCTAAAATCGATATGCTCAGTTAGAGAATCAACTCTAGAGCTGATTCTAGCTCTTAGCGTTCTTCGTTATGTCATCCTCCACGATTTAGTTTTTTCAAATTGGCGGTGATACAAAATTTTCGTTTAATCGACACGTTTTCTAGCTTCCTGAAAGTCAACTTTATAATATTTCTCTCTCTAAATATCCTATTTTGCTCTCGAAATATCCTATTAGTTCAAAGTATTCTCAACATTTAAGCTATTAAAGCGTAGTGATACTGTCTCTTATCCGAATACAAATATGTGTGTGTGTCAAGAAAAGTTGTATTTTAATTTGAAGCATACGAATTTTTCGGATGTTTTTTTGCAGTAGATATTAATATGTATTAGCATCTACTGCAAAATAATATATTTAGATGCCTGAATATACATATATCATCATCAATTCCCTATCAAATATACCTATGCGTCAACCGGCTAAGCCACACTCTTGTTAAAGTTTTCCTGACCTCTCATATTCTTTCTTGTCTCTTCTTTCTTATCTAATTTACTGTATAATTCTACTCCACTCCTCTTTTGCTTTCCATCATAAGAAAGCCTTAGTTTTCATCAAAACTCTGGTGGTTAAACATAGACTCCTCCTATCACCACATCATAGATAAAAACAGCATAGATAGAAACTTCCATGTGCAAATATATTAACGCACCTGCTTGATATAGCATCAGTCTAGTGAGAGGAAAAACATATTTCGATAGAATAGATTTCCACATCACTCATACATCAATCATTAGTGTGCAGTACTGTTATTCAAATAAACAATCTCATTGAAAGATTAATTGGCGTGGCAGGCATAGCACTCAAATTACTAGTGAAAAGTACGGAGTTGTGTTGCTCCGCTGAATCTAGCCTGAGGCGTCATTAAACGCACTTTTAGCTGAGTAATTCACGAAACCTCTCGCATTCCTAAAACGAAAAATTACATTTAAGCCGACTTCCCATTAATGAAATTTCGGAATTTTCGCCGTGATGATGAATGAGTGATGAATAAAAACATTATTTACAAACACACTTCGAATTCAAGCTTGGCGAAAAATTTCAAATTTTCATATAAAACCCCTGTAACTTGTACATCAGCATACATTTTCTCCTTTCTTGAATTTCTCCTTTAGAATGTCAAATCAAACGTGACTTTAGGGTCAGTCACCGGACAAGAAGAGTCCACCTGCGGGCAAAGCCGAATAGGAGCCGTACTGTGCCAATTAATGTGTACCTCAACCTCAGCCCATCGTGCTAAAATTATTGAACTCATTTTACCATCACAACTTTTCTTAGACCACCATATCAATGTACATTAGGAGTGATTGAATCTATTATCGAAATTGCCCGTGGCCAACTGTTGACCTCACCGGTGAGAATCTTCGCCGACTTTTAATGTTATTTCGAGTATCTGCTTGATGAAATCTGAGTGATTTTTTTCTTAAAGCAAATAAAAAGTGGGTGGATAATTACTGGGCTGTGGTGCCGACTAGGTGCAATGATTATATTATTCAACTTCTGAGTGTAGATCGTGCTATTTTTTAAATTTTGCACACACCACTCTGCTTTTCGATGAAAATTTACTACAACGAAGCCAGTACGGGTTTGAAAAGCTTCGTGAAAATATCAAATGAAGAGAACTCCCAGCAATTTTTCACCATCTCTGAGAAGACACATCCGAACAAATTTCTTGGTAAAGTGCTCAAATAGCAACATTTGATAGATTTGACTATACTTTCGGTGATGCGAAAATTAACGTTTAAATATCACGAGACTTGTCAATAAAGTTTTGATCCACGTTTGAATTCAATTAATCTTGGTAAATATCTACTCATGTGATTCGTTCTATAGTAGACAATTTGTATAAAAGATATTCATAACAAGGAATACGCCCATTTACATTTCAGACACGTGGAATCAAATTGCATGATCATGATCATGATCATCGTGAAAATGATCATTGATTGCTTATAGTCCAGGGAAATTTAACATGGTGCTTCGGAAAAATTAGGGGAAAGCTGAATTTCGGTGTATGTTGAATAAAATGTCAAAAGTCCCCATCGATCCGAGTGCTGCGTTACTTTTTATACGGGGTCAAAGGTCACCAAAAGTGACCTTTCCTAAATATCTCAGTAACGGTAACGTCTACAGAAAAACAATGTGTGACAAATTTGTAGCTTAGAAAAAGATATTTGATAAAAAGTAACGCAACACTCAGTCGATGGGAACTTTTGAGATTTTGTTCAACAAGCCAGTATCAAGGTTCACTCCAAAATTCAGCTTTTCCCCAATTTTTCCGAAGTTTCGCATCTTAAAAAGGGTTTTAGACATGAGTCCATGCGTTCACGCGTCCATTTTATCTAGCGTATTTTGCTTACACGAGTCAATTCGATTTAGTTTATACAGGCGGCTCTAAAGCGAAGGAGGTTGAGTATGCTGATTCATATACAACAGATTTTATAATGATTTCTTTCACTCAGTGGCATGTGTGGATGATTCGTTGATGATCATTTAAATATATGTTTTGTGGATGATTATCTTATTATATGATGATGTGGACAATAGTTTTTTTGCATCCTTACGTGCATGACTATTACGAAAAAAATTGAATGCGTAGGAATATCTAGACACAAACATATATATGTAGGTATATATAATCATATGGATAAATATATACCATTTTCTGTTACCAATATATTTGTACGGAGCAAAAAAAAAACATCATTATAAGCCTGTAAAATCCATCCACTTATCGTCCTAGCCTCGCCTTCAAAAAACTGGATTTGAGTTGACTTGACTCGTGAAATCTAAAAACGCCTGGACTCGTGAACACATGGACTCTTGACTAAAAAGCGCTTAAGAGTGTAAGGATCGTGGTGTTGTGGAACGCTTAGCACATGGCTCACTAAGCTGTTGGGATGGTCAGGATATTCGCAAACGAATTGCAAATCGGTAGAAAGGGTGAGATTGCTATGGAATTTGTAGGAGTTGGGTATGTTGGAAGTGGAAGCAGTGTTGCAAAATTTTCAGTTCTGTTGCTCTAACTCTCCATTTGGTGTGAGGAAAGATTAGACCAAGCAGAATAGAAATGGGAAATAACAGGACGGCTTGGTTGCTTCTAGTTCTTGACGGTTGTGGTGCAGTATATGACGGGTAATATGCGGTGGTATTCATGCTAGACTTTAGTGAGGATGTTGTTCACATGAAGTGTGGGAGATACTTCGGTGCTCAACATTACTCCCAAGTATGCAACGGTTTTAATAAAAAACATGATTTTTTCCTTTTGAAGCTAGACATATTTAATTTTGTGACAAATATCGATATTTCGAGGGTGATCTGCCCTCTTCTTCAGAGTCTAAAAAGAGGGCAGATTACCCTCGAAATATCGATATTTGTCACAAAATTATTTGTATATATAATATATATAATGTACATTTCCATCAATGGCAGTTTGTGCAAAACGAATGGAAATATTAACAAAACGCTACATTTAAAAACAGTTTACAAAATTACACTTATCTAACAATGCAGTTTATTTTGAGTGATTTTTCCTGTTCTCTATGTAAATCCGTTTTGTGAAGCTAAAACGATTTATTCAGGTCGAAACCGTAATTTAACAGCCTTATCACTATGCAGAATACTACTTTACCACAACTAAACAAATCTCACATTCAATTTTCAACACCAACATCTACTTTAAAAACATACAATAATTTACAGCTAATTCTTCTGAAAAATTGAAAACTACGGGCTGTGCAAAAACATGGCTGAAGAAAGTTAGCATGCCACTTTTTAATAACTACGCGACTAGTTGACGAAAACTTTTTGAAATCAAAGAAACAGTCAGCGACGGAAGGGGGCATAACCGACAAAGATGATATTCCGATGACTAAGGACTACGACGACTTCATTCTACGTAGACGAAAAGTTCGTCTTAAATGAAAAGTTGCATCCGTGCTGGCATTTATGAAATCTTAGATTACGAAAAAAGTTTTTGAGCGTTTCGGTGAATTTCGTCGCGAACAGTTTCCGTCCGGATGTAATTGAAAGGCGACAGGCTTCACGGGTTTCGGATGAACAAATTTGATGTGCTTGTATCATGAACTTTGTTGATAGGACCTCCTTTCTTCGTGAGCTTTCAATCATTTGATGTGTTAGTTCATTGAGCAGACGTTCTGAATGTATAAAATTTTGATGAATTAGAGAAAGAAAATCAAAACCCTCCATCCTAATAAAAACAGTTTGTAAAATGATTAGCACATTTGAGATTTCTACTTTACTCCATCATATACATTCTTCAAGTATTCCTCAAGCTAATCTTGGATCGAAAAATATCAATCTATTGCGTTCTTTATTGAAACGAAATAAATCCAATCATATTGTCACTCGGTAGAGAAAAAAAAGCCTTTCATACCAAAGTGCTAGCACAATCATGGTCTGTATAATCAATCGCACCACATGGGTACTCTCTGCTTTTGGTAACCAGAACGATACATTTGTTGGGTGAATAACCCTTAGGAAAATGATGGTCATACCGAAAAGCATAAAGACCATCATTTGTAGGCCGTAACCGCCGACAAATCGGCAAACATGACTTTGTTATTTTCTGTTACAAGTGTATTTTTATTTGAAATCTTTTAGGTGCTTATATCTAATTACGTACATAGATACGAGTATTAGAGTGGTTGTGTAAAGTTGGCTTGAACATGCAACACAATGCCCAGCTCTTGCGTTTGAAATTCAATAGGCTCATTAAAATCGTTTATTCTTCAAGATTTATCTGCACATTCTTGAATGTGACTTCACGCCTTTTTCTACTCATCTATCATCATTCTTGCCACATTAGATTTACGACACAATACGTACTCCCCGACGATATGGGCTCATTTCGTATAGAGAAGTGAAGATAGAATAGCGTGAGACGACAACTGCCTCAGCTTTTGAGCTTAAGGCATCAATTTAAAAAAAAATTAACATCCAAGCAATGTCTCAATTTTAAAAATTGTCGCCAACTGTTACCATAAGATCAGTTAAAATTACACCGGAAAATAAAAAAGAGTGGATTACGATAATTCATCGAAGCGCCATAGCGGGAATGCTAGCATAGTATTGGGGCGACGTATTGTTGATGATGCTTCAGACAACCTACAGCCGTTCATTTCACCAGCGGCAACGAACGGTACCATGAATGACCATGGTCAAATACAATTTGACTATGATGGCTGCAAGGTGCCAAGCGACCATTGTTACGGTCAATTGAACACCAAGGTAAAAAAACTATCTGCTCTTTAGTGAGGAGTCAGGCTATTGTCAGGATAGGTTCGTATTTATGTTGATAAAAAACATTAGGTTCGAAGAAGTGGGTCAACCAATGAATACACAATGAAAAAACGCGATCAGTTTTCATGAATGTGCACCAGCTCTGTGCTGGTGTTTTGAAAATTCTTCTGGAAAGAAAAGACGTATAAAAAATTTTGAAACACATTTCCGCAAATATGTTCTTATTTTTTGATCATCTTGATTTCTAAAAGCCTATTCTTAACAATAAATTAATTTAAACCAGATTCAGCCGTTCTCCACTTTGATATCTCCTCTGTTTTAGGGAAAGGAAATTTATTTAAGCGATTCCGAAATCAGTTCAAAAGTAACAACAAAATGTTTCTCATTATATCTGAGTACCCGTTCGTAAAACCGATAGTGGCATGTTTATGATCCAGAGCTGCGAAGATTGGGTTTTACTTATTCTCTTCTTTAATGGAGACAACGAAATTTTATCTAGAATATATAATATACATATTTACGTTATTTCGCGGCATTCAATTACTTTTACCACGCTACTGAGCTTCTTCTTTTTATTTTCGATTAACTTTGCAATATTGATCACGATGTGCTATCTCACGTCGTGAAAAACGCCCATAGTTAATCTTCCGAGTTTAGAAAATATGTTTTCGGTTTCATATAGTATCTATGTATATAGTAGCTGACTAAAGCTTGTTGATTGAATACTAACCTGAATTAATCTTGGTCGGTGAATTTTCGTTACTGTCCACATCTATAAAATTCTGTTTTATCATAACCAGAAGAGCCAGAGAAGATTTATTTAACGACTGAACAGCAAGTTGCAGAAAGTTCTATATCATTCCAGTTTTTGTCTTCCCCTTTACGTTCCTCTGCCAAGAAAGAACTAGAATTAACTTTGCGTAAGTATTCCGCATTTGTTTAGGCTTCTCTGAGCTTACCACTAAAAGATTCTGGTCTTTTGATCGCTCCTCAAAATCTTCTCCCTTTATATCTGTTACTGTTTCAAACCCGTTTGATATTTGCAATCTCTTCGCAATGTTTTTTTCTTCAGTTTACACCAACCCGTCGATTCCTGCTTTTGACTGGATTTCTTTTGATTTCCCTTCTTGCCTCTCCTCTGTCATGACTAGCCCTATTGAGGTTGAATTACTTTTACCCACACTCGACTTTAATTGATCCTCTGGTCCAGACGGCATTCCTAATTTAATCGTGACAAATTTTGCATCTTCCCTTGGTTAATTTCCCTCATCCTGGAAGCTCTCAAAATCGGGCCAGCGTAACCTTGTTTCGAACTATCGCCCTGTCTCCACTCTTTCTTCGGATCGATGCCCTCAATCGGATCTGTGATGCCTTCAAATGTGCTTTCGTAGCGCAACAACATGACTTTGTAAAATCCATGTGCACCTCTGCGGAGTTAGTTGAATTTTCACATGTAATTGTTTCTACAAGTTGATGTCATCTATACTGATTTTTTTAAAGCTTTTGCTTTAACCATGAGTTGATTTTTGTCAAACTAAAGCATTCTGGCATCTGTATGCCTATGCTTTTCAAAATATCTACTTTTTTAACTAATCGCACTTGTGTTGTGTCCCTCTTTGGCTTGTCGTCGTCACCTTTCTCCCCTTCTTCTACTGTACCTCAAGATTCTTTCTCATTACCACTTTGGTTCAATCTGTTCATCAATGTTATTTCTAGTGCCTGTAACTCATCTTGTTTTCTTTATGCAGATGACTTAAAAATCTTCCGTTTTATCGAAAGTGCTGCTGACTCTCCACTTCTTCAGAAGATTTAAATGCTTTCTTTGGTTAGTTTAGCCTTAATTGTTGCAAATTGAAACAATTTATGTTTCCAAGTGTTTTTCCATGTTTCTTTCGCTAAAGCTTCAAACTCATGTTTTTCTTTAGGCTATTTGTAGTCTATTCTCTCTTCTGTTTAGCCTAAGGGTACGGGCACAACGGAGCGAAGAGAGCGTCGAGCGAAGAAATCGGTCTGAATCGATCTCGTCGCTACTATCACATTTCTGCTTTGGTCGCTGCTTTGACATGGAAATATATGAACCGTTTCAGCGCGTTGCTCGACTTGACGCTCTCGTCGCTCCGTCGTGTCCGTACCCTAACACTGATCTTGGGGTCACCTGTGATCGTGAGCTGAAATTCGATATTCGACTCGTAATGGTCACTAGAAGCACTTCTGCGATTGCTGCGTTTGTGATTCGCTCCTCCCACAATTCATTTACAATTCTACATGTGCCGACCAGGTTGTTACATAAGTGTGGTGTAGTCGCACCAAATACCTTTCATATCCTGTTGAATCCTAACGGGAAAAATAATGCTTACGGATATATTCGGTAAGCATTTCGCGTAATGCGCGGAAGCATTACCGGACCATTACATGTTGTTTCTTTTTAACATTGCATGTCCTTGGCTGGGAAGATTTATACTAGGGAAACTTTTGCTTTTAGGCTTATAGCTTTATGTATAAAAGCTTTTTGGAAAGTACAACATCGTATTCTCGCATTTCCGTCATCTACGGTGAATACGAATTAAAGCTTTGGCCGGCAGCCGATCGTATCTCAGCATGTGTGGTTTTTGCGTGCTGAGTGATTGTGATTCTCATTGGAAATTCCAATAGCGCTTGCTCTTTGCTACAAGGGGAAATTTGCATTTTACTTACCTGTGATGATTTGAAATGCTCCGAAATTTTCATCTTTCCGCTTTATATAGCAGACTACCCATAACCGATGTATGCTCGCAAGTTCTTTTCCCCTTGTTTCTGCGAGTGATGTTCATTGGCCAGTCTTGGACTTATAAGTTATAACATATGAGCTTTCTCCCTTGCAGCATTCCCCATGCTCCAAGTCATGTATACGAGTATATCTTATAATTGCTGGAAAATAGCTTTGGAAATAGGAAATTCGCATTACTAGCATTGTTTGATTGATGCATTACGCCAGAATACATTACCGCGATTCCCGTTGGGATCAGTTCAGTGGAGGTTTTTACTCACTTTACTTTTAAAATATAGACTACCGTATAAACCCATAAAAAATTCCTCTTCTTGAGCAGCACAGAAATTAGTTGGATGAGAGTTTCCTCTTCAAAATTTGCCGTGGCTATTTATCTTCCTATGTAGCATTTTTGATAATTGAGCAGTAACATGTAATGCCAAAATTACACGCCTGTCAATTGTTGGCGTGCTGAGAGTGTAAATGATCACCTCGTCTATTCTTCCCTGTTTTTTTCATATGCCAGAACATGGAGGGAAGTAATTTTACAAGTTGCTTGACGAAACGTTTGGGCAGAGTGTAATTGCGGCTTAAGGCTAATCAGGTCTTCCAATGTGTTTGAAATACATTATGTTTGTACTGATATATTCTTTCACTCTCTTGTTTTGCGACTCTTACGCACGTCTAACAGTCTCCAACTTGGTCCTCTTCCACAATCTATTGAAAATTCATCATCAATCGTCATCTTTAAAAATGATTTTTTTTTAGTGATTTTCAGGGAAAATTAGTTTTAGGCTCGTTTTGCCGAAAATTCATATTTCTTAAAATATATATATATATATGTATGTATATATATATATATATATATATATATATATATATATATATATATATATATATCAGCAAAAAGATTAAGAGATATAATCTCTGGAGTGATATATATATATATATATATATATATATATATATATATATATATATATATATTACTAGATATATATATTTACTTCACCACTCTTTATTATTTCATTTGTTCATTGTATCCAATCTGCGATTGGGCAATTCGCCTGCTGGATTGAAAATGCACTAAATAAACAAATATGGGTCATTCTTTTACAAATCGTACACTAAAATAAATTCAACATTTTTAAATTGGCTGAAAATTTTTTTCCTGCATATTTGAGCAAGATAAATAGACACCTATTTGAAGATTTTGCTCAAAAAATTTTATATCCGAAAATATAAATTTTTATATTTTCATGATTTTTGAGATTTTTCCCGATCCTATCTTATTCAGAATCCATTATTTCTACGAACACTCATCGTATCAATGTAATTTTTTTTTGTAATACGCTCAATAACGTCAGCTTTCGAAGTTTTATTACAAAAATTTTTTTTTTGCAAAATTTGCGAAATTAAAAAATTAATAACTATTTATTTGTTTAAATGAAGAACAAACGCTTTTACCCCAACTTAATTTGACCGAAAAAAATACCATGGTGTTCGTTATGCTATTGTCTACACAGGCCATTTTACAAAAACATGGGCTCGTGATTACTTTCCGAGAAAAAAAATATTTTCTAGTTCAAGTCGCGTAGCGCCCGCGCGCGCGGCCGCGAAGTGGACAGTTCTGCAACAACATTTGGAAATTCTCCATTTGCCAGTAACAAATGAGTCCCTCCAACAGACGATCTGTACTACTTGCCGCAAAAAAGTATCTAAATTACTGAAGGATCGCCAAAATGAGGTAAATTTTACACTTAATCAAGTATGAAATGAATATAATTAAATTAACACTTTCGTGATATCCATAATAACGTATATTGATTCAAATTAGAATATTTACAATCATTCCGAAAATCCTTAAGACTAGAAAGAATGTCAGATTCTAACAAATTTTTAGTAATAAATTTATTTTTAATAGTTTATATCAAATTAATGAAAAACAACTTCACACCATGCGATTTACCTTACCTAATAAATATCATACTATAGCAAATAATGATGCAACAAATTTCCACGATATTTGAATTTTCGGAAAACCAATAATCAAATTTTATAACTTATGAATTAAATTCCACAGATTTTTAATTTTTTTCGAAAATTAACTTAGACAATTTCCGAAACTGCACTAAATGTCTGAATAATCGATACGATTCTTGATACTCGTATATTCATATAATTCTACAAATACCTAGAAAATAAGAATAACAATTACGTATTCATTGCAATTACAAAAATCTTCGTATTCTCAAGCCTGAAAAATTTTCAAAATTTGTTAAATAGAAAATTGATAATACTTAATCATTGAGAATGTCATCATTTAATAATCTAAGAAATAGAATAAGTTCTTCTAAATCAATAAACGAAAAAAAGTCGATTTTCTTCAATTTTCTGGTCTCTTGAAAATGAATATATTTACGATTGGAACTTTATTTCTGAAATTTTGTATTCTTTCTCAAGATATTGATGAGTTTATAATTTCAATCAATGAAAATTTTATTGAACTGTTTGATAATTAATATAAATATCTTTGGGATTGTAAATAAAATTGTGTCAATGAAATCTTAATTTTAACTTTATTTTAAAAATTCAAATTATCCGAATTTTACATCGATTCGTGCAACTTTAAATTTACTAATAATGGGTATGGAATAATTTTTTATTCAAGAAAGAGCCAATCAATAATCGTGGAGAACAAGACACATCAGAAAGTGAGGACCCTGAAATTGAATCGCCCCAAAGAAATTGTCCTGTATCATTAAAAGAAGACAATGTAGCGGTATCAGCAGCGGTTCAATCAACCAAGCTAGGAAGAAAAAAAATTAAGAGCGAGATTTGAGAAGGCTGTAACTGTGAAAGGGACTTTGACCTTTCATTCCATTATTCCTATTTCGAGAAAAAAAGTACGAGCAAAGCACTTTTCTTCGCAAGAAGATGACGATTCGATAGAAGTAAAAGTTGTAAGATAGGATGTTAATATTGTAATACGTCTAAGTAAATAGCCGCAAGCGACGATAGAAACTGTATGTATTTCCTTATATTTCAATAAAATAATTTTTGGAAAAAACAATTTATATGCGTAAGTTGCAGTTGCATACACATAGTCGAGCTTTGAAATTAAAAGCTGCTATAAATCTCTAAGACCCATGATGCGTTCTGACTCGCCCTTCGCTGAGAGCTGAGATACTTCGCGCGCGCTACGCGACTTGAACTCGAAAATATTTTTTTTCTCGGAAAGTAATCACGAGCCCATGTTTTTGTAAAATGGCCAGTGTAGACAATAGCATAACGAACACCATGGTATTTTTTTCGATCAAATTAAGTTGGGGTAAAGGCGTTTGTTCTTCAATTAAACAAATAAATAGTTATTAATTTTTTAATTTTGCAAATTTAGCAAAAAAAAAATTTTTGTAATAAAACTTCGAAAGCTGACGTTATTGAGCGTATTACAAAAAAAAATTACATTGATACGATGAGTGTTCGTAGAAATAATGGATTCTGAATAAGATAGAATCGGGATAAATCTCAAAAATCATGAAAATATAAAAATTTATATTTTCGGATATAAAATTTTTTGAGCAAAATCTTCAAATAGGTGTTGATTTATTTTGCTCAAATATGCAGGAAAAAAATTTTCAGCCAATTTAAAAATGTCAAATTTTTTTTTTCTCGAAATCCGTACGATTTGTAAAAGAATGACCCATATGGAAACCACAATAACTATTACTAAGTTTTTTACTCGGGGCAAAAATTAAAATTAATTGAATTGAAAATTGTTGTCAATTTTTTTTTTTTTTTTTGTAAAATATTTGCTGCATATGGTTTTCGAATGTCATCTTACAATACAGCACCATTTTTGTAAAACGGCTCAGCCAATAATTTTCTTCTTCTTTTTAATCTATTCAGATCCCGATACTCACAAAAGGCTTTGAATACATTTCCATGCGAACGATATACTTTAAATGGCATCAAAGAATTCTCGCTAAAAACTTGCTTGCTTTGAAATATCTTTGTAACTGTGAAGACGAAATCGTCTGCTTTTAATACAGATTTTATGCAATAAATTTCAAATCCAACCAGTTTTTGCGGAAATCTTGTCAACAGAAGGTGCATTAACCTATCGAAATAGAAAAAAAACATATTTGACGAAAAAAGATTAAGCTAGACATGATGAGTTGGTATATTGGAGTTCTCAGAATCTGGAAGACAATTGTGTTAGTCATTCCGTTGTGAATTGATTGGTAATATTCATATTATTATTTGATAATATTTTGATAACTATAGCTTGGTACTTGTTTTACTTCGGAGAAAGCACAGAACCACTTTTACCTGTTGCATTTACAAAATATCATTTTTCTGATATCTAAAATGCAGAAGAATCCACGAAAATTTTTTGTATACCATGTTAATAATTTTATCAATTTCGTAAAATGGTGTTTTTTTTCAAATAATAATTTGAGTTGATTTAATAATCGTACTTTGAAAGAGCTGAGATAACTGACGGAAAGTTTCAGTCTATCTCCACTTATCAGTACTTATGCGAAATTAAAGAAAGCTACCAATCGAACATAATAACGGCCTACTTTATTCTATCCTATCTTACAACACTAATTACTAAAAATCTAGGTGACTGCTATTACTTTCCTGCAAAACAAGAAACCATGCTTGCTTTGTTGAATTTGAAATGGCTTCCTGACTTCCATCCATATTATTCTCACCTCAAGCAAAATTATCAGCATGATTTGAGGACAGTCCATTCATCTTCATCTTTCGCGAAAGTATACTATAGCCCGTTGATGAATGTCTTACTTTAAAGCGACGCATAATCTGACCTATTTGTATGGATGCGCGATTTTGGTGATCCAATGATTGAATTGTATATCATTGCTGAATAGTTTGCGCAGTTTGGTTATTTTACTATTGAAAGAAATCATAGAGAAGGTATCAAAGGTTAGAAGCATGATGATGAAGAGATATCTGACTGAAAGACAAAATTATGAGGCAAATAAGAGATCTTATCTAGAGTATTCTTTGAAATATGATTATTTCGAATCGCTCATATTTCATAAAAATTTGACAATGCTTTTTTAGACGTTTGGCCCACTTTCAACAACGGAGAAAAGTTTGTAGGAAGTAGATATCAATATTTAAATCAGAGCTATCAATCTTCTTGGATGACGTTGTTGAGTGCGACACAGATACAATACAGTTAATTGATGCATTAAGTTAAGCAGAAAAAACTGAAAAATTATTATTTGACAAAAGTATATACGTTTTATACACTTTTTTTATACCTACAAGGCAGGAGAAATTCTTTCAGTTTTAGCCAAACAAATGAAATTATTTTCGCTTGCTCGTACAATTATTCTAGAATTAATGTAATTTCCGTCATTATTTTGAATTTCGTAATTATTTTTTAATTTCAGTCATTTGCTGACAGAGTCTCAGCTCCCTGTTTATAAAAATCAGTTGACTTCGAGGAAAAATATGATTCTCGGAGAAATGGCACATCAACGGCATTTCAAGAACTTTATCCCTTACAGAATGTTCCATGGATCGAAATAAATGAAAGTCTGATGATGCTATGTCAGAAGAATAGGGGGATGTGTAAAACTTCCCAGCCCAGCTGGTTCAGGCATGGGTACGGTCTTCTCAGTCCAGCTGGTTTAGGCATGGATACGGTTTGGAGAAAGCCATTGACTGGCACACATATTCCTGTCATACATGACCCACTTCTCCTCAAAAGATTATAACCCATTTTCAAAATGGCTCACTTTGGTGTCTAAACAATAAAGAAGTGCAAGTTGTTCGCCGTTATTCTTTATTTATCTCCGAAAACTGATTTGGGAAGCATATATCCAGTCTGTAGACCTTGCCGATTTCATGAAAGTGAATACTCAGTTTGGCATCCTTTTCGACATGTGATTCTAAAGTATTATTGTCGAATTTCACTTCGATTACAATCGGACAAGCCAAAATCATCGTTAGAAAATTACTGACACTAAAACTGGCATTTAATAGCTTTGAGTATATATAACCCATATATATAACACATTTATGTTGTCACAATCGTTGAAATAGCATGCAATGACGTTTGTTAGAACATGCATTCAAAATCTACACAATTCTTCCACTTTTCTTCAAAATCAGTGTTTCTACTCTTTTCTATTCTTCAAAATCAAAGTTTCTACTCCTTTCTATTCGTAAGGCACGTACGGAAGTAAATCTCGTTAAAACTACGTGCATATTATTAGCTGCTCTTTGCTTTTTCTATTTCATTTAGTTTCAGTAAAGAAATGTGACTCCTTGTTGTTCAAACACCAGGCTTTTAAAATCTATGAAATATAATTTTATTGTCAACAGTCACGACTGGTCATGTTAATTAGTACTATGTCAGTGCTGCTCTTCATCATTGAAAGATCAATTTGGGTCTCGAAATCTTTTGCGGAAAACGTCATTTTCCCACGAACAAAATAATTTTAATATAATAATCCACCGGCAGCATTATCGAAAGCAGTTACACCTTGTGCTATGATAGTTATTCAGTTTGAGCATCTTATAGATAATTCAATATTTTTTATACCAAAAACTCAAAAATTGGAAGTTATAGAGGAATTAAATCCCCAGATAATAAGCAGACGATAAAGGACATTTTCCAATTCGCAAAAAGGTCTGGGGCCTTCGATGAATGAACATTTTTACCCAGTTCATCTTATCTGGTATCACTACGGATTAAAAGGTCCATGTGTCTCCTTGTGTCAGTCAATAATACCTAGCTTAACCTAAGCAGGTCTACTTGGCAAATTGGCAAAGATATGTGTGATCTATCACTAACTCCTGTTCGTTTCAAGAACTTTTAAAATTTTCGTGCATCTCTTGTGATGCGCGTTGAATTTTATGTCTGAAAATCTTTATCATAATAAACAAAACTACAGAATCAATTCAGTATGCATGCACCCGTTCATTAGCATTAATTGTAAACTACAAACTTAATCATTTTTAATATATCCTGGGGTAATTATGCTCTCATATACATATATAAATGATACCCCGATGAGAATATTGATAGATATACATTATATTAACGAAAATAAATTTAAATTGAATTCGATTCGATCAGGCATGGAAAGTGTTCAATTAAATAAATACCTTGAGGTATTTGTTTATCTCACCAGGCAAGTTCTATCAAATCCAATTGCCTGGCATATATACTCTACATTTATGTTAATAATGAAATCATTAGTTTTATGTATTGAAAAGTAATCTGATGAAGCATGTTTGCAAATCATCATGGCCTTGTCTAGTCTTTTTCGATTTCTTGAGCTTCATTCTAATTCAACTATTCTAAGCATGTAAGTGACTTACTTACTTACTTTTTCGCACCAAATTCAGTTCATGTTAAACTAAACAGCGCTCATGGAATTAGTTCTAACATCTTTTTTTTCCGTTTCTAAAGAATATTAACTAGTTTGAAAATATGTCAGTGACCTTTCCTAATATCTAAAAATGAAGTCTTCGAATCAGTGATCGAGCGTAGACTACTTCAAGATTTGAGCAAAATAAAATACATAATTTCGTTCTGCCGCTCCGCTAGAAACGATGAACTTGTAAATCGATATAAAAAAGTTTAAAACAGCTATTCTTGTTTTTTGCTTCATGCTTATGTATATATAGGTTATTAATGGGAACAATAAACTTCGACTTCTTCATCACTAGTCAATTAGATCCGCGGAAACCTTTGCTAGACTGTTATTTGATCGAATAGTAGTTACTGCATAGGAGACAAAGAGCACTAAGTGCAGCCAAGCCGTGCAGAAAGTCCGAATTGATTGCGTTATTTTTGAACAAAAGCAAATATTTTCGGATAATCAGGAAAATGAATGAAAGTTCGATCGATGCTGAGGGAATAATTACCGCAATAGGAAGCACCAACTAGCAGGAAAGACTTGTGAATCAGTACGTTTGAATTTTCGAAAGTGTATTTTGGCAAAAGCAAATCGAATTCGACCTCTGCAAAGCTGATTTGCGGTTTGTTGTAGAAACAATAAAGAACAGATGTTTTGGCCTGGTCGAAGCTCGAATCTAACATGATTGGGTTGAATGGTCGTTGCTCATCGCAGCGATCTACGTTAACGCTTTCTTGCCGTAATCGAAACTAGCTAGCTATGGACCTGCGAAGAGAACACGACGTCGCTACCGAAGTCGATTTGTATCGCCAAGATATTGAGTGATGCCCCTTTCGAGCTGAATTACACGCAATTCCCATTGCGGGCTAGTTTGAGTTCGAGTAAGTTTTTTAACAGCTTCGAAAAACGTGTAACTTTCTCGCGTATTTGTCTAGGTTCTGTTATTCCGTTGAGTCAGTAACGAAAAAATGGCTACAAACCTGGAATGCGCGGATGGTTTTGGTTCAAAATAGAAATATTGCGTACAACTTTCTTGCACAATTTCGTTATTGGTTATGTCAGGAGTACAATATATTGGATAAAAAATATGCTCTGATTATGGCAAAACAGTACACAATACTAATCTACTTCAAGAGGATTAAATTAATAACAGGCACCTAAAAAAATATAAATTGTCAGCTATTTGAACGAAGTCAATGAAACTTTACACGAAAATTCACAATGGGTTTTCAGTCAACAGTGTCATCGCTGAGACTACGATTGCATTTAAACACTTCTCTTTACGCACGAATCATTAAAGGAATGACCTATGATTGATTTGGTTTGATCGTCTATCCAACGCCATTCCCAAATCCATAATAGCCCAAATGCAACGCGAAAAGCGCAACCGAAACGTCTATGCAACATATCAAAAGGTTAACCGTCTCTGCTTGTCTAGAGATTCTTAATGATTGCTGCCCGAAACTATCTTTGATTTCGCTAAAAACTTTTCGCAAAGCTGAGTTTGCATCCAGAGATGATTCTGCACGCAGTAGATAGTATTCTCGCTGAAATGGGGGATACGGAAAACAGAATTCTTGTCCGCGATTAACTTTTCGTTGAGCTGCTCGTCAACGTAGTTGGTCCGCCATAAAAACCTGTGCTTTTAGCTCGCTATAGATCAGTTTATCCAAGGTAGTGGTAGTTGATAGAACTGTTCAGTTGTTTCAAGAAGATGTGCTTTTAGTTAGCTGTTCCTACACACGTGTACAAGATGAGCTACTGGTCGCTAGTAGTTTTGGTTGCTGCTGTTATCGCAGTCAACGCCCTCGATCATGGGGAAGGTAACATCAATCATTTATGCAACTGTTTATTAATTATTTGAATGATGTGGTCCACAGTTTATTTGCTGCTCTCATGAATATCGAATTGAATGAATATTTTTATCCTAGGAGCAGACAATCCGATTATTGAATTTTTCGAAGCACCGGTTCGAGCGTTCAAAACCAAGGTGCCTGAAGATTATGAGCATGTGATAAACACAGCTCCAGAGGGGAAGAGTGCTGGTATCTCCAAATCGCAAAACAACTCTTGGTTTCGAGGTAAAGGACTCGCCAACTGGTTGATGTCAAGAGCAGCAGGGGCGACAACCACTACATCTTTGCCAGAAGTAGTTTTGAATACCCCAATGGGAAATAATCAACAAATACAGGGCGGGAACTTTAACGCACCAAATAGGCGCCGGGTGGTCAAGCGTAACAATGTGCAGAAAGCAAGACCAGCACAATATGGTATGGCCAATGGAAACTGGAACGCGAGACGAAACGTTCGACCAAACAAACGTCGCGTGAACCAACGTCCTGTTTATGATGATGATGTTTACAGTGATGAAGATGATTATGCAGAATTCAACAATAACAACCGAAGGCGATATCATCTCCCTTATGAATCAGTTCCTTATCACAGCAACTCATACGATGACGGAGATGAAGATGTTTCTATTTCTTACGTTCCATTCAAGAACCAACATCTACGCCGTAATCAAAACGAGCATAAGAAAAACACAAAACCAGCAAGCAGCTACCTTCAACCATTCCAAGACATCCCAGTTCAAGCTCGACCAGTAAGGTTGCGTCAAAACCTGCCTGCCACAAAACCAATCGGTAACAAACAACCAGCACACCAGCAGCAAAACAATAAGCCAATGAAGCCTAACCGTAATCCAGGAAATAACAACGGCAATAAAAACAAAAAGAAAAAGAACAAAAACAAAAACAAACCTAATAATAACAATGTTGTGCAACAAGATCCTGTCCATTTCATTGTTCACCCACAAGGCAACGGCCAACTTCCAATCTTGATTCCTGTCAACAACAAAAGCCCTAATCGAAAAGACAATATCCAAAATGTCATGAGTGACCCAACGGACTACCAAAACTACCAGTACATACCTATCCCAGTTCAAGCATTCCACCAAGCTGGGTTTAAAGGTATTCCACAGATTCAGGTGATTGCTCAGCACACTCATACATTTAGGCCACATCCGCACCACGCAGGGTTCCCCACTGAGGTTATTCTAGGCCCAGCTGGCTACGATAATGTATACGTCGGCCAAAATGATGCTCCTGAGCCTAACAATATGAAAAAGAAAAACAACAAGCACAACAATGGTCAGAATCAAATGAATATGCAAGGTCAAAATCAAAGGATCGTCCTAACGACTGATGACTCAATGAATAGCGAGTCGCCCATGACAGTAACAGTTGCGGAGCATATGGTCGATCCCACGAAAGCAACAATCGTTGTCGAAGAAATGCTCAAGCCAGAATCGACTATGGCGACACAGACCACAGCAAACGGGGAAGAGGTCATGGAAGTCACTGTTAGTGCAGATGAAAAACTAGACGGATCTGATGTTCGGTCAGTAGACAGCCGTCCACACATTGTTGTGCCAAGGCATATATTCCCCATCGTTGGTGCTGGTTCCCTGGTGGAAGTAGCAAACAACGGTCGGTTCTTTTTGAAAACAGGGCGAGATCTCAAAGTAGCCGATCACGAGCCAGGTCACATCGACGATCATATTGATGAGCTCTTGCAAATATCAGACAAACAGTCTGCACTTATTGATGCACCTAAAAATGAAGAGTTCAAATCAGATCCTGAGCACTCCATCACAAAAAAAGATGAAGTTCCTCTTGAAAGTAAGCCTGAGCCAGCCTCGCCCACACCGGACGCCATCCCACCAGTTGAGGAACCAAAGCCTGACACAGCAAAAGTTGCAGAAAAGGGAATAGTTCAACCTGAAAAAGTACCCATCCTGCCCGAACAACTCCAAGACATTCCCGTCAAGATTGTTCACGATGAGCCCGTTGCAAAGCAACTACACTCTGGGAAATCCGGACGTGCAGTAGGTCATCATCATGGACATAAGTCCATACTACGATCTGAAGTTGTTCATGAGAAAGCGAACGGACATTTTATTGTCAAATCCGGTGTTGTACCAGCCGTTGAAAGTAGATCGCATGGCCATCATGTCGATAGTAAAGCAACTGATAGTGAAATTAAAAATATAAAAATTACACCAATCGAAAATTCGAGAGCACTTTAGACTAAACGATTTGATCACTTCGCTACCTCATTTAGGCTAATAACTGACTGTGTACTATTATTTAAGGCTTATGTATTGAAAATAAAATAAAGAATAAATGGAGATTGTGCTGAATGTTGTTTGATTGACAAGGTAGACATATTTCTTCCAGTAGACAAATCAATACTCATGATACCTGAATATAGCTACAGTTTTTGATTTTTTTAGTAGAATAAAAGAATAGACAGGCAGATACAAAAAAATGTAAGATGTTTCTAGAGAATTTCAGGTTTAAAATAAATTCATTAAATTTTGACAGAGTTTTAAATATCAAGGCAGAAATTTGATTTTTTTTTACGAAATATTGATTAATTTTATTATGAGCTAAGTGTGGCTGGAATAATTATTGTGTATTACTTAAATTGAACTAGGACACTGAGAGTTTCATTCAAATAATCGATAATAATTTGAATGTTATTATTACTGATTCTCAATTTATTTGATAACCTACTTGTCGGAATATCTGAGCGGTTAGTGTTAATGAAGATGCATTTTTCAAAACAGCATTATTATCATCATATTGCTATAATTTTTTTAAATTGATTATTGTCATCTCTATGAAAAAATTAACAGATAAGTTTTGAAATTATTTGTGCCTAGAAAACATTCCAAAGCTCAAAACTAATCAATAAGTTTTTTTCGTAAAATTTTGCTTATTTACTTAAAACTCCTAAAGAACCCCCCAAAGAATAATGTCACGTAACATTATAGCAAATGTACGGTGTGAATTTGAATATTTGACGAATGCTCTGTAGACCGTTTCGCTCAGAAATTAGAATTAATTAAAGCAGAAATCATTTTTTAAGTCATGCAAAGCTTAATGAAGTTGCGAAAAATATTATTTTGGAGATATGTTCTTTCTCATCGTGTTTGGTAAGAATTATCGGGAAATTGTTTTAATTTGCCAGAAATGCTAGCAATGGTATTAATAGCTTCAATTTAAGAAATCGGAATAATCCCTGGTATTTCTTATCAATAATTGAATAAATAATAATTTAATGTAAATTTTCACACTAGGTGCGCAGATAGAACCTAGTCGCAAGAGCTTCTAAGGTAAGTCACGGCAGTGTAAGGTAGTTTTTACACCACAAACTAGCGACTGAGAAGGCTATTTAACTAATTAGATATCAGCAAATTTTGTAGCATCATGTTCCGCGCTGATTATTTTTGGAGGTTTGGCGGTAAAGATGCTTAATTTTTAGTATATACAGCACGAAACCTACCATGCTAACATACATCTGCTCAAGATAACAAATCTGAACGTCATACTTCAGGTGGATTGCTCGTGCTTAATATCTTCTTCGCTTAGAGAAGCAACGATTTGGAAAAATGATTACGATATGATTTTTTTTCTATGATAATGCCAAAGCCAAGGGGATTGCCCTTTGAAACGAATGCTTAGCTATGGCAATAGGGAGACACATATGGGAGAAGGCGATAGGGAGACACATATGGGAGAAGGCGATATCAATTATTCCATTATTCTTTTTAAGTGCCACATTTTTCTTATTTTCTGAAGCGCTAGTGCTATGCCTATTCGCCACTAAAGCTCTAGTGTGACACTTAATTAATGGAGCGCTGATATTATGCCTAGTCGCCGGCTGTTAAGACGACACAAGACGGACAAATACAGCCATGGGCACGGCGGGACTCGAACTCACGGGCAGCAGATCGCAGCTTTGGACTGACGCCTTAGTGAGCTAAGCTACCGACCCCCATATTTAAGCTCATTTTATCCATTCCAGCTCTATTCTGACTAACCAGCTGTGTAAGCTCTATCTGTGAATTTTTCAATTTCTTGGAGATTATCCGTGAAACAAACCTCAGTTAACACAAGAATATTTTTTTACGAATTCACTATAAAAATCAAATCTAATCGACTTCCATTAGATACAGTAAACCAGCGGAGAAAATTGAGGGATCAATAATTATCAAATTATGTGAAAAACTTTAAATTTACATGCATTCCTATTATATGAAAACCAACAACCCTGTATTTTGTTTTGATCTGGTGACTGCATTGGAAGTTATAGAGTTATATCTCTTGGACTGCTATCCGCAAAGCTTTCAAATCTTGGAATATACAAACATTCGTATTCAATTTTATTGCAAAATGTTCGGATTTGAACATGTAACGATGCCATCTACTAGTAAACAAATGACGAAACTGCCTTGTGCTGACAACCTTTTGCTAGCGATGCAGCAAAAATTATACTATATCTGCTTGAACTCACATTGCTAATTTCGATCTGACATTAGGTATGTTTCCGTACTTGAATCTATTATAATATATTAAAATAGATTCGCAGCAAGTCGTTTCCGTACTTTTGCTGCAAGACAAATTTTGCAGCAAAAAGAAGCCAGCTGCCAAATTCTGTTACTGCTGCAGTTTGCTGAAGTACGGAAACAGACCTATTATCTCTATTAGAGACGCTTTAAAATCTGCTGCCCGCAAAACTTTCGAAACTTTCGAAAATATTTTGCTGAATCTTTTTACTATAAGATTTTTGCCATTTTTGCCATTTTGCCATTTTGCCATTTTTGCCATCCCTATTTTTATTTTGCAATCAAAAGTGTACCAAATTTAGCTTACATTAAGGCAAAATTTTATGTGTACTCCTTTTTTAATCTGATGGCTGCTCGGAAGTTGTTCAATATCGTTTTTATTATATTGAAAGTTATCTTAAGATGGCCCCACAACCACAGAGATATCAGCATCTGGTCTGCTCTAACTCAAGGGTGATACATTCCATGAACTTCATTAAGATATGATTAACGGGTAGAACATTTCTTAGAGCCTAGCCATGCAAGAGCTTTCAATGCTCATACCCCAACCTTTCTTTTTGATACCTCGTTGCCATCTCCAAGGAACCGAGGTTGGCTTATGTCCTTATAGTAGAAGCCAGCTTTTTCGATTAAATTCTATTCTTGCAGAAACTTTTACGCACAAATACATAATAAACACAAATCTGTATACACAAACATATATAGAGTGAAAAAATCAATTACAACATGATAATGCGATTAATATCTATAAGTATCCGTATCAGTGTCATACCGAAACCAAAAATGTTTTATCATTAGTCACAATCGAAAAGCATTTTTTTAAATTTTGGTTCCCAGGAATGGAAAATAAAAGAGTACTAATCAAAATTGTTCCGCTACAACCCATTAGGGTTTTTCGGGATTGGAGTTGGTAGAAACTCTATGTTCGTAATTGGGGTTTTTTTACGAGAAAAGGGAATAAACAATTCAGAAAGAGCTTAAAATTATCGATTCCGAACGGCTGAGAAAGAGAAAATTTGAAAGATATTTTCGAATCGTTGAGGATTGCTTATGCTGCTGAATATCCTACCGCATCTACTTACAGGCTCAAAAAATGTATAATGGAATGTGGGTGCTCTTTAAACAAGCAACTGGAGATGGTGTTCCTCGCAGGGATATGTTTCACAATTTTACTATTCAAGAATTTGACTACAATAGCACTTCTACTGACGTCAAATGTGCAACAAGCTGATATCACCATTCTCCTGAATGCAAGTGGGCTTAAGCTTAAATGATCTAGCTAAAACTTCTAAGAAGGTAGGTTATCAAAGTTGTAAGAGCTGTATAGATTTCTTAGAACGAAAAGTAAAACCTGTTTTTACGTGGATTCGATTCTGTGACTGTTGGTTGCGAAGAAAGCGTTCCAGACAATGCAAATGTATGCTAAAAAAGCACTTGCAAGTAAAGCTTGTTAGGAATTTGTAGCCCATAAGTTACGGAACTCCTTAGCACGTCGTTTAATGAAGCTGAGCTTTACTTACACTTGTAGGAGTTTTGTCATAGTGCAAGCAAAGTATGTCATCCTAGATAAAACCAGGGTCAGCAATTTTACCAATTCAAGCTAATAGATTGCTGCCATTCTTAGAGCCTAGCCATGCAGTAACTTTAAATGCACATACTCGTATGTCATACATTTTTTTAATATTTGGTCTAGAAAAAATCGAATACCGTGCCGCTACAGAGATCCTAACAAAACAAGAAAAATCGGCTCACACATTAATGGAAGAGATGATATCCGTTTACACGGACTCTTATCCAGGTAAAACCATGACGTACAGGTGACACAGTATTGTTAAACGAGAAAGGGAGTCACATGAAAACGACCTATGGCGACGACTGCCAATTAAAGTGACCATTCCGGGAATTGTTAAAAAATAAATTGATTTTGAAAGATGCTAGACTAAAGAAGGAACAGCTGTCTGAAATGGTTAGTGTATAAGCTACAACCATTTTTGAACCTCTGCAGTGAACACGAGGATGCAGTATTGAATCAAATCGTTACTGGAGACAAGAGTTGGACTCTATTATGCGTCTGAGACTCTATGCAGTGACACGAAAAAAACACACTACCAGCCAAGAAGTTCAAGCTATGGCGACCGTTTCTTGGGACTCAAAAAGGATCTTGTAAATCGTTTTTGAAAACAAAGACACGTCCATAATTGTAAAATACTACGCTCTAATATGAGAGTGGTTGAAAGAAGCTTTCAAAGAAAAACAAAGATGAAAATTAATCAAAAGTTTTCGGCTTCTGCATGACGACGCTCCTGTTCACAAGAATCGTTTTGCGTTGGTTATCTTGCATAAGGTAGGCCTCGATATTTTAGATATACACAACTATGACCTGGCTACTAGCAATTAATATTTATTCCCCAAAATTGAAAAAGAAACTTCGTGGAAATAAGTTTTAAAACAATTAAGAAGCAAAGGACGCTGTTTTAGCTCAATTTTCTGACAAAGACAAAACATTTTTTTCTAAGGTATTCATAAACCAATTGAATGATCCAAAAAATGTATTAGAGTGGCAGCAAATATATTGAAAATGGAAAGAAAGGAATTGCATTTAACTTAATCCCCCACCCCTACTCCGCGAGCTTAACGACTCACCCTCGTCTGTATTTACAAATATGTAAAGAGGATGGAAAGCCAGTATACGAAAATGTCAAAGAGCGGAACATTATCACGCTCCAGTACGTGTCGTGTGTACCTGCATATTTTCGATATTAACTTATAGCCTGGTAGTTGTCAATGTTAAAGCAAAACTTGTTTTCAATCCACCAAAGATTATGTGAATCAAGCCTTGATTGGACAAAAAGTGCATCAGATTTAGATTCAAAAATGAATATAAAAATAAGGATACAATGAGCTGAGTCGACTACCATGTGATAGAACAGAGAAAGCAAAGATACTTATTGACAAAAATTTTTTAAGTTTTACAAATTGGATTCGACTGTGAAAGTAGGAAATGAGCCTGCTACGTAAAATCCTTTGATTTCGAACTAGTCCAGCTTCAATATAAATATCAAATGATCAACTCTGTCAATCTGGTATCCTTTTTCCATCGTGCACAGAATGTACAAGGCTACAACTGCCAAGTTTATTATAGTTCACCAACCTTTTCTAAAGGCATGTTGCTGCTCGTTTAGACCGTAAAGCAATAAATGGAGAAAGTTTATTCTTGACATGCTTTTCAAAAAGCTTTACCCTCAAATGATCTGACAATGCCCAATAATTTTTATTTTCATTATAAGATGTCTATTTCAAACTTTCAACATTGAATTATTTAACAAGTAACTTACATAGGTTAAAAGATTAGAAATTTAAGCGTTCTCACTACGTAATAGCTGCGACATGAATAAATTTCGCTCCTCAGCATTTTCATCTCTTTTATCCGAATACCTTAATATTAGCCTACAATTTGATTTAAATTCATGTAAGAGCTATTTTAAACTTAATTGCTGAAGTTGAACTCTTAGCTTTATGTTGGATTGCTCTTTTTGCCTGAGTCTACTGATGAGGCACAGTTTTTGATGCCATGCTAATTATTGTTTAAGATAAGCACTTTTTGCTGTCTCTAACCGTTCTGGACATTTTAAGTGCTTAGAAAAAATCGAATTCACTTTTCGCTTGACCTATGCCATGCAAACCTTTACCTTGTAGAAAAACTAGCGTACTGAAAATAATAAGAATTTTATAACGAATAACGAATCAACTATTTGCGTGTGTGCTTAGAAGGTGTCGTTGACAACTACATATATAAATTCAGCAAAAGTATTTTGATAATAGCCATAGGCACGGTCCCAACTTCAGCATACCTTTTGAAATTGCCACTGTCCCTAAACAGATTTTATATGAATATTAAAGATCATAGTGTGTCTAAAAACAGCTGCTAGTAGCATATTTACTTTATCTATAGGTAACCAAGGGTATTTATCTTGCTAGTTACCCTGTTGACACTAAGTATTAAAGGGAAAATTGGTTTCATTTCTCAACGATTTGCGGTATAAATAACTTAACTCCAGTTAATGCAAAAAAAATCATTTGTCGTTCCTGATTCCCTATCCGAGTAGCATAATAAGCTGACGCTCTCCATTCTTTTTCTAATGATCCAAACCTGTCATATCCGGGTTTGAATCAAATCAATATTTTGTATACACATGGGTTAATTTCAATGTATGTCCACGTACGAATTGGGCTCCAAAGCTACTTAGCATAACATATGGTAGAAACAAAAGATTTAAGCGAGTATCCCACTTTTCCATATAATGGATAGACTTTTTACATGGTTCAATGAACAAAGTATCTGTGAAATTTTGTTCACCAGATAAAATTGATAGTACGAAAGAAATATTCAATTGCCAAATGAAACAATCAATTTTTTTTTTAAATAGATTTCATGAATTCGGTATGACTTTATTTATGTATGAATTGATGTGATGTGTCGTGTGTGTTTACAATCACCAAACGGAGACGAAAATCCTACGATTTTCATCTCACCCCAAATATGTTGTTAGATGGCATGAACATGATTTTTCTTGTGAATTTATTCTGTGCGAAAATCAGTGAAATAGTTAAATCCTATTGTCGAGTGCCGTTGTTCAGAACCGGAAACCACGACGTGGCCTCAAGCGGATACGTCCAAGTCGAACTTTTCCACCACCCCCGCGTCTTCGTCGGCGACCACCTCGTGCGCCACCTCCGCGCTGGATGCGCCTACGAGTACGACGTCTTTTCAATCCTTGTCGGGAACCACCACGTCTTCGCCTGCGTCTTCGGCCTCCAGCACGCCTCCTCCTTACTATGCCACCGCGTCGAACACGACGGGACTTGCCATACGATTCAGGCTCATGAACAATAGCGATGTATTGGCTTCCGTCTACAAGAGCATTGTCATCTGCGCCTTCGGAGAGGATAATTGCCGAACTACTTTCGCCATCTTCTGAATCATCATCATCTAATCGAACTGATCCATTAGGAACTAAATAAGTATCAGAGTCATCATTGGCATCTTGCTTATCAGCCATAACCTGAAGAACACTTTCTGGAATCAAGTAAGTTTGCCCGCTATCATCGGAGACAGGATAGTAGGTTTCAATTGGATCATCTTCATCGTCGTTGTCGTCCTCCTCGTCTTCAGCGAGTTCGGCTTCTTCTTCCGCAGTAATGTCATCCTCTTCCTCACCTGAAGCGGAGATGCTTCGTGGACTGTCGACCTTAACATAGAAACGTGGGTTGATTCTAGTTCCTGCAGGAATTGTATCCACATCGGTCTGTTTGAAAGGCTCTATTTTTGGAAAGGAAAATTCAAATTAGGACTCAAAAAAATTAAAAGCCGCCGTTGCTAATCTACCTCCATAAGTGCTGCTTGCTGCGCACAGCAGTGCAACAAGCACCGCCAAAAATGGTCCCAGCTTCATCGTTCCGCCCAAAAACTCTCACCCTGTTCGCAAAAAACAAGATAAGATATCTGAGGACCTCGTCTCAACTTGGATTCTACAAGCAAACTGATGTTCTTATAGTTCTTGACGGCGGTTTTTATTGACCAAGTTTTCGGCAGATGAAAAATTATTTGCAGTAGTTACGTGAAATTTCTTCTATTCAACTACGAGCGATGAACGGATCAAGTGTACTCTATTCTGTATGACATTTGTATTGGTAGGCCAGTCTAGTCGTGAGCTGCCTAGCCTAGCACACAAGTACTTTACATGGCTCAGAGCTTAAGCCGCCGATATCTTTGTAAACAGAAAGTTTAGCAAACAGTATTTGCGAATCAATCCAAAGCATACACTCGTGGCTATTTAATTGAGCTCATTAGCTATTATGTACAAGTCGATTCAAATGCTTTGCATCATTATTGCGAATTGTTTGATATGTTTGGTTCTAGGTTGAATCAAGACGGATCTGATGGATGATGAGTTTAGAGGTGGACCGATGGAAGACATTATTCATTGAAAGTGCAATGGCTAGTTTTGTTTAGGGTAACGGTTGCTGAATAATTATGTACCTTCGATAAGCGAAGGTGCTCACATGATCTTGAAGCTTGTTTCATTTAATGAATCTACCAGGAAGAATATCCTGCTTCAGGTCAAATTTGCTGCATCTCAGAGAAAAATAATAAGCATTGACAATGACATCATTAAACATTGCACGAAAAATATTCTTATACTTAGGTAAATTTCTTAGAGGCAAATATAATTCATGAAAGAGAAAATTTTATAGCATATAAATTTGAAATTTTACATTAAAAGAGATTTATATTGAAGGAAAACATGCCGGTTTCAGTGTGAGAAAATTTAATTATTCCATTGACCATAATGAAATATCTCGGAATTATTATTTTTTGGCCTTAAATTTGAAGATACGGTCAACATAAAATACTCCATGAATGTTGCATGAACTATAAACTATTTCTTCTAGATAACATAGCATAAATACATCTCATGAAAATCCAAATGTTTTATGAGGTTCTATAACAGTCAACGCAAGTATTGAATTATACTTTGTTAAAGATTAGTTTGGGAGCACGTGAACTAACTCTAGCAGCCTCTGCTTACTGAATGACGAGGAAACAATAATAGAGGGTACTGTAGAGCGACAAAAAAAACTTATTTAGTAGTTGCGTTTGAAAGGCTGCAAGTGCCTTACCTTTAAGCTGTAAAATAGTAAGCTCCCCAGAACTACTTTGACTCTTTACAAACATCATATGAAGTCAGTTCGAGCTCTGTCTTTTTCGTCCTTTTAATATAATTCTACTAGTTAGCCTAGCTCCCTCAATTGATATTGTTTGATATTATGCTCTGTTCGAAGTTTGAATTAGTGATTTTTACTTTTGAATGCTAACTGAGCAACCAATAGCCAACATCAGCAATATATCAGTACTCTTAGACCTGGACATTGATGACCTCTCTGTACCACCGAAAATAAGATACAGGCTACTCCTCCTAATATTGTTTTTATTTTCATCCCTGGGATCCCATTACATGACGAGAAAGCGTTTTTAAAATTGGCCGCCACCATCCAGCAAACCTGATCGCGCCAGCACGCGATGATTTTAGTCAATTAAAAAGTAATCCACATGAAATGACTACAATCAACTGCCTCTGACTGTCAACATACATTTATGTACACGCATCAAACTTCTTCGATCCCAAACTGATGAGTTAACAATTAGTTGCACGTTTACAAACGTGTAATCTGTGAAAAAGATGAAAATCGCATAGAAGAATGAAAAGTAATTGAAAACAAGAAAGAACCTAAGCGCGATATTTTCGGAACGTAATGATTTATAATTCGAGTTTGCCTACAGGCAAAAAGCTCATACGATTCTCTATGCTATACCTATGCGGCGATCATTCAACTTCGATGGGATGAGTTTCAATCGAATCACTAAATCTACGCTAGATACTATGGCGATTTTTTTGCTAAATAGGACGTCAGCCATATATGTAAGCCTCCTCCCGACCAGAGGTCATTATGTTGACCGGCTTTTCGTCTTTAGGTACTTTTGCGTCGTGTACGCAGCAACAGCTTGAAGAGTTCGTGAACTTGCGAACAGTTTTGGATAAGACATAAGCCCAATCGATCGATTTAGCCAAACAATGAGGATCAATGATCGTTCTAGTGATTTCGCCTAAATACCGTGGTATTTGGCTAGATCCAATTCCTTTCACGCCAATCAGGCGGCGTTATGAATCGATTGAAATAATTAGAAAAGAAATTATATTTGATGAGATCGCAAACAGCATATTAGATCATGTGGTGCAATGAAGTAAATACTTTTAGAGGGTATGAAATAAATCGATGCTAGCGAACTATGTGTAGATCATTCGATAAATTTACTTTGTTAATGTGTTTTTTCCATGGACAAAGACATTAGGAAGCGAGTTCAATATCCGATTTGCAAATAGAATGCTAGAAGAATATAATTGGCTAATTCTAACCCTGTCGGTGCATAGAATAATTAGTAGCATTTTCTTAATTATTGACCTTTCATTTGAAAATATTATAAACATATGAAAGCTTTTCTGCACTACGTATGCAGCAAATGATTGAGTAAACGCAAACCATCTCATTGATTTCACAGCTAAAATCCAGAAGTATTTGAATATGATTACGGCTATTTTAGAAATAAATCAGTGAAAATTGATCTGTAGCACTAACTTGCGTTTCTAATTGAATTTTTCGGAGGCTTAGAAATTTAAAATTAAAGAGGATGAAAGGGCTCTACGAGGAAATTTGTAGTGAAAGCACACAACTACCAAAGCAAGTGTCGTATGACCTTTATAACAGTTGATTAATTGTCAAAACATGAGAGTTCCTATTTACAAGACACAAGAAATTACAGTAAAATAATTACAAGTTGGTAAATAATAGAATTTTTCCCATTTGGAAAAGTTTCGCGAAATTTTTTAAACTTAAGTCATATTTTATTCAACACTGTTTGTTGTGTGGTTGTCATCATCATGCCATGACTTTTCCAGCAGACTGTGACATCTTTTACTTTTCGGGTTGTGGTGTGCCTTTTATTTGGCTCATAAGGATGAATCGAATTCTCATCTCCAATCAAGACTTCCACTCAATACTCCATTCTCGTTTTCACTACAGAAGTCAAAAAATGCGCAGCAGAGCTCCACGTGCTGCTGTTTTTGTTTTTGTTTTTTCGCTACTGAAAACAATATTTTAGTCGTCAATTTCGGATATCTAAGACATTGATAGCTATGAGACTAAACAAAATTAAATACATAAATACATAGAAATATAGGTAAAGAATTTTACAAAACGGTTCCCTTCTGGTCTTAACTAGCCACCTCAACTATTTAGAGAGTCGGATTAGAGATCAATTATGAAATAACGCTTAACTGTTGGATTCTTTATCGAAGAATCCAACAGTTAAGTCCTAACATCAACTCGTTTTAGCATGTTTACAAATGATTTTTATATTTTTATTTCTGATACATACATACATATATATACTTCTTTTTCTTATGTATATATTATATAACAAACAACGAAAATAAGTTTATGATCGGGAAGTCATCGATTGAAGCCACTGTGAAAAGCAATAACACCTGATTCGGGTGAGAATGGAAGATGGGTGCACTATTTGATCCTGAATAGAAGAAGCATGAGCATGGCTAGCCCTCAGATTTCTGCACGGATTTGGGCATAGTGACTTATCAATGCCCGCAAGCTGCCAGCCAACGGAGATGGATGCAAGCCTTGTGACTTTCGATTGCCCTCTTGCCTACATCTCGACCGAACGACACGGATATGCCGTGCAGCAGTCTTCAGCAAAAATAAATGAAAATTTACGAAGAAGTTCATTTCCTTTGTTATAATTAAGCCTAAGAGGATGGAGAGCACCAAAAATGAAGCTGAACCATAATATTGAGATTTTTTAGAAGAAAGGTTTAAAAGAACCTGCTCGAACCTCGAGCTGTAATACCGAAGAGTAGACACGCGAGGAGAAGACTGACAAAGATCTTTGTGTTTTAGTATGTTAATGCTTCTGCAGCCGTGCATTCTACTAGAGCGGTTAATAGTAGCTATCGATTTTGCACAAAATAGCGCTTCATATATAACTACAGTTAGCTGAAATCACCTGTTATGAAAATGTCAATTTGAACTTTCATTTAAGTTTTTGAAATTAAATTAAATAAATGATATTGAATATTTTCCGTTACTTAAATTCTTATATAGGTACAATAGTTTTTGAAGTGGTTTGTAACTTAAGTTTGTGAGTTAACGTTTGCTAAAGGCTGCCATTGCAAAAGCCTACTTCTAGGTTCTAAATTTTATTGAATATAAACTGTAAATAGATAAACAACAAACAGTTATACTGTCCATAATTCGGCTGAATCATTTTTTCAATTTTATACGCATTGTATATCATGTTCCTCATTTATTTTGAATGAAGCAAAGCCGAAACATTTTCAGCAACTTTAATTCGAAACGGGATTGAACCTCCGTCTGAAATCTCTTTCACTTTTTACAACGTAAAGCATTTGAGGCAATCGCTGTCTGATAAATTAAAAGTCAAACATCTGTATAAAGATCAGTTCTCGAAGAAGGCGATCAAACAATAGCACAATCTGTCTGCAATAGCTCTTGCTATCGAATGCCAATATAATGACCCAGCAAGAAGCCACAAAAACTATCCAGTGTTATTATTCATAGATGCTCATTCAATTACATTTGTCAGACAATCATCAACAACGATTTGTTTGTTCGATGTCCGTTGACTTTGGCGCCCAACCATCATCGGTTCTGGTCACTTGCATCGCAAGCATCATTTTCATTCACCATTAAAAAGCATTCCGCAGCGACCAAAGCACAAATCTAAATCATCAATCATTTCGATCTTCCTCGAGAAAAAAAAACAATTTAGGAACAGGTACAAGTTAGATTACTCATATGTTTCTATCTGGTGGATGACAAGTTCTTTGAAATTTTTGTGCAAACTCATGAATACAAGGCTTATGAAGTGCTTTGAAGGATCGTAAGCTTGCTCATAACTGTTTTTTCGCAAACAATTCCGCTAGTACTTGCGTTCAATGCAAACATGCATACATGCATGTGACCGTTAAGTTAACTGGATATGAGCTGTAACAATGTGCACACGTTCAATTCTTCGTTTGGAGCCCAAAAAGTGACTTCGAAAGTGGGTCGTTACCAACAATATAAAGTCGCCGTCAAACAGGTGTTAGAACTAACGATAGCTGAGACTTTGATCTCGTTGAATTGTATGCGATGCTGGAGAGATCTAGTTTAGAATGTATCCACCAACAAACAACTAGGGACTTATCTCACGTAAATTGTACAGAAACATTCATAACGGCATAGTTTAGTCGGACTATTTGCTATTGTTACAAGAATCGATATTATCTTTGTTTAAATAAAAGAAACTTAATTGCTTCAGGCCAACCGATTTTTGGTTTTAGACAATAACTTCGGACTTTTATATGGAGGTATGTATATCAATCAATATTTGAAACATCTTTCAACGTGAATCATCGTGGCAGAACCGGCAGAATACCGATTCTTAGCATTAACACGAATACATAAAACTTTCAAATAATTTCGATTCCTCCACTTCAATTTACTATTTACTTCTATAGCAATTAATGGCTGGGAAGCATACCTCATAAGGAATGAATCAATCAAAATAATGGACTTAGCAAATAGCTCGCAAATATGATAGTTCGTTCTAATAGTCTATAGTTCAGATACATTATTGCAGATTGATGATGCTGCCTACCACAAACGAATTACTGGCTACTGTTAGGAAATTTATTTAATAGCTGGAAACTAAAAATCTTGGATATTAAAATACTGATTGAACATTCTATAGACAATTCCACATGCCATGTCTTTGTTAGTTTGATAAATTGATGAAAATATAGGCATGATATTTGTCAGATGATTAAAAGCCAAAAATTAGTTTATTGGTTGGTAGTCAAAACAGCACTAGGCAGTCAAAAACACATCAACAATTAAGTCTTAATTACATATAACCTAGAACAGTAGCTTAGTTACTATAAGTTCATTCGGGGTACAAATATTGATGATATCAACATTCCGTACATTTCTCGTTCAGATAACTGAAATTCCAACTGAATAATGTACCCAACTGAAAGCTCCATGTGGGCTTATGATTCAGTGTTCATATTCCCAATCATGGTTTGCTTAGTTTCCTGATGCTGTTTCCTCCCAAACATGATAGAATAATTTGCTTTGAGAAAAATTCCACTTTAAGCTTAAATGCTGCAAACCCGTTGCAAACAAATATTGCAAAATATTTCCTGTTATATTAATAATTCTCCAAAGAGCTCCTCGAATCTATCAAACAGTAGTTCAATTCATCTAATGCTGACCGTTATTCGAATCGATAATTTATCTGCATCCCGTGAGTTCGAAGCTGAAGCATAATCACAAATGAAATTACATTGCATTTTAGTGCGAATGCGTATTAGTTATACCTTCGCGTGCATTCATTATAAGTAGATAATTCAGTAAAACTGAACTATGAAACAATCAAGAGTAATTTGATTTTATTGGAGAATCGTGTTTCTGATTGATTATTTTGGCGAAATCATTAATTCTATTTTGTATTTTCGGAAATAGGTAATATGATGAATTCATTACAATATTTAGACTTAATTATGACGAGCTCTTGTGAAGTTTATTTTGTGTACAAATGTTTTCTATCTTTCTATCAAAATACATTGGATTAGGAAGTCGTGCATTACACTAAGCCCTTATTGTTGGTTTTGCTTTTTCGAAAACTATATATGGCTTGATTCGCCAACCAACTGTGTGATTAGTCGTTAGAAAAATAGGCTTGAATATTAGTCAGATTGGTTAAAATATTGAATTATTCACTGTATATGAAGAAGCCAAAAGCTTCGCATTAAACTGTCAGTGAACAACAAAGTAGCATATTGATATAAATTATAACCTCGTGAATCAAAATCTCAAGACCTAGAAATTGAGCTCAAAAATATTTAAATGCGCACAGAAATATGCATACTGAGGTGCGAACTGTTTATTCGTATTAATAACTCAGCCGAGATTCCAGGTCACACAGGTAAATTCTTATATGTTACGAAAGCTTGTGTTATGTTAATACTTTTACATTATTAATTTTTTTAACAGTAGGAAAGATGAGAAGTCTGGCTCACTGTTGTTTCAGTGTCGAAAGAGCATAATTCATCGTTTTCTGATGGAAAAAGGCTACGTGAAGGAGCAATCAACAGCACTACCAGCACAAAAATTCCTGCGATTTTTTCCATTTGCTAGTAGATACTGACTAAAATACAATTTAATGAGAAAATAATGTGCTAATGTTAGTAATAATTAGCACCAAATTGTGTATCCGCACAATTATTTGTTGAATACTCGTATTTTCATGGTTATCTTGTAATGGTCCTCAAGTAGTAACCAGGAGGGTCGGAAAGGCGGCTACAGGCGAGGCTATACCGTGTAAATCGCAGGAGTCGGTGTAAGCATGTGGCCTCACTCATGTCCACTGCACTTAATTTGCTACCTACTACAAACTTTGATCAGCCTCATTTCCAACAAAGTCAACTTTAATCATACCAAACTCATCAAAGAGTAGTTATATGAAATCCACGGAAAATTGAAATCGAGTGATATTGAGTCGGAGAAAAGTCATGGAACGTTCGGAGTCAAAGACTCTAGAGAGGCTACAGCGATGCGTATCGTGAAAAAATGAACAACATAATCTTCAAGTCTTCAGAAGATTTTTTTTATATGATGATCTGGTCGTGAGCTCGTGCGACCACAAACTTCAGACTCAGACCTGTCTTCAGATCTGTCATAGCTTCAGTATTTCATACGCATTCAACAAAACTCATGTAGGCTTATTTCCTATAAGCATCAATACATTTTGCGACTCTTGTAATGATCTAAGAATTCTGTCAGAGCCTACCACAACTTGAAATATCACAAATTTTCTTTACCGTATTTTAGGGGCTCTCAAGGCCCACTTAGGGTTAAACATTTAAAAAGATTATCATAAGCAAGTTTAAGAGATCATCAATTTTCATATCGTCTTCTTATTTTCTCCAATTTATTTTTTTCATGGACAATTCACTAAAATGCCCCCCACCATCAAAGAAATTTTAATTTCAACTTGATACAGGCCCACACCTGATAAACATTAGTATAAACTACTCTTTACAGACATCAGTACAAAATATAACCATGAGCAGCTGATAGACCATTGGTTTTCTTTGAAACTCAGTAATAAATAAGTAATAAAATAATATCAGTAACAATAAATCAATAATAATCATTTTCATTCTAGCACCCGAAACAGCATCCAAAAAAACACAATTTCTATAAATAGAAACGTTTATTATTTTTACAAATTAATATAAATAAATAAATTAATAGTGACATCGTACAATCAAGTAGTGAATACTTCCAGTACTTTATCGGAACTAAATACGATCAAATTCAATAGCTTAATAATCAGTCGATCATAGATTTAGTACGCTTGTTCGGTGTAGTATGGCCTCTTTCTGTACGAAGGCTTTCGCCTGCGGGCAGGAGTTTTGGTGGTTGGTTTTCTTCGTGTGTTCGGACTTTGCTTATTTGGTTGCTTCTTGTTTCGGTTATTGTTTTTGATTGGAGCGGGAGTAGCCTTCCGCTTGTTGTTCGGGTGGTTAAGGTGGTTATTGTTGTTATGGTTATTGTTATAATTATAGTTTGGGTGGCTATTTTGATTGTTGGCAAGTTGGCCACGTCGATTATTCACTGGCTTCTTCGGTGGAAGTGGTTTGGGAGTAGTGGTCTTCTTCTTATCCTTCTTTTTGCGGTTATTTGATGGCGATTGTGTGCGACGTTTTTTGTTGCTGCTCTTCTTTTTGTTCTTATTTTGATGCTGCCGCTTTCGCTTGTCTGCACGTGCTTGTTGGGGCACGTGTTGCATCTGCTGTTGTAGTTGCTGCTGCGGCTGCGGATAATGGTTCGGTCCAACATAGTATGGATATGGATTATAGATCTGCTGGCGCACACCCCGAATCTGGTTCGGTTGAATTCGAAACTGATTTTTTAGAGGTTTGAAGGGAATGTACCCATCAATCTCACGATTTTGAATCGGGAACGGAACTATTTGTGAGGCAGACTTTCTCTTAAGTAGTGCACTGTGCCTTGCTAGCATTGGCTTTTGCTTTAAAGGCTCTGCAGCCACAGGCTTGGGCTCTTCAGCTTTGATTTCTTCTTTTGCCTTTTCTGGCAATGGATCCAACAAAACTGGTTTATTCATATCCTCCACTTTTTCACTAGCTGGTTTCTCCACCACCTTTTCCACTTCAATCTTGGAAGGAGCAGCTGCATTTTCTGGAAGGTTTGACTTCACCCGAACTACATCAACATCCACATCTTGCTTGGGTTCCGCAAATTTAATCGGTGGTGGCGGATTGACCTGATCTACTGAGATATCTATCCAAAACAAGACATGACTAAGTCAAATATTCTTATTGATGTGTTTTTTTAATTTCACACTTACCGGGAAATGCTGCACTGATCGCTAGCAGTGCACAAAGCACTGCTAGTTCCACTCTGAGTTTCATCGATGCACTTTTTCACGTACGCACACAACAGTTAATACTTCACCTAATTCACGAATTTCGATTTCTTTACAATCGCGCCATTCACCTTGATTATCAATGTCAAACTGTAACAAATTTTCGCGACGCTTGGGCTTATATTGAGAAAGTTTGATTCTGGCGACGGGGTCATTGGAAGCTGTGAAATTGACTTTTATGCTTAATCTACATTTCCGCTACGAAATTTCGTCGCAGAGAAGTGGAAGTGCTCATTTCCAGGTTAATTTATGCAGTAACAGCAAGAAACCAAACGCTCCGCTAAGAATGTTGATTAACAGCAACACTGTCAGTCCAGTCTAGCTAGGACCGTTCTGCTGACCATTCTATAGATTTGAACAACGATATTATAACGAATTCACTAATCTGGTCCACCCAAAAAATAAACAAATCAAAACCACTTCTATGTTTTTTTCTTGTTGACGAATATTCAAACCGGTAGAACGTCATAAAGCATTGAAATCAGTAAACTGTCATCTTATCTCTAATCGGTCTTACTGCGGTCGGGTGAGTGGAATGATTCCATCTGCTCCAAGTAATTAAAGCCCAGCGACAGACTATAACAAAAGTCATTGTGCATATTTGGTGTGGATAATACTCCAAAATTGAACGTGATTACTATGATAAATTTATATATAAAGCTCAATTTATTATGAAAAGTTTGCAAGATGTTTTGTAACGGCCACACTCCAATGCACTCTTTACCAGACTGCAGCCTATTTTCAAGAACCATATAGCTTGTCAAATTCTGCTTAAGCATTCTCGAAATAATGCAACACCGCTATGAGTCAGCAGGTTAAAAAAAATGATGTTGAAATAATTTTGCGGAAACTAGCTGTCTGCAAAAAAACTTTCACCAGAGAAATTTGAAATTTATTGTCATCAAACACAAAAATAGTCTGAAATATACATATGTGATTATCATACAATCAGTGAAAAGTACAAAGAAACTGAAACATTTAAAAATACAATGAAATAGAAAAATATCTGATCGCCATACGATCTCTGAAGAATACAAAATGTTCCAACAATTTTTCGATATGCTGTAACCTATTATGACGTCTGACGCCAAAACATTTTTACATCAGCCAAGAACCAATCTTTGTCTTCTCGCAGTTCGTTTGTAGGAAATTCAAAAACGGTTCTCAATCTCATACTATCAGAATCGACGTGCCAGTGGTGTAGCTCATTAATAATTCATTATATTCTTGATTCTTCCAGGAATGTCGCCGAAATAACTTGATATGCCCTATATTCACACTCCACTTCCAAATATTGTTCTTTCATTCACAGAAATCGGTCTTAGTGCTTCGCTTCATCACTGGAACTATTGTTACATGAGAATATTGGTGTGATTATATTTCACGATGGAATTCCAGCTTTCTGAATTAGATACAGGTATTCGAGAGTGTTAGCTACGACGCGTACGTATCAACTCAGATTTATTCGATATTAATTATAGTTTCAAGTTGATGACGACTATATTTGGGCAGGTATGTGTATTTGATGAAATATGCTGTTGCAAATGAAATTACAACTATTGATCATTGCAACTCTTTCGTTCACATCGCAAATTTATCATATCATTCTCGAATGTAAATAACGATTGGAAGTAGTCGTTTTGAACGAAATTTCGTTAAAAAAAAGCATTGCATTGAACACTAATATATCTTGTAAACTTTGTGAGTGTATATCGATCGTTAAATGCCGAAGCAAGGAAGGGAACTTTCCGAAAGTATTTACTCAATCTTTTTTTGCAGCTCCTGCTCAAGGTCGCATATTTCGCCATTTATTTCAAAGTATATGAATAGATGCTATCTCCCTGAATACTCTTAGTGTCAGTCAGTTGCTATTAATAAGTCAGTTGCTATTAATAAATTAAAAGTCAGTTATTAATAAATAAAATTAACAAATAAAATACATTTTATCAAAGCTGATTTTCGACGATGAAACGGAAATGAAATAGACTCCAAAAATTATTGTACAGGGCTTGGAAGTCAATCTATTAACCGAATTAGTTTTCTTTTTTTTAGAAATATTAGCACTAAATCTTCAGATGCTAAGTAACTGATATGATAATGCTGTTGTGAGTGTGAACAATAAAATTTGTAAATATTTCAACGATATAAAATCCGAAGTGAAATCGTTTCATTCCCTCTGCTCTTCTTGGAAAATCAGTTTTCTTACCAGTTCCCATTAGCTAAAGTTTTCAGATTATATCGTTTCAACTGGTTCTTTGAAGTGGAATTGTTTTCGGGGGATGATTAAAATTGAAAATTTTATTGAAACATTTTTTTGACAAAGTGGTTTCAAAAGTATGCACTGATTCTCATCAGACACCAGCTCACAGTGCATACTTGACTGATGTGACCACTTACAGTTGGAAATCATTAATTTTTATTTACGTTAGTTGTGACAAATTTTAACATCTCCGACTTATATCCATCGACAAAATTTACTCATAAAGACTATTGATTTGTGATCATGGCTCCATTCTTGTCTATAAATCAGCATAGACAACGTATATCGTCTCTAAAACTTATCAAAGCAGAAAATAATTGATACGGGAAACTCGATCGTTTTGTGGAATAGCCTCCGAAAGCAAAATCAAAGTGGAATTGCTTTGAGGCTTATTCCGCAAACTTACTGAATCTTAGGATCAACTATATAATTTAAGAGAGAAGAAGTTCAAAAGCAAAATTTAATTTGAAAATGAATTAATATCTTCCGTCACCGTAAGTCTCAAAGCAAGATAATTTTTCCACAGCTGAGCAGATCCTGGAGAAAATGCTAGAAATGTCTGCCTGTGAATCGGTAAATCTTGATACAAATCACAACGTAGCTCCAGCATTTTTTTTTAAAGTAAACGCATTCATTTTTGAACAATATACATAAAAAAAAACCCAAGAAAATTAAAGAAAACGGAGGAAATTTTTCCAAATCGTGAATCGACAATTTGTTTTTGTTTTCAGGAGTAAGGTAGCTGAACATGACCAGGGTGACATCCAAATATATGGTCGATATTTTTTTCTGACTCCACTCATCTCTTATACTCTCCTATTATACTCTCTACCCTCCTTCCTGTTAATATCGACTGAAGACTGAGTAACAATATCCGTGCATTATTAAACTCTCAGGAAAGTGAAAGAAACATAGTGGCAGAGAGCCTGGTTGTCAGGCTTATGGTTAGAGTGACGAACTGACAATCTATTTTATGTACAATTTTGAACCGTTCCGGAATTAATGAAGAGGTTTTTGGTAGGATTAGACCTACCGAAACGAACTTATGCATTCTGAAAAGTAAAAGCGCGAAATAAATCAAGGGCTGTTGGAGAGAGGCATAGTCTCTACGATGAAACTAATGATAACACACAACGAAAGTAGCAAAAATATAATCTTAAGGTCGACAAAGCATCCCAAAAGGAATATGTGCACCGAAAGATGGTAATACTTTCGAGCAAATTACATTTTTACATTTATTCAGCGAAGATGGGTTACCATTTCGGACGTCCGTACGTTTTGGAGCGCTAATCGTAACTACTTCTTGATTAAATCCAAAAACCGATGCCATATGTCAAAGATGTATCTGACGCAAACAAGCCCTCTACGGAAATTCGACATCAAAAAGCTTCAAATGACGTCAATAATGGAAAACTTAGTAAAATTACAGTGAGCCCGGCTGACGAGGCCGGCATGGAGATGAAATGAAGCTTGACATAAAAGTAGGAACTGATTCGACAATAAATGCCATCATGCGCTAGATAAAAATAATCAAACAGACATTACCTCGAAAGAAACACCTGAACGTAGAGCGAAAAATATGACCTCCGACAAGTAGCAAGTTAGATATTTTGCGATAAGACACACAACAAAACTATAAGAGCCTAAAAAGTAGCGAAACATTTTTACCAGAAACATTTTTATTTTTGATATTTATATTAAAACGCACTTGGCTCAGTAATATTAGAGCGGATAGACGTCTCCGGTAAAGTCTCAATGGTCTCTCCAACGCTAAAAGAAGTTGAGTCCACTCATAGCAGGGTAGAAATGCAAGAAAGCGGTGGGCAAAGTGATTTAGCACATCTAAAGTAAAAATGAATTGCTCTGAAAACAACTAAAGGGCAAAGGTAATACATCACATGCCAAACCCACAAAAGGAAGAAAAGTGCGAAAATTATCCAGGCATATCGTTACTTTGTATCTCTTATAAAATATTTACGATAATTTTAGAAATTAAACTTAAAGTATATGCTGACAGCTACCGATTTGTCCACTGACGGTAAAAAAATATGAACGTTAGAAGATTATAAACGTGATAAACATTATAAACGTAATAAAAATTACGAAAATTTATATAGTTTTTTACCTACCTTGATTTCTGAATTTAATATAGTTTGCTTTTGCCTTATCTGTCTTTAATTGTTTATTTTCTTCATAATATTTAGTTGGTGGGCAAATAGCAATATGTTTGACCTAAATACCTTACCAACCACATTTATTTTCCATTTAAAATAAATTTTAAATACACAAAATAGGAACACAAGGAATAAAATGTCTTATCTGTATTTTTTCTGATCCATGATTAAAATGGGATTAAGTTTATCTAAAGATTTTAGTTTATCTAAATTTAAAGTTTATCTAAAGATGCAGCTTCACTTTATTGAAAAAAAAAACATCCCATTTACATTGTAAAAAGGTTAGCAAAATAGAGTTCAATTACAAACAGAAACAGCTTTCTCTTTTTTGAAAGTAATTTTCGACCTCATTTTGTTGTTTTCAGTCAACCTCTTTAAGGTCAATTCATTTTTACCTGAACAACTCAAACTTTGATTTGCCGAAAGCCAACACAACACAAAACACAAATGTAAAACAAAGGCCAACATATAATGACCCTCGATCAACAACAAAATATATAAGTGAAACCAGAACTCAAAACAGAAGATTGCAAAAGAATCGCAACGTTCCAATTACTTATTACTAATTACCATTCGAATTCATCTTCTGCGTGATTCTGGGGTCACAACCGATTGAAGGGTCAACTATTGCCATTATTTTTACCAAGACCAGGTAGAAAACTTGCAAATCTTTTCAAATTTTCTTGTCTATGTTTGCACAGAAAACATGAGTGATCTACTCCCATTTATAAAGACCCTAATCAAGGCTTAGAGAATAGTCGTGACGCCAAAGATAATCAACGATCCATAACAACCAGTCACATGCCTCTTCGCATAAATCAACGTAACTAGCATATTTGAGACTTTCTGTTTTTGGAAGAAGTATTTTACATCCTCAGTCCAAAATGTTCAAGTGTGATCGTCTAATGTTCTACATCTGTCTGTTATGCCAATAAAAATGCATATACACTAAAATATGGTGAGATTGTTTGCATGGAATGATTGAGCAATTTTTAAGTTTGTATACCCTTTTATATCCCAAATACTTGCAAATTTGTGGTTGCAACTAAATAACATTAACAACTAACGATGACTTGAAATTTTTTTGATCTAGCTATTTTGCAGGAGCTTAAAAAGAATATGTTTCGAGCTCTCAAGATATGACCATATTTATTTGGTTTGAATTAACCAAATTCGAGATAATATATGGATTTAGCATGATTTTAACAAAATTGTATTTGCGCGAAAATTCACAAATCAACTTAAAAGTTAAACTAAAATTAAATAGTTAACCTTTAAATATATGATTAAAAGCCAGTTAGTTTATTCGAACATGGTACCAATGTAGAATTCTCAATTTTACTTTTGACAGTAAAATGTTATTTTAAGATGCGATACCAGAACGTCTTTGCTCTTTTTCTAGTATTGAACCACTCCACAAGACTCTCAGCTACAATTAAATACAGGAAACAAATTGTAAAATTAACTTTTGTTAAATAGTTATTGCAAATAATAAAATTCCTTAAAAAAAGCAGTACGCCAGAGAAGCACAACGCCTTTAATTTGTCGACATTTATCCCAATGAAAGCGATCAACATGTTTTTATAGTAATAGCCTTTCAACTTTTTTCACACTATTCCCTCACGCACATCCTAAAAAAATACAATTTCTAAGTGATTTCCTGTGCAGTAATAAATCTTCCATGTGAGTTAATTTTTCCCAAAATCTAACGAAAGAAAACTGAACTAGAGCGAACAAAGTAATCTCATAAAAAGGTTTCGGCACTAATAGGTGAAGGTCCATTCACCTTCTCAGCTTTTTTTAATTTTCGACTTCACACGAAAAGATTTCGGCATTTTTGGTCGTTCAACTCGTTCAAGCAGAACAATAGTCTTTTGACTTTGTTTACAATTACAAAGGATTTCGCCAAATTAGCCTAACACAAACAAAACATGACATTTAAGAAAAGAGATTTAGTGGCTTTGTGCCTCAGCAGAAGACTTTCTTGCCGTGCCGGCTTAAGCTAGATAAATACTATGTACCTACATATGAAAATATCTATGCAACATGTGTAAGTAACATAATTGCGATCGAGAATCCAGCTTTATTTAGAAAAGTTTCCGCTGCACAATGGACTGGAAACGAGCGTCTGATGAGCCTTTTGCTTCGAAAGTGATTTTCAATTTTTATTTCGAAGTGTCATGATCAGCCCAGTCTGCCATTGATGACTAGACAGTCTTTGGTCTATGTACAGCTCGACCACTTAATGGGTTAAGATAGCTAGATATATATGTGGTAGCGTTCAAGTTCAAGCTCAAATTCGGTTTTTACTGATCAAGGTAAAAAGTGCCTTCACCTGTCCATCGATTACCGCATTATTTTGATCGAGACGGTTCATCAATTCATGGAAAGTTTTTCATTGTATGAAATTTTCAACTGTGTAAATTGTACCGGTGAGAATTTTGAATCACTATGTTAGTTAATTTACCACACTGAAAAGTGGAAAGCTGAAATGCCTGTAGTTAATTTGGTTAAATCTGATATTAGCGTAGATCCAGGAGTAGAAATTTTGTTTTGCAACTAGTGCGATGTAATTTCGAAAAGCGCGAACATTGGCTGGGATTGGTTTCCTACATATATCAACATAGTTAAAATAAATCTCTGGTGTTTTAAATATCGTTTAAATCGTAACGTACTTATATATTCTGCAGGTTTAAACATGATCAGATGGTGGAAGCTTCAAGAGACAATAGTTCAGGTTTGAAAGACAATTAATTTTCATGTCTTCATAATTGACACATTCTATGAAGCTGGTAAATAATCACACGGGCAGTCGCAATCACAGAACTTAAAACGTGAGGATTTGTTACATCCGACTTAGCTCTGCCGACCCGTCGTCAATAGTGCATATTAGTTTTTAACAAAATCATTTCGGGTTGTCCTGTGGGCCTCTACCCAGCCAGATAGCACAGTCTGGTCGTATGCATCTAAACAGATGATTTTATTCGTGATATACGGCACGCAAACAACACAAAATACTTAAAGACCACAACATGAGGAGGGGAAGCGAGTATTCCCTGTAGGCATCAATATTTGAAATAACTGAGATCTACTCAAAATTAGTCATATTAATTCCAAATCTTACTTATTTGAAACAAAATTTTTAATATCTATATATAAAAGAAACACTAATATTACAATAGTTATCGTTTCTGATGCTTGTAGTTTGGATTTAATAATAAAAATCCGTAGTTTCTCCTACTACAAAATTGTTTATTTGCGTAGATACGTATTTCGGGAGCTATTTACTCCCTTCTTCAGTACTTTAGCTACTAAATCATTTGTAAGGTCACATGGGCTTAAATACAAAATCGGTACAAAGATACAGGTAAAAATTATAAAAGTTACATTAAAAGTGGGAAGATTCGTAACTCTGGTAAAAGTAATTAGATAAGTATTAAAAGTAGTTAAAAGTAGTATCTTACTTATTTGAAACAAAATTTTTAATATCTATATATAAAAGAAACACTAATATTACAATAAATAACAAAAAAATCACAATTGCTACCCAGTTCATGCAAGACAATAAACATAAAACAAAACTATTTTTAATATCAATCAAAATTCAAGAATTCCAACATAAGTTGCCCGGGAATATACTAACAAATTTGGGTGGGTACTGTTTTTTTTTTAACCCAATCCCGGCTAAGTACGATTTACACCGATCATACAAGGCAGAGAGTATTCGATATTAAAATAACTAATCAACTATGGATAAATATCAATGAAACAAATATTTACATACAAATACAAGAAAAATAGCTTAAATGAAAAATTTATTAACAACAAACCTACTCCACGAATAAAGAAATATAATAATGATTAAAATTATATTTTGTAAATTATTCCAAAGTAGTATTTTTAATACATATATATATATATATATATATATATATATATATATATATATATATATATATATATATATATATATATATATATATAATTGTATATAATTAGTAAACTATGAGTTTTCCTTTTTTTGACCTCCTTCTATAATAATCAAGCTTTATTTAAAGAAATTATGCTTGCTTTAACTTATCTCGTGTTTGCGAATCAACAACTTTATTTTTGCACACTGAAAGAAAGACTCTTGGTTGGTTCAACTATTTTTAATAGTATTGCAACCATTCATTCAAAATCGTTAAACGAACTACGGAAAATAGTTCTTTTTACTATGTTAATATAGTTAATTTAATGATATAAAAATAGTTGGCTCTGATTATACAAAAGTTATCGCAACGTTCATGAAATCAACTGTTTTAATTGTTTCATAGCCACGAAAAATAGTTGATCAATAGAAAAATATTCATCAATTCACTCAAAACTTCAACGTTTCGAACTATCAACAATTTTTATGGTACTTTAACGACTTTGCAATAGTTGATTTCAACAAACGTAATTCAGTGAGCAACGTCTTTGGAATTATTCTACGCAAAGCAAAATGGTTTCAACATTTGGACGTTTTTCATGCTCCGAATTAAATTTTCCTTGCAGTAGCAGATAAGTCAATCCATCAATTTCTAAGCATTTGATTGCCGAATTTTAGAGTCACCGTGAAAAATAACTGAATATGTGTATGTTTGATATTTCAGCTTAAATTTGTACGAATGCGAAATAAATTAACCTTGCTTTTGAGTCGCGGCAGCACTGACCTCCATCCTTGTGATCTATTCCTGCGAAAAATACTGAGAGGGTCAATTAGTTCAGTGTTAAGCGTCAATGAGTGAAGTGTCATAAAGTGAGTGTGCGCAACTAATTGAATAAAATTTAAATAGTGAAAATAGTGAACTTTTAATAGTGAGTTTTTTGGAGCACATATAATTCAAAACGTGTGTTACTATTATCGAATATCCCGAAATTTTTTGAATGTCTCAAATTTTATAATATAAGCATTATATAAGCATTAAATTGAAAATTATTATATAAGCATTGAATATCTCGAAAGTTACTAAAATGTAGATAGCGCGTTTATGCTAAAGACGACAGTATACTGTTGTTTAATTTTATCGTCTGTAGTTAACCACTATTTTTCAGTCGTTATTGCTTAAACAATACTATTAAACATTTCGCGGACCGGTGCAGCGAAAATCCTTGAATACACTTTAAACGAACTATCCATCTTCTACCTACACTCTAAAAAGTGGGTCTAAAATTAGTTCTTTGATATAAGTAAATATATTCATTTTTCTGTTTAAAATAACGAATCACAATTTTTTTTACACATTGGATGTGTATTTTTTGTTTTTACGTCATACCAGCTGAATAATAAATAGTATTTTGTAAACCTTAGCAAAAAGAGCGAATTTGACTTATTATTGATGTAACATTGTGACGAAAGACGGTGATTTGGCTAGACTGAACGAGTCTGATATTTCGTGATCTTTGCTTTGAATAGCAGCAGTTAAGTGTCAGTCTTTTCGTGTAATAAGTGTACAAGTCTAGCTATAAGTTAATTAGAAGTGTAGCTATAAGTTAAATAGAAGTGTAGCAATAAGTGCTATAAGTTAATCTATATAATGTGTATATAGTGTACATATGAAATTAAAATAAATTATAAACTTAAAGGAATTGCAAAAAGTTTTTGCATTTGACAAGAAAAATATTTATATTTTGCTGACTTGATTTGATAGGACTCCCGCCTTTTTTAATATTTAAAGTTACCTATTTACAGCCTTTTGTTAGTGATACTTAATTTTGGGGTAATATTTTATGTTATGGCAGTTACCTGTCTTGAGAGGCTGAATTTCGGATCATTAATTTTTTTGAATTTTCGAAAATGAAACTTATCTAGAGGTTAGCTGAAATTCCTGCTTCAGTAGTGCAAACTTCTTAAAATGGTTGGCAATATATACTTTTTGATGTCATTTGTTTGATAAAACATTCTTTAGGTGCGTTTTTTGCACTCTTGGGCAGGGTAAGTTACGTAAATTTACCTAACTTACACTGTCGAAGAGTGCAAAAAACCCACCTTTTATTATCATTTTTTAAACATTTTTGTGGACATTCACGAATAAATTGCGCTTATTACCCTAAAAGACTCGTAAAAAGTAGCCCTCGATACATACATTTAATGCGTTTCCGTCCCTAATTTACGTCTTTTTAGGGTAAAATAACACGATTTGCTCGTAAAAAAAATTACACATTTAAAACGTAAAATATTCTTTGTACGCACTTTTGTAAATTTACATCTTTAATAGTAGGAAACCAGTTTCCTACTATTATAAGGGTAAATTTCAACCAAAATTTTTTTGAGTGTAAGGCCTTTTGAAACTGACGTCTTTTCATTCGTTTTCAGCTGGAGATAACAGAATGTGACATTAGACCAAGTCAAGCTTGTCCGAATTCGGTTATTTTCGCCAATATTGCACAGTGCGGCCAGATATATGCGGGAAAATATAGCCCAATTTCAAATTTTCATAGCCCAAAATAGCCAAGATTTTTTATTTGTAGCCCAAAAACCGCCACACCAGATTTATAAATTAATTCATCTAAGCTGATTAAACTGTAATATTTAAATCCGTAAATTTCGTACGTACACATCTCTGTTGTGCATACAATTTAATTGTTGAGCAATCATTTTTGTCTACTGAAATTTTTGTTGCTGAATTACTCATTATTGTTGGGGCAGCACAGACTATATTCATTTACTATTTCGTACTATGCGCATTGTTGGAATACCATAGTTTGTGGTTGTTCACTTTTTTGCACCACGGACGTTGTCTACCAACCATGCGTCATGGTGCATAAAAGTAATCAACTATTTTCTTATGGTTATTTTAACAATAGCCCGTAGTTGACGCAAAAACAACTAAGGAATATTGTTGATTTTACTAAGATTTTTCTCTCAGTGTACTTACTTGCTTTTTAAGTTTTTCCTCTGCATCTAGACACTTGTTATAAATAAGCAACTGGGACTCTTAAGGATGTCAACATTGATTATCTACCGCGGTCAACCATAAAAATATTAGTTTGAAACGTTGAAGGCGTGTTATCGTTTTCCCTGAGAATCGGCGAAACCGGGTTTTCCATGCCAAATCAAATTCGAATTTCTGAAATTTAGTCATCGGTGTTTCTACGATGCACAAATAATACCGGTTAGATTTAGACCGATCGGCTTTTTAGTTCTAGAGTCTAATTTACCCAACATTTTATAATTATTTACTACGACAACGCTTAAAATAATGATTTATTGTATTTACTACATTTTAATGTTTTCTCTTGGCTGTGTCTTTTTCCGCCAAAAGCACACATTATTTCACAAATATTTTCATTTTTTCGATGATTGATATGTCAATCCTCATAAAATATGCACAAACCAAAATGCATAGCAATCAAATAGCTTTAATAGACTTTGATTACATATTTTCTTAAACTGTTGGTTCAATGCCGAAAAATTTGGATTAAAAATATAATGGATTTTCACGAATTCTCATACATTAATAACAAGCCTAAATCAGTTCCACCAACACAAAGTACGAGCATAACAAATAGTTTGTGAAAGAAATGGAAGATTTCTTTCCAAGATATATCAATAACACAAAGATATATCAATAACACAAAGCCGAATTTGCGATGAAATCTTCAATGTTTACATAATAATGTACGTGCAGCATTATTGACAAGTTCAGGATCCAAGTTTCATAGAATTCATTCTACAAAAATTTCTCCTTCATAGCTGCTGGCCATCTTTTCGATTTGATACAAAAATGAGTAAGATATCGATCGAATTCTCTCAAGCACACACGCAAGAAGAAAAAGCCGGTAAACTATTGAAGCATCTTCAGCGCAAACCAAGAACTGCAAGTAATCAATCTTCGCATGTTCGCAGGGGAAATAGTACCATTTGCAAGCCCCTGCTGTAGAGTGCTACCATGCTGTGCACAAGCAAATGCAATCCACCTTTAAAGAAAATTATTAAAGCTCCGAAAAATCTCAAATTCAAAATAAACTCAGAGACAAAAACTATAGATATTTATCATAACCGAAAACGATAAACATACTGATCACATAGTTACCAGGGTGAAAGGACTTAAGGCTTTATAGCACCAAACAATAAGCCGAAAGTTGTGCAGAAATTATTCCAAGAAGTACATTTTCGAAATAGGTACCCCGAATGGCAGCTCCATCACATTGAAAACATTTCTTACGTTTCATCTTCCTCTTTCTACGTACACATAAATATATTTCGTTTGGGCATTAGAAAATTGCTCATAAGCTCTTGAAACTCTTATCTTATTTGTGTCTTGATTGTGCTCGGATCTTAGAACTTTCGGCAATTCGTTCGGATCGTGTAGGTACTTGCAAAAATGTTAGGATGAAAATGATGATTTTGAGCATCATCGCTCAGGAGGTGGCATACGTATAAATACGCCAGTGAAGAATTTCTTTCACATCAGTTGGGTATAGAGGTGATGCTGTAGTTAACGACGATCGGCCAATCACTTTTTCCTGGATATGGTCGTTTAATTGCAAGACTCGACTAAACATAGAAAAAAACGACAAAAACAAATTAAGAAACGCAATTATGAAGCATTTGTGTTTCGCCATTTTGCTGATAGGGTTCGCTCTCGCCGAGACTGATCAAGGTATACAAGCCAGTAATATTTGATTTTTGTTTCATTCATTTCAAAAAGCTTTTATTGCAGACTCTGGATCACATTCCGACGCAGCTTTTTATAATTACCCTGTGAGAGGCAACGGACAACGTGCCTTCGTGCGTCCTTCTGCTGCTCCTGTGAAACCTACTCCGGCAGCCAGCACTAACAAAGATGTCAAGGCAGGGCGGCGTAATACCTCTGAGGGAAGAGTTTTCTTGACAAAAAAACTTCTTCTGCTCAAAAAGTTCTTCACCGGTGGTACTCCTAAAATTATCACCATTGATAATCCAGTACCCATTCCTATCCCCATGCCTCAGCCAGCACCTCAGGTGATCATAACTAATGGTAATGGTGGCACAACAACGATGACTGGGACGGATACCGGTGACGGAACTGGTAGCGGAGCAATTGGCGGCACCGGTACACTGACAGGAACTGTTACTGGTGGCCGGGAAGAGGTAGTTAATGTCAAACAAGGCTACCGTAGTTACAAAAGAGCTGGCGAAGATGAAGATGATTATGACTTGGACGATGATTTAAACGATGACGACGACGACGAAGACGAAGCCGAAGATGATGATAACGATGATGAAAATGACATTGACGATGACGACATAGTCGAGGCCGACATTGAAGACAAACCAATAGGCCGTAATGTGGAGGAAGATGTAGGTGAAGTTCGTCAAAATCGACCGATCCGTCCCGTTCGGCGACGACAGCCTAATGGGGGCAATGGAAACCGATTCAATGGTAATAGAATCAATATCAATAGGGTCAATGGGAATCGACGTCGAGGACAGAATCAAGTTTATTACGATGACTACTTTCCACAAAACCAGCAAGTATTGAGAAGGAGACGCCCACAAAATCAACAAGGTCAAGGTGGACAAGGTAACCAAGAAGAGGAAAGTGAAATAGTGGGTCCTGAAGAGCAGGGAATTCTCGCACATGGAATCGATCAGATAAGTCAAGCCATCGGCCTCGGTCCGATTCGTATAGGTGGCAGCGGCAACAACCAGGGGGCCGGAAATGGTCTAGCTGGTGGAGCTCAAGCAGGAAGACCACAGGGCCAGCGTAGACCACAAGGACAACGGCAACCCCAAGGTCAGCGAAGACCCCAAGGTCAACGGAGACCACAACGCCGAAGACGTCAACCTCAAAGAAAACGATTCGTAGGAACTAATAATGGTAATCTAAGATTCAAGCAAGACATTGACGGCGAAAGTAATGGAAATCGTAAACGAAAATTCCAACTATCAATCGGAGGTAATGGTGTACCAGTAGACACAGTCAGTCGTTAATGTAAGAAAACTCGATAGCTCGTAAAATATGACCAACGAAAACGATTCATCAAAATAAAGTATTTATTTCATGTTAGCGTGATTTTATTTTATTTAAGACTCAATAAACTATGACTATGACATAGTTTCATTGGATGTTTTATAATGTTACTTTGATTTGTAGATTGATTTCAAAACCATTTTTGTAGTTGGTACATTTGTTTACCAGTATTTTCATTTCAAGGCTTAATAGCATAAGTGTTGAAAAAAAATATTGTAATATTAGTCGCGTTTACTTTGCGTTTTATTCGCGTTTTCTATCGAGAGATGGTTAGGATACTAGCGTTGAAAACTACAAAAATTCTGTTCCGTTTGCTGTATTCAATGATACTATTCAAACCAGCTCTCGACAGAGTCGCAAAAGAACGCGGCTATTGTATATAGATGTGAGTTTAAGCATCTTGCACGTGACCAAAACAAATCGCTCATAACAAAACCTCAACGGTTAAAGTCAATCTTTGAGTCTTGTAGTTTGTGTGCCACTTAAACTTTGGAAAGTGCGTTAAAGTAATCCCAGTTTAATTATTTGAAGATCAGTAGCTAACGTAATTGTCCACAGTTTCCAAATCTTATTAGGACACATTGGCAGTTTTGCATTAAAGGAACTCGCATTTACTTATTTATCGTATTGAAGTTTAATTTGACTTTGATGAAGTACGTACATGACGAAATGAGCAAAATCATGTTTTGCAGCGGACTTTCGAAACTACGGAATCTGGCACGTTCCTAAAGTGAAAATAATAGCGAGCAAAATATATTGAAAACTAAATTTTCTATTTAAAAACAACTATATATATTAGTACTTATACTATCACATTTATTAAGCTTACGTTTAGATTTAAATGGTTGTTTTAGAATAAGCAAATATGAAAAAGTGAATAAACTATAAGTGACTTTCAGCGTATGAGTACATCCGCTTTAGCCAGACTTTACGTCTACTTAAAGCTGAAATACTTAACCCAATGCAATTCATTGCTGATCTGAAGATTAAAGTAAGTGTCGGCTCTTTTCACAACCAATGCGGAATCAGTTTTAAAGTGATGAGTTTCTCGATCTACTTCACCCCTGATTTGATACAGGCGCTAATACACAGTTCAGATTACCCAAAGACAAGTGTACGATCGCCCATGTTTTATTCAGGGAGCACACTATCAGCTAACTCATAGTTCGTTTGGCTATACAAGCTTCGAACTGCTTTTTACAATGAAAACTGCTAATGTTTTGCTGCTATAGAAACGTATATGCTCTAGAAATCATTCATCTTTGACAGTGGAAATGATGCGAGGGTAGTTTGATAATTCAGTGACTTTTTGAATGAAAGGTTGTTTTTCGGCAACTAAGTGTTTTATTTCTCAACATAGTCTCCTTTTACCTCTATTTTATTTTATTTATTTAAAAGTATTTTAAAATAGATGTATTAGATAAAGCCAAAAAAAAATTATAATAAAGAAAAAAAAATTAACAAATAATTGTAAATATTAGATAAATACATATTTGAAACTTCAACAAATTAAAGCAATATAAAAGTTAACATGGAAGAAAGTGCAAAAACGGTAAAAAAATTAAAAAGAAAATCAAACATTACAAGGAGCTTTAAGAATTAAATCTTTAATTTGCGACTTAAATTGAGAGAACGTTAGCGGAAAAAGACCAAGCTGAAGATCGTTGTGCTTCCTGGGGATACGCACTAGCGGCGAGTTAAAATAAACTTCAGATCGCGCAAAGGGAAGAGAGAACATTAATTGAGATCTCTCTGATTGATTAACGTTCCGTATACACAGCATATGACCAAGATCGGAGAGCATAGGGCAATGGAGTAGCTTGAAAAGCAAGCACTCGTCAAGGAACACTCGTCGGGAATCTAATGAAGGAATTTGCAATAAGTAGTAAGGGATGTTGAATTTAAACAACAGTGAGTGAGTAAGCCTACGCTGACCGTTTTCCACTGCCTCATTGAGATATTCATGACGGAGAGACCACACTTGGCAACAATACTCAAGGATCCTACGAACAAGTGAAAAAAAAACAGATGGAAAGAGGTAGCGATGCTAGTAAATGAAGAAGAGCATCTAAGAATGAAACCGGACAGACGAGAGGCCTTGGCGGTTATATAGGCAATGTGCAGGTTAAATTTGATCTTTCGATCAAAGTACACACCAAGATCCTTCAAATTATCAACAGCCGTAACGGAAGATCCGTACAGAGTGTAGGAATATATTAAGGGTGACATTTTATACGTATAGGACATTTGATGACATTTTGATATGTACAAAGTAAGTGAATTTTTAGAGCACCAGTCGCACAGAGTGTTGTTTTGGAGTTGGAGGCAGTCATTGGTAGATTCAATTACTTTGAAAATCTTGAAGTCATCAGCAAACAAGAGGCGGGAGAACGAATAAAGGAAAGAAGATCATTTATAAAGACTAGGAATAATAATGGACCTAGAATGGAGCCCTGAGGAACACCGAAAAGAGGACAGGAAGGGGATGAGGTGGAAGATTTCACAGATACAGCACAAGAACGCCCAGAAACATTGGATAAAAACCAAGAAGAATTCTGTGATCAACAGAATCAAAAGCTGTAAAGAAGTCGGTATATACCACATATACTTGTTTTCGTTCGTCTAAGGCAGAAGCAACAAAGCTAGTAAAAGATATAAGATTAGAGGTGGGGATCTACATTTGATAAAACCATGGTGTTCCGAAGCAAGGAAGGGATGGAGGAGAAGAAGGAGCCTGCTGTAAACCATTCTTTCAATAAATTTTCCAAAACAAGGAAGGAGGGAAATTGGACGGTAGTTCGAAACATAGCTTGGGTCTCCAGACTTGCGGATGGGGGAAATATAAGCAGATTTCCAACTGGCGGGAAAGGAGCCAGAGGAGAGGCTGAGGTTGAACGATGAAAGTGATTTGGCCACATATACACTTAGTCCAGCGAATTCACATTTATTTCATTCCGTCCAAATAATAGGTGTCCTCAACCCCTTCAAAAAAGACGTCTGTTTCAGTGATGACTTCTTCATTCGATCCAAATCTCTTACCACCCAGTCATTTCTTCAGGGTTTGGAAACAGCAAATAGTCGCAAAGGCCTAAATCTGAAGAAACTGAGTATGCATCCGACCACTACGATTTTATTGATACGTCGGCGGCATTAACTCTTATTGTCGGTTCCCAAAAGATCTAGATGATGCAGTATTCGCTTTTGGTATATTTGAAAAATATGAATGAAAAAAGCAGCTTGAAATTAATTAATTACTTTAATATGCCCAGATTCATATAATATCTCGCCTCCGAGAAAAAACTGGATTGTTTACAATAGTTTTCGGTTAAAGGTTTGGGGTTCTCGTTGATGAAACTAGCTGTTGATAGACTAACTATTGATAAAAACTAACTAGTGCATGAAGCAATGCCGGCTCATAATTTTGTAATTTAGGGAAGCTCAAATATACATGCACACATACGTAGTACGCAATAAAAAAAATGCATTCTTATTTCCCGTCAATAGGGCAGCGAAAATGTTAGAAGTCTACAGTACTATTTCATTACCAACATAAATGCTAATAACGCAGAATTACAAAAACTTCAGACTGCGTGATTTTTTGATTTAAACATTTTTCAAAAAATATATAAGTTTTTCTTAATTTCAATGCTAAAATAAGTATAAAATAATATTCAAAATCGACGTAAAATTTTAAGGGGCTAACAATTTTCCGGGGATAATATTGTGCTGGTTGAGTAAGGCACCAAAGTTTGTCAATAGCTTTTCAAGACAAAATTTGGTCACCCAATTATCGTCGCATTTTCAAATCAAAACAGTAAAATACAGTAATTTGACCAAAGGTTCTCAGTCTTCTTCTATCTATGTTCCCAGTAAATATCCAGCTTAGTTAATATTAAAAAATTTGTTAGAATTTGTGCATTTGAAATTAAGTAGGCCAAAAGTCAACAGAGTTTTGATTTATGGAGAACAATAAATTCTAGAAAAAACATTGCAAAAGCTCAACTTACCAATAACATTACGAAAATTGGTATCCAAAGCAATCTATCGAAAAAGTTATACAAAATGCCAGACCCCTATTTAAAAGACACTACATCAGATACTAAGAAACTTATTGGAACTCCAACATATTCCATTGTCCCTAAGAGCGTCACAACAGGATGCATATTGCTCGAACAAATGAGAATGTCGGAAAGTTGATTTCACATCAAAATTTCAATAAGATTATTTCGTAATGTATACCACGTTTAGCTGAATTTGACTTTATTTGAAGATTATCATCGGGTTGAGTTTCCGTCAGTTTTCAAAATAATAATGATAACATAAAATACGAGTAAATATGCAGTTCAGAATAAATTGAAATGTGCTTATGATATGCAAATGCTGGCAGGTGGCTCCACTGAAGAGATCCCAACAGGACTTCGGCTCCATCAGAAAATAAAGATTATGACGGTTATTCGTTGATGAGAACTGGTCTGCCAAAAACTAGTAGGAGTTATAGATTAAAGTCTTCACAGTTGAGCAGTGTGTGAAGCGCGTTTGTTGATTGGGAAGCGCGTTTGTTGAACAAAAAAAAAATGCATAAATTTGCCAATGAAAAGATAAGCAGGGAAGAAAACGCTGCAGAAACTTAAGCACTCATGCACAAATATTTCTGGATTGAGCGGCGTCCATGTTGTTGTTTCCGTAAATTTATTACAGAGTTTTTATCGGCATCCATTTCATAACGCTTTTCAATCGATTTATATGCGTATGAACGATCTATGAGAACGAAATCCATGAGTTCCCATCGCTTTTCTGTAAAGTTACCTTCAAAGTCTATTGATTAGCTGTTTTGGAGGAAAACTGATTTGTGCGTAGTAGCAAAGAAATTTTGGATTTTGCGAAAACAAAAATTGCATTGCAGTATTCAAAATAAATGTATATATTATACATTCAAATATTGAAAATAATAGAATTTGGCACTCCAAAATCAATGGATTCGATTTGAAATATTAAATATATTATTTTTTCTCTTTTACAAAATATTTATAATATTTTTAACTCTCTAGAATCTCTCTGATTTGAACTTAATCTACGTAGAGGTGGGCTACTAGGTAAGGTGGGCTACTAGTTTGAATTCGCACCAAAAATCTAAATAGATTTTGGAAGATAGAAAACTTTCAAGCAACTAAGGATGGTAAATCTTCGATCAAAAGCATAACTTATAATACAAGAACACATTTTGAGAAAACTAAGCTAAGACCAAAAATTCAATGCCTGAGAAAAATCCGACTGCTGGGTTTGGAAGTACTTACTAAAAATGGGTAGTGACAAAAAACGAAACATAATCGATTACACCTAGGGCTTCAATCGAGCTCCAAAGTACAATATGTTCATGAGGTCAAGCAGTACGATATTTCAGTATATTTTTAAGAATTCATTGCTAGTGATTGGTATTCATATTAATTTTTATTTAAAATACTCTAGTCTTTTATTATAGCTCGGAAATATATTCTTACTGCGAAAACCAATCAAATTTAACAAATAAATTCGAATAATGAATTGAGGAATGGGCTTCTGCGAACCGAATCTAAACCAAAAGCTATCACACAATCCGGGTTTGTGCTGTAATTCCCCGTATTTTTACATTCATAGCCAAATCACCACTGACTTGGAACTTCCCACTCTTTTTAACTATTTCTAACATTGACATGGCGACCTTTCACATCTCCCACCAAATAACACTTCTAATCTGCATATCTCCAATCCATGAAATCTTCCGAAACAACTCTAGTTTCTTATTTACATGGTTAGCAAACGAAAGAAATACTAACATCACAAGTATTTTTATTCCAGTATTCCAATCATTTCCAATGCTTCCACGTAAATTTGCATACGCATGTCCTACCTCCATGCCTTTCAAATTGATTTTCGGCTACGCTGAACAGTTTTATGTATTCTCAATCAAATGCCACACCACTAGTGATACCTGACCTACTAAGACACTTCAACTTTGGCTATAAAAACTTATCAATCCAAAATTTAGATCTTATAACTGGTTTGATCTTTCGCTCGTGTAATAGCCTCTGCTCAAGAACATGCAAAGCATGACCACAGAACCTCTTAGAATGGCGAAGTTATTTTAACCTAGCATCGTTTGAAGAATCTAACTGTTGTTGGTTCGATGTAGACGTGTCTAGATGGATTGTTACAAGCTAAGTAATTAAAACTTCAAAATCTTCAATCTCCCGAACGTAATGATGAAAATTTTGATTGTGTTAACAGCTCACAGTTACTTCTGAGAAACTTTGAAAATTCTAGACGCGCCCCAAGAGTTGAAAACGGCGCAGCATGACTTTACTAAATTTCAGTCTAATCATACGCCAGTTCGTATATTAATATTTCTGCGGATTTTTTGCAGACACCTGTAAGACGGTCAATGACTTACATAAGTGAATTCGCTTATAGACACTTAGATCGTTCTAGATAAAACCGAAATGATTTCCACGATTTGAGAGTTTTTCGGAGTTTTCTCCAAATTAAATGAGGGAAAATAGGTCGATTGGGCTGCATCTCGCGGCGAACGTTACAGAATATAAAGCCGACAGAACTCAAATCAGCTACCATTACCGCTGATTTACAGGTAACAGACACACCACAAAAAATGTTCGGAATGATTTCGTAACTGCTGCATGGCTTATCCAAGATGTGTGATTCTGAATGTAATCATCTCATTGACCCGCAACGTTGTGGCCGCATGCTTTCTGCTTTCACCCAACTCCGATAAAAGACTGCGTCGTATTTGACCTAAAACTCAGTACAAGTTTTGTCTTCGCCGCGCAAAAATAGAAATTTTACCTATTCCACGCCATGTAAAAATAAATTTAGTCCTAATTCACATAGTCCCAGAATTCGCCTCTGGCACTATGGTCATGCTAAGGCCCACGTTTTGGTTGATGCATTCATTGTTTATTGTGATTTTGACATCCACCGGTATGTTTATTTAATTTAAAACTCGCGGCACACTTATCCAACCAATCGCATTTCTAGCTAAGTCGGAACAAGTCAATGAAGTATTGATTCAAGAGAACGTGACTGGAGAAGATGATCCATTGTCGCTACTACAAAACGGTGAAGACAATGTTGACCTGGTTGTTATTGATGCCGATGAAGATCCACGAGGAGTTGTCCTGAGGCGATGGAGGCGTCTTATTAGGAGTACGATTTTCAGGCCGGGCAAATACTTTAAGAAAATTATCGCTGCACTCGTTGTTCCGGGAACTATAGCTGGGGCCATAGCCGGAACCGTGGCTTCTAGTATAGTTGGTGTTGGTGCTGGTGGTTTTACGGGAAGTATAGCTGGTGCAGGACTTGGAGGGATTGCTGGAATTTTAGTTCCAGCTGTTGCGTTGAAGAAGGATAAAACTAAACGAACTGATGTTTCGAAAGCAAGCGATAAAAAGAAGAAAAAGCAGAAGGAAAGCTCAACAAAAGACGAAGAGGTCGAAGTTTACGACGAAAACAATGCAAACGAAAATAGTGATGACAGTGTTGCAGTAGCTGACGAAGAACATGATGATGGCGATGATGATAATGACGATAATGATGACGATGATGACGAAGATGATGACGAAGATGATGACGAAGATGATGAAGAAGATGATGACGAAGGCCGTGGCTTAGGAAGGACTGCTGCATTTACTGGAAGTAGCAGAAAGGTCGGCGCTAACAATATGATGCTTTTGCTCAGGGGGACCGTCAATGTAGACCGGCTCTATGAGTTGAGACAGAAGATGAAATTATTGAAAATTAAAAATCGATTTAAGACTAAACAAAGACATTATCTGTGGAATTGAATATATGAGGCTATTAGGAATTCAATAAATTAATTTTGTACATGCGCAATGACTTATGATTTCGGTTATGATGCAGATCAGTTGGATGACGTACTCGAATGTTAAAAACTGAAAATTTACAATAACTTTATAGCAAAGCACTATAACATTTTGAGGTAGTATTCCGTTTGAATATAATTTAAGCTTTTAAAGAGTAATGCCTAGTACTATACTCTCCGCGAAACGAATTCAACGGTCAAATCCCATACAAAAGAGTTTTACTGACGAATAGAAAAGCTCTTTTTGTATGGGATTTGACCGTTGAATTCGTTTCGCGAAGAGTATAGTACTAGGCATAAGTGAGAGTGAAGTTGGATTTTCTTTAACTAAGCATAGTATGATTTCCAAAATCAAAACCGATTGTTTTGATCAATAATCCAAATTATTTCTCATCCCACCTGAATGAATTTACTAAGCTCCAAATGTTGTGTCATTAGAACAATATCTACTATCATCACCCACCCAACATTAATTAAGTTAAATGTATTCACAACACTAGAACAGTCGAAGCATGTGTGACAGATCATTCCTTCGACTACCAATCCACTGAATGTTGATGATTCGAGTAATCATATTATCATCATTATGCTGGGCGTCTGAAGGTAAACCAAATTGTCTTCCTCGTACATTCCCGCTTACAACTATGAGTCACATCGAATGAGGCCATCTCGGATTGCGGTAAAACTCCTCTTATCTCAATGGCCAACCAAACATATTAGTGTAAACACGCTCCAATACACTCCAAGGATTTGTTCTTATGCGGTCTATCCCTTTTACCATAATTCCTCATAGTCAATGGCTGGATGGATGCCATCGTCGTACGAAAATTAAATCAGGAATAGGCATTTCACTCGATCCCATAAAATCGTAGAATGAGTCAATGGTGTTTGCTGTGATAGGGCATATAGGGGTACGTGCGAGCTTTGAAAATTTAGGTATATTTCTGCGTGTGGAGGAGTCCTCAATTTGAAAATAACGAAACCATCCAAAGTGAGGTCTCTCATGTTTTTTGCTGAGCTCGATTGGTATAAATGAGTTGGACACAGTGATTTGGATGGTTTCAAAATGAAGCAATCTACATTTAAATTTACTGGAAATTCATAAAATTTTATATAATCTTGTATAAGTTCAAAATCAATGCCAATGTGTGTTTAATGTGTTTAGTGCACTTATAAGTTCCAGATGATCTTGATCTTCAAAAAGGATTGACAGCGTTGCAATGGCAAAGCAACTACTGAGTAGGTACAGAATAATAATAATAAGATATACTTATAAATATTTTTTAATTGTTCATAGATTATTTAACTTAAAGGATATTTTGACATGAAAATTCTTATATTTAGCGGCTATACTTTTGTGGCCTGATGGCTCTTCCTTCAATGCAATTATTGAGTTTTATGTCAGAATTTTATTTAAAGGCTTACACTTGTGAAATATTATCCAGGCTGTACATTAAATAGGGCAACTTTGACTCTACGTCGGAAATAGGATTTAAAATTCAAGAAGTCATGCACGTCTACTCTAAGGTAGTTGTGAATACAGACCAAAAATGTATTGAATACTGACAATTGTATTGCATTCGAGTATTAACTTTCAAGTGAATCTAATTGGTACGTTCAAATTCGAAAAACGTTTTATCAATTTGATTTATACTGTGCCTTGTATTTGTTTTGATGATACTTTCATTTTTTATTTTCGGAAAGGAAATGTTCACAACAATTGCTAGTAACAACGACACCGGAGAAAAATGGTGAGTTTGGTATAGCAAAGAAATGTGTTTTATTAATTATCTAAAGGTCTGATATACAAATTTAAAAAAAAATATAATAACAATATATATTTTAAGAAAAGATAAAAATAGAAAAAAACCACTGCACATATTTTCGTATTTCATGTGAATTTCTTTGTTTGATTTATGGTCGCAGAAAGAAGTCAAGCGATAGAGCGGCCAATTTTTGAAGCATATTAGTACTGCAATACGACGTGGAGTTTTTGCTCTTATGTTAGATTCGATTAAATTAGCAAGTGTTGCATATAATAGAGTATATCATATATTCGAGCCTTTAATCGCGAAAACTTCTCAATCATAAAATATCACTAACTTATTATCATTCACCAACAGTCTTGCTACTGATATCAATCAGCAAAGACAGGATGGTAAACTGATTTTTCTAAACTGTTTGATAGACTCTGTCAACTATAAGCTTTTTCTTTTGAAACTTTTTTTTCACTCCTGTTCAACTCTTGTTTTTTTTTTTGCTAAATTTATGAGCGTACTTGCGATGTAACAGTAAGATCCTGTTCCTCTGCTACCTTCTATTCTACGTCAGGTGTTCCGCAAGGAGCGATCCTTGTCCCCTTGTTGTTCCTAATTTTCATAAATGATATACCGTAAAGGTTACTGATTTGTGATCACGGTTCCCTTCTTGTCTATAAATCAGCATAGACAACGTATATCGTCTCTAAAGCTTATGAAAGCAGAGAATAATTGATACGGGAAACTCTATTGTTTTGCGAAATAAGCCTCCGAAAGCAGAATCAAATTGGCATTGTTTTTGCGGGATGATTAAAATTGAAAAAATTTTATTTATCTTTATCTTATCTACCGTGTTTCGTAAACTACTTTTCTATATGCAGACTATCTCAAACTATTCAGAGTAATCGATTCAATTGAAGACTTACTTACAGGTCCAGAATGGCCTGTACAATCTAGGCAACTGGTGTATTGTGAAATATCTTACACTGAATGTATCAAAATGTCGCCAACTTTCCGAGTAGTATTTTCTTATTCCGTTCCTGACACCTTTCTCGATCTCGTACTTAATTTCAAAGACCTCGGAGTAGTTTTCGACAATAAACTCTTGTTCGACAGAGACATCCTCCTTATAATCGCCAAAGCGTCCAGGGTTTTACACTCAGATCCTCTAAGTATTTTACAAATACATTCACGTGTTTATATTTGTTTTCATCCTTTGTCTGCAGTTTCTTGGAATACTCTTGTCAAATATAGTACCCAGATATTCAATACTTAATTGATGCCGTACCCAGATTTTCAATACGTAATTGATCTGTACAACGCAAGTTCACCGGCTCTCTTCTTTTAAAAATAATATTCCTTACTGTGGCTACAAAGAGGGAAATTACCATGCTGCTAGTTCTATCCCTGAAATTACTTCTCGTTGAATGCCGTCTGTTCAAAATGCACCATCGACATGGCCCATCTGACCTCTGTAGCCAGGCTTTCGTTCGGTTATAGGATCGGTTAAGTCGATCCGCGTCAACGTTTAATATTCCTTTCACGAGGACTGATTGGTATTGCTGCTCACCGCTGTTATGTTTATTGACACAATTTTTGTGATTCTTGCTTGAATTATGGATTTTTTCATATTCGTTGGTTGACGGAGCTCTTGTTTGTTTTTAAAATATATTTATATTGATCTTTGCTTTTGTCGTGAATAAATTCGATCTGTAGTTTTAGGCATTAATTAAATAAATAAATAAATTAATAAATTAGAAGAATGTTGAATTAGGTTAGCCTGAGTTGAGTTGCTAAAGGAGTCCTGCCTTAGATACAGTGGAGGCCCGTTATGATACCACAGATGTTGTTCTCTCTGCATGCAATGTTGCATTAGCGCCAGCAAATTTTTAATCGGATATGCTAGTGAATCAGTGACATATTTTTCAGCAACATACATTTCATGTAGCTTCATCAAAGCGTACATACTTTATATAGCGCAGACACTGCGATATTAACGATATTGAATACTATATTCTTACCCTGATCGTTAGAAATAGATAGCAATATCCACTTTCGTTAATTTTCACGATACGATAATCACGGGTAATTTTTTCTAAAATCTTGCTTATGCTTCTGTTATTATAAATAAAATAAATTACTTAAAAAGGCAATGTCTGTCTGTTCGTTGAATGCTATTATATTGAATGCAGCCAAGAATCTGGACTTATGATTACTGGTACCTGCATAACATATACGTATTCCTTCTTTAAAGCAATATGACACTACTGCTGCACAAATCAACTTACATCAATCTTCAGCAATATTTTCCTTATCTTGCCCTTTCATATACTAATTCCACAATAAATTATCAATGGCTACAACAAGTAATCATTGACAATAATTTAATCTTGTCTATGCCACAACTGAAAATTGAACATTGTGTTATACGCCCCCATTTGCTCTTGCATGTGCGTTAAGTATTCATCAGGCAAACAAAGCAAACCATACAGTACCACGTTCTCCCTTACTAACCTGTATACCCCTATGAGATGTTATCATGTGGGATTGCTCTAATATTGAGTGGTTTCAAGTAGAGCGACTGATATTTCGTTGAAGAAAGGACATTCAGGTGTGATTAGTGTAGGATTACAACGTGTACAGTACATTCGAGATATTTGCTTACAAATATGATTCCACATCACTCATCACTACTCCTAAGCGGTGTAGTATTTATCTTATTAATTAACACTAGAAATTATTGTTGCGTTAAGAAACTACCGGCAGAGTATCAAAGACCACATTTCCAAGGTTGCGAAAAATGAATCATTGTTGCCAGAGCCTTCTGGCTGTCTACTGCAAATAATCCTCCAGATTTTGGGGATGGTGTTAAGATTTAATGTAACCGAGTATTTGATCCTATGGCTCAGTAATGATTGCGTTGCGTGCTTAATATTAGAGGCAAATCAACCTTGCAAGCAAAGATTTTGAATTTTGTAAAAACTATTTCAAAGGACTACACAAACTTAGCGATTCCGAAAAGAAAATAAGCTATTTTGTAAATTGTCCAGAAAGTAATTTACGCGGTAATTTTCAAAATAGTTAAATTAAGATTAAAGCTTTCATTGTCAAACTTAGCAGTGAATTCAGAAAATCCAAATAGCATGTATGTATAAAGCGATAATAACGCTTGTTGCCCATGAGGAATGAATACCGTGACTGAAAGTATCCTCCGGAAACAATATAATCACATTAGTTCAACGAAAGCAAGCAAACCAGTTCGTAAACCTTGCAAATTATTTGTAGGACGCCCGTAAAATAATTCTGGGAATCCTTAGCCTCTGAGCATTCCAGACGCTTTCAAGAAGATGCTTGATATGAATACCTAAGCTCAACAGGAGTCCGTGCCGTTAGCTTTTTTTTTGAAGGTCGCTCGCTTTTAAAACAGGCATTTTGTATGTATGTTTCTTGTCAGATCGTAAAATCTAATGGAAGCAAACGACACTCTTGAGCCTCGAACCAGGTGCGAACGGAAACATTGAAATATGCTGAAAGCATCCTCTCAACGAACGACACCCATTTTGCATTCCAACATTTCAAACCCGCTGACAATACATACATATCGGGTGTGTCTCTTGATTCACATTAAACGAGTAGGTGTAGGTACATACTTTTACGTCGTGAATAATTTATTGTTATTTGTTTTCAAGGTTAACAAGGACCGACTTTTTCAATTTGCTAGAAACGGTTGTTACTCAGCATTGATTAGAACATGCGGGAATAAACGCTCCGAATTTGATACTCGTTTCAGAAAGTAATTTGAACAATACCTCAACCTAAATCAAAGCTGTTTGCATTGTTGGTATGAAAATTTATAACTTCATTACGAAACAATTTCCATGCGACTTAAAAACAGAATTGAAACAACGGCCAAAAAAACAATACGCAAACTTCCAGCTATCAATTTATCCAAATGCTCTTTCAAATGCTCTTGCCATATTTCGCAAGGCTCGAGTGACATTGGTGATCTATAGAATGAGTGGTATTGCTTTTATTTTCGATGCACTTCAAAAATGAATTGCAAATCCAATTACTTTCGAAACACTATTTAGCGATTGGAATGGGAACGCACCTAGAAAACGATGCACTGCAACCAGTTTTTTTTTCTATTTTTCTACAAACTGCAATTACTGCCAATCCATTTGATCAACTCTCCATAGGAAACCGTTAATGGGAGTTTTTCGCAACGGACTTTGTATGACCGAATCAGTCAGGGAATTTTAGCAAAGCCTACCTAGTTCACCCCGAGGATGCGAGTAGTTGCAATTTATTTGATCCATTTTCAAGCGATTGTCAGAGAAAAAGTTGTGAAATATTTTTCGGTGCCACCATGATGGACACAGCAAATTATAAGTTTGTCGGGAATGCAGATGTTTTTGAATAAAATTGGAAAAATAGATTTATATTTGAGCTGACAGGCCGCCGATTGGTTATTGATTGAATGTTGTTTCCACGAACCATGAAATGTTCGTCTTTTTGGCTGGATATTATCGCCATTTGTATAATTTAGGTCGCAAAGTTTTTTTTTTTTAGTTTCTAGTGGTAGGTTTGTAATCAACAGTCATGTAAATGACGCCAAAAAGAGTATTTAGCTAATTACTGGCATTGTGTGACGCAAAAAATAGCTTTCGAATCTGATTAATTAAACTAAAAGGACAATTGTTGCTCACGGAAGCACTTTAGACTGATTTATGATCTAACTACTGTCGGATTGTATGATCTACCAAGCTGGAAGCGCTATTACCAGAACTTTACTTTTGGAGCTTGTGGCATACTAGCCAAGAATTCACATAGACTTTCGGAGTATGAAACGAATCTATTATGTTCTCGTGAATGATTTTGGCTCCCCGATGCTGAAGCTACAAATAAATTCGTAATTTACGTTCGCAGGTTAAAAAAGAATATTGATTCTTTCTTTATTTGGAATATGCTTTCGATATTTTTTCCTATATTTCTTAGAACTGAACGTAAGTAATTATTATTATTATATAATTATTTTTCCATGTTATTTATGCTAATCTTATCTGCATCAGTTTCTTCTGATCCACTAACTCGATTTTCTTCTTTTAGGTTTTAGAGATAAGAACAGTGACAAACGTTTTTATCCTTGTCTTGATCATTACTGCAATTTTTTATAGTTTTTTATAGTATCACAGTGGGTAGTCAAAGGGTAGTAAGGTTTGTGTCTCAGGATAATGTATGGATCCGACACTGTACATTGTCGAAAAAACTGAGAAAAGCACGCTGAAATGTCAACTACAGTGCCACTACCAAATCCTATTCTCACCTCCACGTGGTGGCTCCCGGTAATGCTAACGCAGCTAACGAGAAAGGGTGATGGCGAGCACTCTGCGCCATAAAACAGAGTCCTCCGTCGGCCGGCCCTCCAGGTTGGGGGTTGGGCGAGGCGCTGACAACGCATCCCCGTAAAAAATCAATTGTCACGGAACCAGGAGATCAGCCTCGGATCGGACTGACTAAACGGCAACGACTTCGGCAACGAAATATGGATTACTCTTTCGGATCTTGGAACGTTAGATCGCTATATAGAGCAGGGGCACTTCGAGAGCTTCTTAATGAGGCTTCAGCATTCAACATCAACATTTTGGCGATTCAAGAAACTAGATGGCTTGGCAGCGAAATTAATGAGATGCGAACGCACACATTGTTTACCAGCGGAAAAATTTCGGGAAGTCGAGAGTTTGGAGTTGCATTTATAGTAGACAATAAATTCATACAATGCGTCACCAATTTCAAACCAATAAATGAGCGACTATGTGCGATCCGCATAAAAACAAAATTTTTTAATGTTTGGTTGGTGAACTGCCATGCTCCAACCGAAAACAAGGACGACGCAGTGAAGGACGACTTTTACAGCACCTTAGAACGCACCGTTGACGCACTGCCCTCGAATGACGTGAAAATTGTTCTAGGTGACTTCAATGCAAAAATCGGCCGCGAGAAGGCTCATAGAGGAACCACAGGAGGACACAGCCTTCATCCAATTACGAACGAAAACGGGCAGCGTCTGATTGACTTCGCAGCTAGCAGGAACCTTCTTGTAAGCTCAACATACTTCCCACATCGAGACATACACAAACGAACGTGGGCATCACCAGATGGTCGCACCTACAATCAAATAGACCACGTTCTCGTAGAAAAAAGGGTGGCCACCAGCATTCTTGATGTTCGAACACTACGTGGCGCGAACTGTGACTCCGATCATTACCTTATCAGAGCGAAATACCGATGTCGTATTTCGAGGTGTGAAAAGCACTCAAAATCACGAATTCCGAAATACGACCTAGAAAAACTCAAGGAAAACTCGGTAGCTACTACATACATGTCGACGCTCGAAAATCTACTCCAAGATATCCCTCTGTCGGGAGAACACGACGCAGATATCGAAACCATGTGGACAAAGGTAAAAGAAGGAATCAAAACAGTAGCAGAAAAGACCTTAGGACATAAACGCCAAAACCCTCGGAATGACTGGTTTGATAATGAGTGTCAAGATGCTATTAAAAAGAGAAATGAGGCTTACAAAGAGTTAATCCAACGACCAACACGCGCTAAAACCGAAAACTATAACATCCTCCGCCGACAGGCAAAAAAAATGTGTCGCCAAAAGAAACGCCAACTTACCAACAACAAGATCCAGAAACTGAACGAAAACATGACCTATAATGATCTACGAGCTGCGTATTCCTCAATCAAACAGCTACGCGAGGGATACAAACCGCGAACGAGCCTTTGTAAGGATGAAAGTGGATCCATCATCAGTAACTCGGTCGAGATTAAAGGGGTATTTTGGGCACGGTATTTTAAACAGCTGCTTAATCCCGCGCCGACGACAAACTCAGCAGATCCAAATATCCCAGAAGCAGTTCAGGACATTTACATCTCTCCACCAACATTCGAAGAAGTTCAGGCAGCCATACGTTACCTTCGAATAAACAAAGCTCCGGGAATAGATGGAATACCTTCCGAATTACTCAGAAATGGTGGAACTCTTCTTTGCAACATTCTCCACCAATTAATATTAAAAATTTGGGCAGCAGAACAGTTGCCAAATGATTGGCGAAAAAGTATTATATGCCCCATTTACAAAAAAGGAGACAAATTAAATTGCGAAAACTACAGAGGCATCGCTTTATTATGCTCGTCCTATAAAGTTTTGTCCAAAATTATTGAACGTAAAATGAAGCCCTTCTATGATAACATCATAGGAGAGTATCAAGGCGGCTTCAGGTCCGGACGATCTACGATAGATCAAATATTCTCAGTCAAACAGGTGCTTGAAAAATGCTGGGAGTATAATATCGACGTGCACCAGGTCTTCGTAGATTTCAAGCAAGCATACGATAGTGTAGACAGAAATACACTTTACCGAATCATGCTTGACTTGGGAATTCCAACAAAACTCGTCCGCATGTCTAAGGTGACAATGATGAACGCCGAATCTCAGGTCAAAGTCAACAGTGACCTATCCAACAGCTTCCACACCAACTCAGGCTTAAAGCAAGGAGATGGACTTGCCCCGATGCTATTCAACCTTGCTCTGGAACACGTCATCAGAAGAATACCAGCTGATACAACAGGCACACTACTGTTCAAGTCCACGCAAATAGTAGCATTCGCCGATGACGTCAACATTATGGCACGGACCATACCAGAAGCAAAGGAAGCTTTCCTAAGTTTGGAGTCAGAAGCCAAAAAAATAAATCTACGGGTCAACGAAGATAAAACCAAACTAATGACCCAAACAAGAAAAATGGCGCCAATCAGACAAAACTTGACCTTAGGAGACTACAACATCGAAAATGTAGATAGCTTCATCTACTTAGGAGTCCACCTTGATAAATCAGGCAGTGAAAAGGACGAAATTTTACGGCGAATAAATGCAGCAAACAAGGCGTACTATTCCATACTCCCCATAATCAAGTCTACGAACGTGCACAGGAATAATAAGCTTCGCATATACAAAACACTCGTTAAACCTGTGCTTCTCTATGGAAGCGAAGCCTGGACTTTGACTACGGACTCCGAAAAGGCGCTGGACGTATTTGAGCGCAAAGTGCTACGACGAATCTTTGGCCCCATACAAGAAGGGACAGAGTGGAGAATGCGATACAACAATGAGTTGTACCATATATACGACGACCCACCTGTATCCACATGCATTAAATTACGAAAATTACAATGGGCCGGCCACGTCGAAAGGATGGAGGCCAATAGACTACCTAAAAGAACGTTGGAAGGCAAAGCACAAGGGAAGCGTCCAGTTGGTAAGCCGAGGAAACGTTGGGAAGACACGATAGACGCAGACAGCAGGTCAATACTGGGGTTCAATAATTGGAGAACCAGGTCGCAGGATCGAGACGATTGGAGGCGAACATTACTGGAGGCCAAGGCCCGATTTGGGCTGTCGCGCCATCGATGATGATGATGATAGTATCACAGTCATCGTTTTCTTGGAAACTAACATCATCAATTATTCATATAAATTCTTCCAATATAACTATTCTTATATGTGTATCAATCTTTCCTCTGGAGTTCCACAAGGCTTTATTCGCAGTTTTCTCTTGTTTGCTTTTATATCAGCTGATTGATCAGTTGAATGATTCTTATTTTTGTCCTTTAATTAATCCTTTACTAATAAAATACGCAAATCAGTACGAACAGGCCAAAATTTATATTTTGTCTGCAGTCTCTCTGTAAGTAAAAAAATATCTGCCCAGGGTTATTTGGGATTATAGGTAAATTGTTCCTGTACATATTACCTTAACTAAGATTCCATGACTGCCTACATAATGGTCTTCGCATGGTATTGATTTCAAGGTAAAACTCATTATTCAATATTTACGTTCTCCGCAAATTGAAATTAATCAAAATTTTTTTGATGAAAAGTTAAGAAAAGAAAAACTTTCAATCGAAGCTCGTTCTTTCACAATCGCTTGGAACCAAACTGGCCAAAGTAAACATTAAATTGTGATTGGGGTGAACAAGAAGAACAGTTTAATGCAATGTTAAATAATTTACGTGGTGGATTGCACAGAAACAACTCTCTAGTCGAAGATAAAAATATTATGGCGACTAGTAAATTTAATAGACGTCTTATTAGAGATGGGTAAAATGGCTCACGACTGATCGTTCTATTTTACAGTGCAGCGTCTGAAAAATGCACAGCATAGTCTGCGAGCGAAAGCTTTCGTTTGAATAACCTTAATGAAATGTGCAGCAAACAGTGTACTGAGAGTACGGCACAATACTGTAAAAAAGAGCGATCAGTGGTAGTAAGCATGAGCCATTTTGCCCATCTCTACGGTCTTGTTCATGAAAGTAAAGAGGTCTGAACTTATTTGTGCCAATGGTCAAACAGATTTCAACAATCAGACTTTAATTATCGGGTAACTTAAAATCTACATAAATAATAATAAAAGTAATGAAAATAAATATATTACCTAAAATAAAACGAAGCCACTGGAAATGGCTAAGTAATTGGATAATTCATGATTCGAGAAGGGGTTTTGGAGGCAGGAATTTTGAGAAAGTTTTTTGTCTGCTAGCCAGTAGAAAAAAAACATCGGATCAAAGTTTAGCTTCTTTTGCGAAATGTGACGGTGGTCCTATTGGGGCTGTTTTGGTAAATATAGTGTTGGCAGCACCTGCATAATCCAGCAAATAATAAACAAAGTATACCACAGGGATCATCTAGTCTAGTATTTAGAGCACGGGCTTCTAGTGTGAGCGATCTCTGGTTCGAATCCAATTTCTGACGAGGGATCGCACACTGTAGTTTGGGCTCACCTATACTTTGGGCAATTAACCAGCGATAAAGCTAATTGTAGAACCAGTCACTCCACACTCGTATTAGCATTGATTGTAAACTTGCGAATGAAGCTCTCTGTCAGCTTCAACCCCATGACCTGATAAGAGTTGGCGTGCGTATACCTTACTTTTTGCACCACGGGCATACTCTCGAAAATAGATAGTTTTCATCTGAGCCATGTATTTTGGAAAGAAGTAGCACCGCCCACCGTGACAATGACCAAAAGCATTCTCTGAAAATTCACAAGGAATAGTTAAACATTTTATCATCTAAGGTAATTCTTTGAGCTATGCTTTGATCACTTTCCCTACTTGTAATGAGCATCTGAGCATTATGCAAAATATTCCACTTTTATTCCTACGATGCTAAAATTGTGTGAAGTGATTGTTTAAAAAAAGAGTAGGCTTTTAATCGCTTGAAATAATAAGTTTAGTAGGGGATAAATATTTTTGCGCCAATACTTATATTTATGCAAAATTTTGAAAAGTTATGGCTTTGTTCTATTATTTGATGCTCTTCTTTGTGATTTGAAAATGTTCGATTGTGCTCTCACAAGTCTCGAAATTGCAGCAGTAGGTCTGGTAATTACTATTTAAAAAAAATTTAAAAACCGAAATAAAATAAACGATGTTTATTTCCGTTTTACATTGTATCTTTTTTTGCAGACTGATTCCTAAAGAACTCTTTATTAAAGTAGTAGTTATTCCATCCATTTTCAAAACATGGAGACGTTGAACGGATTTTTTTTACCATTAGCCAACTTTATCTTTAAATCTTTTTTTTTTCTTAGCTAAAAAGGAAAGACTTTTTCTTGATCACTTGTTCTCATTGCAGATTTGATCTGCTCTTCAGAAGTGAAATCTAACTTAAATGCAAAGACTCATCCAACTCTCCGTGTTGCTGTAACTAAACTCTAATTTTTCTTTTTCTTACGAATATTTCTACAAAAACCATACATTTAGCTAGATGTTATCTAGTATAATCGTCAAAAACACCTCTCATCACTGTCATAATGTATTGCAAATACGTGTAATTGTTCATAACAATCAATTGACCGGTTTGCCTCATACGCGTCTTCTTTTTGTCATACCTATGCAATATTATGAGAAGATATCTCCTAGATATTAGTCACTATGCAACAACTAAGCTTTGGTAGGAAACATATGAATCTGGCCTTCTGCCACGATCTTCCAGACAAAAGCATACTTGATTCAATTGGGAGCAGAAGACACAGAAAATAAGAATGAATGGATTATATCCATACATAAACTGATTTAATAAACAGCAGATTTTTAGAATATTTTAAAATTCTGTTATTTATTTTGGGCTTGAGTAGTAAAGTAAATTAATCCCACGCTAATCCTTGGGTTTAGTAATTGAAGTTGATAGCAAGCTTCATTTACAAATGACAATCAATGTATACGAATGTGTAATGATTAGTTTCACGACTTCCTTTACCTCTGATTTAACTCAAGTATCTATTCAGAATCAGGCTATCCCAAAGTTCGGTGCACGGTTCCACATCCGGACCTGGTCTCCATCATGGATCCTCGATCCTTGATTCTAGACTAAAAGCTTGTGCTCTAGCCACTAAATAAGACGAGCAAACCACCTCAGAATACAGTTGTACCTGCGCTGATGTTATTCAAATTTCGACATTTCCTCATTTGCAGCATAAAATCTGTAAATCAAAACTTTATCTACCAACCATAAAGCAATGCACTATGAACTCATTTATTCGTAACAAACAACTAGCTTAGCATTAACAACCTTTCCGAAACGAGTATTACTAAAAGATGCTATTAGTTATTCTATTTGATGAAATAAACCGTATAATTTCACTTGGGCAAATGCTCTTTCGACAGCGCAACCAATTACCATTTCAATATCTTGAAATTCCTTCACAAACGCTTCTAGTTGAAAAGTCATTATCGTCATAGTTCTCGTGTCCTCGTCTCGTAGATCTTTGAAAGTTTCTCTGGTACGATGGAAAATCCACTGACGCCGACCGAACCAACTCGTCATCATTTCTGCAAACAAAATTTTCCAGCCAGAAGGCACGACAAGATATCCGCAATGTCTTGTACTTAAGAACGAGAAAAAGGAAAACTGAACGAATGAATAAAGGCTATTGAGTTATCAGAGGAAAGATTAAAGTTTTAATGAGCTTTCGATACTTCGGACGGTATCTCATCTATTGAACGGTGAAACACAAGGTCTCCGATAATAGTTTTGTGAATCGACTAGGAGAAATTGTACATTTGATTTTATTTGGCCTTTGAAAGTTGGCACTGTTTCAAGCGTTGATGTGGAAATCGATATAATGACATGACGGAGATAGTTTATATCGAAAATATATACATACATGGTCATATGAATATATTTTAGAATAAATAAGAAATTGATGATAGAAAAATGCTGTCCAATTTTCTTTGACTTCGTCCTTTATATTTTGCTACATAATGGGAAAAATTGTGTTGAGAAGAGAGTGCATGCTACTTGAATACGCAACTATACCAACAATCTACACATTCATAGGTCAAATAAAATATATCGCATTGATCTTGTCATCTAAAAAATAAATTGCAGTTCTCAGTCGAGGATGGTTCGATATGGCGACTGTTGCGTTATCAAAGATATCCTTAATTAGAAAAATGAATAGGGTGAGGCAAATTCAAATCTAGAATTCATCGGTTAAATAGACATAACATTGGCATAAGACACATTTATGTCACAGGTTCTGAAAAGGCCAAGTAATTGCTGTATCACCTTAAACAACCAATCCTTCAACTTCCATCACCTGGGGCTTGGTTTAATTGACCATCCATCATGCCAAAAGTGCAACGCATTTTTAGAAATGTTTCACAAGTAGAAGAAGATATGAAACCAATCAAACACTATCTAGCAACTTTGCACAAAACTAAAGCTAATTAAAGAGGCAATTACGAAAAAAAAACACGCAAAACCTATGCCAGATAAATGGAAAGTGATTTTCGAATCCATTTTGGGAGGGAATTATTAGAGAAATCAATCAAAAGAAAGAAATTTAAAGTTCGTTTAAACAGATAAAAAGTTCAGTAGTTGTTGGGCGTGAAAGATTGTATGTGGTGTTACAGCTCGCTGTTTGATATGCTTGGTTTCATGAGAATTATTGTTCAGCCACTTTTCTATTAACTGAAAAATTGAACAGAACCTAATAGCCTCGTTACTTTTAACTGCTGTAAGGATATAGGCTATTGAGTGCAGAGCTCACATAGTTTTTGAGATTAAAACGCAGTATCTATAAACACATTTTGAAAAACAAAAAACAGCAAATGATTAAATAATTAAACTGATGGTCACACACAAGTATGCTCACACTCAAGTATTATGATTTTAACAAAACTGGAAATCAGAAGTCATTGCAAATTAATTATATCGATGACAACAATAAATTAACTCTATCTGAAGATAAATTAACGTGTATACTGAATGTGACCCAGAGAAATAAATACAATCGTTTTCTTTGAGAAATTAATCATATTTCAATTTGTTTCTTTTAGTCATATTTTAATCATATTTGTTTCTATGAGTCATATACCAATTTGTACCTTACTTGTTTTAGTGTCTTATGCTACGATAACAATTTCAGTTGCAAATGATACACAAACCTCGCAATATTTGTGTTGCGCTCTATAATGACAGGTTCAATTGCAAGTTCGTATCAGTATGCACCATTATTAAATTCTAAATTCTTATAATTTGACGTAGAACCATGCTTTCGGTGAAAATATCTACTGACACAATTATCTTTTCCTTTTGGATATTGTGGTTGATTGTGGATATACAGTAGTGCCAGTAATGTGCCATATTCTGAAACTAGCTGTTAACGTTATCTTTTGGAAACAGAAGCTAAAATATTTCTGAAGGCTGTACGTCGTTCATCGACATCAGTACTTATTTTGTTTGTCGTTCATCAATACTTATTTTGGAGAACAATTTAGAATGTGCTTTCAACGCACAAATTGTTAAGGATCAACTGGCACGCAAGTTTACATAAATGCAAGGTTGAATATTTTACTACTAGTTTTCTCTTTCAGCCATATCAAATCTGAAAAAAAATCGACAAATTGAAATTTTGTTTTAAAAACAGTCATTCTAGTTTTTAATATGCGCTAGCGTTTATTTTTATATTTCAACGGCAATGATGTAACTGCTGTGCATTTTCTCTTTGTAGAAAAGTTTAAAATTTTACCATATCCAATTTATTCGTGCATATTCGGCTTTCTCTATATTGAAATAAATAATGAGAGGGCCATACAATGTAGTTTTACGTGTAAATCCCAAATAATACGTCCATTAAAAGTTGAAATTCTCTTGCCTATAAACAATCAACTATATCGTAATCCCACGCAACAAATGACCATAATAACCACACAAGTATTAATGATTTTTACATGGGAAAATGTTGTTAAAAATTTTCATTTAAAATTCACGATTTTATTACTATTTGAGCGTACGTAAAAGCAATTTCATATTAAAATTATGACAAGCTAGCATAAGTACTCTTGGCCATAACTTTTCATATCTTTCTTTTTCGCACAGTCTAACTGGCTGTGTATGTAATGAAAAACTGTACTTTTTCTCATCACGAAAAGCTTTTAAGACTAATCCCATTCAAAAATTGTTTGAGAGCCTGTTAATATCCCATCTACAAGTTATGCGTATCGTGCCATGGCGTCATCATCACACAAATTCAATACATAGGCACAATAGGGATATGCAAAGAAATGCCCTCGTGCCGGCCTCACTAATTTACAGCCTGGATAATAGCGTATTTAAGGTGCCATAATTTCAATGATGATTACTACAGTCGGCTATTAACCGAATACGTGAACATCTTCAAGAATTCGTAATTTTCTTAAATCGCTCCGTCTAAATTATCCTTTATGGCATGTAAACCGTATTTTACATGTAAAGGCGCTTTTCTTCCCTTAAAAAAGCTAAATAAACGTGTACACAAGTGAAATCCCGTTCCATTTTTTCACTCCCATGTCACCACCAGCAGTCGAGCATATTGTATGTTGCGATGTCAACATTGTGTCAAGAGCGGAGCTGCCGATATTTTAGAGAAGTTTTTCTGTGCGGTAAAAGCCTAAACAGCGGTTTCGTCTTATTAAATATTCATTCAGATAATGATAAGTAACCCTGAATAAGATTGGCTTTATTCATGAAATTCGATATGCACGAGCATTTTCTAAAGTTACCGATGCATACCCCAAAATGATGTGTTAAAATATGTTATTCTTCTATTGTGACTACTATGCTGGCAGCTCTAAAGCGTATGGAGCTCCAGCACAAAAATCATTTTCTTCACTTTTCCACCTTTTCTAATTACTATAACGCGAAACGTCTCGCGAAATAGGCGGCAAAACACCGAGAGCATAAGAAATTTATTTTCGGAAATTTTGTCGTTCTAATTAAACACATTAGTGCTAATGTAAATGCCGTTTGTACCTCGATGCGGAAGGTTGGGAATTTAGGTGGGACACGCGGCTGGCACCCTTTATTCAGCAAGACCTAGCATTCGTTCGCATTCTCGTATTCATAATTAAACATTTCTTTGGATGCTTTTCATTTCAGCATGCGGGCGAACAACAACCCAAGTGTCAACGAGCCCATTTATTACATTTTTCCCATTTGAATTTCAGTGCTGGTAGTCAAGTCTGTTAGGTAAATGAATGAATGAAAACCAAGAATATCAGGACTGCCATTTGATTCAGAGGATATTTAAGGATGTGAAGATTTTTTTGAACGAAATTTTTAGTGCATGAAAAATGAAAAGATTTATGTTAATGATCATAATGTATATTATGACTGGTTGTTGTTTGACATTGATTTGGTAAAATAGGTCAGCATATATTCGTAAACGTAGACAGATGATCGCCGGCCGGAAGCTCTGTTTATTGGTGGCTATCAGACGTGAAAACTCCACTTCTCCTTACAATACGGCCAAACCCTTTCATGTGCGAGCCAAAACAAACGATGTGTCAAAGAAAAAAATGCCAACTTATGGGCTTCAACGCTATATACTTCACTTATAAGGCCTCCTGTTCAATTCGCTTGTATATTCTGGAGTCCAGCCATAAAAATGTAGAGAGGTAGACTCGAGTTCTTACAAAAACAATTTTTACTTTTCATGAACAATCCTACTATAATATCGGTTAGGTGATTTATGCTTGCTTCTACTTTCATAGAAAAATATATTGGCATCGTCTGCTTTTTTTGACGTCATAAAAGATGTTGCAAAAGTTAACAACTCGAAAAACAAAATAACAATGTATAGCCCAAACCAAAGCACTTAGTCCATTCCTTTATATAACACTGAAAGAAAAATCTTGGTAAAACCAACAATTTTCCTTAGTTGTTTTTGCGTCAACTACGGGCTATAGTTAAAACAACCATAAAAAAATAGTTGATTACTTTTATGCACCATGACGCGTGGTTGATAAACAACGTCCGTGGTGCAAAAAAAGTAAGCAACCACAAACAATGGTATTCCAACCATTGTTTGTGGTTGCTTACTTTTTTTCCATACATATTACGAAATATAGGCAGGGGAGGCGTGAATGCCGCAGTTGAATATGGTGAATCACAATGCCCCGACAATGCAGCTGTCAATGCAACCAAGGCACCAACCAAATTCATTTTTTTTTCTTTTGTATTGCTAAATGCTGTTGTGCTAGGATTAGGTTGGCTTATCACAATACACATCAGCCACCGCTTGTCTATTCCACCAGACCATTCAACCTAATTCAAACAGATTTAATTCAACCTGAAGGTGATGCCAACCTATGGTAGGTATCACCGCTAGCGGTGCGGCAAAATTAGATGTTTGGCAAATTCTGCCGCTGCCGCAAATGCGGCCGCAGCTATTGTGCGCGTTTCCATACAAAACAGTGCATTCTAAATTTTTGACTGCGCTTTGCCGCAGCCCAATGCTATGCCACAGCGGAAAACGCTGTATTGTGAACAAAATAGCGTCGTACAAGGTAATATAAAGGCTTCACTGCATAACATGCATATGAATTATATCGAACAGCAAACCGAACACAATTTTGCCATGTATCATATGAAACTTCTATGATAGAATAGGAGCATGAGTATGAGGAGTATGAAAAATCAATAGTTTGCCTTAGTTGTTTTTGCATCAACTAGGGCTATAGTTAAAACAACCATAAGAAAATCGTTGATTACTTTTATGCACCATGATGCGTGGTTGATAAACAATTTCATTCGGAGCATGAAAAACGTCCAAATGTTGAAACCATTCTACTTTGCGTAGAATAATTCCAAATTACGTTTGCTGAAATCAACTATTGCGAAGTAGTTTAAGTACCATAAAAACTGTTGATAATTCGAAACGTTGAAGTTTTGAGTGAATTGATGAATATTTTTCTATTTATCAACTGTTTTTCGTGGTTATGAAACAATTAAAACAGTTGATTTCATGAACGTTGTGATATTTTTTGTATAACCAGAACCAACTACTTTTATATCGTTAAATTAACTATATTAACATAGTAAAAATAACTATTTTCCGTAGTTCGTTTAACGATTTTGAATGAATCGTTGCAATACTATTAAAAATGGTTGAACCAACCAAGAGTTTTTCTTTCAGTGAAGATATACCCGATTCAACTGCAAATGCAACCAATGAGGCAGAAAACAGATGCTGCAAGATATTCAATGACCTGCGCAGATTCGGTTCCTTTGAAACTTCCAAATCATCCTACAGCACCTTCCTTAAGAAAGCTATTTTTACTAATTAGCGAAAAAGTTTTGTTTGTTTGTTACTACTTAATATAAAGCTATTTTACTTATATGTATTTATTTGTTTGCTACTTTATTTATGTGTACTTTTGCTTGGTAAAATGAATTAAATTTTTTGAACTAACATTTTACATTAAACGCTAAGCTCTCGTTTCAAGAGCAATGGATCATAATTTTTACCATATCGCACTCCTACAAACTGATTTGAAATATATACCAGAATTATTTGGAACAATTCGGAGCAAATTTCAATCGTTATACTTGATGTCAGAGGTAGTTTCTGTCTCAAACGGAGTCTTTTCAAGAGCCTTTGCGCTTTATTTAAGGATTTTTCTTACAGTGCACCTGCTAACAAAGTTCCGGATTCGGCTAGAATTTGAAGTGCAATCAATGCAAAATTTTTGTTCAGAAGTTAATGTAAATTCTCATTTAATATCTCTCCGGTAATTTTCCAGATCACGAAAAAATGTTACACAAAAGTAGCACTTTATCCAGTTTACTTTTTCCGGAGTATATTTCTGTCTTGAACACCTTTATTTTGCAGCAGAAGATTTTTTATTGCCCATTATAAATTTATTATATTAAAAAGGTACTCGTGTTTACTGGTTCATGGTTCAAAACTCTTCTTTGTGTTTAGCGGGTCAACTGACCGCTTATTGATTGGTATTTTTACATAAGCAAAATTCCTGCTTTATTCTATAGATCAGGTAGGGACGAAATATTATGATAAGATCGAAAATCCCAAAATTTATAAATATGTGTTTTAACCTGATTCAAAGATCCTGGGTATATTGAAATATTAAACAACCGAAGCAATTGATCGGGAGTGTTGGCTGTTTTCTTCTGGAGCAAAAACAAACTGCACTTGGCTATCGGCATTTTTATTGTAGTTGCTTATTACATATGTATGTGGTGGACTTTTGAAAATGGAAGGTAAAACAAAATTTTAAAATTATTACGATTACGATTTAAATTGATTCCGTACTATTATCTTCAAAACTTATTGCTGAGATATATAAAATAATGTTAAAAAATCATATTTGTACTTATCATTAGGCTTATGTTATAAATGAATATATAATAACAGTTTCTTTTCTGTGCTTAGCAAAAACCGGTAGAATTTTAAGTGTAATTTTCGAAAGCAAGTACACCAATTTTAAGCTACGGATGCTACCCGTATGAAGAAAAACGCACATTGCAAAACATTTGAATTGACATTTGAAGACGTTTGAAAAGAGATTACATGAACTAAGTCCATTAATATAAAAATGTACCATAAGTACCATTATTAAAAAAAAACTTTGTATAGTTTTTATTTTTTCATTTACTTTTTCGGTTTTTCAATGCTTGAAATTTTTAGTAATGATCAATAATTTCGAAAATTCGTGATAATTATAAATGGTTGTGATAGCCTCCTGTATCATAGTTTATTCTGAAGAAACTGGAACTAGACTCTCACAATTATATGAACAATATTTCATTAATTTCCTTTTAATCGATAATATAGTATAAATCAATGATAATTCAAATTCGATTTGGTAAATGCGATATACTAAAACAAGAATAATGATAAAATATTTTTCACATCGTTTTACGTAAATATTCATAACGTTAAGAAAAAGTGTCAGTTATTAAATTGAAAATTAAATGAAAAGAATACAAAAGAAAGCGCTAGAATGAATATATCTTCTTTCCATAGGCCTTAAGTTATTTGTCTCTGTAGCATACTCTGTGGCATAATTCAAACATCTGAAATCGAAAATCGAAGTTACAACCCCAGATAGAAAGCTAGCAAAACGACAACACACATTAAGAGTAAGCTTAAACCACAGCCTGCTGAAACTAGCAATCGTAAAGAAAACAAAACCATATTTTCAATAATTTGTCCCAACAGCGTTCAACTGAATTGGATTTTCAAATCCACCCCACGCACTTGGGGGACAATGCATAAATCTTCAAATTGCCAATTGGTGAAACATTTCAAGCCAGATGACGCTCTTATTGGTCATTTCATAACCAAAATTGGTTGCAAAGTTTCCACTTTTTATTTATTCATTTTATTTTTCAAAGTGACGCACTGACATCCTAAGTAGTATTTTCGCCATTTTAACGAAATCTTGTTATTCTTAATTTTTCACGCCCTTGATAAGCCTTGTAGAAATGCTGGGCGGTTTCATTAGTGTGGTGGTGGATAACGCATTTCGGATTGAATTTAGCCCAAGAGCAGCCATCAAGCGACTATGGAAAATTCAATTAGTTGCCTTTTCATAAGGAAACTTTTGTAGATTAATTTTGAATAATTTACCAGACGAGTAACTTATTAAAGACTTGAATTTCTCGTTGAGATTGCACGATGTGAGAGGTGTAATAAGAGCAGACCCACGAATTGTACTGGAATTAATCACAAGTGTACAACCGTGAAACGGGTTTATCGGTGAAGAAAATTAAAAATACGGTGTTTATGCCGGGAAGTAAAAGTTTTATGGTTCATTTCACAGGACATTTTCGCAATACACAAGCATGACGGCAAGAACTCACGGATGGCGTTCGGCCACAAGATTAAATGTTTTAATACGTTAACTTGAGGAATGTTGTGAATTTTTAAACATGTTTTTTTTTGAGCATGATAGATGAGCTCAGTAGACTATTGTAACTTTCCGGTTGAAAGCCGGATGTCCGGTTTTCTGAGATCTTACACGGATTATTTAGATCATGCGATTTTCAATCTATGAATCAAGAAATGTTAGCGGTTGTGTGTGCATTTGTTATTATTCATTCTCAAACAAGAAAAGGAAAACAAAACCCTTCAACAGCTGGTCTGCTACGTTCGTGAGGTCCACTTTTCCCCAGTTCCAGACAGGGACGCAAGAGATGTTGAATAGTTCCTGATACTCTCGGCTCCTGACACTTCCTACAGCCGTCATTGAATTGGAGTCGCAGTTTCTTGGCGTGAGCTGCCACAAAAGAGTGGCCAGTAATGATGACGATTGTAGTCAGTCCGGTTTAATTCAAATAAGCATTTGGTAAATGCGAGACTACATGATCCCATGATTTTGATTGCCATGCAGGTCTGAGCTGCTCACCATCTGCACACCTCAATCTGCATTATGTTGGAGTCAATCAAGCTCTTGACCATTTAGATAGGAGTAGGGATATTTGTCTAGCGCGTCCACTTTCGCATTCCCATCAATAAACTTATGGCCGGAAACTCAGAAGTTTGACTCTTCTATTGTTCCGCAGCCTGTGTAGGACCTGAATGCACAATTAACAAAATAAAAAAAAATCTGACTATCAAATGTAGGTGTATCATTTTTCTTGAATATATTGGCAATTTTTTGGTCATATTTTATATTTTGGTCATTTTAATTGCAAGTTTATCGGCATATTTCAGTGATATTTCGGGCATATTTCGTTTTTTTCGTGCATAACTATTCGAGCTCTGATCATAACTCAATAAATCTAAGTACTTACATCATTTTTATTCGATCTAAATAGTTCTCTTTCTACCCTGAAAGCACATGTATTACAAAACAGTCAATGATTCAAGTATGTAATCTCCAAGATTATCTTTAGATAATCTTGCGCTTTATGCAGCATTTCGGACAAGTAGCTATTCAAGCAATAAGTTCAGCCTATGACTACGAGTACTCTATTACTGTTTGCAATTGGAGCATCTTTTGCAAATGAAACTGTTTGTGTTGGTTTGCTTCGGATAGTTATTATTGAATTGGAATATATTGGATATGGCCAATGTGTAGATTCAGTGAATATTTATGTATCGGCTAGTGCTTTGGATTATGGGACAGAATTTATTAGATAGTGTAGCAGTACAATGTCCAGTTACTTGGAGGTACATACATATATACATATGTTATGGGAAAGATTTTTTACTACGTTTCGAGCCATGCATTGGACAATTTTTCATTGGGTCACATATGTCTCAATAGAAATCATTTATCAAGTAAAAGCTCATACGATCTTGCTAGCAAATAATAGTCATTTGCCGTGAAATAGGATATTTATTTCGCTAAGAGCACTGACTGAGGTCGATATGCGGCTAGTTCTCCCAAAGTGCTAGTGTAGTGTTATAGTAGTGCGTTCAAGCCCCAAGCTATTGAGTCTGGTTTGAATCTTCATTGACATTTTCTACTCTTCAATAGGCTTCTCCGAAGTAATCTTCTCATCAATAATCTTCTCTAAAATATGTACCAATGTATTATATAATGTATTATTTATGTGCCATTGGTTTCCCTACTTCAATACTTCCTTTCTCTTAGCGAATTACTAAATGGTCTGCTCAACAAAGAATCGGAAACTCCACCATGCAAAAAGAAGACCTTATGCTACCGCAACCACTCATAGAAGAGATGCAAAGGGCTATAAGTCAGGTGAAATTAAACAAAGCACTGGAAACGGATGGCATATCAACTAAGCTAATTAAATATGTAGGGCCCACATTACACCAAACAATTCATGGAATAATATTGCATAAAGGGAATGGACATATGCCAAAAGACTGATGGAAAGGTATAATATGTACCAAAAATCAGACAGCAACTATAGGAGCATAATATTGTTGAGTACTTGCTATAAGATACGAGTACTCTCCTTTATTCTGCATGCGCGGATAGCCCCATACACTTAAGCCATCATCGAACAATATCAATGGGGCTTCATCTCAGGTAATTCAACAATTGGTCAGATTTCGGGAGATCTATATTCCAATGTATCATCTATTTATAGATTTTAACGCCGCTCATAACAGTAAAGTCAGGGTAGAACTGTACAAAACCATGAGAGAAATCGGCATTCCGAACAAACTGATACGATTGTGTAAGCTAGCCATTTAACAAACCAAGCGAAAATAGCCGGATTGCTACCCTGACTGTTCTACAACTTCAATGGGCTCCGACGAGAGGATGGCTTACTTGTCTCCTCCTCAATTCGCAGTTCTGGCTCGTCAACGAGAGGGACTTTTGACAGCAAGTCCAGTCAGATACTGGTTAATGTAGATTATGTTGACATCATTGGAAGATCAGAACTAGCTGTACGAGAATACTTCATCCAGATCGAGTGAGTGACACAAAAACTGATGCCGCACATAAATGAAGGAAACGTGAAGTATATGGTGGTAGCACCTGCAGGAAGAACACATCGAGTTGTTCAAACCATCAGAGTAGTGGAGTATGAATTTGAAACTGTGCAATATTTTAGCTGCCTATAGTAGCAGCCGATAACAATGCGGAGGAAGAAACGGCTCAAATCCAATAAAACCTTCAACAGTCTGTCCAGGCTCTTGCTGGACTAGACCATGGTCTTGCCAATACTCACGTATAGACCCGAGACCTGAGTGCGCAGCAAAAGGAACTCTGATTTTTAGCCGCATTCGAAAGGAAGGTCTTGGGGAGAATCGTTGGCCTCATTTGTGATGAAGGGCCAACTACCTACAAGCAAGCACAGTTACAAAGATAAAGTTCGTTAGATTTCGGCGGGCAGGGCACCTAGTTTCTATGGTATGACTTATTCAAAGCGTTGTTCTTTTAGTTATTGTGTTGAATTCTATAATTGAATGAAGTGTACGAAGGGAGGAAGAGTAAGCTTCAACTGACAGAACTTATTTCTTAACATTTTTTGATTTTTTTCAATGAAACTGAAGCTTCTGCGTATGGTGGTACAGAAGTTCTTTGCAGCCACTACTTTTACAGCATTTGGATCACTTCATCTATCACCGAAAATAACTCGGAAATTCATTTTATAAATACATTCAGGAATTTATCATCAACATGAACAGGCTGGAGCCCATATAAAACTGAACGAAATAATATCCGATTAGGATTTAAATTTAGAAATGTAATTAATCAATTCTTCCTAATTTTAGTTTTTCTTTTTCATTTTTCGTATCTTTCGTTCGCGCTATTTCAAACAGTACCTTAAAGCTTGAGTAGCGTTGCGTATTGACTCCAAGTGTACCGGGCCCCTGGCTCGAATCCAGGTACCAACGAGGGACCGCGCACCTAGCTTTGAATAGGTACCTGAGTTCAATCAGGAGTAAAGTGAGTCGTGGAACTAACGACTTCACACTCGTATTAACGTTGGTTGTAAACTTGCAAAAGAAAAAAAAATGTAATTGTTTTGTGGGATGATTAAAATTGAAAAATTTTAACTAAGCTGTTTTGAAAGTATGCACTGATTCTCATAAGACATCAGCTCATAGTGCAAACCTGACGGATGTGACCACTTGCAATGGGAAATCATTAATTTTTATTACGTTAGGTGTTACAAATTTTAACATCCTCGACTTATACCCAACGATATCATTTACTCATAAAGGTTATTAATTTGTGACCACGGTTAGACTAGAAGGGAACCGTGTTCACAAATTGTAAATAAAGCTCTCAAGCAGCAGAACTCAAAAAGGATTGCTGTGGTATTTCTTCACTTGATGTTTGTATGCATAAAACCGCTACCGTAATTATATTTTATATTTTCTTGAAGTAACGATTTAATGTGAAAACATGAAAAAAGTCTGTGTGATTGGTAAAATTTAAGTGAACAGATTCGAAACCATCATCCCATTGAATATAATTTGCAAAAAGAAATTCACAAATAACTAGGTCGTTTTGTCTGGTGAGTCTAATCATTCGATATTTGTAAAATAAACGAATATTAAATGAAGTTTCTATCAGCTGCCAACTCCAGACCTTTAAAGAGAGATAGATTTTCCTGGGCTTCAATGTTATTCCACCCCGTGCATCTGCTCAAAAGAATTAAAATTACCTAAACGTTTATTAGTTACTCCATACTATCAACTTCAATCATTTCTGTTCGAATGATAACGGTGTTGCAGTGAACTGCATTAAGAATTGCGATAGTAAAACTGACTCGCAAAGATCTCGCAATACAAATAACATGAGTACATACAAAATCACGCTTATTCCAACTTATCTAACTGAACGAAATTATCTACCCGTCGAGACTAGACAATCGATATCCAATCACCCAATTGCACGCTACTATGAAAACCACAACTACCACAAAATATGGAGCCTTCCCTAAAGTATGTAGATATATCCTACAGCATTTGCTTTACACATCCAACACGAAAATATATATTGTTATCCTTGCCCCGTGCAAAGTCCAGAATGATTTCCCCAATGAGATCCCGAATGACTGCATTGGATCAGCGCTCCCCGAGTTATTACCAAATTTATAATATGGTAGTCCTCATTTAACCTCCCTGTTATTTATATTAGCAGTAGACTCATAAAAGTTCAACACAGACACCAAACGAGCAAGCAAGTTTGCGATACAGTGCCACTGACTTCAAACTGCCACCGATGAAAAACTCTATCCCCGAAAGATGTGTATTTTCTGGACGTGTTGGCCGCACTAAAAGCATTAAATTAGCAAAATTGCAACATCCAACTTTGCTTTTAGCAAGAAGTGCGCTCACTGCTTATCCAACAAATTTAAATTTATACGTCTACCGAGTCAGAACTCTGTACAAACGAGGTGTTGATTTTTCGCATTCTAGAGAAACTCTTCGAAATGTTTTGAAATTGAAAAATTCGAACAGTCTGTATCGAATGCTTAAAGTCACATATTTACTTGTATTATTTAAAAGGTATTATTCAAGGTCAATGGATTTGGTGTAATCAATAGAAAAAAAGTTAAAAGAAGGTTGGGTAGTGATTTGATATTGGTGGGAGTTCCCAGTGTTCTTCTATTCCACGGATGGGGAAAATCATGGATTTAAATCAAGAAAAATGTACAAAAGACACTTAGGTTATGAATTTATGTTATTTTGTTGTGATTTATATCTTCTCCTACCTTCTTGTCTTAGAGAAAATCATACAGTGGTAAAGGAATCACTTCAGTAACTTATGAAATTCAGTCATTTGCTTTTAACTCAACACAGTAAACTTTGAAAGTATTTCACATACATTTACTAAGAATATGCAAAAAAAAAACTTCGAGATTTTTCTATACGATCTTGCAACAGCTTGGGGGAGCATACTTACACACTTAATTGTGAACTAGCTTAGTATGTACAGCTAAATATGAAAATACTTTCCAATGTACTGTCGTACGAAGCAGAACATTTCTTCGCATACAACACTCCAAGCCATACGCGAAACTATTCGTTTTTACGAGCTTTCGTTCGTTGACGGCCATTATTCCCACCGATATGAACGCAAGATTCCACATCCTCTATATGAGTTTCACCCGCCATCGTGAGATGTTAGACGTCCTTTTTACTCGCGAAGTGTGTAGATGTCCCATCTTGGAAACTGTTACCGGTAAAGTTTTGTGGACATAAATTAATTTGCTCGCTGTACACTATTCTCTCTGTTCCCTGGGAGAGGATTGAGTCGGTCTGCCACTATGAGAATCCCTGCAATACAAACTACATGTACGAACCTCGCCCCGTTTCATATACGTCCGTTGCTCCAACTTGTTTCAAGGATGCCATTCGCATTTTGATTTGTGGCTCCCTGAAGTTTGTTTACGAACAAAATTACGAAATTGACGGGGCGGTCTACCTGCTACCGATAGAACGGTGGTACAATTCGCGGACAGAGCTCGAAAAACAAAGTTTTGAATTGCCAGCACCTATTGCTGCTGCCGGTTCAGTTGGAATGAAACTGCAGAATGTGATTAAGCTCCCAAGAAGTAACGAGTGTTTCGATTTCACTGTGACGGTGAAACGGAGGATGACTTACTTTATTTCAATGGATTCGAGACCCGAGTGATTTACATTCCGAAAATTCGGAACGCTAAAAATGAAAGTTGAATATTATATTAAAACTGCATATGGAAGCAGAAAATGACTGGGGTGAATGAGTTATGAATTTCACACTGTGCCACTTAAGTAAATAAAAAACAAACTTCATGAAGTTGCAAATCAATAAAGATATCGATTGAATAGTTTTGATTTTGTGTCTTGAATTCGTTGCTTTCAGGTAGCTACATCAATTAAGTAGTGATGACACAGTGATGTGGCCTAAAATTCGAGAAATATTGAACATTTTTAGACAAATTCACAGAAAAAGATAAAAACAGAAAAGAACACATTTCAAGATAACTAAACCTTAATAATATAGTATTTATTTACTTAAAAGTACATATTTACTTATTTACTTAAGAGTAGTTTCAAGTATTCTCGACGTGATCTTTCTGAAAAGCAAGCTGCAAATACACCTGCACACAGTACACGTGACATATGCACACAGTACACGTGTAAATCTAGTGGTACGATCAGTCTATGTTTGTTATGTAAAGAAGACGTTTGATATTGCTGCAAAATATCACACTTCGGAGGAAAATCTTCTGAGGTAAAATAAAGCATGTGCAAATGAGTAGGTTAGTATACAACAATATGTCCACGCACTGTTCACACCGCGAAATCCCGTGTTAAATAGCGTATCATTTGCGGTCGCACACGCTATATGTACAGTTTCCTGAGCTACAAAGTATAGCTGCAAGAGCCAAATCTTCTGCTAAGCACATGGTCTCAGCTCCCATTAAACATAGTTTCAAGTCCTATGTATCATAGCCCCAAATATAGGGTATTCCATTAGGGTCGCCTTAATTATTTGCTGAAATTTTCTTGAACAGTTAAAAAAGAGTGCCATTTTTAATCATGGATAGATATATGCTTCAACAACCTTTAAAGATAGTGAATATTTATTATCAAAATTCTGATTTTTATCGCAAAAAAAATCGATTATTTTTCACGTAAATTAAGCTTAGTACTGAGTAAATCGTGAAGTTAAATTTTAACAAGTCTCCATTATATATTCATTCTTTCGAGCAAAAATTTTGACAACGGAGAAAAGCAGAGACACTGCTCATTTCTGACAGATTAGATGTCAAGAATTTCAATTTTCGATCGATGTTCTTATTGGAAAGACACTTTCACAACTCAATTTTCAAATTCAAAAACCAAACGTCACTTTTTAGCTCGAAAGAATGAACTGCACATACTGAATTGGCGTGAAATGATTGGAAACATGTGTTTTAGTGCATAATTTATGGTATATATTATTATCATGCTAAATTTTCGCCGAAACAAATTTCACATGAAATTTTGTATGAAAATTTCACGTGAAATCGAAGACAGTACTAAGTACTAATAGCCTGGCTGGTATATGGTTTCAGCAACCTCAACGCCTCGCTCGTGTCACTTGACCCCTGGCCGCCATACAGAAGGTCCATCGCAAAAGCAATGAACGTGCTGGATGGCGAACCTAAGCTGCTGGTATTTCGACCAGTCGCGGTACTTTTTTCGACTAATTCGGCAGCTTACTTTAATAACTGTCAGATTGTAAACTGTGAGGCTACGTCAAGTCTTTGATCTATGCCAACCGTCCACAAACTTTAAAGATGCTCAGATCCAATATAGAACGTGAAATCGCTGGAAAATCGTCCACACTGGGCGGAAAAGTCATGGAAAGTTGGGTTCAGCGGATCCAAAGCTGCAATCGCTTTCGGGGTGGTCACAATGATGTTGTGTTTCATATGTAATGGCATTGCTTGTACTTTAACTTACAATAGGCAAACAGAACAGACTCATTGGAAACAACAACACTCCTGTCCCAGTGAATTCACTAGTACAGAAACTCTGTTCTGCAAAGGTAGCTCACGTGCTGAACTATAGAATGTGCTGATAGAAAAAAGAAAAGCTCATGAGAAGTTGCCTTTTTTTGCTGTGATGTGACTTTGGATTTTTCAAGGTTATGTTGAATGTTTTCGTAGTTAGAAAATTAGAAAGTTAAAAGAGGTAATTTTCTGTTAGTTCGCTTCATATTTTTCAAAATTAATGGATCATGCTCGAACTGGCGCTGTTGGTTATGCCCAAGAAAAAGGATGGATGAATGGTGAGGTGTACCTTAAGTGGAAGCAGCATTTTGCCAAATATGCTAATCTGCCAAAAGAAGTTAAGGCTCTGCTGCCTCTTGATGGACACTCTAGTTCGAAAAATTTGAAAGTATTAACTTCTGCCAAAAGAAAAAAACAACATCATCATGCTTTGCCTTTTTAAAAAGCAGCCACTAGATGTCAGCTTCTTTCGATCGCTGTGGTTACTAAAAGAGCTGTCACTGTCTATATAACAAAATCTTTAACAACATAAAATATAGCAAAAGAAATATATGTATGTTAATTCACTAGAGCGATCCTCAACCGTCGTTGTCGAGGTGTGTGGGAGAAGAGAGCGAGCCGAACTCTTGCTAGGTCAAGTACCGACATCAGTGCCTGCTCATGCGTATGGCACTACTCGTACTGCAGTATCGTACACCGCCCAACATGTTCTACAATCAAGAATTGCATAGGTGGTTAAGAAACCATAAAGGAAGAATTGTCATAAATTTACAAGAGGCTGAGCTATTCAAGTAAGCTTATCTTCAAGCGGCCACAGCAATCAATGGTCAAAAAGGATTTACTGCCAGTGGTATATTTGCTTTAAATCAAAACATTTTCTCTGAGTGGATGTAGGACCCTTCCAGATGTCACAGACAATGACCTTGGGGATTCTTCTGTTCCTATAGTGCCGAATGACCGTGGCGATACCCAGAACTCTCAGTCGAACAACCAAGCTGAGCCACAACATACAGAATCCGTGAACTCTGTCGCAGATGACAACTGTGACGCTTAGAACTTCACGTCAAACGACCAAACTATAAATTCTCAGTCAAGGAACAAGCCGAGGCGGGGCTTTTAGAAAGTCCAACCATACCAGATATTTCTCCTTTGCCAAAATCACAAATAGAGCGAATAACTCTTAAAAAGGATAATCTGGGAATGTTGAATGCATCTTCAGATACAGCACAATTGAAAGCTATAGTTGCTGAGAAATTTGAGGAATCTGCTCGACAAGGAAGAACCGATTGCTTCGGAAGATGAATTATATTTGCAAGTAAAACCACATGCCAACATCGTAAATAACACGTTGCTCTGCCACCCATCAAAGCGCTTCGAGTGGGTATTATTAGTTGAATGCTGTCTTACCCATAGGGGTTGGGTGAGATGACTTTTCTATTCAATTTTATTTTTAATTATTTTTCGTAGAAATGATAGTTTTTCGAACTTTTAGATTATTTATTTGCTAATAATAAATTATTTGATATAGAATTGCTTCATTTTTTTCACAAAAATGGCCGGTTTCATAATAACGAGTCGTTTCAAAATCTATGCCCTGTCAGACCACATTCCCCTACATAGTGTTCGAAATGAATACAATATGATCTCAAGCGCTATGCTTTTTTTTACTCAAAGCGCTATGCTTTTTTTTACTCAGTGAGATTATGCAAGAAAACTCAAAATAAAAGCATGTGCCACAGATTAATGTTGATATGTATCAATTTTAAAGCAGGTTTAGTTTGTTTTTAAAGTACAAGTTAAGATAGACTTAAATTAAAGAAGAGTGATTGAGAATTAAATATAAAACTTTCTTACACATCAATTACAGGCAATTACAACCAGCACCTTATGCCATTTTTGTATTATTCATTTAAAAATTTCAAAGAAAAATCCCCGCAACTCCCACAAACGATGTGTCTGTCATTTCCGACGACCAAACTTTCTCATATTGGTTTGAATATCTGTCCAATGATCATATCATAACACCAGCAACAATAAATCATGCGTCGCCAGAACATCCGAAGAAAAGCCACACAACGTTCCGGCAAGAAATGGAAAAATTGTTGAAATTCCGTTTCCTCAACAAATTTTCAGGTTGTGATTCTGAAGTGCCGCGACTTATTCCCGGAAGGTCGTTACGGAGATAAATGTCTCGAGAGCTTTTAGCTGTCGCATCGTTCTGGTTACTTACACTTGCGCGGATAGCATTGAATATGGTAGGTCACGGATGTGTTTGGAAGGACACAAGTTTTCGTTTATGACAGCCACTTACATTGGCTGAAAGGACAGGATAGGTCAAAATACCAGTAGAAAGACAACGATGATGAGCTACTTGTTCTCCAAGGAAGTATTTCTCGTCTTTTGATTAAAATTTCAAACATAATGGAAGATTTTATGTAGTGTAAAAAGATGATAGTGGGTAGTAAAGTAGGGTTTTTGGTGAGACGACATAGAGAAATTCGTTGAGATTTCTGCTTGATTCCAGTTGAAATATTCGTTGTAATTAAAAGTTTTCGTCGAACGTGAAAATGATTAAATGTAACGGTACTGATCAAAGAGCAGTGATGCAAAAATATAATGGGAGACACGTACTTCAGTAAAAAAATCTGTTTTTTCACTTACATGCTCAAAACTTCTAGACCATTTTATTCAGACTGTGATTCTTTTAATAATCGGACAAAATTTCGGCTAGAAGTTATGAATTGAAGGGCTAAATTGTACAAACTATGCATAAGATAACTTGAACTTCTTAAATACCCAACGAATCACAATTTTGAGCTATGAATTGTATTTTTGGCTGTTATAGTGCTACTAATCTCAAGCCAAGCTCATTGTATCTTAAACGAGTCACTTCTAAGTTTTGCTGTTTAACGCCAAGTTAAGGATCATTTTTCATACAATTCAAAATAATTTTTTTGTATTTGTATTTTGTGTTTGGTTGCACGAAGGCAGCGCACTACAGCTTTGAAGCCTGATGAAGCTCTGAGTTTCACCAACATTTTTGCATAGCGACATTCTATTGCCCATCACTGCCTGTATAGGTATCATGTATCGATATAAATTTTTGTACAGCGCAATATTCCTTTGAATATGAATTTTCCTCAATCTAAGTGCGTTATTGAAATTTCATATGATTAAAACATATCAAATGCATAGTATGTAACCAAAACAAATCACCTGAAATATTATAATTCGAACAACACCATATGTGTTTTTCATGATTGCATTGAAAATATTTCGGGAAAACAATGAATATTCAAATACAAATTGTTTTGTTGAAAATTCATCCGGTAGTCTAATTATTCGCTCTGATAATGCAACTAGCTTTCACACAGCATTCCTATAATTCGAATATTTCGAATTATTATTTCTGACTGTTTGCCGAATATTTAGATTTGCATGTCAGTTGTATGTTATAGGATATCATCTGGTGTTCGTTTCTATGGTTTTTTTCATGGTGTAGATTTAATAACAAATTAAATTCTCGCTATCCTATTTGGACGTATTCGTGCGCTAAAATTGAAATTTATCGCATTAGTTAAGTTAGCGAACTCATATAGCATCTGCTCAATGGAAAGCTATATTTAAAATTCGATGAAAAATCAAAGTACTTTACCTCTGTGTTTCTTATTTCTTCGTAAATCGAGCACTGTCAAGTACCAAAACCTTAACATTCAAGTCCATAGGTTACACAGTCTAAAAAAAACCAGCTGATACCAGCCAGCTTTATACCGTCAAGTTACAAACCATACAAGTGCAATCCGAGTAAAAAATGAATTAAGGCAATAAATTTACACAATGTCTTCAATGATCATTAAACGTTTCTCATGACATTCAAATATGCTTATAAGAGTCATTTGTTCTTGCCATTTTCGAAGCGATTTCTCATGTTTTCCGTATTATGTGTCAGTTACCAAATATGTAGAAGCTAAGCAAAAAAACATGTGACATCTATATTCATACCATACTAGTCATATCCACAGTTCTTCGGATTCACAAAGAAGCCAAGTGGAACCGACCGACTTTCACCAGGAGATAGAACAGCTTTGGTCGCCTTCCATTTTCCCGGCATGATGCGTATGAATAGAGCAAACATTATATGACTGAATGTGAAGAAAAAGTTGATTTATTACTTACCGATTTTACACAATATGTTTTGAATTGATGATGCAATATTACAGGTATCAATATTTGAGATGATTATCCTGTTGATTCGGAAGCCCTTGCAGATGATTGATATTGTTATCATTTCTTGTGGTAGAAATGAATTTGTTTCATGTGACTTTTACAAGTAATATCCCTCTGAATTTTTCGAGATGTGAAATAAGTTGATAAGATTTAAATAAATAAGCTTAAAAGATTTTAATTCAAAACCCATTTTATCTTTCAGATGCTAGATATATTTCAATTTCTTGACAAATATCGATTTTATGAGGGTAATCTGCTTTCTTCTTTTGTGCCTGTTAAATAAATTTGGAAAAATTAGACTTCCAATTAAAATATTTTGCTTTAATAGCTTGAAAAAAGGAATCAGCCTTAATGAAATAAACTTAGGTGTATCGGATGGTGCTTCTGCCTGGGACCTTATTTCCAAACCGAATAATCAAGTTTCATTCCAATTAGAGAGTCCGCAAAACTCACTGTTGAAAGGCTACAGGCTTTCTGCCATAAATCCTGGAAATTGGAGGCTTAGAGTGATATTCGAAAGTTATATGCATAAAGTATTCTTGCAGCTCAAACATTTTTTATGGAATGCAATCTTAGATTAATAGATTGGCTTGAGCCAAATTGGGAATGACTCGCTAAAATATCGATTACGAATTGGAACTCTATTAGCTCCTAACCCTAAGATCAGAAAAGGGCTGTGATGAGATGCTATTTTATAATGGGACGTAATTAGAATAGACTCAAAATTTTCATATTTTTTAGGCAAAGAAAATTTGCGATCATTTACAATCATAATTTTGAAAAAAAAAAATGTATTTCGAAGCTAGTGCGTGGATTATTTATTAATATTTCACTCTCTTTCTTATATTCTTTAAGATTCGAACGAATTTATTTTTATACTCTATTTTATTTGGTATATTTATATTCCGAAAAAGCTAAATTCAATTTATACTCTGTGCATATTTTTCAATGGCTAAGCTCTTTTTTGAAGCTCTTTTTTTCATTTGTAAAATATCTAGCTATTAGAAATTTTAGCCAAACTTGATTTAAGCATAATTTTTTTTAAATGCCAAGTTTCTTCAATGCAAATGGTACATTTTTTAATGCGTACTGGGTCCTGACCATATTTGGAAATTTTTGCTATTAATACGAATACAAAGTGGCTTCGGCAAAAATAAGAAAAATACGAGCAAAAAGTGAGCCATTTATGCGCCCCATGTAGATAGTGTGTCAGCAGGATAGCTCATGGATGAGCCATTTAATAATTTAGGCCTCCCATCGAGCAGGAGTGGCTAGATTTAAGCCCAGGACAAGATTATGGTCTAATTAGGCGGTTATTTTTAAGTTTTTTTTTATCTAAGTCATAGCGTAAGAAAAATGTTAAGTGGATATTGCCAAGGTGATCCCAGCCACTGTGGCAAGAGCCAACAGGCTAAAATAATATAAATGCTAGTTTGTAGTTTTTTACTGTCAATAACACTTAAGTAGGTTAAGAATAAATAGTTAGGCCAAGAATATAAAATAAAATCTTTTCCAATTTAAATTCAATTAAATACATATAGCATACAGGAACCGCTAGAAACACTGATTTTTGAGGAAAAAAAAGTTCTCCTATTACAGCCAACCTGTTTCAAAGCTCATGTACCACTTTGATCTCAAGACTGCATCCAAACTCATTAGGTAAAAAGGTTTAGAGGGTTACGACTCGTATGAATTTCAAAATTTAGAAAATTAAAATACTTGTTACTAACATTCAATATCGAATGTTTATTTGATAAAACTTTGAATGCAGCATCTTCTATAACATAAATGATGAATATGCTCAGTGCTTGTAACACTTTACCGGCATTGCAGCCAAAAGGGTACCACAGCTGTTTCACGTGAAAGTCATCTAATCCTATAAATTTTGTTGTCATCCGATAACTTCATCGAAAGTTACAAGGATAGAAATATGTTTGGGGCTGCCATTCGAACACATTCCAAAACTTCGGTAATTTAAACATTTTTCATTACAGATGTTTCCCATATGAATGTCTAGTGGTGCTGGCAACTTTTAGCTAGCACCAGAACCAAAAGAATACCAAAGCTGCTTTACATTCAGGCCTGTTTCGATCTCGATGGGAAAATATAGGCGTACAAAGAAGTTTAGAGCTACCACCCGCGAAACTTATCAAACTTTTGAACTCCAAATATTTGTTGTTTATTGTCCTTACAAGGTCATTACCATTTGAAAATTTAATGATAACATCACTTAGTAAATTTATGACAAAAAAATCACCAAAATTACTATAGCTGGCAACTTTATCATGATTTTTCAACCAGCGAGTTTTCAAAATTCAAGAGACGAAAATTGCCTTAGCTGGCACCTATAGTCTAATTTTTCAACGAAGTTTTTTTCAAATAAGGTTTGAAGTAAAATCTGGTTCCTGTGTGAATTTCTTTAAAATCTGGTAACGATCGGAATTTATAGAGCAAAATGCGGTTTTCTTTCTTCGTGATTTTTCAAGATTGCACCATTGCGACAGGGCCGCCCATATTTAAAAATCACTTCTATCAGACCTTGTCCTACTTGAAATCAATACATTCTGTGAATTTAAATTGTATCTGATTATTGATTATTGATATTATGAGTTTCCGTGAAGAGAAGATTCAGATGCTAAAAATATAGGTAAAATGGAAGAGAGTTACCGTGCTGGTCCGATATGGAATTTCAAAAGTTTTATTTTGGCTGCGTAGAAAAAGCAAAAATGTTATATATGAGCGAAAAAATGCTCAAAAGCGACAATTTTTCAAGAAATGTCGACGATTTAAAGGTTTTCACTTTTAATTCTTGCTGTAGCTATAGGGCTGTTAGCACGTTCATGAAAGATAACATAAGCCTACAACTTAATAGCATAGGATTTGATAAATTGCATTATGATTTAATAGTTTTGTCAAAAGCTATCGCAATTCAAATGTTTGCGAATTTTCTCTATCTGTCTGTATCGCACACATATGGCTAACAATTTGGAAAACGTTATTCCATCCATATTTGATACACATTCTTAATTTATTTCGCAAACTACAAACACATGTACCTTATAAAGCTGCAAGCATTATGGCTCAGATCCAGCAGTAGAACTGAGCATTCCTTCTCACGATATTGACCATTTCTTTGATTGTTAGTAGCGCAAACACATCAGAGTGCAAACCACTTCCGGTTAGTGACTGTTTTTTTAAAAAAAGACTTCCATATTTCCATATTTCAAAACCTCGACATATTTTTGTCATGATTATTAGATTATTTCCCAAATAAAACATCATCTACGGGTGGATTTCAAACAATTCCTAATTTGATAAACTCAGGATAAAATTAGTACTAGAATGTTATTTTCCTGTCCATTTTGCACATCGTCCGTAGCGAACTTCGCCGAAAATAAAGTTTTCAAAACATAAATGACGTGTAAATTGCCCTCATCATTTTATGTCACGTTTTGAGTTTGACTATACCAAAGGATTGTAATGACATCCACCGATGCTGCAGTTTTGTAAGGGTAGGGGCAGACATATTGCAGGGATATTCAATCGAATATCCAATAACTTTTAGCACTTGTTTCACACCACACCTTCCCTGGAATATTACCCAATGATCAAATTCCATCTAACTCCATTCGATAATTGACATGTTTATAAGATGTCTCGTGGAAAGTTTTGCGTTCGTTTGGTTTGAATCAGGTTAAGGACGAAGAAAGATTCTTGAAATCGGTATAAGCAATTTCGACCAAATGAAACGTAGAGTTAAATAAATTAAGTGACAGTGTATTGATTGATGTTAACTGTATTTTGTTGTTGGTTTCGATCGAATGGTTCAAATCAACTTCTGAAAATCTGATTGCATTATGAGTTTGTTATTGGAAGTATTTAATAATGCAGTATTTCAAAATTATCTAAAATTAAGAGCCGTAAGACTAATTTATGATTTTGGATTCGGCCAAAAAATTTTCGAAGCTGCTTGCTCTTCTTCTTGCTTGGGTAATTTCTGTATAGTTTCGGATCAATTTATTATTATTTATGCCATCACTTCAGAAACTATTACCTTGATGAAATACATTTCAGGTCGTTAGCGAATCTTACAACGTAAATCAAATTATGGTAAAATGAGTAAAATTGAAATCAGTACTGTAAATGAAATATACAATGTCCGAAATGCGAAAAAAATTGAAAATCAAAACAAATATAATATATCTTGGTACAATTTCTCAACTGGAATGTAAACAAATGATTTTTTTGGTAGCAAGATATTAAGTCTTTATGGTTTTACCCAGTTGGTTATGGTTTTATTAAGTCTTATGGTTTTATTAAGTCTTTATGGTTTTTGAATTCACCAGCTTTACGGGTCATGATAATTATGGTATCTTTTCACAGTTCTGAAAAAAATATGAGGCTCTGAAATAGCGTTTAAAAAACTCGTAAACTACACGGTGTCCAATATATTTGAATACAAAAAGATTTTTATTGAAATTTAATGACACACGAAAAGTTAAACCTATAATACAATAAATGCTTTTTGATAATACCTCGTTTTGCTTTTTTTGCCAATATTAATCTCTTCTCGAACGAGTTATTGGTGACACGCAATTTTCCAAAAATTTTTAGATAACTTGCTTGAACTTCTCTTAACGATTGATTTTTCGGTCCTTGAGTTTCGCTACCATATAGCCCCAAGCAAAGAAATAAAAAAAAAGTCAGAAAAGTTCCACCACATCTGAACTACATTCGCGGTGTGCGAAAGCGCTCCGTCTTGTTGTAAAAAATAATAATAAATAACTGTTTGGACTTTCTGCTTCAAGAACTTGCTTCTGGTAATATTCTGCGTTGACCTTCACACTTTTTTTTAATAAAAACAAGGGGAAGTTTGCCTCTCCTACAAAAACCGCCCCAAACCATGGCTGCGGACGAATTTTGGTATCTGGGCACATAAACTTCATTTTCGGAAATGTCCACCATTCTGACTGCCTGCAAACGATCATTTTGTGGATTATCTGGTTGCTCGAAAATGAATAGCTTTTCATCGGAAAACACGAACTCATCACCACCGTGCCAAGCAAGTATGGTTTAGACTATAGCAGCTCTTTGTTCTTTGGATGAGGCTGAAACAACATGATTTTTCTTTGTAAGGGTTTGCTCCCAGATCCTTGGTGAGTATTAATTGTGCTGAAGACTTTCAGATAACTAATTTTGCAGCTATTTTTCTCACCAAACGACCTTTTTTCTATGAATCTACTCTCTTTCGATCTTAATGTGTTGCCTAGTACGCCACTTTTCTTAAGATCATTAGCAGAGGATGTTTTTAGTTTATCTCTTCCTTTCCTACGTCCCAAAAAAATTTGACAATTTTTTAACAATTAGCTCATCGCACTCCACTATCTAAACAAGACTGATACAAATTGTATTTTTCGTTCTAGCATGTGGACTGATGACGGGACTTTTTTTTGTGAAACTGTGAGAAAGAAAAATTTTCGTTTCATATTTAAACAGTAAATCATTTTTGTATTTGAATTCGTAGAAAACCGTGTAACCGAATTTAGATCAGTGCCTGAAGATTTTTTGGAGCAAGTATTCTCAACGATAACCAAATTGTTCATGAAGTTTGAGCGCGGATGTTTCGGTCAGATGAATGCTTATGAGCTATTGTGTTGAAACGTTAGGATAACCTGTTTCAATTCGACTGCGACAGTAGTGGCTTTTTTCTGTATCGCTTTTTTTCCAGCGTTCATTTTCAGCTCTCAGTGAGGCTTTCTTGATGGTTGACCTTTTGCTAACGTTTTTGACTGAACTTTTGATTGAACGTTTTTGATTAAACTTTTCCATGATGGAACTGGTAAGCATTAATTTTTTCACGTAGATTGAGTTGTTGAGATGTCACACGAAAGAGTTTAGTTTTCGCTTTATCTTGATTGACGATTGCTTAAGTATACTACCTCGCAGAGTAATAATGGCAAACAGTGGATTAAGGAAGGTTCAAAACCTGCTTGTGCGATTGTGGAAATAGAGTGTATTCCCTTTGAGGTTCCTAAGTCAATAAGATCCAAAAGTTTATTTGCATTTGTCCACCTATATAAATCTAGCTTGCACCTCAAACCGTAATAATAATAATAGTAATAATATTTATTAGTTTTGAAATTGTACATGCATTACTTGATGTATATTTTATATGAAGGAAAATCATAAATTTAGAGGCTGTTCTATTTTAGACTACTGGCGCTTCATCTACTGTCAACAATTTAATATAGTATAGCATTTATTTAGTTTTATTTAGTTTACACTGGTAAAATACTACCCAGGCTGTTAGCCTGGGGATAACTCAGTTGTATAACCATCAAAAGCTAATTTAATTTACTAAACTAAATCTAGTTTATGTCCAACAACAATTAACTTACGCTAAATAGACCCAAACTTAACCTAAGTCTTAATTATCCCCTTAGATTTGTCGACAGCCAAACATAGGTGAACAGGATGTCCATGAGCCTCCGTAGTCCTGCGATCTCCGCCGTATGCGTAAATGGCTCATTTGAGCCACTCGTGCGGTCGATCTCCTGAATCAGTCCCTCTTCTTGTCCGTCTGTCTGTGAGTAAAACCTTGGCACCAGCTTCACAGCCCGGTCCATAAGTGACTCGAGTCATGTTTTCTGATGCAGGAGAAAGTTTCTCGACCACTTTTTAGTTAACGTGTTGTAGATTCTACCAATGCAGAAGCCCAGAACTATTCATTCGAATACCTTTGCTTCGATTTTGAGTAGGTGATCCAGGATGTAGATGCAATTAGCGGAATAATTGCTTTAACGCGAGTGGATTTAACCTTTTTGGCGAAAATATGTCTAATGCTCTGGAGCGCGGGCTAGCTACCTTAATTCTACATCGGATATAGGGATTGAATTTCAGGAAATTATGTATGCCTACTCCAAGGTAACATAATGTAGACCCAACGATAGTTTCAGTAGTTCCGAAAAAGACAGCAGCCTTTTTTGGTTTTGTTGCGGATATTTTGTCATCAACGATACTTGGAAGGGTTCCTGAGTACAGGCAGCTATGTTTTGCTACTAATAAATTTGATGCCCCATTCATCAAAATAAAGGCTAAAGTTGACCAAGTAATCTTCAAGGCTTTTCGCAGCTTTGACCGGGTCTGGGCTTGACGCGAATAAGAGCGTGTCATCTGCATATCGATAAAAGTCCTCTGGAATAGGAAGATCAGCTGTGAATAAGGTGTATTAAACAGGTCCAATGGCAGAGCCTTGTGGCAAGCCCAAAGCCACAAGTCCTCGAAGTGAATAATGTAAATAAAACTCAATAATCTCCCACTGCAAGTGGTCACATCAGTGAGTTACGAATCAATTCATATTTTCTGATAGCATTGATCAAATTGACGAACGTTTGTGATTGGAGTTGTTTTGAGAAAAACACACGGACCATCCATACTGATTAAGAAAATAAAAGGAAGGTGACAAAAAAAAGTAATTTCTAACCAAAGTGTGGGTTTGATCGGAGTATACAATAGTTTTTGGCAGGAATACTCGTCTGCTGGCTGCAGAAATCAGGACGTTTTGAGCATGGTTTCAAGGTGGACTCATTTCTTTCACAAAAATTAGAAAACTGGTCGAAATTGGCTTTATTTTTAATTTCTTGACCTTTTTCGGTATCACCACAAAATTAAGTAGCATAGAACTCAGCCCAAATAATAAAGATATTTGTGTTAAGAGTGTTAGCTACTTGACCAGGCTGTAAGCACACTTAACTTATGAGTCGGTACCATAGTCATATTAAGAATAAACTAATATCCATATTGGTGTACACATGTAATGAAGCAGTTAGTTTTTTGCACCATGTTCTCAATGACGTAATAAATATAAATGTTCCTTGTGTTACTTTGAGTAGTAAAATATTTCCGGTTTGGTTTTCCTGTGAACTAAAAATATTAGTTTATGATAAAAAGATTGATCATTTAAATTTGAAATCTACTGGTGAACTTTATTACCACAATATATTTTCTAGTTTAAGACCCCAGTGTAAAAAGCAATCGAGAGCTGACTTCCAGCGCTACATTTATAAATTAGAGTCCCAGGTCCCACAGAATACTAAGTACTTTTGGAGGCATATTAATTCTCATAAATCAAATGATGGATTACCTAATACTATGTCACTCAATGAAATTAGAAGTTCCAACGTGTCTGATGTAGCGAACATTTTTGCAGAGTATTTTTCAAAGGTTTATAGTAGTGACGTTAGTACATTTGATCCCCCTATTTAACCCTCCTCACTAAATTTATCACAATGTACTTTTAATTCTGACACCCTTCTTCAAAAGCTTCGCACCTTGGATGCTACGAAAAGTTCAGGACCTGATGATATTCCTTCTGCGTTCTTAAAAATTTGTGCCGAAAGCATAGCTCCACCGCTTCTAATTTCATTTAATAGGTCCTTGTTATCTGGAGTGTTTCCAGCTCAATTCAAATCAGGAGATAAAGCTGACGTTACGCACTATCATCCCATATGTATTTTATCTGCTATATCTAAAATTTTCGAATGACTTGTCTGTGATTGCATTTCCCCTCTTCTTTGGCCTCTTATTTTACCTAATCAGCATGGCTTTTGCACTGGTAAGTCGACGTCTACTAATCTTATATCTTACCATAATTATATTTACAAATTTTTTATGAATGCATAAGTCCATTCCATATACGCAGACTTCTCAAAAGCCTTCGCGAAACTCAATACCAATCTTCTCCGCAAGAAGCTAAGAAATTTTTGTTTTCACGGCTCTTTGCTAGGCTGGTTAAATGTAAGAAATAGATCGGTAGTAAATGTCAATAATAATTTCTCTCGGAAAAATTTCTTACATGAGGTATTCCCCAAGGCACTTGGGGCCACTTTTATTCTTGATATTTATCAATGGCAAACTTATGGTTTTCCAGGATATACAATTACTAATATACTTTTTTAATATACTTTTTGCTGACGACTGCAAAATATTTAGCGCAATTTTTTCTTATGATGATATAATGATCTTGCAGTCTAATTTGTATAGTTTCTATACATATTGTGTTCAAAACAACTTAGCACTTAACCCAACCAAATGTCAATACATTGTCTTTAAAAAACAGATCTACGTTTCTACATACATACACCATCAATGGTGTATCTTTATCATAAGTTAACTTGGTCAAAGACTTAGGAACTCTAGTGAATTCTTCCTTGAGTTTTACGGATCATATTAACGGAACAAGGACGCAAAATGATAGGCTTTATAATTAGGAATACACACAATTTTAACAATATTCAAGCACTTAAATCTCTATACTTTTCGCTTCTTTCACTTCGTAGTAAACTAGAGTACAATTCTGTCGTATGGAATCCTTACTATAAAATTAATTCCCTGTCAGTCGAAAAGGTTCAAAACAAATTTTTAAGTTATGTTGCGTATAAACTTCATATATCCACTGAGGCCATTGAGTATCCCAGCATCTTGTCTCTTTTTAATATGGAAACACTTGAGGCTCGTAGATGTTACTATGATGTGTCGTTTTTGCTGAACATAGCTAACGGGGTCATTGATCTAACTTAGTGTACCAGCAAGAAGTACAAGATCTAATGATTTCTTCCACATTCCGATTTTTAGAATCAACTATATACAAAATTCACGAATTGAACGATTGAAAGCTATCGGAAATGTAGTTGCATCTCATCTGGATGTATTTAATGTAAAAGAGGGGAAATTAAAAAGATTTATATTGGGTTTGTTCAAATAAACGATTTTTATCTTCAGGCTTAATGTAGTAAGTATCCATGCTGGTATACATTTGTAATTAATTTAATATAAACTTCAGCTACTGTGGATTTATTTATATGGACAATTATCCCTTTATAAATAAATAAATATTAAATCATCGAAATTTACTTGAGCTGGAATTTGAGTTGTCGCTAGGTCTATAGATCCTTTACACTTTCGCCGTAGTGAAATTGATTTAAATTAATTTCAATCTCATGAAGCATACCATGAAATAATTTGCAATTGTTTTCTCCCTTGCAGAGAAATCAAAAGCAAACCAATTGAAGAGCTAAATTCAAGATGGTACTAAAATTTGATAATGTTTGGAAAAATGCCATGACAATTTCCCTGAAACACCTATTCACCCTAACTCCAGCTATAAACTACTTTCCATCCAGAGTTGCCTAAAAATTACCCAACAAATATATCAACACGTAGTCATCGTTCCAACAATGTTGCAAGCAATTGCTTCGTATGACAAATGAAGAAAATGAACAGAACAAAACAACATATAAAAACGCTATTTGGTTGAATGAAAATTTTTATCATACAGTTTATTGCCATCGCACAGTTTGTTTCCTTCCAGATCGCCGTTACCAGCATACATATCCGGTATCCTAGTGAAAACACAAGGGGTAGGCTAGCAGTAGTGATGAACTTTCGAAGAACAAGTTCTCGAAGACTGGCCTTAGCTTTCGCCAAGCGAGACGAGAGTTTCCTTCCCAGACGACTGACTACGACTGCTTCTGGCTGAATTACAATCCCTGGGAATATGTAGGAGAAGAAGAAGAATGGCGGAAGTAAATTACTTTTGTCTTATTGCTCCCCGATGTTTTACTTTCCGTCTTGGCAGTTGTTAATGCAATTTTATGTCTGCTTGTCTGTTGAATGCTAGCCTGTTTCCTTGCTCCATTCTGTTCCTTACCATGCACTGCATTGTTCTGTTTGCTGCCAGCGCCGTTTTGTAGATTGCCGAAAAGCGCTAAACGGGGCAACAAAGGAGCATGTAGGGCAACTAGTTTCTTGTTCCTTGCCTATTATACGAATGGCTGGAGTGCAGGCCGACTCGTTTCCTAGCGGAGCGCGTAAACGAGTGCATGGGCAAGTATGTGATGTACTGCACTTGTGTTCTCAATGGAATTACAATGGGATTGCATTGGTCAAAACTTTTCCATTATTACTGCAGTGCATTTGTCAGCTTCAGCGAAAATTATCCATGGAGCTGAAGTTGTAGTTCTTACACCGAGCAGACATACATCTGCCGTTGTATTTTCTATTCGAAATTAACTCGTTTCCGTATTCTTTTACACATGTCTAATGTCTTCGGACGTCCACCATTTACACAGTTGCTAATTAGAGATGTCTAATTAATTAATTAATTTTTCTTGCATTGGAGGTTTCTTGGTCGGTTGATTAATGACTGTCAACAACAGCCTAGATTGCTGCATTGAGTTAGTTTCGAGTGGCTGCGAAAAATCTTTACATGTTACCAGTGTGCTTAGGAGGTTTTACAATTCCAGTATAAGTTAAAGCGCAACAATTACTTGAGAAACATAGTGCATATTGTACTTACGCCCCATAACGTTTCGATTTTATTTTCTCTCAAATTAGATTAACAGAAGATTGAAACATAATTGAAAAGTAAGCAGTAGAAATAATTGCAAGACATAATTCTGGCTACGTAAATGTTGGTGTGAGATAGAATTGTTGTAAAAAAAAATTTAAATAGCAAATATTTCATTTTAACGTAAACTCAAATAATAATAAATTATAATAAATTTTTTATAATAAATTTATAATAAATTTTTTTGCTTGTTTTTTTTTATTTATAGATGCGAATAACCCCACTGCTGAAAATTTATTGTTATACAATAATTAATTGAAAAGCCTTGGAACTATAATGTCTGCATATATGCAATCTTGTAAATGGAGAAAACGTAGAATTTACAGCCCACATTGTCTTATCTAATATCACAACCTTGTAGCTTCCACTCGAAGAATCCACATCGCAGAACAAGTGCTGATGATGCCCCATCTCCACACGATCACACTGCGACTGTGCGTAGGGGGGAGTGCTATCAACCCGAACATTATAATCTTCGCAAAATCTTCGGGCTTCTTTCTGACAGCTGATCGACGCCGGCATAAATCTGGCGCTGAATCTATTTTCTAAGATTTTGTTCGGGTGGCCAGTGGTAAACGACGGTTTTTACTCTTAACATCTGCCAATTGTTCGCAGACAAGAAGCTGAGCTAGCTTGCTCCGCATTAAGTGTGATACGAACTTCAAGGCCGTGAAAGTACGCGTGTTATCAAAGTCTGCAGCGGACGAGATTTCAAGAGTTCTTAATTTTACACCGCGATTTGATCAAATACGAAAAGAAAGCATGCATGGACCTTTGCTGGGGAAACTGGCGCTCGTTACGGGTAAGATGTGACATAACAGTGTTTCTGATGGAATTTTTAACTTGATTTTGATTGCAGGTGCTGGTTCCGGGATCGGTCGGGCAATATGCAAAGTGATGATCCGCGATGGTGCAATTATCGTTGCTGCTGATAAGAATCTTGCGGCTGCGAAGGAAACCATTGCTTCAATGGGATCAGGTAGGTGATATTGAAACAAAACCATTATACATCGAAAAGCCCTTTCAATTGAATTGTACCACCACCCGTGATACGCCAGTTTGACTTGTGAGGGCGACAATTCGATGTTGCCTGGAATTGCATAACCGGGGGCGTTAATTTGTTGTGTACACTACCAATCAAAATTCGTCAAAGCGCTTATAAATAAAAAAATTCAAATTTCTTTAAGATCCACTTATTTTAGTTTTATAAATAAATTAGTGTAAAGTAAATGTATGCGATAACACAATTGATATTGATCAGATAATCAGAACATTAAAACTCAATTGAAAAGTAAGCAGTAGAAATAATTGCAATATAAAATTCTGTCTACGTAAATGTTGGTATGAGATGAAATTATTGTCAAAAAATTAAAATAGCAAAAACTGCTTTTTTTTCACGAATATCAAGAAAGTGTTAGCTAACTTGCAGTGGAAATGGGATGTAGAATAGCTAACTGACTTCGGAATTTCATGTCCAAAAAAGCAATTGCCAGAATCATCCTCCATATTATTTTGCTCATTATATACTTCGCAGCAAAAGTAACCAAAACTTAAAGTTGTAGCTTATATAATTTGGCCAATACTATTCAACACGAAATTATAACCAAAGTGAACATGGGAGAAAGTACTAACACTTTACTAGCCAATCTTCTCCACAGCGTCTTTATTTTAAAAACCACCGCATCCACACAAATTTAACGCAATCGAAGCGTCTTTAACAAAATTTGCCCTAAATACTGTGAAAATAAAAAGCAGCCAATCTCGAATAAACCTTTTAATATTGTGAACATGGAGAATTGACGTGAAAGGAAAAAGAAACCCAACCAGCAAAAACCTCTTATTTTCAGGATCAATTTGTCGAAAACCGAAAGTCCTTAGAGACCCTTCACAAAACAATGCGATTTCTTAAAGACCATAAGACACTATTTGGAAGCTTATAAATACGCATTTATTTTTAATAAAAATCAATTCTTTCAATTCTTATTAATCCTTCCCATTGTGCTAGAAATTTCGTCAGAGAGTATGAAAGGATTAGAAAAGCAAATTGACAACATAAAACTTTAATTAAATTTTTTTGGTTAATCAGAGTCTCTTTCAGAGCATTAAAACTGCTGATTGTTTTTATTTTAATTTTTACATAGATTGAACTGGCAGCTAAGATAACTTATGTGAAAAGATTAATACTGCAAAATAGAAATTTTAAAATAACAAATATCCAAACCAAAATTTTCAATTCTATATTTATTTCGGGTTTTCACCATACCACCTGGATTTTATATGGACCGTATGAAATATGCCGTTTTCAATTATGCTTCTTCTTAAACTTGAATCAAAATATCTGTTTCTGGAGCTATATTTGCTTATTTTTGTATAGATTTGACACATTCATTTGATTGCGTATTAAGTTCTCTTATTCTTTATTTGAGGCTTATGTTCTTAAGGATTAATGAATTTCCTGATTTTGGAGCATCGAAATTAAATTTATATTCCATTTAAAAAAACAAAATCCGCTGACATAGACTCAGGATTATATCCTGTAGGACAATATGGAACAAACATCACTTGAATGTATTATTTTTTAAATTTTGAGTAAGATATATTCACTTTCAATTTTGCCAAATTAAAGTGCTATTGCCAAAATCAAAACGCAAAATCGTTTCGAGTTGAGTTTGTTTTAACGATTTGTGAAAAAAAAACCCTTAATATTTCATTGTCCGAGCTAAGCAGGATATTTTCACTTGGAGAAATGTAGAGAAAACTAAGGAAGATATATTCACAAGGAGGCGAACAGATCAAACATTCCCGAAAGGGCCAATTGTAATATTTTCCCAGGTATTCGCTGAAGATTTGATAATGCATGTAAATTTTTACACCGATTCGACGCGATCCAAAAAAAAACATCAATCGTTCATCTATTGAAAAAGCAAAGGTATTTGTTTTGCTATGAACTTATTGGTGGGAATTGGAAAAATGTAGAGCAATGACGATTACTGGTGCTCTCACTCTTAGCATCAGTTTTGTCGACTGCCCTGAAATCGGACGAAAATAAATATTGATGAAAATTCTCTCATACGCGATAAAAATAGCTTTAATTAGCCTAAATAAGTTCCATAAAAGGAGACAACTTCTTGATGTGCAAGAAAAATCATTTTGGTAATATTATGAATCTTGAATACAGCAAAATATTGGTGGAATTGAAAAGCGAGGGAATAGAATTTAGCTGAGCGCTGACGAGTTTAAGCATATTAATTCTAAATTTGGCTATGCAGGCATATTTGAAAATGTTACGGAAAAGTCATTGAGAATTTTAAAATAAAAATAAAATAAAAATAAAAACTTTTTAGCAGTTCTTGTTACAAAATTGTCATAAATTTGCAAAGAAATCGACTAAAAATGACGTTTTGCAACATATGTCAACAAATCCTGCAACACAAAAATTAGTAATCCTGATAATGAAGAATGCCCCGAGATGGATTTGTTCACTAAACATGAATGGCATACCAGATCTATTTTTTTAACTTCCTTCCATAATCCAGCATATGTTGCAAGGAAAAGTAAAGAAATTCACTGTCCTGTGAGCAAGCTGACCGTCACTCTCAAGCAGTTTCTGCTGAGCTTGAGCAGTTTCGTGCTTTTGCTTAGATCAGGTCATGGCCATAATGTCCTGGCTACCCTGCAGTCCAACCTGTTTTCCCATTTGGACTTTAGTTTGGCCCATATGGCAGCATCTAGCTTGCTTGAGGTGTGAGCAATTGACCGTGGCACAGTGATGCAGGGGTTATTTCCGTTCTGAACCTTTCCTCGCCAACTCATCAGCTTTTTCGTTGCCTATGACCCCATTATGCTATAATCCGGATAGTAATATGCCTTGCCTTTTCATTGAAAGCCACTCTGCAAGCGTTAACAGTTTTTGAAGAAGAGAACTGAGAGAATGGCTGCCCTCCTCTTCAAAATTCTCCAGTATCGTTGACTGTCAGAATTCAGAAAAGGGAGATATATTGTCTGCTTGTGTTCCGGTTCCAACTATTCTCTCCGCTTTGACCTCCAAAAGGGTGGCTTCAATTTGCTTGTTTTTGAGCAAGTCCGATGGCCAGGTTGCCAAAGTTTTATCCACTCCATATCCATCGATTGTACTCGCGACAGTGACACTGTTGAAGACCCCGTCAATGTCTAAGAAGGCTGCCAACGTGGATTCCTTTTGCTGCGTCGGATACTACCCCAAGGCGGAGGCTTGCGGTAAAAATAAGATAAAATTGATGGCCCTGTCTGCTTTTTGAGGCATGATAGGCAATATCTTATCAATTCATGTAGCTTTGTAAGGCCGGAATGTGCCTATAGTCCATTCAATCTTGACCCCATCTACTACTTCCATGATCAGCCGGTTGATTGCTCGAAATTGGTCACCACGCGGTGCCGTGTAAGCTGATTCTGGGAACTGAGTTTCCAGTAGCTTGTCCAGACATTCCTTCGGGTCTTCCACCCAATCCCCGTTTTCGCTTCCGAGAAAGGTAGGTATGCCATCCTGATTTTAGCATTCTCTGTACTTGCTTCAATGTTCTCACAGAATTCCCTCCATAAGTCATACTTGGCTCGTCTTATCATCCTTTTGAAGAGCGACAACTCTTGCTTGTATCGATCGTACGCCATTCCACCATAAGGTAGCGTTTTTCCTTACGGGCTTTTCCACCTGCTCGTTAAGTCGTCCTGGACTCGTCAGAACCAGGTCATCAGTGTCGTGAGCTGTCTATTTGTTTTCTTTAAGCAAACTTCCCATTCTGCTGCTCTCGGGCTCCGAACATTTTTGGGTATGACACCAGAACTACCGATCTTCCAGCATAACCACTGGTGGTCCGAGAGCGACGACAAGTTAGAAATCTGTCAGCTATGGACGCTTTCCATTTTACTTGGAGTAGCCTGGGTAATATCAATTACCTGTCATGTTCCTGGTAAGAAATGTAGGTTTGTTACCTATATTGAGATTGGTTGACGTTAGAAATTCTATTAAACACCTACTTCTGTCGTTTATGTTGGTGCCCCATATTTCGTGATGAGCATTTGCATCACAGCCGATGACAGCATCAGTTGTCATAGCCGCTTTTGTCACTGTCCTCAGTTCAGGTGTGATGGGATTCATTTCGTATGCTAGGCAGACCGCCGACAGCAGCCACCGCTGCGTGCCGCCACCATCGATCCTGCTCTCACAACACACAGTGGTTGTATCCTCATCACATATTGGTTGTACCCTCATCAGATAGCTGCCGAATCAAAATTACATTAACCTCTTTTTTGGCGACAATACAAGCCCGTGTCTTGTCCCAACCTGTTAGCTGGATCACACTGAAATTTGCCTCGAACCAACAAACCGCATTCTTATACAGAAGCGATTCTTGTATCAGCGCGATGTCGGCGTGCCTCGACTGAGGTGCTGAAGCAGATTGGCCGTCGTCTCTCTACTGTGGTGCAGATTTGTTTGGACCACCCTCACTTAGGTTTCCCTCAGCCGCCTTCTCCGCTCCAACCTTGATGATGGTCCTCTTCAGCCCGAAGTGAATCAGCCCTCTATTGGCCCGTACTTGATCCGCAGACTTCCAATTAATTCCCAGCACAAGCACCAATTTTGCTGCATCAGTTAGATCGGGCTCCGCCGATTGGCTGCTAAGTTTGAACGTCTGGAATAATCTCCAGCCTGAGACTTTCAGATCGGGGTTCTGTCTTTTTACCAGAGACAGAGCTTCTGAGGCGTTCGAGTGGGGCACCACTACCTTAGCTGTAATTAGCTTGGGCACGGATCTCTTTTCCATCACGTCCAAAGCTGGATGGTCTCCGGAAATTTTCAGGACGGTTGACCCGAAGCCACTCCGTCGTGAAAACGTCACCGCAATGTAGCTGTGAAGAATATTGCAGCCTTCAAAGCAAAGTGACCCTTCTTCCGTCGACATAGCAAACTTGAGGAGTTCTTCTGTGACCCATTTAAGAATCACCTTGGCCACGTCATCGAGTCTCTATTCCACGTACTCCTGTTTTTCGACGACGGCCAGCTTAAGGTGAATCGCAGCTACGTCCCTGAAGGACCGAGCTACTGTCTCCTGTCGTGGCCACTTCGTCGACTTACCTCTCGGCGATATTTGCTCCTCTTAGCGTTGGCGCTTGCTCGCAGCCGTAGCAGTAGGTTTCACTTGGGTATCTTCGGGTTTCGCTTTGGATTCCAGCGTCACCGTACTCATGGCCTTCTCCTTAAACGTTGGGTATTCCTCCTCCCTCTTGTGGGATCAGTGCCGCCACCTTTACAGTGGACTGCAGATCCTTGGAGCCACCACCTCCAGTCTCGATTACAGCTCTGCTAAGTGGCTTAGCCGCTGCTTCCTTTCCGCTGACCTATGGGCCTTCCACTATGCCGCCTCCATTCCTGGTTGCAGCTCTGCTATAAGCCGACTCAACCGCCGCTTCCGTTGGACTGACCAGCGATTCCTTAGACGAGGTAGTGTTGCTGAGGAGTGTTGCTACATCGCAGTAGCTCCCGGAGCGGGTTCTCCATCCAGCTTCAAGACCCGAAATCTCTCGATCGGATGACCCTGTGCTATTTAGCCTCTCGTCATTGGTGATTTCCCTCCAGTAGTACTGGCGGGAAGTTCGATCTTCTTTACATCGTATTTAGTTTTATCCATAGATTCAGTTTGATTGGTGTTTCAGGTTTCGGTTCGCGTTCTCAGACCACTGCCGCAGCAATCACCAGCATTAGCCTCCCGCTACAGCCCGTCCTCATAGGAACAACTTATTGCTTCGACAGTCCTTCTCCCTCTTAAGATCGCGACGCAGACTCCCCCACGACCCTCCGAGAGTTCTGTAGGCTTTCACAGTACGCTGAACCTGCGAACCTTGCTGCCGAGGCAATCGAGGTGTCTCCTTTAGTCTTACAGTTCGCTACTCTGTAGACCGCGGTTCGCCAGGCTCCAGAGCCGGACAAAGTAAGTATTGGAGCCAGAATTTTCACCTCAGTCACCAGCCCAGACCCGTTGCCAGGCCTTCGTGTTACCTCTGCGGAAAAAAATAAGGGCGCTCCTCAGCTAGTTACGGGCGAGACATCCGTTTACACAACCCATACAACTGGTGGCTGTAGAGGCGTGACTCAACCACATTTTTCTATGGAAGAGGGACTAGCTTTATCATATTAGACAATCCTACCTTCCGGGAGGGATTTTTACCAGCGGCCACCGCGAGGAGGTTAAAGATCACACTTTCACCAGTCTGAACAGATACGGCACGTGCATATTTGCATAAACTACACGTTACTCCCCATATTCGGCTGGCGACTGACCGCCAAAGCTACAATTAACTAATACTAAAAACCAATCATTCAAATGGCACTAACCCAATACCATGGAACTATTGAAATCTCTTTTCTATTTCAGAGTGCCTCGCCACAGAACTAGATGTCTCATCTACAGATAGTGTTGCCAAAGCACTTTCGGCAACACTCGAAAAGTACAAGCGGCCACCCGGAATTATTGTCAATTCTGCTGGCATTGTTCGCGATAACTACTTCTTGAAAATGCCCGAAAAGGACTTCGATGCCGTCTATCAAACCAATCTCAAAGGCACTTTCTTGGTCATGCAATACTTCGCGAAGGCAATGGTCGAATATCAAGTCAGCGGAACAATAATCAACATTTCTAGTATTATTGCGAAAATCAACAACGTCGGCCAGGCCAACTATACTGCTAGTAAAGCCGGTGTCATCTCATTGACAAAAGTTGCATCGAAAGAATTCGGAAGGTTCAATATTCGTGTAAATGCCGTTCTGCCCGGTTTTATTGATACACCCATGGTTGCTGTTATTCCGGATAAAGCGAAAACTGCGGCCCTGCAAATGTGCTCGCTGAAACGGTTAGGTAAACCAGAGGAAATTGGCGAAGTGGTTTCGTTCTTAGCTTCCGATAAGGCTTCGTATGTGAATGGCGCTGCAATTGAAGTGACTGGTGGAATGTGAGCGTTAGGACACTAGAAGATTATCGAAAGTTTTAGTCATTTGCATTTAATATATATTTTTATAGAATTTTTATTTTGTATATTTTGAGCGTGTGTTTAAGAATTGTTGGTATGTAATGGAATTTCCAAAATAGAAGTTATATTTTTAGATGGTTATTAAAATCAGAATATGTCTTTTATTACCAATCTGTTGTGGGAAAAACGTTTTAGGCTAACTATCACAGCTGACATTCATTTTAATGGCACTCTAAATCTGCACAGAAGTCATTACGAACCAAAATAATATTATTTTCCAAGCCAACAGGACTCTCTAAAGCTTAGCCGTTCCAATTAACAATCCGATTTGACTTCCATCGTCTAATGGACTGGCAGGATGTCTGAAATAAGTAACGATTTGGAAAGATAATCCGTATTAGTCAGGATCGAAACAGGTCCGAAATTATGTTCACGACCTGTAAAATGTCGAACGTAGTTTCGCAGGTTTATGAACATTATAGCCTATTAAATGAAATGCCATATTAATGGAATACCATAGTTTATTCGACATTAGTAGTTTGAAGTAATATGATCCACATGCTTAAAAACCTCTCAAACCGAAGGTATCGAAGTATAGTTCAAGGATCCATTTGATTATCTTAAACACTCAAACAACATTTCGGAAATGAGTCATTACGTTTATTTGTCACGGCCACGACCTTCTTCGATCAGTTTGTCTGCGTGAGTTGGCCTCGGTCTGCTCAACCGTGAATAATACATCAGAAATCGTAATACGACCGCAATCAAAAACATTTCATGGAATTCTCGAATCAGGACTAATGGTATCGCACAGTCTTGAATTCATGAAAATAATCATACAATGCATTTAATTGCATGCGGTTATATCTCATATATCGTAACTCATGAACGGAATTTCGAAATGCTCGTACGCTTAGCTGGTGGCCCATTACGCCTGGTCGTAAAAACGAAATTAGACCGCCTATTACCCAATAATCCGATTCGGGAATGAATTAAATCAATGTCGGGCAGGATTTAGTACGTCTGTGGTAGGTTGCTTTGGCCCAGCACATGGAATTACATTTGCAGTTCAACTACAGCCCGCAAAATGAAGCGATTACTGAGTACGAATGCCACTTTAAGCCTATAAAAGCAATGAATGGGCTCTCACGATTCAGGCTTTTAGCCTTCAATTTCGCTAGCTCTCCCTGCTTGAATCGACTCGCACGCCGAACCCAACAAAATTCTAATGCCTGCAATGTCGTATTTTAAATTCCCCAGCCAGCACCTTTGCCTTTCACAGCTATTAAATGTTCCGCGTCTACGGTCTATAACGCACGGGAATTCGTTTTTAATTACTGTCAATTATCTCGCAAAGTGTAGGTGCTTTTAATTGAAACGCGTAATTAAAATATCTGGACGAAGAGTCGGAATACGGTTGTGTGTAGCGGTAAAAAGGACATTTTGATAAAGTTCGCTCGGTCATTGATAAAGATTACAGTCTTGACTATGGCTTGTAGTGGAAAGCTTTTTCAGATGCCATATTTTAGCGGAGGTTACGAGCTCTGATTATTTATATGGTTGGAGAAAATCTTGCTTATCAGGTATTTTTACATGTTGCTATGCAAGCAAGTGGTCTGTGCTCATTGACGTGTCGGTCCCAGGCAGCGATCTACTTCCTGCAGTTTTGAGTTCCACCGGGAGCTCATGGCTGCCTTTGCACTTTCTTGTATTGTCTGATGTGGAGACCAGAAATTGAGGATAGTTAATAATCAGCTTCTGTCATATGTAACTCCTTAGTATCATAGCTATGCAATAGTATGCAAGGATATCCTCTACTGCCGTACCAGTATGATAAGAGTGTATGCATCAAGTAAAAATTTTGATGAGAATCCTTCTATGTGAGAAGGACATTTCGAATTTTTCATCTCTGCAGGCATAAAAACTACTTAAATAGCATTTATTTTTTGACATTGAAATTTTCTATCATTGAAAGACTAACATTGTCTAAAACTGAAGGTGTGTAGCTTTCTGATTTATTTTAGCTCTTACGCTTCGAGGCTTCAAACTTTCATGAATGCATCGAGTAAATGTTACGATAAGAGAATGATATCCCGGTAAAGTTTTGTCTGAAATAGTAAGTAATTATGTAGGAAATATTACTAGTATAAACCAAACAAACAACACCAAAATCGAAGAGATATGACGAAATCTGGCTAGTTAATAGACTGTGAGCTCCGAACAATATGAACTTTGCCACTGAAAAACTTCACCTTAGGCAGAATTGGTTTTTCTATTGTTTCGAAATCGAACTATTGTATCTGATAAAAACGCGAAGTAAAGAGCGAAATATTCTTATCTAATCTCACAATGGGAAAACATTCAGTTCAGAGTACATAGAATTTGGTGAACGCTGGGAATCGTCTGATTTATGATAGCAACAATTTTCAATCGTAATCACGCCACTGATGGTCTTTCGTTACAAATAGTGAAGCGTTGTGTCTTAAAGCTTCTGAGTGGATGAAGAATTTTGTTCTTTAAAAAAGTATATGATGAATAAAAAAAGGAATTGAAACGATAATCTTATGACTTGTATAGCCTAAAACAAATGACGAGAGAAAAAACTCACTCTGAAACGATTAAAAAAGGACAAATATTCTGTATGTAATGTACAGGGTTTATTCTGACCTCAGTGACTTTCTTATCTGTTACAATTGATTGAACAAATGCCTGCCAATAGGCCTACTAATATGCCTACTGTAATAAAATATTGGATGAGCTACCTTTGAATGGGGTTACTTTGATCGACGTACCTATCTTGTTTCGATTCTTTCGAGTTAGTTAGAAAAATGTCGTCGGATCAACCATTGAGCCAATGCAATCGTCAGATGTTAATAATTAATATTTAATAGTGAACTGACAAGGGATTATTCATAGATTAAAGCACTCCGCATACGGGTCGTTAGCCATGCGATGTGTGAGAGATACGTTTGACACTTGTGAAGCTTGTGAGAAAACGATTGTCGTCATCCTCGTTTCATGTCCACACACGGGTCGTCAAGAAAACGTCAGTATGCTTCGTAAAATCATACAATTCGGGGCATTTTTCTACCTCCCCCACGAATTGTACGTTGCCGTCATCGATCGTACTTGCAAAAACGACTAGTCATTTGGCTTGAGGCCTGTAATGCACAACGCTTGAGACGCACTCAAAATGAAACGACTACGCTTCTCACTCTTCACGATTGGGTAACGCTCCGTTAGTGGTCACCCATTGATTTACCTAGGTTGTGACGACCAAGCGTAAAAATATCGCATCCACGACGATAGCTCAACGACCCGTGTGCGGATTGCCTACCTGTTTAAAATACATTAGTACACACCTCAGCATTAATAATGCCTTTATTATTGTCATTAAGATTTCTAGCAATTTTGAAAATGTCGGCATAAAGCAGAACAAGAGATGACTGCTGAATGGAATTTACTCACTTAATAAATAAGGTGAACAGTAAGAGACCCAGATGACTACATTGTGGAACACTAGACATGATGTAGTCCTAATTTCAGATGACGAGAAGCCAAAAGAATGAAACTTAGCTAGAAGTATAGAGTGATCAAGCTTATCAAAGACTTTCGTCAAGTGTATGTAATGCTGTGGCCAGCTTCAATTGAATTGGTCACTTGATGAGAAAATTCTACAAGATTGGTTGTGGTAGAACGACCTTTCGTAAAACCATCTTGGCACAGCTTTGCCACACTGGGGTTTTCCCTCCCCGAAATGGGGGATTTGAAGTGTTACCGGGGCTCTTTAGGAGATAAATATTGAGAACAATTTCATGGGGGTAAACTACCCGGAAAAAATAATCACCAGATTGAAACATGACATGTGAATTAAGAAAAAAATATTGTGTAACACCAAATCATCATCAACGTGGCACAACAGCCTGGATCGATCTCCTCCAATTGTCTCGGTCACGTGACCGCGTCCTCCAATCTTGGAACCCCAATAGTTGTTCGGCGTCCGCATACACTGAGCTCTCCCAACGAGCTCTGGGTCTTCCTCTTGGCCTCACTCCGTCGACTCGTCTTGCGTTCATGACACGTTTTGGCATGCGATCGTCATTCATGCGTTGCACGCGCCCAGCCCACTGTAACCGTTGTAATTTGACTATTTTAGAGACTTCCAGCTCATCGTAAAGTTCGTACAACTCATTGTTGTACCGGATGTGCCATCCATCTCGGTCGCGGATAGCCCCGAAAATCCACCGTAGAACTTTCCGTTCGAAGGTGTCGATCATATTTTCGGAGGCTTGGGTCAGGGTCCATGTTTCGCAGCCATAGCACAGCACAGGTCTGATTATAGTTTTATAGACGCGAAGCTTAGTCTTTCTGTGCACATATTTCGATTTCATAATGGGGAGGACCGAGAAGAAAGTCTTATTTGCTAGTTGTATCCGTCGCTTTGATTTGCTACATTTAATCTAGTTTTGTCAAAGATTAATGGCACTTACCTAATGGCATGTAAATGATGGATTCTGGATCCATTAGAACACTATACAATAGGATATTGTTGCGAAATAGCCTCGCCGCCAGATTGAATCTCTCACACACAAATATAGCTAATGCAATGCGGCATGCAACGATCTGCATTACATTCCCACAGGCTTTGTAGTACATTTAATTGTTGAATGTTTCATTGTATAGCGGCGGGTTCACTGGCCTGAGCGCAGCTGATCTGCAACAATACTTGCATCTGATGCGTTATCAGGCCAAAGAAACGAAAAAATGTTTTAAGTGCTGGCTGCGTATGCTGTGCAATATTGGGATACAACTGAGCGATGGAGATCGGTAACAGCTTGTTGTCGGAGCCGGTACGTGATGGCAATTTTATGCAAGTCTTGCATATGCTCATTGTTCAGCAGTGCAAGTTGATCGCCACCGCTGCCACCGTGGGTTTTCATGGAGAAGTTTTTCTGGTGAAGTGGCAAAGAGGCCGAAGTACTTGTTTGTCACCGGAGGTTACAATACTTCACGAGATATTGAAGGAAAAAATGATTTTCGTTACCTTTGACAAATAACTTTTGTTGTGCACACGACTTCGTTTTGAACTTTCCATTTCCAGAATTTTGTCTGCATTGAATGGTCTATTTTTAAATGGTTCAGGATATTTTACGCCTCTTCCATAATTAGAGTCAATTTTTTCAGTGTCATCTCTTAGGTTACTTTCGTCATAAGTAATCTTCGGAGTTTTTTTCGAATTCGTAAAAATATTCTTGAATTGTATGTTTTTGGAAACAGCTACACGACTTTTACTGTTACTGTTAGTGGTCAGACGTTGTGATGCTAATTTAGTTGAATGATGCTTATTTCGTTGTATCTTGTAGCTTTTGAGCATACCCAGTGCCCAATCTTTTGTTGGAAGATTATTTTGAATTTATGGACTACTCGGTAACATTTGCCCAGTAATGCTTTTACGAGCATTCTCAAATCCAATAAATGAAATGAAAAGCATTCGTCCACATATTCACCGGTGGTATTTAAAAGCACACCGTTAACGCAGGCCAGGAATATAGTGCTTTCTCATTGATAGCTCCCCGTTTGCTATTTTCTGCACTGCTCCATTCAATTGGTCTGATAAATGTGATGATGAAAATGATATAATATTGTGATATGAAAATATTAAACCCCAGTTGTCTGAAAAAAACAACTAAAGTATGAAAAAAATTAAAGTAAAGTTTCCTTATGATTTCAATTATAGCGAGTTTCCGTCACATAACTAATGCATATTTTAGATCATGCCCAAATGATCATGCCCACCATCTACAAGCTTGGCAAATTAATCATATAACTTGAAAAATTACTTCTAAGCTACGTATGTCTACCTGATTCTTCGAATTTTCCTACTGATTCTTAGATTTTTCCATACTAAAGTAATTTTTCGTAGAATGAACCAATTTTAGCTATATTTATCCAGCGAATGGTAGGAGCACAAGGACCGAATAATGTACCTGGTATAGTGGTCCGAATGTATTTACTTCAAAGAGGGGCAATCAAAAATTCATCCCGTGAAATTGAAATCACCCCATTTCACAGTATTTTTTATGCAAAATGAAAATATGCCGGTGTATCCAAAGCACACAGTTCATTCAATAGCAAATACATATGCATCTAGTTGATAAACTTTAAGTACAGTTCTATCAAATTTAAAGCATATCTTTAAGAATTTGTTCTTTAAAATTTAGATTCAAAGCGTTTCTAATATCACATTTAGTCCACGAATTATCTATACTTCAATCAACAATTCATCAAATATCAAATTCGAAATTAAAACTTTACACTTCTGATAGCCTCCAACAATCAAACTGGACGTCTGCAAAAACTTGAGTACTTTTTAGTAATCTGATTTCGGGCGCCCAATGTGGTCACTTCATTACCATCCATACGCGCAGAACGAATATCAATATTTCACCGGATGAAAGAATTTGAGATCACCCCAATATGTAAATGCTTCATCAGATATCAATAAATCTTTCATTAAAAGTAGACTAGCGTAATTTTTCTTCTTCGGCTATATTTCGGATCATTGCGTTTTGGGGTGAATTTATTTAATTATTCTGTTTTTCTTCTGCTCTTTTTTGGCGTTATTTGTATGGTAGGTACCGCTTGGCCAGCCAACGGTTGTTTTGTACTCGACAACTGTGGGTTGAGCCAAATATTTGAACAGAACCCTGTTTATCTTTCACTTCGACTCATTAAACCTAATGGGGTGGTCAGATACCTCGCCAGCGCTTATAGCCGCCAATATGCACGTCGAAATATAAGAATGGTCGTCGCTCCTATCGATATCGGGACGGGACAGGACATACATTCATTTGGCATGTGGCAAGCAAGTGTACTGTACATATTGAAGTATAGACAAGTTCAGTTGATTGGAAATGGGGTTGGGGGAGAGCAATTAATGATTGGATAGCATAGACAACGTGGAACGTTGCCAAATCCATTCACGCTACGCCATCGCAATATTAATGGCTATGGGAGATACTTAGAGCCATATAATTTTTTTTCTTTTGTCGGTTATTTGTCTAATATGTTCACGGTTTGGATTGGGGATTGTTTGCAATAGAAGTCCTTGCATAAAAGATGAGGCGATTAATAGCACAACGTTCATTTAATTGCGCTTCAGACAGTTATTATGGGCTTGAATATTCAACGGTGTGGTATGAAAACTATTAATGTGTTGATGTATCATATATCATGTTGATTTTGTATAAACATTAGAAGTGAATGCAAAACACATATCTGCACAGGAATCAAAAGTGGAAACGCAAAATTAATGTTTTCGTAAAACTCAAATCCAGAAATAATACTTTTGATGATTCGGAGAAAAGAATTCAAATTACATAAGTAACAAAGTTACGGAATTTGAAAACATCCCAAGATGAACATTATCAGTATAAAACAAGGATAACCACTAATGAGTGTACAAAAAAAATTACTCGCTTCTTCTGACTTCTTCTGTTCTTGCGATCAGACCACAAGTGATTTATAAATAGACTTGCCCTCAAGTCCACATTAATTGAATATACCCACATGGAGTACTTTTTTAAGAAGGAAATTCGATGAGATCTTATCCTACGCGGTTTTAAGTATTATCAGCAACAGTTGTAATATTTTTATTAAACTTCGTTAGCAAATATGTTTGTGCAGTATTTACAAAACTTGACCAAAAGCTCTTTCCATCGTGTAACCGTATTGTGCTCGGTACAACTGAATTGTGGGTGGATTTTCCTGGTATCTTTTTTTTACAAGGAAGCAACATAGCCCTAAGATGCACTTGAACTCGAATTCTTACGAAGCGTCCTTTCCTCTGTATTTGCCATTTCTAGTCCTTTGTATTTGTTAAATCTATTTATTTATTTAGCTGGTCCAAACTGTTACGAGTAGCGGTTGAATTCAAAATCAAAATGACTTGAGTCAAATTCGGTATGATAATGTACCAATATCTAATTTCTAATTGCTCTAATGATTTGATAACATTTTTGCTTTATTATTAAATGGTCAAAGTATTTGTTGAGAAATTTGATAGTGCTCACTACTTACTTGAAACTGCAACAAAACGCAAAAAAATTAAATCAGTTTAACTCAAGATGTGACATCATGAAACAATTGAATATAACCGCCAGATGTAAGGACGTAATTGAGACAAATTACTTAATTTTTTTAATTTAAAAAAAAAATGTTATTGCATTTTCTCCGTACTATCTGTCAATTAAGGAACAACAGTGTCAAATTTGGGTATTTAAGCCCTATATTTCAAAGTGCTGCTCGGTTGTGTGGGCTGTTGCGCTAGCATGGTGATGTTTCCAGTAGAAAAACTTGCACCTAAAAATTAGAGTTGATGTTTGTCTCGGGAGGTACATAATCAGAATGAAAGACTCCCCCGTTGTCAATAATCACAATGGTCATGGTTTTGATCTTTGAACCTTTTTAAAAGATGAGGCATTGTTACCGCAAAAATAAAAGGAAATATATCAAAATTTGGTAAAAAAAAGTATCTACAATTTTTTTTTAAATTGCATCAACTTACTGCTTTTCTGAAATCAATTAATTAGCCACAAAAAATAGATTCAACAGAAAAATATGTTTCTTTACATAAAAAGGAGAGCTTCTTCATATATGAGAGTTAGTTAAAAATTATATTTCCTCAAATTGGGGAACATTATTCTTTCGTATTGTGCAATGGAAAGTTCTGGACTTCAAAGTGAAATGATATGCCTAGGCGAATTGTTTCTGCATCAGCTGAAGCCAACTTTATAATTCAAAAAATATCTATGAATCTTTTCCATTTTAATGTAAAAATATCTTGGTACAGAAACTAGTCCTTCGTACATAGCAATTATATTTTATATTGGATTTGCATATGTATATATATGTAATTGTATACGTTTATAGATGTAATTATTTTAATTTAATTTTTAATTTAACATTGTCAATTATTGAATTAAAATGCGCAAATCTTGCATTTCTTTCAACTTTCGTTCGTCTATATTGCATGTTGTTCGGAAAACTCTGGCTCAATTATAATGATGCCACGCTATACGTAACGTATTCAGTGCTACCCTAGAAAAATTGTGGCACATAGATATGTCCATTTCGGAAGTTAATAATATAATAGAAATCATACTTCAAATTTAATATTTTAATAATTATTAATTAGGTTAGGTTAGGTTAGTGAAGAAGGCTACCGGGAACGCGGCCAGCATTAGGCCACCAGTTTGGGACCATTTGCCACCCTCATAGACAATCACACGCATTCACACTTACAGCCATGACACTGGCGGGTTTCGAACTCGCAGGCGCCGTAGCACGCCGCTTTTCGGCCTGACGCCTTAGCGAGCAGAGCTACCGGGCCCCCTAATTATTAATTAAGTTCAATAAAAATCTATTATTCCGAAAAGGCATCAAAATGTTTCAAAGTTCAGTTTTTAGTGAAGTTTTTTTTCAATATAATTTTCGTCTTTTTCTTTCGCTTTCAACAAAATGAATCTATTTTGACATGGTGTAAGGAAGTCGAGATGTGCCAATCAGTAAATTGACTCTTCTAAGCAGGAACATATTCATAAATCCAAGATTCCTCACAGATGATAATAAGATGGTACAAAAATTCTTGGATTATTTCAATTCGGCAAGATTTTTGTTAGTTTTTCAAAATTCTAGGTATAAGCTTTTCGGACACTTTTCTCATGAGCAATACTTCGGATACATTTTTCTGAAGGGAGACAGTTTGAAAAATTAGACACGTCGACCACCTTGTCGCGAATCATGTTTATTTATTTGATATGGTGGATCAGCGCTGATGACATCAACATTATGTCACGTTCGTTCAATGACGCCAAGGAAGTATTTGTAGCTCTAGACGAAACCGCCAAGGAAATTGGTCTGAAAATTAACGAACAAAAAACAAAAGCTATGACTCAATCAAGGAAAAGGACGCCAATAAGACAAAACATAACGATAGGGGACTATAACCTTGAAAATGTAGACAACTTCGTGTACCTAGGGACGAACCTCTCGAAGGATGGGAATGAGCTTGACGAAATCAAACGACGGATTCAATTAGCCAATAAGACATTCTTTTCGGTGCTTACCACTTTGAAATCTCGATGCGTACACAGGAATACGAAGCTTCGCATTTATAAAACAATTATTAGACCTGTGCTATGCTACGGAAGCGAAACCTGGACACTGACCCAGGCGTCTGAAAAAGCCTTGAATACGTTCGAGAGAAGGGTATTGCGAAGGATCCTCGGTCCAATACGGGAAGAAGATGGATGGCGAATCCGATACAACAACGAGCTGTACACCATATATGACGAGCCGGAAGTCTCTACCGTCATACGACTACAAAAATTACAATGGGCTGGCCACGTCGAACGAATGAGCGACAATCGAATCCCCAAACGGTCTTTCAAGGGGCGAGCGAGCGGAGCCAGGCCAGTCGGTAAGCCACGCAAGCGCTGGGAGGATTCGATCGATGCCAACAGCAGGTCACTTCTGGGAGCACCGAACTAGAGGACGCGGTCACTGAACCGAAACGAATGGAGGCGACGTATTAAGGAGGCTAAGGTTCGATTCCGGCTGTAGTGCCCCGATGATGATGATCAGCGCCCAACGTGGGTATCGTGCTCGACTACTTCACGGCCTTCTAAAAATACTGTGTGTTATCTGTAGACTTATCTTTTTTGATAAGTATTCATTTCCGAAGGCTTGCTGAGCTATTGGATTATATTCCACAGTTTACACAGAACTTTATCCCACACATTTTTTCCAGTCAGCGAATTATCGCGATTGGTACAGGAGACAAAACAATGGCTTCTTACCTCTCCGAGAGCTCAGAGATAATTGAGCGAGCACTCACAGAAAAAATCGGTTCATTACAAATCAATGACAACACTTTCCGGATACACCAGGTATATTAATATTTCAGCAGCTTCAAATGCGGGGACCGAAATTTCCTGGAGAACCTGGCCATCGGGTAGCAGGTACACACCGAGTGTTATAAATCGTAATTTTACCGCAAATTTTAAAATTCGTGGTATTATAATTATAAAATTCTCTTTAACTATTGGACTATCAAAATTGAATGCTTCTTTTTTGTCTCAAGTATCAAGTATCAGGGGCACAAGTATACGTTTTTAGGTATCATAGATCACAAACCATTCACAACAAGTCCAAAAAATCGTTGTCTTGTTCGGATTTTCCAGAATTACTCCTGGCCCTACATTACATTACCTTTGAGTAGACTTGGCTGAATTCCTGAAATTTAATCCCTACGTCCGAAATCCACGTTCCAGCGCATCAGACATCTTCGCCAATAAGGTGGGCATGAAGGCCAATGCTAAAGCCAATTGCTATAAAACATTGTTGCAGTTTAAGCCTAATTAGGCTTAGTTATTTTTAGTTAGGTACAAGCTAGATTTAGTTCAGTAAATTAAGTTAGCATTTAAGTAACATATAGCTTAGATAATTCCAGCTATTGTACATACTTCGTGGATAATATTTCGCATGTGAAAGCTAATAAAATATGTTTATAGCTAATAAAATATGCATGTTAAAAATGTACAACACGAGAAGAGTCAGCAGGCTAAAATAGAATAGTAGCTCAATTTAAGGTTTGTTATGCTAAGAATACCTAAGTTAAGTAATGTATGCATAATTAAAAATAGATATTAAAAATTGCTGGCAGCCTAACCAGCTCTCGATAGAGGCGCAAAAAAACCCGGATGTAATATGTTTCACCCAACTCATATCATTAAAAAATCAAAAGAAATTGCTAGAGAAACATGCTAAAACAACGAAGCTGAATAGCACTTTTTTTTTTTAAATTTAAGTCGTTATTTTAAAACTTAATTTGAAATATCTTGGAAATTTCGAATCGAATCAAAGAATTCGAGTAAAGTTGAACAGTTCACAATAGAAAAACACTTCCTAAACGATATTAAATTAGGATTTTGGAGTGGCTCATATTATCAAATCCAGACTGTTAATGAGATGCAAAAGTAACATCGGGATTTGAATCATGATATGCCTCCAGGGCTTTAGCGGTTAGCTATTTAGGGTGCTGAATTGTTAAAGCGTCGCCAAATTCAAGCCTCAGCTACATAAATCGCTGAGACAATTTGCATTATTGATGAACGAAATAAATCTACGTAAGGCTTGATACACAAATAAGAATATCTTATAGCTTCATGTGGGTCATTAAGTAAGAACAACGAGTTCCAATTTTGCTAATGTGTTATATACATATCGTCTGTCGTAAAATCTGCCGTAAAGGTTTTCCCGAGCAGACTCCTCTTCACCCATATAAGCTAGATGTTCAGCCCACCAGAGTCACTTCAGTTTTATAATTGTAATTATATCTGATCCTAGGTAGGTAGCGTTCAACTCATGGTTAAAGCGTGTCCCGAATAGCTCTTCTTCATATATGGGGCCAACGATTTTTCCCAAGACTTTCAGCTCGAACGCGGCTAAAAATTCAGAGTGCGTTTGTCTGAGCACCCAAATCTCGGATCTATACATGAGCACTAGTAAGACCATCGTATTGCACAGCACTAACGTTGAAATTATACAGTAACTCGCCTTTAATATTAATATAACGTCTAATAAAGCAGCACTGAAAGTTGTTACCATTTTTCCTATTTGTACCGCTACGCTTCTATTTTTGATAAAATATTTATATACAATGGTGAAGAAAGTTTCTTTCTATCGCTGTTCGCTTCCTTTGACCTGTAGTCAATTGATATATAACATCAACCCTTATTCATTTTCTTGATCGCTTGAATTCAAATTCAGATTAGAAATACACATTTCCAAAATAAAAAAAAAATCTTGCACCACTCCAATCAGCCATTTCAAGAAAATGTTTCATTGCAAAACTTATTACTCGCTTTATTTTCGCAAAAAAAAATCTCTTTCATTTACAAAATGTTTGGGAAACAAATTAATAACACAGTTTTTGGCTGAACTTAAACAATATTTTCTTTACAACTTAACACATCGCATATATTCAAAAGCTAACAAATTATAGAAAATGCATAATTCGAAAGTTTAAAGTACAAAAATAGTTTTTTTTTTTAATTTCGAAATTTTTTTTAACCCTTTTTTAAAGTAATTATTCATTTATAAATACATGGATTTTATCTTTGACTTTAGAAAAATATCATATTTCCGAAAGGCTGCAAAAAAAATAAAAGAAATTTTCGCATAAGTATTTTTGTTGTAAATAAGATAATCTTTTGGCATTTTAACTTCGTAATTATGTAATAGAATTCTACATAATCGTTAAGGCAATTGCTTCGCAAACTTTGCACACATGTGTTCAAATGAAAATATGCATTATATATGAATATTTAATTTCAATACGTAGAAAAAAATAATTCAAGTATTGTATTTTTTTTAAATGAGATAAATTATACACATTATTCTATGATTTTTGGGGCTCAATTATTCTTTGAGTCTTTAAAATACTAATCTTTGAATAATTTTTTGTATGCAATTCAAATAACTTATGGATTCCATGAGTATTCATGCAATATGTACATAGTAGAAACAAATATACATTTATAAAATTATAAGTAGAACTTCATGACTGGCACACCATGTGGGAACGCTTGTTATTGAAAACCTGGCGAAAGCATTTCAAAATATTTAGACTCAACGAAACTAACTAAAATTCATTGATACACGCATTTTTAACGTAAATAGTAAAATTCATCAATTTTTTTCAAATAATTATGCATTATTTCAAAATTAGTTCAATATTCACCTTCGAAATACATAGTTAAATGCATTGATTCATGTTTAATTTCAACAGGAGCTAGGAAATTTGTGATGAAAATAGGCATTTTGCATTGGAAATAGTATGATTCCTTAGAGAATCGACAGGCAGATAGTATATGACCAAATTATTTATGATTATGGCGGCTGCTTATTTGCATCAAACATTTGAATCGCAATCAATTAAACAGTTTATATTTAGTTTGAAAACAAAGTATCTTCAGACAAAGTCCAACATCTGCAATGTTTCGATTGTATCCCAAAATTAAATATGCATTTATTGACTTTAAATAAGGTTTAGTACAAAACCAGTCTCTGTATTTCATATAAATTGCCGGATAAAATCCGTTTATTATACCTTAGGTCAAACTAAAATCAAATTTATATGTATTTGCATACAAATCCGTTCGTTCGACGTCTTCTTACTTCAATAAGACACAAGCACTAAATCTTAAAAGCTAGTCAGGTACTTTGATTTTTATTTTTCTAAGCAGATTTTTTTTTTAATTTTTTTTTAGATTCTTGCTTGTTGCATAAGATGTATAAGTTGAAAACTAAGAAAATGAAGAACTTTCATGGTTAAATATCCAGATTCGAGATGTGTAATTTGAAAATGTAATTTCAGTTAGCATTTACGGTCTTTAGTGATTTTATTCTGAAAAACATGGAGCAAGGAACTACAAACATATTTCATATATTTTTTGTAATTAACAGAAACAGATTCTTGATTTATAATTTTTTTCATTTTTTCACATTTTTCTGCTTTTCAGTTTTACAAATAAAAATAATCCTAATACAGATACATTTCTAATATATATATAATGATATTCTTGCAACACTATACATTTTCTAAGCTCTATCATAAATTTAAATATAATGAACGGGACGCAATAGCATTAGAATATATGAATACAAATTAGTTTTTAAGATGCAGCAGGATCGTTAATTTTTTGTCGTTTTTGTAGTGATCTTTTTTTTTTGTTGTGTCTATTCGATCTAGAACAAGCATGAAGTTGTTTGACTTTCATAAGAAGAAAGAAAATCGGTCGGTTGTCTTATCTGGATCTGGAAAATAAAAAGAAACAAAATATAATAGGTATCTAAGTTGTATATAGGTTTTTGGCGAATTTTAAATTTTTCATTGTATTCGACACGAGAAATTACTGTTTTTATATTGCATGCGCAAATTTAGATTTATTTGCCTTATCAATGAGGAATATCAGAGATGGAAGCGAAACTGATAACACGGTTTTAGCATATATGACATGACTAAATGGAACAGATAGTTAATTGGATAGCCCAACAGTAGAACTGAAAGAAGTTATTGATAGCGGGCGCGAACCATGGTTCTCACACCGTGTAGGAGCGATCTCTGGCGTGCACAGATGGGTGCAAAAAAGACCAATTGCTCTCTCTATTGCATAAGTGCCTTCGAAATTTGTATGCCTTCACAGTACTTTAATGAAAATTAAGAGAAGTGTCTGTCGAATTCTGGCATTTGCCCCCTCTATTTCAAAGTCCTGTGCACGACTATGGAAGCGATGTATATATTCCCGTATAAACACAGCTCATGAGGGGTCCTATAAGGACGGGAATAAGCTTATAGCAGTGGAAAATGTCTTAAGCAATTATCCTTGTTTTCAAAAGGAAGCAGCGGCTAATGCCGATTCTTATCGAACTATAGAGTCAGTGTTGTTCCTCTCTACCTGTCAGTTCGAAAATCAGATGACTTTGTGGTGGCTATCCATAATTTTGAATGCAAAAATATGCTCTTTGGTACCGTCTCGTTTCTATAATGGTTCCAATGTTTTTAGTTTTTAGTCATGGCTAGATGTGCCATTCTTTATAATTTAGAGGCAGATATGAACATTGTAGGAGCTTTTTTTTGCAGCTTTGTAGCGTTGAATTCTCAAACAACTTTATCATTCATGCCTGATAAATAGGCATGTGGTGCAATTGGGTGTAGCTTTAAGTCAATAAAAGGTTTCTCTGGAAGATTTGGATGATTTTACGATTCAAACATTAAGATCAAAATCTTCATTGTTGCAGCAAAACAAGTCAATGATACACTTGACATAATTTAAGGCTTTCTTGGCAAAACATTACATTAGACCAACTTAACTAGCTAAATCGCTGCCCTGCTTCTCTGCTTATCTATCAGCGTCAATCTGCTCTACAACATCGTCAAGGGTGTAGTAGCTGCAGCTGCTAGGACATGTGTCCCTGTTATTGTAATGCTTTTTATAAATATGAAACGACCAATCCGTCATCCGATGTTCACTGGCACTTTCTCCAGGGAGCATCGATTGTTGTTAGGATCTATATCCTGCGGGTAATACTCTTGATAGTACTCTCCATTCCGCAGCCAGGGCAGCGTGCAACGCACCCAAAGCTAGGGAAAATCCTAACCCCCTATAGTGGAATTTGAGACTTTGACATTGAGCCGAAACTAATGGTTTTCAAGTATGCTGAGTCAAATCGAATCAAATCATCAAATGAGTTAATTGTCTTAAGCTCAATGCGGATGGCAGTAAGGCGCATTTAGATTCCTGACGGCAGTTGGACTAATTTAAGCATAGATACACTGACTCAACTTATGAACTATCATTTTCCGGGGAATGATAGACCCCAGCATATGCGGTGCACCAAGTGAAGCAAGCCATCAGCTCTTCGCTGCCTCTCTCTCATAAGCTCCATTGAGCCGTTCAAACCTCTGGCCACTGATGACGTTCATGGTTGAAGAAGGTATATAATGCGTGCTGGCGTTTCTCGTATATTCCTGGTAGCTGGCGGGAAACCAGTGTTGTGCTTATTCGTAAAACAGGGAAAATTTCATACGTTAAACTTGAGGACTAACCTAATTACTGTTTTGCTAAAGATATCAAAAAGCCAATTGATCCTTTGCTAAGCTTGCGGTGAAACCAAGCTTATACCAAAAGTAAGACGGTGCAAATCGCTATTCATGCCATGTTATGACCGAAAATGCGGCTTGAATGTGAGCCCCAGTCAAACAGAAAGTAAAAAATTGTTTGATTTGACTTTACGAAACTGAAAGTAGTCTCCACTGATCTGAGCCAAAGAGTTAAATATTTGGAATTTATCCTTTACTGAAAGCTGCTATGGACCATAACACGATAGAAAAAGCATGAAAAGCTTTCGGTTCATTTGACTAACGCAAAAGAACCATAATAACGATTTTCGTGCTGATTCATTGGTTATCAACCGGTCTAATAATTTTACAGCAAGATAATTAGGAAGCTGTGAGACTGCATTGTATTTCGGCATAGAATAAAGCTGAGTTTGGCCATGCTACAAGGGACGTTGACTACATAGCTCCAGACACTCTACAAGATTTCGAGCTTTAAACTTGCATTCCTGGTCAGTATGACTAGAATGATAGAGTTTCTTTCGCAAATCAGCTTATTCCTGTGTACTACTGATCGCTCAAAACTGAACAATAAAGTTGGCACCGATATATACTTGAATAAGCTGAATCTAAACCCGGGCCATTTTTGTGTCTTTAAGGCGGGGGTGGCGCTTTTTCAAGTTATAGACAGGTTTCTGTGTTGTCGAATATTTGGAGTTAATAAATTTTATTGCTGGCCTTTGTACATCGTCCAGATTTTTTGCTGAATACTGTACATTTTTTAAGGACACTTCGAGACATTTGACAATTGACGATTGAAAAATACTAGCCATTAGACCAAAATACTTTAAACGAACCAAATGGTCTGTGGACTACAGTGGCTAAGGGAAAGTCCCAATCTAACATAACTAGATAGTTTAAAATTTTGTTTTACTATGAACTCAATTAATTTCAAATTTGACCAAGAGTCTAAGAAATACTGTGCTAAAAATTATCGTGGATGAAAATATTTAATATATTGTCTGACCTACGTATATGTTTTAAGCTTTTTGTTTTTAAAGAAAGCATACTGGTCGAAGGCCAATCATTCCGTGATTCTGATTTCAAATGCATTTTCATCAGCCTTTGCGTTACAATTTTTCCAAGTTATTATCGATATGAAAATGAATTTCAGCTCGAACTTAAAAAACCGTATGTTCTTTTGATTTTCAATACACCGCAAGATAGATCGTCAAAGACCATTTTATCGAAATACAACACACTTAATTCATGGACAGCTGTTATCATGAAGAATACGAACATAAAACTTTCAAGAAAACTTTTTAATTTATAACATTAAACATCGAACTAAGGCATTCATTTCGCATCGTTCACTTTAGCCAAGTGTAGGTGTTCAGCCATTCAAATTTTTTTTGGTGAAATATTCAAATTGACTTCTTTGTTAGTGGGCGTAGAAATAAGAGCTGGTTGTCTATCAGATGTAGGCGTAGAATGCGTTAGACAGCCTTGAAATCGAGCCTGTATGTGCAGCATAAAATGAAATCAAAAACCATTTCATCGCCTCACAATAAATTATAACTCAGGATAACAGCATCGAAATTATGATAATAACAGAAAATATTCAAAAGAACGTAAAATATATTCAAAGTTAATAAGAGTTGATTAGTATTTGCGATTGCGTTAACGATTAATGGCTCACTCAAAGGCTGTATTCAGATTTTCATAACTAACTTAATCATTCGAGCATCCTATTTAATCGACCTTGTACAACTTAATTAGATTATAAACCCAATCTATAATACTTGCAAAATCATAAAAAACCTAATAACTTAATAGTTAGTTGCTTTACATAAAAACCATCGAAGCACTTGTAGCTAGAATTATCGTGCCTCTAGCAATAAATTCAAGAGCATAAAAATAAAAACTTGCTACGCTACTAGATAGCTTTTTTAGAGATTCCCATCGCTGAATTTATCCGCTATTTATAAGTACGTAAAAGTTAAAAGTTGTAACAGTTACCATCAATTTAATGACGACATCGAAGCAATCAATTTAATTGCAACGATCGAAATAAGATCATCAGCAGCGACATTTTGAAATACCATTACGACCATTATAGTGCATACGGTTTTTATTATCTTCATTCGGTCATAATTAGATTAGCCTTATTAGCGAGAAATCCAAACCTTTTCCTTCCTTCCTTTTTTAATATTATAGAAAATTATTGAATTTAATATGAGTACTGCGCGATGCATGTTTGACGGTAAATTTACGAAACAACATTAAAAAAGACGTTTTAGTTTTACATGTTAATTGTATAGTGTATTTATGAACGAGCAGTGGTCTTTAAATGCTTAAGCGAAGTCTAAATGGCCAGCTGTTTGGGAGCATAAAAAACCAACAGATTGGAATTTACGATGCATGGACTCGCAAAAAGTAGCTGTCTTGAAAGCAAGCGCACGATTACCAGCCGATGTCATTCGAAAGGCGAAAAGTATTTTATGCGGATATACGCTTTAATTATCTCAGCTCTAGGTTTTATTTTGTGTTTAAAATGTATTGAGCCCAGCGGAAACGTTTCACGATAAAAATCTTATTGACGAGGCGGTATGCTTTCTTCTTGCATGAATAAATGCCGATTTAATCAATCGACGGTGTGAAAAGCAACTAATTTGCCACGAAATGTCAAAGAGATTAAGCATAAGTAGAGTATTTTTAAAGTGAGTTTACCATTAGCAAAACTTTCGTTTAACTTTTCCATATCACTGAGGATGACGTAACATCTATTGACTTGCAACGACGTTTTTATATTATCATTTTCAATAAACTAAATGATAAGGTATTTTCACTGTAGGATCTAAAACTATTTTTGTCGTTAGATAGGGGTGCTTAATTGCATTTGCGTGCAGCATCACCAATACACAGCTACATCTTTGAGAGCAGATTAAATATGGCTAGCTTCTGGCGTTTTTTTAACTGTTAATGCAAACTTTTACGATAAATGAGTTCATTCCTGACACACATGTTTGCGAAATACATTCTTTTTTCTTAGGTTTACTCTTTGTTGTAATAAAATATAATAATGGCTGTGATTTGTAATAACATGCGATGCGAGAGCTTTTTCGGAAAAAAGTGAGGCATCGACAGTATCATAAATGTCAATAATGATTACAACCGTGTAACAAGGAAATCAGACACAACAGAGAGAAATATTAGGCATGATAATTAACTTCTTGGCCTTTTAATTCGTCTCGTACTACGAACTGGACATCCAGAGCGAAGTCATCGTTCACATTTTTTTGGAGTTATTAGGAGTATTTGGTATGAGCAAGGAAATAATTTTCTTTTTAATTTATTATATTTTAAATATATTCCATAACCAACTAACGCAGACGAATTGTAAGCGCATATTATCGGCTCTTTTAAACATACATTTCCTTCTATATTATTCTTCTGATCCTCACCATAGCACACTTTTAACAAACTTTTTCTATAAGGCATTGAAAACGCAATACGTGGTGGTAGATGAAAGCCTTCAATTCCACACTATAAGCTTACACTAGTAAATTAAAATAGTACAACTATTCAACCCAGAAGCAACTTGCATTCCAAACATTTTTCATCGATACATGTGACATTTTCATCACCAAACTTTAGAATGTCGTGAGGATATATCAATATCACATCTTCAGCACTCTATCACTCCAATTATGATTTAGGCTATATAAAAAAAAAACTCAAATTATCCTCTAGCTTAGGCTTTAAAAAAGGAAGCATTTCTTTAAACATCCTGTTGCCTATAATCTGCAACATTTGTTTATCCGATAATATTTTTCCTTCATTTTGGAAAGTAGGCTTAATACATCCTATACCTGAAACAAGAAATGCAGCATCAGCCGGAAGCGTTCGACCGTTTCTTCTTCTTAGATCTTTTCCTAAGATTCTTGAACGGTACTTTTATGATTCTATGATGAATGATTACGACTATCTGATCTCTACATCGAAAAATCTGGTGTACTTCCGAAAGTGTACTTCCGAAAGCGTTTGATAATGTGGATTAAAATCTGCTTAGTAAAATGACTTGAAACCCAAAATTGATGTCTCCAAGTTACTCTTTTTCTTTTACGTCTACGAACTTCCTCCATTCTTGCGATTATCTTTCCTTGCTGACGATCATAAATTATTTATGAAAATAGGATCTTTTGAAGACTGCTCCTGCTTCATTGCAGCCTTTCTGCAATGATGGATCATCACAAGCGTTTTCTTCCATTCAATCATCTTTAACTTTATATAGATTTCTTGTCTCATAGTAATGTTTGGTTTTTGATGTGAATGATGAAGCTGTTTAACGTAAATTCACAGGTATATTACAATTCAAGCACAAAGTTTCGCGAACATACTACCTGGATCGATTCAACTTCATCAAACTCCAATTCTTATTCTGCCGTCATATTTTCCATGATTAATGCTTACTCTTCCAATTCTACCGTAACCTTCTTAATGTTCGTATATTCGATGATATTCCAAAAACACTCGCAACACAGATACTTTCGAAGTTCCGTTTTCTAAGCATACTCTCCATTGGGACCATTTAGCCACTTTGTAGGGAATACCAATGCCAATTTGCGGGAACCAGAAAGGTCAGATGTGGATGGTGTTGTCTAAAGGTTTTGGGTAGGTATTTAGCCCAAAAAGACACTCAAAAAACAACTCCATCGACATCTGATCATACACGTCCCACAAAATGGCACCCTACAACTCAATGATTAACGCGTCCCACAACTTTCTTCTAACCGAAAAATGACGTAATTTTCAGTTAGGGGAATGTTCCCCTCTCGTCAGAATTTGCTGCTAATGACTTATTGTGATGTGGTCGCAGCTTTCAAGAAACCCTAACAGTACAAATGAGCAAAATTATTACAAACTTGTGAAATATTCAAAAAAAAAACACTCACCCGGGACTATAAACGCGAATAAGGATAAGCAAAAAGAAAACGTCAAAAAGTTGTTGTGAGTTGTTTTCTAAAACTGAGGCCGAAGTTTGCGTAATAGGGAACCAAAATTGCCGGACAATAATCAGTGAAAATCAAGTTCATTCGGAATTATGGGTAACACTGATCTACATGCCATGAAAAACCTGATTTTCGTAGGGCTCAATTCAACAGGACTAAATTTACTGTGAAATCGATCATCGAAACTGTCCACGAAATCGTACGATGATACTCAATTATTTCGAAATGTTGCAAAGAGTGGTTCGAAATTGTACCGACAAGATGCGCTTCGTCAGAAATAGCAAAGAAGGCTATATGCTTTGAATAGTATACGAAACATAATGTCATGTACTTTTCCATAATGAATCAGAGTTATTCGCTCAAAGTAAATTCTTACCGGTACAATTTAAATAAAAGTGCAGTATAGAAAACGACTCTTTAAGTTTGGCTAGATTTTATGCCACACACATATTTAAGGATGGCTAGATTTTATGCCACACACTTATTTCGGCTGGAAGAAGAGTAAGGGCATAACCAGACGTTATTTTTAACAAGATAAACATAGGACTAAAAAACTCAATATAGATGTTTAAAAATAAACTCATTGTTCCTCGAGGGCAAGATTGCCTTAAAAATCGATATCTTTCTAGAAAATATAGTATATATAGGTCACATTTTGTTGCATTATCTTCAGGTAAAAATTCAAACTATAAACCTTTGTTTGGTATGATTCGTTTCAAATTCAAACTGCAAGAACATACAATAGACTTCATAAAAACAAGAAATATATTACTCACCCCTCAAGTCCACGAGATCAGTCTTTGTTTTTGGTTATTTCCTTAGCTCATTAGTTTGATTGTTACAAATTCATTTCATATTTGCACATGAAACAAACAATTCGATGGCATTCATTTTATCCAATATCAAATTGTACTTTGTTTTCGACAAAACCGAAAGAAAATAAAACTTTTCTTTAATTCAGATAGTTACACTAACATCATCGCAATTCGAATTCATTTCATATTTCATAAGAACAGATTTTCACGCGATGATCACAAGCACAAATCGAGGGCAGTTGCGATTTAGTACACAAACTCACATAAATATTTCTTAGATTCGTAGTTTAATCGATACACTATTTCACTAAAGCAGTATTAACAGGCTCTTTTACACGGCAGTCGGAGGCGGCAATAGTGACGAATTTGAGTTTCTTAAGTATGGGTTACCGTAAATCGCACTATAACGTGGATCGACCGGCAATGGATTCTGTACGTATTGCGTTGAGCTGGTATGACTACTTCCGTTCGGGGATGCACTTACACCGCTACTACCACCACGATCACTCCCTTGAAGATTATACGGAAGACCATTGTCCTGTCGGATCTCACCACGTGACCCGATCACACTTCCCGTCAGACTTCCATTCATATAGGACATGGGTAGACTTTGGCCACCAACTCCACCGTTCAGAGTTGTTTTTGTTGCGACGGTTGTGAGATATTGTGGCGGAGGACTGTAGTGTGTTGTGTAGTCGGCATAAGGCACATAGCCGGTTGTTATATCGACTTTGAGATCACTGTAGTTGGAAGTACGATCACCTGCTTCCTTGCAGTTTTTCGCGATTTGATGTTCGCTAATCACATCGGCCGGCGGCAGCTTCTTCTTTCTACACTTAAAGTAAATCACGATGATAATGATGATGATCATGAGCAGTGCAACGGATGAAACTCCCCCAACGATTGTCATGAGCAGTGGTACGGTTTCTGTAAATGATTAGATATAGAAACCAGGTTATCATTTTCAATAGTATTTGTTTTTCTTTTCTTACTTATTTTCTTACAATTCAAGGATAAACTTCTGGTAAAAATTGAAACGCATTAAGTCAATCGAAAGGAATTGATGGTTGCTTACGAATGTGTAATTTATCAATCAGACCTGAATACCATACATTCATATATTCGTAAATTTACAAGCCACGATCGTTGCAACCAATCATTACTAACAAGGTTTCATGTACTTACTTTGCGCTACCAACTGTATCTCGACGATATCATTGCCATAATCATTGACTACTGTGCAATTGTATTTGCCATAATGATACGACTGGCTATCTCGGATAATCAATGTAGATCGTACGCCTCCCGGTACGGCGTCCGTCAGAATCGAGTAGTCATGTCCGTAATCGGCATTGATCTCGTGTCCATTAAATGTCCAGGAGACGTGCCGTGCTTTTGGCACCGACGTCGCGTAGCACTCGATACGTGCCGTGTCACCTATCAGTCCGTACTGAGCCCTCGACGAAATAATCGATGGCGGTCCTTTAAGATAAACGTAGGCGTCCGCGGCGATTTCCTGATAGCCAGGAACGTTAGCTTTGCAGTAGTATCGCCCAGCAGTATCATTTGACACGGTGAAGTTCCAATTCGGCAATACGCTTACGACCTGTTGATCAGAAATACGAGACTAGAATGAATGTTAATGTACCTCGACTAATTTCGGTAATCTAAACGGGATATGCTACATTTTCAATAATCTACCATAAACAGCGATCCGACACAAGCACATAGTGCACTTAATTCCTACAAAGCACAATTTGTGCTAGAAATACTTAGCTAAGGCACTAGTAACCGATAAGTAATCAGTTATATTAAATTGAGCCACGAGCATTCAGGCAAGTGGCCTCTCGAAAACTTTTCTACCTCAGAGAACATTAGCAAAAATGTTTCGGTGCTTTTGCAAACCACTTTTGCAGACTTCTCAATAATCGGCTAGTGACCTCAATCGACTCTTTGCATTTGCACGTTAGCCACGATGCAAAAATCAAATCGGCAGGAGAAATTGCAAGCATTTCAAATAGCTATCGTAATGGAGTCCATATTTCGAATCGATTCTGTCGACGCTAATTGTTTAAGCCACGGTGGGCATGATTAATGATCGTCCAAGTGTTGTTCTAGCGATTGACTTATCAGTTTATTACCTTTCGCATTCACTAATCCTATTGATTTGTCTGGCCAATGCCGCCCTCTCTCCTTCTCCTGTCTCTCTCCTCTTTTTGGTCGGTAAAATCATTTCCATTTCCGACCATTAGCATTAAAAACACAAACATAACTAACGAAATAAACAGATAGAAAATCTAATTAATGATAAAGTTTTTATCGCTGGTAAAGATCTCTCGAAAACTTTTGTCTAATTGCCTCTCGAAACGGTTCCAAACATTGGCTTGCGGATAGTGAACAAGCTTAAAACTAGTTCGTTTTTCTACCTATCGTTCCGAGTCCGACATACTTATCTAGTATGTGCGATGTCTGGTTGTAGACAAGTTTGTAACATATCAGGAGTACCCAGGTTGCAAATATGGTCATGTTCCGGCACTTCAGCCAGTCAATTCGAGTGCATATGTGTTCATGTATGAATGGACAGGAGCTTTTGAAAAGTGCGTGATGAGTTCCCATTTAGAGCTTCCAGTCGGTCACCCGCGCTGCAAGCAGATACGCCCAGGTTCTATTTTCATACATGTACTTATGCCGTAAGCTCCCAGGACTCGAATCGTATAGAGAAAAACTCCATTTCAAGGCTGTTTTCGTAGCTGGCGTACGAGTTCTACATGGTCGTTGAATTGAATTTCCGGATTATTTTGTTGGCTAGTGCAAAATGAAAAAAAAAACAGGACTCAGGAAGGACATTTCTGCCTGCAAAACCTTAGTATAATGGCGTTAACGCTGAATCGTTTCGGGAAATATAAAAAGCTAAAGAAGCAGTTAAGTGGCTGCGATATACAAAACGGAAACGAAGGAAATTCATAGGTTTACAGTTTGCTGGCATAGGTTGTTTGGGGTTGCATTGGAAATCCTTAGAATGCATTGTCATTATCACAAAACACATGCAACACATTGAATATTAATTCTACCCGATAATAATTAAAAGGATTGAACACCAATCGCATGGCACTCGCAGTCTCGTCGAAACATACATAATATCTGCAAACACAAATAGAATTTCATGTTTCCCATGTAATCCTTTTCATCTAACTTTAACGCCTTGGACTATTTCTACATGAACATGCTCGAAATGAGTTGTTCTCATTCAAAATGTATAAGGTACATTGGTGATAAAAGCACCCAACATGTACTTTAAATCATGTTCGACACGTTCCAATTTCCCGTTTTCCCATCCGATTCGTCCTACACGGCTGCGGTTATTATCAAGGCTCGGCGCGCCTGGACGCCGGATCGGATCGCAACTGATACATTCTGATAGCTATAGTGCAATTAAATTAATTACGAAAAATGTCATTCAAACTCACTCGATCGATGGGATGCTGAATCCAAACAATATCGGCAGGCGGGTTACTGTCCACATCGCAGGCTAATGAGACCGTGTTACCGACATCGGCTTCAATTGATTTCGGACGTTGACGAAATTGCGGTCCATCTGTGAAAAAGAAGTGTTAACAACATTATACGAGTAGGTGAACGTTGATGAGTGTATATGGTGATTGCAAGTGATACTGGGCCTGTAACATGTTCGATGATTGTGGGAAGTAGGATCGATGGTTGTTCAACGGATGATATTACGGACAATTTATATTATAAATTATTCATACCTTAATGGATGCTACGTAGTGAACACGTATTTTGCATTTATGTAATGGTTTTACATACGTGCCTTACATATCGATTTATTACATCTGAACGAAAACCGAAACATTGAATTAATTCGAGTCTGCCTATTTTTTCGTGCATTAATTTATGTGCAGAGTAATAATAATATTTCAACGATCAAAAATATCCTATAATGGAACAACATTGTGATGGGAGCACTTTTCATACAAAGAGTAACCCATCTATACCTGAGAAATAGCAATATTTTCTTTACACTCAAAAGGGCCCGAAAAAGTCATTTTCTTTAATTATTAAGTACATCTCAAAGCAAGAAAATAAGCAAATATATTCCAAGGTCATTTATTCCTGGATTTTTAATGTTAGTAAAACGAATCTTGCTTAATTGAATTTGTCTGATTTGATTTGTTCTAGCTTTTAAAAACAAAGTTTTTAATTGAAGGTTGATAGAAGCTAAATATATTTCGAATCCAAGGCAGATATAGACATTTCGAGGATAATCTGTACTCTTCGTCAGTGTCTCGCCGTCTAGACACTAACACCGATGTCATTCAATTTTTTAATGGAAAAATTGGGCTTTCAGTAAAAATGGTTGCTACTTTTGATCGATCTTTTGTCACAGATTATAGGTTTTCTGTTGTTTTTTTGCCGACTGGTCAAATTGAAAATAATTCCACAGTGTTAATATAAAGTGTTGATATTAATATCTTTCAGTCCACTACAAGCTGCAACAAATGCACACTTTCATGCCTCACTTCTCTGTCTTTTAATCTATAATGCCTTTTATTAATCATCTTTTTCTTCATAATTATAGTAGATCCTTCAATATAGTTTTAACACTGATATGATACCTGAACCTGGCAAAAATTTGGATGATATTCCTGTAATTTTTTTTAACAATCGAGGGTTTCATTAGTTATCCTTGGTTTCTTACATTTGAATGTGATTTTTTGCTAAAATAATCGAGCAGTACTTTTTGGCACAGTTATCATTTGACAAGGACTTGTGATTGCCAAAAACCGTTGAAGCTTTATTAAGGATCTTGTAAATGTCCAGCAAATTGACTTGCTTTTATAAATTGTTGATACAACCTGTTCAACAAGAGAGTGTCTTCGTATTTTTTTCTATGTAAGATTTTTATGCCATTCTAATGACTTGATGCCGTTTTCCCTCTTCCATTTTGTGCACAGCCGACTGCGGTGTATTGGATCGTTGTTGTTTTGCAGAATCCAATCATCATTTCCCGATCCAAACATCTTTTTCGCTGAATTCATCATAAGCCCATGCTGGAAAATTGCCAACATTTTTTAGCATTAAAATTCTCAGTATATAAGTATATGTAACCGAATCTATGTTCCGAAAAGCATCTCCAAACATGAATTTTTACGGGGGGCTTATTCGTTCGCAGGACCAAACGCATTCCACGGTGAGAACCATCACGTCGAATAGGATCGCAGGTCCAAAAAGAAATTTAGTCTGAAAAACTACATTCGACCAATCACGGTTGATATTGTCGGCGACCCAGTCCCTGCGTATTTCCATGGGGGTCTTCAGACAGGAGTTTCAAAATTGTGTTTCGGGACTGCATTCTTTTCTCGCACAGTTGATGTCGAAATGTGTTAATACTAACACGGATACTTTTTTGGCCAACCGAGTTTTAGCTACGCGCAGGTGTAGAGTGGGGTTTGTTTCAAACCTCTTCACTATCTCTTGATCTACCTTGCTCGAGGTTGCCTTATTTGTCCCACAATTCGGCAGATCCCCGACGTTTCCCCACTCCAAATATCGTTTCTCCCACTTTTATGCGAAATTTTGAGATTTTTAGGAACTTTTGCAGCAATGGCGACCTTTAATTTAGGTAATATCGGATGCAAACACAAAAAATTTACTTAGAAGCGCTTGGCTTAGACGGTGTCCTTCACGACAATCCATCAACTACTAAAACGAACTAAGGCTAGAGAAAGAGTTCAGGGTTAGGAAAATTTAGCTATAAAAGAGGGCGGTGTTGACTTTTAAATTTTTTGAATAATCGAAGACACGCTCTTGCTGAGTATATATGAAGCTGACTTAAAGATAGAGCGTTGGTTCCTGGTATGTGAGGTTGATCAATTCTATGACTCATTTTATGATTAAGCCCACATAGAACGGAACGAGCTTTAAATTCACCTAGCTCTGAATAGGTACCTAAGTTAATTCAGGGATATCAACACAGAAAAAATGTATAATCAATGTCGACGAGAAATCTGTGAATGAAGCTTTCTCCCATCTCCAACCCCTAGATCCAGAAAACGTTCACCTGGGATTAATTCTTCGTTTTAAGTAGAGTTTTGGAGATATAATATTTCTGACTCAATTGGATCATCTTATATACGAAAACGTCCCTTTAGGTTTTTTTTTTTGAATCGCACTTATATACATGTCTCGTAGTTACTCTTAAAATCAATTTTCATCAAACCATTGCATGATTTCCTACCTTTCCTCTAATCATCGAAAGGGTTACAGGCACAATAAACATTTCAAAATCCTCCAACAGCTACTTACAGCTTATATCCAATGTTTCGCTATCCTCACTTCGACCCACCGCATTCTGCACCTCACATTTCACTATAGCATCATGAAATTTCCGCGTAACATTATGAATAATCTGTTCAAGAATAAGGAAAAAATATATTATGAGAATAATTTGGTGCCATTTACTTGAAGTTGACCGGCTATTAGCTTGCACTAGGAAGCAGTGTAAGGTTCCTACAAGATGACGTTACTCGGCTTAGTGCAGCGGCTGGTCGGTAATGTATTTTTATATCGTACTAACCATTTCTGTTTTATAACCGCCAGGCATGGGCTGATCGCTGACGAACCATCTATACTGCACGTCGCTAGGATTTGCATCTGATTTGCATTCGAGACGCACCTCGGAACCCTCTTGCAACCGACCACCGGCCAAGGATCCACTAATTATATTCACCTTCACTTTGGGCGCATATTTCACCTGTTGTAGACGGGAAGCATTTGTTAGCTTTAATATTATTAAATTATTGACAGGCACGCTATAAGCTAGGCTACAGTTTTGAAAAGTGATTGAAAATGAAAACGGTACACAAAAGAACATATTGTGAAAATGTAAAACTTGTCCAACTCCTTGTGACGGCTACTGTATTTAAATTTATTACTTGCCTCAATTTTGATTTTTGCCGATCGATATGTACGATCCGCTGTATTTTGAGCTTGACATGTGAAGTATGTATTATGGTGTTCCATTTTAGGGATCAATCTCAGTACGGATTTCGCTGTAAAGCGTCGCTGGTCATGGAAAGGTTGTGTCGTGTATTCAACGCCATCAGTCACCACGTTGCCTAGGCCGTCTATCCATGTAATCTGCAAAGTGAAATGCATACATATATCAACGTGATGGACATATGCACACAAACATATTGTTTGGCTGGATTTTTGTGTTTGAAAAAAACGTGTAGCATCATCGCACTCAATATGATAGATTAAGTTTTTGGAGTGAAAACAGAAATACACTTTCGAGCAGGCTGAAAACGTTTCTCTTTTTTGGATGACGTTGCCTTTTAATTGAGGAATTAATATTTCAAAATTTACTAAAAAAAATATGTTTTCGAAGCATTTAGAGATTTTGAGGTAAAAAGATAATATTTTCCTAGCGTTTGAGTTTAGCATTAAGCTCATTGAAAACTTGAAAGAAATATTTAAAAAAAATATTATGAATAATAGGAAGTTTGCTTTCAAATTTTAAAACTTTGGAACGAGACATAATACTTTCTCACATACACAAGATAATACGATTTCGAATAGAATTAACATAAGTACGAATATTAAAAGCAAAAACAAAAACTCATAGCCAGAAAAAAGTCTTCAAATATTCCCTCTTCAACCCAACATTCGAAGCCCAAGTCACAGATAGCTTAGCATAAAAACTCTTGTAATTCGCTCTAATATGTTTGATCTGTTTCCTAGGCATATTTATACACTTAAGAGGAAAATTATCCAACATCAAGAATCTTCTGTTTGCCAACGAAATCCATTGCTCAGTAAACACAACGTCTTCGGGCCGAAAGCGTTGTTTCTAACAAGTACGCTTTGACGTCGAAAGTTTGCAAATAGTCATCGAAAACAAGCTCTTACCTCGGCAGCCGGCTTTCCGCCCACTGAAGTACATTCAATTTCCACGGGACGGTCTTCTGTCGTCATAAGATTCGCACCCTGATTTATTTTCGGTGCTTCCGGTGGCACCAGCACTGTTAATTTTGCGAAGGTGGACCTGATGGCCGGCTGTCCTTCTGGACCCCCACTCACTTGACACTGGTATCGGGCATCATCGTCCAACATCAGCGGATAGATATCTAATGAATAGTCTCCTTCCTCGTCGCTGCCAATCATCGAATAACGGTCGAATCCGCTCAGATTACGTGAAGTACCAAGACCGAAATCATCTTTGGTCCATTGAAGCAGACCCTGTTTGTTTACCACCCTGCACGGTAGCGTGACGCGTGCTCCCACGATGGCTGTTTGATCCTGCGGTTCCATGGCGAAATGCTGATGATTGCCCGTCATGTAGATATGGTGCTTCGCATCCGCAACGGTTACTCTTGTCATTAATAGCATTACAGCTGTAATGATGAGGTCGAATTGCGTTCGACTGTTTCGATGGCATTTTCTGTTATCCTGGCAAATCAACCTGTTGCTTCTACATCGACTGCTGCTAGTCCGTCGTTCATTTGTATTGATGTTATCTGCGCTTTCGTTTTTACCCATAGTTCTGGTTTGTGGTTTCATCTTGACTGCGATTCGTTCTCGGACGAAACACTGCTATCAGTTGCTATCACAAACGCTCAATGAATGCTGGTGTCCTGGAAATGAAAAAAATGAAAGTAAATTAGTCACATCGTATGATAATTGCTATAATTGTTGTAGGTGTTGTCGGTTTGTGAAAATGGTTACGAGGTTTTAGTTGTTTGAATAATACTTTGGTCTGCGGATACGTAATATGTGAAAAGGGCATTTAATGTGAAACAATAACATAAAGTCTCGAGCCACTCGCAGCAGTTATTTGAACAGCTTTCGGCGATTTTAATCAGCCATAGAAGAATTCGGAAAAGCGAACCAAGTGCGAATTTTTTTGATGTTATAGAAGACAGAGCGAATTGAATCTAATGACGAGTTCATTGGCCGTTCAATCTTTATTTGCTTTGTAGATAATTCAGTGTTAAAATATCTATGGGACTCTAAATTTCTATCTATGTTAAAATATTTAAATATTTTAACATGAAGGTATTTTCCGTCAGAACAATAGTTCGACGCTTAGACTATTTTAGCAATAATAAGAAATAAACACAAGCACCTACTAAGAAATATTGAAGTTTGTGTGAAATTCGACAGCAATGACCAAGCTGTCACATTATTACCGTTTTGTATGAAATCTATCATGGTGCCATGTTGCACTATAAACAAAACTAAAGCCTGTCTTTTAAGTTGAAAACTTTAGCTGAGGCTTTTTGTAGTTTCTTGTATTGTCATTTTGTCTTTCATGATATTTGCTGCCGGAATAAAGATTGTTGTTTGTATATATTTAGAAAATTGTTGCGATATATTGTGTTTTTTTGCATTAAGGGGGCAGGATGGTTTCCAACTTAAACAAAAAAATTTTTTCCATTATTTTTTTATATGAAAGTACAATATCTCAGGAATATCCTCTGAAAATTTCAAGTCAATCGGACTAAAACTCGCAGAGATACCGGTTATTTTATGATCGTGTTGCCAGGTATATTTCAACGAGAAACCGAAATAGTCTAGCTCGAAACTCCGAACTACATTTTTGAAGTCGGTGCGTAACATAACTCAAAAATTAATGCACCGATCTCAATGAACTTTGCCGGACATCTTTAATATGATAAATACTCGCGGATGAACGATCGTTTTTTTTTTTAAAAAAATTTTACTATTTTTTACAGGCAATCATAGGCTGATTTTTTATGTGAAAATGGTACCTCCAAATTGAAAACCGCACCAAAAATCGGAAATCGCATATTTTTCAATATAATTTCGTTCATCCGCGAAAAAAACTAATATATTAAGTAAATCACTTCGATTTTTGGATTTCAGATAACACTGTCAGGCCAGGTTTTACGCACCGCACGACGCCTTTTTTTCGAAGCGCCTTTGATCTACTGCCACCACGGGATAAATAATTAATATTTTTTTCTACAATAATTCCTACATACTCTCAAAATATAGTTCTTTAATGTGTTATAAAAAATTAGTAATTATTTTCACTCAAAGCTGAGAAAAAAATCGCAAAAATCGGCTTTTCTTCGGCCTCGGAAACCATCTTGCCCCCTTAAAGCTAAGAGCAATGTACTCTCAGAATAAACAAGGATTTGGCTTAGACAACATTTTTTTTTGTGTTTCCAGACTCCTACACTGAAAAAACACATAGCGCCAGACGCCATAATTTATAGACTTCTGGCGCCATGTACATAGTCGATTTGGGGATTGTGATAAAATATAGCGCCACACGCCATAGTACATGGCGAAAAGTACATAGGAGCAGGCGCTATGCTTATAGCCCTCCACGCCATGTACTATAGTCCTCCACGCAATGCACTATAGTCTTCCACGCCATGCAGATGGCGTGGAGGACTATAGTACATGGCGTGGACGACTATGGTACATGGCGTAGAGGAATATAGTACATGGCATCTGGTGCAGAAATTGGATGCACGGTATTTTTATAGTTCGATTATTCAGGTAGATCGATTATTCAGGTGGTTCGATGTGTCCCGATTAAAGGTTTTACTGTATAGCTCAAATAGAGTTTTCAACAACAATATATAGTCCAAATATAGTTTTTCAAAACAATTTACAGCCCAAATATAGTTTTTCAAAACAATATACACCCCAAATATAGTTTTTCATAAACAATATATATCCCAACTTCAGTTTTCCATATACATTATATAGCCCTAAATCCACCAACCCACGAAATCAAAAATCTTCCCCCGCCAATTTATCTTTTAGATAGCACAATTGGCGGGAATTAGCCGAATCTGGCCAGAGTGCTTCTATCGTTAATACTCACATTTATACGATCCCTCACACAGTATGGCTGCGAGTTATAATTGGAGTTATCTTCTTCAACTGAAGCCATATTGCATGGCTCATGGCACTATGTAATATAGCGTGTGGGGCTATAATTTCTGCGCCATGTAATTATGGCGCTGGGAGCCATACTGCATAGCTCAGGGCACTATGTACATAGCGTGTGGTACCATAAATGCTGCGCCATGTTACATAGGACCACGCGCTATGTAGATTCTGACATTATGGCGCTGTGAGCCATATTGCATAGCTCAGAGTACTATATACATAGCGTATGGGGCCAGAAATAATGCGCTATGTTACATGGCTCTGGGCGCCATGTGGATTTTTTTCAGTGCATGGCGTTCGAATTTGGCTAATATTCATCCTACTTGTATTTAATTATATTTATTACAAAACCTATACAGTGATAATTACTTCGCTATCCTCTTATTATTTCATGTCCTTGAGCTAAATAGAGCGAGTGTTCAAGCAGTGCGAAACCTGCTTTTCGAATTGCAGCCACCGCGACTTCAGCTTTGTGTGCAGATGCGTTGTCTTTGTAAAACAAAACTCCTGTTCGTAGTTTGCCCGTTTCTTTTCTTTAACCTTCCAGTTTGGTCTGCGTTGGGAGATTAATAAAGACTTTCTTTTCCAAATATCCCACCATAATTATTTTGCCGACGCCACAAAAAACAGACGCCGTAATCGTCCTCTCCGAGCTTTACACTTTGCATTTCATTGTCGCTAGTGAAGAGTCTACCAAGCTGTTGTCGCCACAAAAATGATAGTTTTCAAGCTTAACCTTTGAAATGTTAACTCTTCTCTTCTTTTGCCCAATAGCAATATCTGTATTCAACGTGGAGAGACCTTTTTCATATGCCGTTTGTTGGCCAAAATTCTTTATATGCAGCCATATCAAATACCTCAGCTATTTCAATATCTTTTCTTTTTCAATTTTCAAACAATACGATGAAATTTCTTATATTTTCATTGAATCTAAATGCGTGCCTAACAAGTAAAAAATTATTTCTTAATTCAAAATTTACTGCCCATCAAAATCATACTACTAATCTTGAATTTCCATATCAAGGAGCAAATTGCATTTCAGCTTCTTAAAAAAGTGCTGATTGTTGAACTATGATGATCCCTTTGAAGAATCTATTAGTCTGCCAGGACTATATTTTATGGATAAATCGACTAAGCAACGAAAAATCGATTGAATATCTCTAAAAATTTGCAAAGAAAAAAGCACTGGTCGAACTTTTTTTACTTTGCGTCAAAGCTATTCAAATTTCATTTATTCGAGAACTGAAATTCAGCTCCGATAGTTGACTAGGAAGTATTTTTTTTTACAAATCCCGTCATAATAATAGTTTCAAAGCCACATTCACCCTTACTAAAGTTCTACTTCAATCCACCAGAAAAACTACAATTCAAACGACTCTCGGGAATCTCCATTTGAAAGTTGTATGCAAATTAATCCGACAGAACGATGTCAGTCTATTCCTTTCCGTATTCCCGCTTTCAGTTTGCAGGGTAAGAGTGAATGAAACCATTGAGCACTAGCACGAACTTAGTAACGGCATTGTTCGAAGAGACGACGATGATGTGAGTTTGAACCAAGCCGAAGCCAGTCTAGTCTCAGACTCTATTTCCTCCCAGGATAGTAATTCGAAAGGAAGATCGTGTTTTCCGCCGTATTTCACTTGACTTGGCCCAGACTCGCTTCTCCCCTTCAACTCCAGCAAACCCACTACCATAATGTCAATATTTAATATTTATTCATGAAGTAATGAGATTATGTCGTTTTTAAATGCTTATTACTTCGTTCAGCCTCTGCTATGTTCTACACCTACGCCTATGGTGTCAAGTCGTTGAAACGTGCTGCTCTCATTTAGGGAGAAGAAAAAAGCCACAGTGTAAAGCAGATAATTCTCGACAAACAACCAATCTCGACACCACTGCCTGAGACTGTACCACCCGTCGATAGTAAGCCTGTCTTACTGAGATATTGTGGAAGAATACAAATCCTGCATTATTTCTGCTGTTCTTAGAAGACATCGGGAGAATCAGGATAAAATCGACATTAAAGACTGAGATCTGCTTTAAATTTTCAACTAGACTTCAAATTATAGGAAATGAGTCTATGCTGCGGCGATTGTGGATCATTTGCGGGTAATTGATTGGCATTAAGAAAATGCCTTTTTTAAAAAAAGGTCTATTTGAGTGCTGGAAGTGCAGATATTAGGGGTAAGATACAGACCCGGAATATATAATCACAGAAAATTGTATTAAATATCGTTGGTCGAATATTTGAAACTGCTGAATATTCATTTTAAGCAGAGTATGATATTATTTAATGTAGAAGTAAATATCTTTGAAAACGAGCAAAATAAAAGGGTGAAAGTCCCACTCCTCATTTTGGCAATTTACTATTAGCGTTGCTAGAATAAATACTTTTGCTCTATTTGCTTTTTTTATTTCAATTTTTTTTAATTTTAAGGATGAAAGTTAATGCAAAATATTGTAAATTTTACAAGCAGACCCAAAAACTTATCTTTGCATTGCTGCAGCCTAAATTTAATTTTTTGTTGGCTGGGGACTTTTAAAAAAAACACAAGAAACCTTTTTCTACCGTCGAAACCAAACATTCTGACAAAGCTATTCCAAATTTTAGAATTGTTTCGATTGCGATTGAAAATTGAATCCTAATTAAATGATTTCCAAACTATGCACCGTTTCGCAGCAGACGTCAGCTCAGTTCTTTTAAAGCTTTAAAACTTTGCCTACATCGTTTAAACCAAAGTACAAACAAGTTTTTTTTTCTATTAAGTTTTAATTAGTTTTCATTTTAATTTAACAATGCTATGGTTTTCTTTTAAATTGGTTAAAAAATACTGAAGGACTTTAAATAGAGAAGAAATAAAATATCATTTCGGCTTTCATTTCTACTTAACACGACGAGTTTATGGTGCTAACCGTATTAATTCCGGAGTTCGTTTTCCTTTAGTACTTTTATTTGGTATAACGGCGCTAATCAAATTTAAACGTTCGCTGAGTGCAAAACGAGTCTGTCTAAACTTTTTGTGCGGAAAACGTTAGTTTTGCTAACAGTCCTGAATGATAAAACGATTTGATTCGTTATCATTGCATGTGGTTGATTATCGTTAAAATATACAGTTTATGAAGTTAGTTCATTTTGGATAGCGCCATTTCGGAAGACAATTTTTTCGGTTATAACATATGATTTTTTGATTTATGTGATAATTTTGCGATTTTGTAATTTTAAGTGATTTTGATAGTTTTATTATTTGAATCTGCCGTCTTCAGATATGATGCAAGTAACATTCTAACGCTGATATTACTTATAAGAAAGAAAGTAACCTATTTTGGTTGCTTAGAGCTTGAGTGCAACAATAACGAATCGTAGATATAAAAAAAAAGAATGGAATGAATATTAGTCAGCCGAGCTAGCATACCACTTCAAAATTCTACGTGTAACCGAAGATATACGGTCGTGCAATAAGTCCTTTGAAAATCCAAGAGATAGCGCTCGTAGTATCGAAAAATTTTCCCAGTAAGCAGCACTCCTAACTAGTCCGCTGCTAGAGTTTCAGCTGTATCCATCACATAGTTCATTGTTGTTGTCGATTGAAGTAAAACACTTTCATTTCAAAACAAGTGAGTTTCGAGCGGTGATTAAACACTTGTATTTACAAGGGTTAGCGCCGAAAAAATCAAAACTAAGTTGGGTGAAGTTCATGGCACATCTGATCCTGTGTTTGCAACAGTTTACAATTGAGTGAATGGAATGAGTTTAAACGTGGCCATCGATACATCGTTCCAGACGCCCCGTGGAAGTGTCTACCTTCCAAAATAATTTACAAAGTCCAGGATGTGGTTTTACGTGATCGACGAATCAAAGTGCGCGAAATAGTTGAGATCGCAAGACACAGTCGTTTCAATTTTGCACGAAAATTTAGATGTGAAAAAATCTCGGCAAGATGGGTGCCACGTTTGCTAACAGTGGAGAATAAACGCAATCGTGTGGTCGACTCTGAGGCTGTTTTAGCGCTTTTCCGTCGCAATCCTGAGAAATTTCTGCGTCGCTATATAACTGTTGATGAAATATGGATACATTACTACATTCCAGTGACAAAAGAACAGTCGAAATAGTAGATTTTCGAAGGCACACGGGCTCCGAAGAAGCGGAAGATGGTTAGGGAAGGTTATGGTCACGGTCTTTTGGGATGTATGCGGAATCATCTACTTCGATTTCTTGGAAAAGGGAAAAACGATAACAGAAGAGTATTATACGACATTATTGGACCGGCTGGGTGAAGAAATCAAGGAAAAACGTACTCATTTGAACCGAAAAAATATCCTCTTTCATCAGGACAATGCTTGAGTGCACACCTGCGCAATTAAAGTTCCAATTATTACAACATCCACGGAATTTACCAGATTTGGTCGCCAGTGACTTTTTCTTATTTCCTTACTTGAAGAAATGGCTTGGCAGACAAAGGCTTACGTCTAACGAGGAGGTCATAGCCCAAACAAATGCCTATTTTGGGGATCTTCCGACGTCCTACTTTTTGAACAAGAAATTGATCAAGACTCTTTATAATGACCGCTATTTTTTGTTTATCTGTCGTGGTTGTAACATTTTGGATCTAGGCGTCTTCAGGCAACGTAACGACAGTTAAGAAAATCATCTCTGTCCCGTCAAAACCCTCGCAGACTTCAGACTAGGTTTTTAGTCTCGCAGTCAGTAAGTTGATGGTGTAAGTTCAGTTGAAGCGGACTCTTGATTAGCACTGATTTGGCTCTGAGCCCATGTAATGCTGATGTCACACTCAAAAGTGGGTTCATTCAATGCGTATGTCATGTCGATGGCTCAAAGCTGAACAATGAAATCAGCTGGGGTATATACTCGGATAAGCTAAATCTAAGGCTGTCGGAGCTGTGGCTGGGAAGATGAAGATGAATCCATCCTGCATTTCATGTGTCCATGACCGCTTTTAGTGAAGAGGAGAATGGCCTCACTAATTATCCTTTTTTTTCTCAGACCTGATCAAACTGGCCAAGGCAAGAGAAGGGGCTATTATTGGCCTTTGGAACTTTATAAAGACTGATATAGTCAGTGCAATCAAAGCATGGACTAAGGAAAAGATAAAAAAAACAGTTCCTGGCTTGATCTAGATGTTTTAAAATACTCAAAAGATTACTCCAGCTGGGATACGAAAAAAATCCAAAGAAGTAGTGGCTCTCCGTAAAAGTGGCAGCTCTAATAGGCCATCTTCTTTGAAATAAGTACATACACAAGATAGGTAGCGAATGAGAAGACTGCTGTAGATACTCTGGAGAAGCGGCAGTGTGAACAGCACCGTCTAACACATTGTCTGGCACTAGCAAGGTGAAGATTACAGCTTCCTAGCTCTGTTCTTTTTTCCACCTGGGACATAGAAAAATTCTCCGTTCCAGGATATAGCCTGACTCATTAGAAGCCCGAATATCATATAGGCCGCACTGAGGAGCTATAATAGACCTGGAAGTTCGCAGTGCTAGAGGCCATCTGAGCACGCATTCATTATACATCGTACTTTGAGTAAGTAAATGCAAGCAAGTGCAAGTACTAAAAGTACCGTTAAAATCTGAAAATCTACTTTTGTTTGGATTTTTACGACCAGCCGCCTCCTTAAAGTAGATGATGCACGTGAAAGATTTGTTCCTCGTTTTTTTTTTGCGATTGTTTGAAATTTCGAGAATCGGTTAGTTAATAAATATACTTAAGTTATTTGAAAAAGAGAGATTTTAAAACTCTTTTATTTCACTGTTAGATTTTTTTAACTTTCTTTTTCATCTTGTGCTCCAAAATTCAAAATGGATCCAATTTTATAAATATTCATACATTTACCATGCATTTTAACATTTGATGTTCAAATTGACCCCGATTACGTCAAAAAGCATCATTACTTTCCTGCCCAAACAATTGCTTGGCCAAGAAAACTACACATTTTCTATCATCATTAGGTACTCAATCTACAATGTCGTCTTCAGTTATGCCGCATTCATAAAACCTATGATGAAAAAATAATAAAAAACGGTATGCTTGCTCGAACATAATCTTTAACAGCACGTCAAAATATTTCAAAGCGATTGTTTTCAGCCACGTTGCAAAGGACATGCCAACAACAAGAAATTTCAAAGAGTTGGTGAGTGAAACAACAAAATCAAAAAGCTAACGACAAAGGATTTCTAACACCTGAAGGAATAATCCGTTCTTGTTGTTTTCTCACTGCAAACAACAATTCTTTACACAGGCTTTGTCTTTTCAAGCTCGACGTTAGAAAGTTTCATGGTTTTCGAAGAAGTGAAAAGCCATAGTTTACTACACGAGTGATGTACTTCGTATAGGCTAGTATAGTACGTACTTGTTCGTCATATTTAGATGCGCACTTTTCATTTGTTGGTATAAATATATAGAGTTTATTCATAGGTTCTTGAAGACAAAAAAAATTATTTTGAATACAGAGATTTAAAATTTATAAATACATTTTAGAGACGGTAGAGCTTCATTTATTTAAGGATTTTTTCCTGTGGGCAGATTATTGTGTAGTTGTATATTTTATGTTTATAGTTGTATATTTTAACATAAGACGGTGGCAAAAAAGTATACATCAGCTTGCGATTTGAGTTCTTTAAATGTAAAAAACAAATCCGGAAATACAGAATACCGAACAGTGATCAACGTAAAATTGAATCAAAATCCTCCTGAATCTTAAAGCATTTTAGAAAAGTGACATTATCAAGACCTCCTACAAGAACACAATTTTATTTTACTGCGATGAGAGCATCTCATAGCTTGGCAACAGCGAAAGCAGCTCAATTTGTGTGTTGTGCGAAATAGGATACAAAATAGCTTAATTCTCGTGAAAATGTAACGACATTAGATGCCGCTATTGCCATTTTATTGTCATCTGAGACGAGACAGGCACACATCCAGGCCGTCGGAATCTGAGATGGAAATTTAAACCACCCCCGCTATCAACATCTTTCTTGTTGAAGTGGATAGCGATGACTACAACACATTTTTCGAAAGCTGAACGAGTACGTACACAAAATAGACGTTTCGAAAAAGTCAATTTGCAAGTGGCTGTTGTTTTACAGTTAGATCGCACGTTCGTGTTTGTACATCTCATCGCAGTTTGAAGGCTCATCAGAAGTCATAGCATGTCCTGGTGTTAAAAACGAAACTTGATTATTGCCGGAGCGAGAATTCAAAAGCAACATTGAAAGTTACTCCGGGAACAAGGTATCGGGTTTGTTTGCCCCTGGAAAGGACATTTTTCGTTTTCACTCTTATTTCTGAATGAGGCGGAAATTCGGATTAGAGGTGCAAATGGCCAATCAATTCTCAGAACAATATCTCTTTCACGAGACAGTTGTAAATGTAATTATTCGAGGCTGTAGCGAAAATGCGAGTTCACTTATCATGAATGAAATTAACGGTGGCGTCCTACTGGTTTCTGTTTCGAAATCAGGAAAGCGTCGCTTGTGTATGTGTGTGCCGCCGTCGTCGGTAACGAATCGTGTCGGCTCATGATAAGAGAAATAAATTGTTAAACATTAAAAATAATGATTGCTATTATCCATCTAATGGCAGGAAGGACATAAATTGGGACAGTCGAAGTGTAAATTTGACAGGTGCTTAGGATACAAATTGGATTTTTGATAGTACGATTGCTTTGCGCTTGCGAGATTAGATGTTTTTATTGTTTTGATGAGTAGTTGGAAAAAGTATTTCAGTTAGAGAAGGTGAATTTGAAATGAGTTTTTGGGTTGCAAGCTCTCTAGACAAGATATTTATTGTAGAATCAAATTTTTCTCATTTAGTGTCATAAGTAGTATAAAAAGATAAACAGGTATTTCGATTATGTGTGCGGATATTGAGAGCGAGAAATTAATTAGAACGTCAAATGTGTAAGTCAATAATTCTATTTTTTTGCAAATCACTGGGTGAAAATGGCCACAAATGTAGAGTAAAGCAAAAATCGCTCAACAGATAGAATTGATGACTGTACATCCTGCAAGGATTCAGAAAATTAGCGTTCGAAAAACGTGGTTGATGAAACAAGATATTTAGAGGGTTCGATACAAGAAGCTGCGGAATGGGATGTATCATTAAGACAACATCTAATTTAAAAATTATTTCTTTCTAGATTGGAATATGGTTGATAAGCATTATATATGCAAGATAATCATCTCGGTTTCAAGCATCTTTCATATTTTATGCGGAATTGAAAATCGAATTTTCTAGCTGGACGTATTAATCCAGCGTATTCCCAATCCAAATCATATTCATTATTTGCGATTTAACAGTTTCACACCCATAATAATTTATCAGCTTCACGCCAATCTCACTTAAGTAGATTTACGTTGGGCTACAACAAAATAATCTCAACCATCAATTATCAAACACCATTAATGAACAGGACTTCATAATTTATTTAGAGTTTGCTTTGTTTTTGCCAGTTATTTATTTTTAAAGCCCATCCAAAGCGAGTCCGCTTTACAAGAATTCATCGACCATAACAAATACAGTTCGGTTTCAGGATATACTGCGAAAACACGAAAGAAACGAAAACGTAGATCCACATTCTCTTTGTGAATATAAGTCGACTCTACATCCAAAGTTGGATCGGAATCGACAGCGAGAAAAGAAGAAAAAAAGTACATAAATAATTAAGTGCCATTTGCACATGCATGTATATCCTGCTGCCAGAATCGAACTGAGTCGGATCTTTTTTTTACTGTACCTACCCAGTTTTTTTTTCGGCGGTCCGGAGGTGTTCTGCATCATAAATTTTCACTGCCATCGGATTCAGGACTTTCAAAGTGAAAAATAAATACGACGACGAGAAACTCCTAGACTAAAGTCATTCAGAGTAGTAGCAGCAGAAGAGGCAGCTATTTGCGATGCCACCTTATTATTGGGACACATCGATTTATGGTAGCGGATTTTCCGGGGAAAAAGAAGTTGCTCTATTTGGGAATAGTTTGCCCATTTTCGAGCAGTCTAGCTTGTACTGCTATTGATCATGGGTTCAAACGCTAATTTATCTCTTCTTTGCGCGCTCCACTGAGTAAGCAGAGCTATATGCACTTCAGTTTTCTCACTACGGTGAGCTACTGAAAATAAATAGGAGGCATTTTGTTAATGGGCGCTACGATACTCAGATTTAGAGAAGAACTATATTACATCATAAGTTAGCGAAGAAAATAGTGTTTCGAATAGAAATGAGCACGTTATTGTCTTGTCAGAGAGGAGGAAACAACATTTAAACGAAATTCATGATACTTTAGAGCAGCTTTAGAAATGTTTCCAATTTTTTTAGCCCTTTTCAATGGAAGTTTTTGTAAACTTAACTATTTTCGTTTCTTTTGGAATTAAATACAATATTTTAGAGGTGAAGCTAATATTTAGCAAATATTGCGATTATAGTCTTTGAATCAACTTACGTCCCAAGAATTTAAATTACTTCTTTGCGAAATCCTCTCAAAAATAACTTCACTCCAAGCTCAAGTGCTAAAATTATATTTCAAATAAGCGTCACTGCCATTTTCGAAAGTATGCGATATCCAAACAACCATTCATCAGCGCCTAAATTAAGAATACCACCTTTTACCTCTCCAAGGAATTTTCAAGAGTTTACATCAAATTATTTCAATTTACAGGCCTTAACAACAGCGATATCAACCCTTCCACTTGACAAAGCTTGTCGCTATCGAAAATGATTGAATGACATGTGTATGCCTTACGGAACAATTTTAATTGGCAGTCGACGTTTTGTTTAAGTGTTTACTACAGCCAACAGCATTTATTTTCCTAAGTAAGAATTTTCATGCTGGCGTGACTTCAGGACGAAGTGTTTTTGTACGATGTGGCGCGTGGTGCAGTAGGGAAGCTTCAAAAATAGCTGCCAGCTTGTTTTCATAATGAACGCAAATGATAAAAGCGGGTTACATTCTATCTGTGAAAGGTTATGCATACAATGATCCGTATCTTGCGATTCTAAGGCAAATGCTTGTTTGAAATAGCTTATGGCAACGATAAACACACAAGGATAAAATGATTATCTGATTATTCATTTAAGATACGGAAAGAATGTTTTTTTTTTCGATGTAAAATTCTATGTAAAAATATTTTCCCCATTAACATTTGCATTGATTGGTGTAAAATTAAATGATTATCGTATGATTTTAATGGAGAGTAACATTTATGAAAAGAAATCAGCTTTGATTCTTCGCTTAGTTATTTGTAATTGATGTTTTAGTGCCGAGTTTCCAATAATAGCGTACTCATATTCGCTTTGTAGCTAGATATAACTATACGGTTAATTAAAAGCTTTTCTACAGTTTCAATCGAATTTGTGTTTCATTACGCTTTTTCGGATTGATGCTGCAGACAATTTTCACGATTCAGGCAAGTCTTTCAATCTAAAATTTGAGTATGCGAAATAAAAAATAAAACAAATCTTACCTTAAACATTAGCTGTTGAGTTCTGCAGATACAATAATTTTCATGACTATAAGTGCATCCATTTATTAACTGAAAATAAAGAAAAAATGTTACTTCATGTGTACCTAGGTTAAAGCAATATTAAGTTAATTGAAAAATATGCCTTGCTAGTTACGCTGTTGTTACTTATTTGATTTGAAGGAAATGTCTCAAAATCTACATTCGTTCTTGCACTTGAAATTGAAGAAAAATCAGGCGAAGTGAAAAAAGTCAATCGCTTCCCGACTAGACACTACGAGCCACTGATCACACAAAATTCTTTTGCGGATCCGCAAAACGAATATGAGCAGATACAACTGCTGCACGGTATGAAAGTAAGTAGGCTTCTATGTTATGGCTCATTTCATTACTAAACATCTAATAGTTTTTAGGGACAGAACTTTCTGGACCCAATTGTACAAAGCCCTGAAAAGTGGCATTTTTCTGAATTCATCAAAAGTGACTTAGATTGCTTCCATTCATATCAAGGGCAAAAGTAAAAGACCCAGCAATTTCCGTCTAATCGTTCTGCTTCGTTTTTTGGAGAAAAAAAGAGACAATGGATGAAAATTATATAAAACTATTTTCAGCTCATTCATGTAATTCTTGAATACCAATTTTGGTTCAGGTACGAGCACAAGTGCCGCACGCTATTTCGAACTTTTATTATCGAATCAACTCACTTGGATGAGCGCAACATTCTATCAATTTTATCTATTTTTTTATTTTTTTTATTCTATCATTCTATCGCGAAGGGTCATTGTTTAATTTTTATCAGGATCGGATTCTCTGAAGTTATGAAAAGACACGCAGCAAGTTTTCTCACCAACAGATAATCGGAAGTTCCACAAGGTTCTTTCATTGGAACCATCCTTTACACCATATTAGCCACTGACCTCCCCATTCAATTCGACTAACGTTAAATTCAAGTTCTTTAATACGCAGTTTGAAAGTCTGCTGAAATTGTTATTTTGTGTCCCTCCACAGGTGATAATTTAGTATTGAACATTTTGTTTGATGCGAATACGCGCCTTTTTTGTTTTTACGTGAATCTCATGTAAATACACTCGATAATATGCTGCGCTGTAGAGGGACTCAAATAAAAAATTTCAGCAGACTTTCAACCGCGGCTCGTTTCTTTCCTTTAAGTTGAGAAAAATCTCTATGCGATGACGTCGCACATATTGAGTTTGACAGTTTAGGTACAGTGCAGTTAAGAATCATTTGCTGAAATGTATGTGCGTTGTGTGTTAAGATTTGAAACAGTAAATAGAAATTTCAAAGCTCCTTGCTCTAATGCCACTAATGGATAATAACGTCAAAATTACGTCAAATACAGCATTTTAGTAGAGATAATCTCTATTTGAAGTCACAGAAACGAGCCATTGATCATCGATATTACAGTATCTTTTAATCTGGACACTGAATAAGAGATGTGTATGCAATTAATGTTAAAAATTATGATGTTAATATGCTAATGTTCGGTCAGAGGGTGTTGTGTACAACAAATGATAAATGTCAAACTGACAATGTCAGCCATCTGTTGTACTCATCGATTTTGAATTTTAACCGGTCCATACATTCACGCTTTCTACAAAATGTTTAGCTATAAATAAGATACTTAGAATGGAATAAAGTCAGTCTGTTTTGGTAGGCCAGTACTTTTAGGCGTCCACACAGACGAATAAGCAAAGTATTTTTGTTTTATTCATAAAAATAAGTCCTCGCTGGTTCACTTGTCCCATACTAACAAAGCGGCGGTTAAATTCGCCAAGTTAGCATTGCGGTAAAGTAACCTCTGATTTAAAGCTCTTTCGGAATAACACATTTCACTATGTATCTTATAAGATAAAAAAACCTGATAGAAAAAAAAAGATTTTCAGTTGCTCGGAAAACCTAAAAGTCAAGTTTATGCGAAAGAAAAACTGTCAGTTTCTGAAGTTTAAGCATAATTTGGAGAACCAGCCCGAAATCTTGGATGTAGATTACCATTTTTGGTACTTTTCTGTTTCCCCCCCCCCCCCCATTTTTTCCACTTTTTGTTGTTGCAATGCTTCTAAAATTGATTAGAAAGTAGTAATTAACCAAAATTATGATGGAAAAACACGTTTAAAAAAAAATTTTAATTTTCTTTTAATTAATTTTTTAATTTAAAAATTAATTAAATTAATTTAAATTTGGAATTAATGGCACATAACAGTGAGAATAAATTTTGGTACTTTTCTGTTTTTTTCCCTCCATTTTTTTTAATTTTTTTAATGAAAACTGCTCGAAATGGGTTAAAAAGTGTTACTCCACAAAAATTGAGATGGGAAAATGCATTTAAAAAAAAAAAAAAAATTTTCCGATTTTAAATTTTTTTCCCATTTTTATGTGGCAGAATGAGTTTTTCAAAAGTTAATGTGTTGTTGGAGAGGCCTGCTGTAAAATAATTGTAAAATAAATTGTAAAATAATTGATTAATTGTAAATTGCGTTGAAGCTTCGGAAAGGTAAGACGTCAAAAATAGAGCAAAATTTATTCTCACTGTTATGTGACATTAATTTAAAATTTAAATTAATTTAATTAATTTTTAAATTAAAAAATTAATTTAAAAAAAAATTTTTTTTTTCTTTTAAACGTGTTTTTCCATCATAATTTTGGTTAATTACTACTTTCTAATCAATTTTAGAAACATTGCAACAACCAAATGTGAAAAAAATGGGGGGGGGGGGGGGGGTTAACAGAATAGTACCCCATTTTTAATGATTACGTTAATATTCACGTTAATTTTCCTTCTAGTCTCAGTTCTTATATAGACCGATCAAAGCCAGTTTGTTTGGTTGTCGAAATTTGCCACAAGTCGGTAAATTTGTGACCACAAATGAGACTTTGCCAAAAAATAGGGAAAATGCTTTTGTTGAAGGTGATTTAATTGAAGAGGCCATATAAGCTCTTATTAAATCAGATAAAGAAATTAAATGAAATCAACATTCCAATGTAAATAATGAAGTTCATCAGCAACATACTAATTCCATTATAATTACTAACGACTAAATACGAAACATCAAGGCTTATTGTCCTTAAGGGAACATACTTGAATTCATGTAAAAATCAATTAAGTTCTTTTGGAGTAATCATTAATTTAATCAAAATACAGATAAGAAAAATATATTTTTGAATCTTTGAAATCCGGTCACTTTTGAAAGGATCAATTTTTTACGACAGTAAAGTCGTCCAACACCAAGGTCTCACTGTATAATGGTCTTGGGCTACTTCACACTGTGAAATTGTTGTGCAGCGAGGCATTTTATTAAAAAATTCTTGAGTTCACGAGATCCGAGAAATAATAGACCAATGCTAATTCCAGACTTCATTTGAATTTTGCAAACTGCTTTCAAGCCATAGCATTATTAAAAGGCGATGCGGCATATAATCTATGAGCTACAATACATAATGCACTTTAGTAATGTATTATTATTTCAAGGAATATAGCCTCTGTCCGTAAAATATTTATTTCAATGAATTCTTCCACTTAATTTTAAATTGTTACTAGAGCCTGCAAAGGAAAATTTTGAACATATCTTGAATAATCATTAATGCAGACAACATATCATTTCTTGTAAGGTTGTACAATTTTTTTACGTGATCTATTTATTTTTTTTTTCATTTCTCTGCTTGTCTTTCTTTCTTTATTGTAAAATTGGGATTTATCCTTTAAGGGTGCTTCGAAATATCACTACAACTTCCAAGCAGTATAATCTTTTGAAAAATATACTTGTATTTATTTACATCAAAATTTTAATTGATTTGTAACACTTTCAGCAACTTTCGGGCATTATAATGACCACTTAATTATCTTTAATGCTTTTTCTGCAGAGATAAAAATTCGTTAACAGCTTAATTTTTTAAATGTGCTTTAATGACGATTACAAAAACTAAATTTGGCAATCACCAATAAGGCTTTATCTCCCAAATACTCACAATCCTATTGTTTCACTGGACTAGTCTATTCAAATCGTTTTACTTTTTAGATGTGAAATACGATTTCCAATGTTTTTCACCCAATCATATTTGATTAGTTTGTCAATAATACTTAATGTTGACTTCCTAACGAAATCTAATAATTACTTTCAATTTTCGTTTTTTACACTAACCAAACATTAAAAGCCTTGAGAGGAATGAATTGTCGGCACTCAGTGCAACACTTTAGCGAAAACCAATAACACTTTTCTATTTACATTAACAATCGGTATGAGCTCCCCTTTTGCCTCAGATCGAACAGAGTAAACATTAACACACATATATAAAGCGAATTTCCTAATAATCACTGGTAAATAACAATACGAAAGTTCAATCAATCAGTTGCATTTATCTTGATTAAGTACGGCAGTGTTTGATTTGTGCACTGGACACTCGAATGTGTCATAGTGTTTAGCACTTTATCAATTACAATCATTGCCATAAAATATTTACAATTGAGTTTGTTGGTATAATAATTTAAAATTGAAGAAAAAAAACGGTTGTCACGAATTTATGTTCAGACTTACACAGTCCGTTCAGTTAATGAGGGCATGTTTCGAATTGTCGCGTTGTAGGCATGAGTATGTGATAGTAGCATGACTGGTCTTAACTGCAGCACCAAAAATGGATGCAGAGCTAAACAGTTGGCTAAATCTTACACCATTGACATAAGCACTTAATCGAATTTATGATTTTTAAATCATAATAAATTTTCGAAGGGGAAAATTGGATAAACATACGACGATATTGTTCAATTTTTGTGCCGCAATCAAGTGCAAGGTTCAATGCCAATTTAAACGTAGACTTAAGCTATCGAGTTTTTAAGAAACAATGAAAAAAGTATGAAAAGTCACAAACTATTAAAAAGAAGAAGAAAATACCCTAGAGTTCCGTAGAAATTCCCCATGATTTTTGTGCGGTATCTCCATTTCTCTACCATGTAAATATTATACTATCTAGAGAAACATACAAACGTTTTAAACAATTAAGTACAATTTCTGATAATTTCGAATTCACCCGCAATATACACACTAGTTTTCTAGATACACACGCATAGGCTTAACAGATTGCTTAAACGGAATCATTTGGATTCAAAACCGTATTTTTCCGTTCCCTAAAGAGTATAAACATAAAGCTAAAAACTGGGACTTGGAGCATATTTAGTCAATGTGATAAATGTGCAATGATTCCAAAAAAAATTCTAGATTTTCCCGGGGGATGGAAAAATTCCCTTGATGTAGGGAAAAAATTTCTTCGAGGGGCACCTTTGAACAGTATATTAATTTCATAAGGTTGCAGTCTTGCTACATATCATTTACTGATACTTGCAAAGAACTCTTAACTTTTATTTCTGAATTCATGGTCGTGATTTGAAAAGTTTTTCGCTGGTTTGATAATAAATGCAAATAGAATACAATTCAATCATTATTCAGTGTAAAAGTAAGTCTATTAAATGGAGAAAAAAAACGAATAATAAACACTGGCTTAAGTATCGTCAAAGATATTTTGACTTTTATCGCTCTCCACAGCATAACATGTATGTTGGCACCAAACGATAAATTGCTAATTTAGTGTGACCATATTTTCAGATATTTGCATTCTGTCACATGAAAATCAATAAAAATATAAATGTGTTCCATGAATTTTGCTTTCTGAGTACTCGGCATAGTAAAAAAGATGGACATTATAGCCGTTTTCATCTTATGTGAATATATTAGCAATTGGAATACTTTTCGCTGACACACATCAACTTTTATTGTTATAATCGCATTTACGGTATTGGGTTTTTCATTGCGGAAGTGTTTACACTAGAGCTGAATTGGCGGATAGTAATAATTTTGTTCAGATTATAGTACATTTCCCTGATGCCACTGCGTAGCACATAAAATTCAACGATAACGAGAACGGCCAGTAGTATCGACATCGTCATCGTCAGAAACTGTTTTCAAATCAATCTGAAATTTGAATATCCTGCTTTATTACAACAATAGCCTCGACAACGAAGACGACGATGATGATGATGGTTCAGCGTTAGCGTATAGAATTTCAATCCTTCGAAATCAAATGATTTCTAACAATCTCACCCCGACATCTCATCGCATTCAATACGATCTGATGTAGACAAATGTAAACATCCTTATTGTGCCACCCGGACGTTTTGGATGATTCTCCAGGGAACTCTGGGCCGAGTCTGGAGTCCTGAACGCAGACATCAAGGGTTGCGGCGGAATGAAACGTAGCGTACTATAAACATCTTTGCTGCTGCTTTAGTTGCTGCAGTCATTCCGACACTCTGAAGTATTTCATTCATCGACTTGTCTTCTCTGTAAACATCCCTTCGTCATAAATTGAAGGAGGCTAGGGGGGCTTGAGGAACGCTCGAGACAGTCGAGGGTAGAAATATGTCAGGAAGACGATCAATATAATGAATGCGGTTTGAAGTCAATGTATCGTCAGCAGATAAATGTCCATCTTCGAGGGGGTTCGGTGATAGTGTTGCCAATATAAATTGAAATCATTTCGGGGTACTTTTTTTTTAAATTTTAGGCGATTTAAGATAACAAAGTGAAGTTTTTTTGTGAGAGAACAAGGGGGTTCCAAGAGGCATTAATCTTTCATTTCACGATCTCTTAAAGCAGTGCCACAGTTCGCATCAATTATTATATTTACTACACCAGTGTGATTTTTACCACTTTACATCAAAAATGGAAGAAACAGTCACTTACATTATTTTGATTCAAATGCTCAGATTCGCAAGATGTCGCTATTAAATTATTTGAAAACTTCGACAGGGAGACTATCAAAAACACAAATAATTAATTTTCGAAATTATATTGTGTATGTATTTCGACGCTTGCTTTGAAAGAACTGTTTATCACAAGCGAAAGCGATATATAATGCCTACAAAACTAATACAAAAATGACTGCTGCATCAAATCTGCCTAAAATACATTTTACACGTATTAATTGTGCACTGAACTACCAACTGATCAACTATACTGCACATAAAATGACAACACTTACTTAACATCATCTGGGTCCCAGATATAAACAATAAATCGACAGGCGGCGAACATCATAAACATCCGTTATTTCAATCCTTCCTCCAACTTCTTCCACGATCCTAATAACATTTGAATGCAATTTTACTAATCCGACAAAACTAAAGTTTCCTCTCACCCTTACCTCAACACGGTTATAATAGTCTTCGTCATCGTCAGCGCTGTTCTTTGTAGAGCCCGAAGGGACCAAACGCCAAGGGAATCGACGAGGACGAGGTCAAATGAGTCAGCACATCAGCTTGTCCCATAAATAACCAGCAACTTAACATACACTCGTGCCTATATTTGTACGATTTAGAGGGTGGAAATGAGTAAGCACACGGGACCAGACTATCTACCAGACTGACGACACACATTTATTCCCCATTCATTCATACTTAATGAAGTCCGGGAAGTATTCTCTAACTTTTCCTCCATAGAAGGCAATCTCTTCAAGATAATACCGAGTAGTATATAGTTCTACCAACTGCAAGCGAAAAAAAAACTACAGCATGAAGGAGAGCATAAGGACCGGGAATAAGCATGCAAAGGACTTTTCGTATATGTCTAGGCGCACCCACTATTCGAATTCATATATAAGCTTACCGAACAAAAAGGTCCCTTTCAGCAGTTTTGTTACCACTTATGAAATATAGTCCGTCACATGCTACTCGGAATCTCCTCGGAAACGAATAAACTCTGAGCAACGATTGCTAGCCCAGGGACACATAGATCGACTGGTTGCGGTGCATTTTGATTAGGGAGCATGCATATATTCGAGTAATTAGGCATGTCTGCTACTTTGCCAATTGAATGACAATACTAGCTCTGATTCATTCATGAAAATTAACTGAAAAGCAAATAATACTGGTTTTAATTAAGTACATGCTTTTTGCATTTTTATCGGAGCGATGACTCAGTTGTCGAAGTCATGAGAAGACCGAACGACAGGGGATTTATAATTGGTTCGTTTGTTACGAATGAAAAGGGATCAAGATGGATAATGGGAAATCTGATAAAATTATGAGTTGGCCTTTATGATATACAATTTTGGTATTATTGCCGTTAAGATAATTTTATAAATTTTTGGGATGACAATATTTGGGGTTTGAGAGTTGAGATTCGATCAAAGGATAAATGTGCAAGTATTTACGGAGGGTAAGAGTTTGATGGAATTCAGCAAAACGCACAAGCAGAGCGTTCAAAGTCTTAACGCAATTACCAAAGAAATTTGCCAAGCTGATATAAAGTTTAGTGTAGTGACACAAAACGAGAAATATCATACTTTTCATTTTCCCAAGAGAAGATAGAACGTATATATTCAAAGCGTTTCGTTGTTGGCATGGCATGATGCCACACTTTTACCTTTTTAATTTATAAAACAAACCTGTTTCGAACAGATGGATTTTATGTCAGTTTGGAACTAAGTAATAAAAGTGATGGATCTTCGTTTTTTCGGGTAAAAGTTTCTTTTTCTAATTCATTTTTTTCTTTATGTTGCCTTAAATTTACCTGAATACCTTAAATTTACCTGACTTCTTTATGTAAACAACTACTTCTCTATTTCTTTCTGCGAATAAAGTTACTGTTTCGATTCATATGCCTCTAAAATGGCGACTCCTCGGCCCGGCAACATTGAGCAGCCCTTTTTTACGCGAAATGTGGTGGTTAATTTTTTTTGGTATCCACTGTGTTCACACCACCGGACTCAAGTCCTGTATTGTATTTTCAACACACAATCTGAAGCAGAGCTGCTTGATATCGGGGATTTTATCCTTGGAGAGACAACCTACAGCAAAATTACTTGGACTTCATCACGCAACTGACAAGCCAGTGATTATATACCCACAAATATAATTGTATTTTAAATTGTATACCCACAAATATAATTGTTTGCAGCAATAATTCACAGTACGTTCGCATCTTCACGACTTTTAATTTAAAACGAAGCTCAAGAAATAGTTCAAAGTCGCCTGGTTCATCACATGTCATCAAATGTTTTTTAAATGCAATTTATGATTTTTTGCTTTTTTTATTTTATTCAAAATATGTTCAATAAAACAACATTTTAGTTCTCAGATACTTATCGTTTGCTATGAATAAAATTTGCCTATCATTGAATTTATACTCTTCCGATCACGCCTACGACAAATGACTCATTGAACCAAGCAACCGCAAGACTATAAACTTTCAATTACCATAAGTCAATCAGATAGTTTCGAGTCTAATTTATGCGTTTGGAATAGTGTTGGCGACACCGTTAGATTAACTGCATATTCTGTTTGTGAAACTTTTAGTTTTGAATTTTATGAAATTTATTTATTTTACATCTATTCTGCTGCTATAGGAAAAAACTAGATTAAAATTAAAATAAAAACAAATATTAATTTGAATTCATTAAAACCAATATATAACCCAACATATCATTTCACGTAAAAAAAAACAATTGAGATTCCTTTCTTTCATTTTGTTCATTTAAAACTCTAAAGTTTACCGAAAAACAACACTTTCAATACTTTTTTCACTTTACTTTAATTTCTGTACCTCTCTAAATGCTATGCTTTTTTTCGTTCAAAAACGAAAGATTTTGTGACAGAGTCAGATTTAGTTGGAATGTTATCATCAACTTGCAATTCGAAAATTTTAACAATTCTATTTTCAGCCATCATAACGGAAATAGTTTTTCGTTGTCACTTAATCCACTATTATTCGCCAAGTTCATCATCTATTCGAAATGTAGTCGAACGCCTTTGTAATTGAACTCGGTAACCATAAAAACAATGATAAATTGTCACCATCCAGACTAATGATTAGCCACTGTTTTCGTTTAGCAATGGTCTGTCTTTTCGATTAACATGCTACTTTACAAATACGAGTAGAACAGCTTTGGTCGTTTCCTCCCTGCAGCTAATGAACAGAAGTCAATTAAATCATTTTGACCACAGCTCGAGCATCTCGAGAAAATTTGTATAACAAAAGCTGTTCGTTAGACAACGACAATATCCAACAGATAACGACGACGACTGTGCTCCATCATTGAATCATGATGATGATGATTGCTCTGAGTAGGTTCTACGGGCTGGGATCAAAATGTCTTAGACCTCAAAGAAGACCACTAAAGCATTCGATCTGAATGGAATGAAGACGCCATTACACCAGTTCCAGCCGACCACTATCTACGTATGCTTTGAACGATATTATACAAACTTGTCACAGTATCCAGTTCTGGATTGAAATAAAGATAATAACGATGGATATGTGGTTTATTGTGCATTTTGACAGGTTCTAATTTCATTCGAAATCGATCTCAGGAGACAGAGAAACACACATATACATCTGGCTAAGGAACGAACGAAAAACTGGAATTGATTTTAGATCCATTCAGTTTGAATTTAAATATTAGATTTGATGCTCACAGATTGAATTATGACTGTTAGATGTATTTTGAAGGAGACTGCTGTGATTGCGAAGGGAAATTTATTGTGGTCCTAGTTTAAATGCCGAGTCGAAGGCAATCAATTTTACATGTTTATTACAGGGAGATATTTATGTGGAAGTCCGCATGAAGTTGAGCGTTGTTTCCATGGTGATAGATATACTGGAGCGGTGAAATAAAGTCAAAATATTAAATTTGATACGATCTTGGAAAGTATCGTTAGCATGAACTGCTTTTTTTATGTATTCAAGCTTCTATAGAAGCTACAGTGGATCGACATATCAATGTCATAATCGAATTTCTAATGGATTTTTCAAGTTTCCTGAAGATAAGCAAAAATAAAGGACACAATATTAGTGTCAGTCTTGAAAATTTGAAGTATGGACATTATTTTTCGAAAATTGTAGATATTGTCTCCCACGCTAATGGATAAAAGTAATTTTAATGTTTAGTATTCAGTACGAAGCGTGCACAAATTAACATTAGGCAAATCGTTTATTACTTGATCAAGCTAAACGCGACTAACATCAGAATTTCTTAGCAGGGATGTGTATCAAAACAAATTTGATTTAAATTTTTCGAAATGCCAATGACGTCTTTAGTTTTCCATAGCTCGAAAATAATGTTGGTAAGGGCAAAAAATCAAATGGAGTATTTTCTAGACTAAAAAAATTTCAAGCCATCATTTCCGAAGAAGTTTGATTGAATGATCACGTGCATTATTATATTACGAACCCACTCGAACTTGCAAGTTAGAAGTTTGCTAGATTCTAGTCAATCCAGATTTAGCAATAGGTGATACAACAAAGTATATTTGTTCAACGATTTGTGTGAAAAAATGATGTTAGGAAAATGCTCCGAAAGACAAGGATGGATTTTTTTATATTTTCATTTGAAAAACTTATAAACTTGCACGTTTATATAAAATATGAGCGTAGCATTTAAAAAAGCGAATCATTTGAATTTTGATCAACGACCGATTTAGAACTATTTGGTCATTACGAAACGTAAGACATAAGTTTTCTTAATCAATAATTGATAGCGCCAACAAATTTTAAAGTTTTTTTTTGTGTGAAATTGAGGCTTTCTTTATAAAAGTTGGCATAATATATTATAGTATAATGATAGCCAAGAGTGGCAAGGTCTGGGCTATTAAGCGAGCCGTTAAGAACTTCCCATCTAACATTTTCCAGATATTTTTGAACTTATTGTGCAACATGTGGCCGAGTATTATCGAGATGGAAAATTAGATGATGATGATGATGGATGATACTAATTTTACTTGTTTGTTGCACTTGACATACGACTTTTTACGGTTCGGGTTGTTGTAGTAAATCCACATTTTTTCGCCTGTGACAAGACGATGCAAAAATGATTTCTGTTTGTAGCGTTGACGCAGCATTATAGACATGTAAATTCGTCTTTAAATGTCTCTCGGTTTCGATTTGTATGAAGCTCGATTTCTTTACTTACCAATCATTCCATCGTCATTTAGATGTAATGAAATGGCCTGTCGAGTTAACCCTAAAAGATGCAAGAACAAGAACACGTTGGCAGCATCGAAGAAATTTGACGGGAAAATACTACAATGGCTAGGGTGGTTAGTCATTTAGTGGTTTCTTTTTAAATCATATTTTGACATTGACAGCTCTTTTGCGCTTCAACTAGTTAAGAGTTATATGTTCGTTACGCTAACGCTTGAAACGCGTTTCGACAGATTCTACATTACTTACAAAGTGAGAGATTTTTAGTCTAAAAATCAATATAAGTTTGATCGAAATGAAGCACCACCTTAGCACATATCGCATTAGCTACACTACTCTCAGAATAATTATACACAAAGATTTTTTTGTTCCTCGCGTGAAAGGTCTAATTAGCTCCAGAATTGAAGACAGACTTCTCCGTGTGGGTTCAAGAGCAGATTGAAGATAAAGCCGAATTCACTCGATAAATTATCTTTTCTAATGAGACGCACTTCCATCTTGGCGGCTATGCAAATAATCACAGTTGTCTCATTTGGAGCTCGGAAAATCCGCACGTAATCGCTAAGAAGTCAATGGATCCTTGGTGAATGACAGTTTGTTGTGGTTTGTCGATTAGTGGTATCAATGGCCAATTTTTCTTCGAAAATGAGGTTAGCAACGCCGTTATGGCCAATGGAGAGCTCTATAGAAGGATGACAACCGTTGGCGAATCGCAAAATTTATCGTTTTAGCGTTGTGAGTTGACCGCTGCGCCATTACGATTTCATGCCATCGGATTTTTTTTGAGAGCTTCTGTTCAGAATTCAATTGCCCAGGAACGGTTCTTGAGCTTAGGCACAATATTGTTTGAGCCATTCGTGAACTACAATCCAGAACGATTGAAAATGAACTGAAAAATTGGGTTGACAGACGTCGACAGATTCCACAAAAATCGACGAGTCAACCATTAACACAATTTGGCGACGAAGCCCATTTTCATTTAAGTGATTCTGTGAACAAAAGTTTCTAGGGCAAGAAAAATCCACATGAAATGCAAGAAAAGTCATTGCAACCATCCAAAGTGACTGTTTGGTGCGTTAATTGTAGATTTTCAAACACCAATCTCCGGGCCGTGTTCTCTCGCGTTTTGGCGATTTGAACTGGTCGATCAGATCGCCAGACTTCTTCCTTTTGGGGCTTTTTGAAATACCGCGTTTACCACAACAAACCACAAACTTTGCAAAGTTTTGAAAGCTAACAATGAAGAAGAAATCATCAATTTGGTGCCAGATTTTTTACAAGCAGCAACAATTCAAAAGGCCGTGAAACGAGCACAATTGTACATCAACTGAGAAGGTGGTAATTTGAGCGATATCATTTTTTTAACTTAATGTCATCAATTTCACACCTTCGTATAAACTTTCCGTGAAAACATAGCCTAATATTTTTCATTTTTAACCAAATGGCAACCAACTCACACGATGACATTACTTTTGCCCAACCTTGTTCAATGGATTCTTTGTCCTTTATTATTTTCAATGCGTAGGCCTAAAACTAATGATTTTTGCGGACGATTTGGTTCTCTTAAGTTTAGTTTGAATTAGACGGACAATGAGCTTTCAAAATTTTAAAGTTTTAGCTCAAATTAACTAACGCTTACCAAGCAAACGGCAAACAAGTTATGTTTGGCTGATCCTTAAAATTTTGACATATTTCGTCGTTTACAAACATGGTGTTAGAAATAAAGTGAGGTAACGAGAACGTTTTAAGATTGCCTTGTTGGTAGAACTCGAACTATACAAACAAATACTTTGAAGGTTTTGAACTGGTAACGAATGGAATACCGCTTTTGGAGAGAAAATCAAATTGTTACTTAAAAGAATAATTGCTAAAATTAAAAGAACTTGCATTTGTAGCAACTTAAACCATATCTCAATTTACCTAGCACACTTTAATAATAGCATATCTTTTCCGGAGGCGGTGAAAATCAACAAAAAAATTAATTGAAAATTTCTTGTGAATTAAACTCCAGATCTTTACTTTGGATTGTTTTTATTCATGATCGACTACAACCAAAAGCTGTGATACAAGAATGACTGGGTTATCTCATCTAGATGTTTACCGATCACTTTGTTATATCTTTTAAACAAAAACTATCCAACTTTCTGACAGGCTGCGTTATGAATTTATCTTTAGATACATAGCTTCTATCAGTTTAGAATTTTTGACAGCTATTTCAGACAACAACTACTGTTTGGTTTGTTCATGTCTGTATCATGAATTTGATTTGAACTAAAATATTTCACTAAATTAAGGTTTTTTTTTCAAAAACATTTATCAGAAGATAAAAAAAACTGCATTCATGCGAATCAGATCATCATATTATTGGAAAACTCATTGAATTTCTCAAATTAATTTCATGATTGTTCACAACAAATACAAGAAATTTTCAACTTTGATTTTCTGTTTTTTTTTACCTTCACCCTAATAACTATCAGCAGTATCGAATAATTTTTCAGATATTTTGTTCACTATTTCAATTGTTACGGACAATTAGTTGAACATTAATTTCAAACGACCACAACAGATTAGTGAAGTAAGCTTGAAAGCACTATTGCAGTTAGGTAGGTATTTATCAAAACTAAGCCAAAAGAATACCAAACAATATTAATTTTATTTTATGTATCCCATAGAGCGCTCACTGCTGGCTACCAAATTTTATAGAAAATAATCAATATTGAAGAAATAAAAAAATAAAAATAGAAAAATAATCAATACAACAAAAGATTCAATTAAATTTCAGCGGAAAACATTTTTTGTAACACTGATACGTTTCTTCAAATATTGCAGAATACAGAGTATTACGACCAGGTTTAACTATTTGTTTGTTTTCAGATGTGTTAAATTGGGGTGCGTCGGGAAATTATGCCACAAATAATAAAGGTCATGAGTTTTATCTACACATTTTTTTAGCTAGAAACTTGAGTTAACAAAGTAATTGCACTTTTTTATAACATTTGACCTTATTTGCAATATTGACTAGCATCAAATAATGATCTAAAGACTACGTGTTGCAAATGTAAAATACTTTAAGATTGTTATTTCACTGAGCAGACATTCGTCTGTCAATCAAAATTTAATGCCATTTATTGATATCTTTTAAATTTTTTGAGTGAGATTGAAGCGGGCAGTGAAAACTGTACCTGCATTGACTTTGATTTTCCACTATGATTCAGCTAGCTAGTATATCCTTTGGTGCTCCATATATTTGATGAGTTTAAGCCACTTTTAGGCACTACCACACCTGCACAAAATTTTCGGATCAAATAGTCGGCAACCGAAATTTTCAAAGTGCTCCGAATCGCAGTATAATGGAAGTCAACCGAAAAAAACACTAATCTCAGAAATTTAGCACCACTGTAATCCTTTCAGACTTATTGGTTGAGCATATGCTTCTCTGATCCGATTATTCACCTATTCCTAATTCGAATCACTATTTCACTTTCATTTAATAACGAAAAAAACACTATTTCCTGAATATTTTCAATTTTTACAGATAGATACAATATGTACTTTTTAGAGCACTTAGCACACTATTCATCAATACCCGAAGATGGGTAGCAAGCACTATGTGTACAACACAAGCATGTGTATACAAACTAATTCATATTTCACTTCATGTCACTCACTGTGAGTAAACTTACTCCCCCAAAACAAACCCTTGACCAAGGCCGCCCGAATCAAAGTAAACAACCGTATTCGTATGTTACGTATATGCTGACTAACTATTCACCCGGAAAAGTATCTTAGCACCGAGCACGCGCGTTACAAACGACTTTCCTTCGATGCGAAGCCAAAGACACTCGACGATGGACTAAGTAAGTTAATTCAACATGCTCGGTTTGTCTGCAGAGAAAATTAGTGGAAGCCACGATCGGATCAAGATACTTTGCCACCCAGCCCAGAAGGAGATTGATAAGATTCAAGAAATTAAGAGAAAAATCTTTAGTCTTTAGGTACAACAACCAGATCCAGCTTCTTGAGTAGTATCTCTTTTGTAGTAGTATCTCAAATGGAGTTTTTTCTTTATTTGTGCCGATCAATTTGTGCTCTTTGGCTAGTCTGCAAAGCACGTGTGAAGAGCGAAAATTGATCTTTCGAGGAGCTATGCAGCAGACAGACTTTCATCTTTGGGTTTGATAGCATGTGCTTGCGTTATTTGTACGCTATCTCCAAGGAATGTATCTTAGTGAAGGTCGAGTGACTCGTTTCTTTTCTCAGCATTTATAATTACTGACGATTCGGTTGATTTGAAAGCAAGAATCATGGAAAGAAATTATTTCTGAATGGCATGAAGATGATTTTATGATTCACTAGATATTAGTTATTGGAAGTATCGCTGAAATTCTATGCTTTAAGTTTTAAATACCTAAAATCTCCGACAACGAGATTTTCTGGAAGCAAGGCTTTCTATTAATAGGACTCGAACGGATATGTTCCCAAAAAACGGGCCCCGACACATATCTGCATTATAATTTTATGAGCTACCAAAAGATTTTACCATCGACTAAAATCAATTTAGAATTTAATTATTCTTAGGATATTTTTATTGCTCACAACTATCTTGAAAGGAATCATCCACGCAATTTATTTCACCTGTTGACTTTGAAACAACGGCTGGCAGTGAAAAGAGCATTGATGATAGATTTATGTAAAATAATAAAGACGGGGGGTTTTGAAGCATTAGGTGTACCTACCGATCAAATGCTGGGCATTTGAGATGCAAAAAATAATAAAAGCATTCTACAGTATTTCATCATTCTGCGCTGAATATGAAAATTATGGCAAACTTATTTTCATTTGGAAATTAGCTTCTGCTGCTGGCAAAAATAATTTTTAAATTTGCAAGTTTGACTATATAGATTAATTCTGTTAGTCTTAATTTTTACGAGCTGCCGATAATCGAGCAATAATGATCCGTGAAATTAACAGTTTCATGCGACAGATTAATTGAAAGCAGATATCATTTTATACAAAAAATATATGTTTTATGATACTTTTTATTATATTTTTCTTATACTTTCTATAACCAGTGCAATAACAAACCAAGTTGTAGTTTCAAAATCAACTTGATAGTAAAATGGTCTATAAGCGTGTGATGAACAGTCCCGAAGAATTTTCGAGAGCGAAATTTCACTTGTGAAGATTTGTGAAAATTTAAAGTTAAATTAATATATATTAATTGCGAATTGAGTAGGATCCAGCGCTATAAATTACGTGATGGTAGGTGTTGATCATAGTCCCCATGAAGCTACTAGTAAACAAATCCGTCGAGGAGTCCTATTTACGACTGATACACTACAAAAGGGGGCAAATTACCTCAAAATGTCGATATTTGAGGCAATTTATCTAGAAATTGAAATTTTTATACCATCTAAATGAATAAGTCTTTAAATCAAAATATTTCAAAGCCAAAAAAAATGTATTAAAATTAAAATGATTTGAAACTAAATTTCTAACAGTTTAAATACCTCGTTTTGCAAAAATTGTTTGCATCAATAATTCTACTATGTTTATGCAACAGTTGTTTTTATGTAACTGGGCGCAGTAAGATACACTGAGAAAACACATGGCGCCAGACGCAATAATTTATAGACTTCTGGCGCCATGTACATAGTCGATTTAGGGATTCTGATAAAATATAGCGCCACACGCCATAATACATGTACATAGGCCTACACGCCAATAATTCTACTATGTTTATGCAACAGTTGTTTTTATGTAACTGGGCGCAGTAAGATACACTGAGAAAACACATGGCGCCAGACGCAATAATTTATAGACTTCTGGCGCCATGTACATAGTCGATTTAGGGATTCTGATAAAATATAGCGCCACACGCCATAATACATGTACATAGGCCTACACGCCATATATTACATGGCGTGGAGGACTATAGCACATGGCGTGGAGAACTATAGTGCATGGCGTGGAGGACTATACTGTATGGCGTGGAGGACTATACTGTATGGCGTGGAGGACTATAGTACATGGCGTGGAGGGCTATAAGCATAGCGTCTGCTCCTATGTACTATGGCGTCTGGCGCTATATTTTATCACAAATCGACCGAAATCGACTATGTACATGGCGCCAGAAGTCTATAAATTATGGCGTCTGGCGCTATGAGTTTTTTCAGTGCATCTGAACATGATCCAGTTTGCATCCAACAAAAGGCCACGAACCTTCTCAGTTCGGAGCATCTGGAGGTAGAGCACTTGATGTTAGGTGATGGAAATCTACCAAAGAAATTCCCGAGGGATCAATGACACCAAAGATCATATCCTCTCCTATATTCAAGAAGCTTGCTGATATTTATACATCTCCTCACATAGCATGGCTGCGAGTTATAATTGTAATATGGCGTGTGGGGCCATAATTTCTGCGCCATGTAATTATGGCGTTGGGAGCTATACTGCATGGCTCAGGGTACTATGTACATAGCGTGTGGCACCATAAATGCTGCGCCATGTAACATGGGACCACGCGCTATGTAGATTCTGCCATTATGGCGCTGGGAGCCATATTGCATGGCTCAGAGTACTATGTACATGGCGTATGGGGCCATAAATAATGCGCTATGTTACATGGCTCTGGGCGCTATGTGGATTTTTTTCAGTGTAATGAGCTGTGGTTCATGCATTTTTTTAGTAAGTAAATTAAGTTAGCCCCACTACAACCTTGCCGAATCTTTATTAACAATAAATGTTTGCGAGGGCAAAATGACAAGTTCTATCTCACGTTGTACTTCTGATGTGACTCCTGTGCCTACTTAGAGATGGGTTAACTTGAAAACCCGGTATATGATCACGGCTGGATTACTACGTTTTTCGGCTTTGGCAATCGTTGGCTTGCGGCGTAGGATGATGGTCAACTTCGGTGACCCCATTGAAACGAGACTGAGGTTGCTCATGGTGACGACCAACTCCACCTTGCTGGCGGTGAAAATATGGACTGACACACTCAAAGCAAGAAGCTTAGAGACCGATGGCCAGCTTTAAGTGCAAAGATGTATCGGTTGCAGCTACCAAATGGTGTCGGAAGTTAATGTGACTGGTCCAGGTAAAACAACTAGTGCAAGATCGTAAGGAAACCTATTTCATCCGCTACAAGCTGGGAGAACTCAGGATTTAATACATGTATGAACGCGAACCATCTAGCTTTGGCAACAACGTTTGAGTTTAAGAAGAAAGGGTTACATGACCCACAAACTGCGTAGCTCCTGAAGTTCCTGGGCGCAGATAGGTGACCAAATACGACCAGGTCGCAATGCGAATGCGCATTCCTATCTGGACCTTCGTGGCCTGTAGAAGGAAATATTTTAGTGAGTAGAAATTTCACACATGCTTTGGTTTGGGAACCGAAGCCATCTACACAGAAAAAAGTACATCAGTTCATACTACTTTGAACGAACCTTTTTAAAGAGTCGAATGATAATAGCAAACTAAGTAAATGAATCTCTTGGTAAAAAGTGTTGAACAGATTCGGCTCATTTGATAATAGGCGACTTTTTGAATTGTTCTTCCTCAACATTTTGCAATAGAAACAGTTGCATGTTAAGGAAATAAAGGACAAAAATTTACGGGAAGAAATCTCTCTGATCGAGCGACTCAGTCATAGCAGAGGCAATTTTGAAGCATATTACTTCGTTTTATATATTCATTGCGATTGGCTTCGTAAATAGTATTTATTCCATCGTGTTACATTTTCTGTCCTGCACTTTCAAAGATTAAATAGAAAAATCAAGCCATTACTGGCTGGAGAGCCGATATCGCAATTCGTGTCCTTTAAATAATTTATAGTCTTCTACGAGGCAATATACTTTATGAAACCAAGGTGACATTTCAATGGGAAATACTTGTACTTAAACTAACGGAACTAGATCTAGGAAAATATTTTTTTTAGAATCTGCAATTTTTACTGAATTTTTAGCAATTTAAATCGAGGGAGTTTGAGCATTTATTTGAAATATATTTTTCGAGATTTCCAATGAAAAGTATTCAAAAGCTATAAATTTAACGATCAAACTGAAATTTTAGAATCAAGATCATTGTTGTGATTACATGTTACCACATTTGTCAATTTTGCAAATGTCACAGGAAGCTAGAAGTAAATATGTTTTCTAAAGCTAAACTTTTGTTATTCATTTAAATGTTTTTATTCTGTTGTTCATTTGAGAAGCATTTACCGAACAAGCTGCCCAATATACATGTATGTATGTATAAAGTTTTTGAAATTATATATATATATATATATATATATATATATATATATATATATATATATATATATATATATATATATATATATATATATATATATATATATATATGCAGCAAAACTAAAATAATTCAACTTATAGATGCAGATAAAAATAAATAAAATATAAACAATAAATAGTTTTCTTTAGAATTTTGAACACTATTAAAAATTCGTGTATCAATGATATACATATGTAATAGCAATTGACTGATGTGATCCTTAACTAAAATCTGCGTTGAAAATCTGCCAAATATTAACTTTATAAACATTTAATATAAATATATTTTTATTTATATTAACCAAGCCTATTTTAGAAAATATATTTTTTGTTTTCAACATTCTTAAAATTAACAGTTAAAAGAATTCAAATTGAGCACGTGGTTCCTTTTGACATAAAAATAACTGTGACAAAAGTGCATAGAAATATAATATTACTTTGAAAAGAGATTTAACATTTACCCGGTACTTTTTCCTCAGTGTAGGAAAATACAGCTTGGTAATAAGCCTATGCTTAGGAGCAGAATTATCAGGAAGGAAATAGATTTAATAGAAAAACAGAGAAATTAGTTAAATGAGTCAGAGCGATAAATATTCAGTTCATACTCGTTCTAAATTCTCGCAGCTTCTTGTGATTGTTTTATTGTTTTAAGATTTTTCGAAAAATCATGGAGTGTCTTATCACTGTTTCCGGCACTGTAGAAAATAATTGATGACATATTTACTCTTCTCTGCATTTTATTAACCCGAATATCATCAAAGAAAACACAAAAAACTGCGAAAAGTACCATAAAATAAAAAACTCATGCAATGGTTTATTAAAAGCTTGCCAGAGACGAATAAAGAATTAATTAATGTTCAATCGACCTTCAAAACATTGACGCCAAAATAAATGTATGCAAGAATGCAAATTGTATGCATCCATTTTTTGGCAAATTAAAATTAATATTCAACGGGATATGTGATGAAAGTAGAATATCGAGATTACTGAATGTAAAACAACGTCGAAAAAGAGTGTTTTTCATGAGAATTTCCTTTGAAATGCAATATTGAATGCAGCAGCTTTCAAACCAATTTCATCTCTACTTCGTACATGCAAGTTTATCAAGAGGGATGCAAAAGTCATTTCGCCGAACAACAATCGATATATGATAAAAATATAAAAGTCATCCGAACATACTCTATCGAAGAATCAAGCATGAAAGAAATGACTACAAATACGTTTTCCTATCGAATTCAGATTGTTTCAATGCTGACTGTTTTCACAAAAAAATTGTAAATATTCGGGAGAGTACTCATTTGCAGTTTTCAAGGAAAATTTCGGTGTCGGCAGCATTTTAATTTTGTCAAATTTTAAGCTATGTAAATCACTATCAAATATCTTTGAATTAAATGTCCATGCTTGGGCCAGTAATTATAGTAGTCCAACTAGTCCAACAATTTTCAAAGATTTGTTGCTTAACTTACAATTGTCTAAATATATTCCATTTTACCTGAAAATAGAAGTAGATAAAATATGCATTAGTTACAAAGGCTATATTTTCGTTTATGGAATTAAAATATGGATCGCATTAAGATAGAGAACAATAGAATACTTCAAGTGATGCATAAAATAATATTAACAAGCTTGATAATCCGAACCGTATGAATGCCCAAACTCAATTGATATAATGGACGGATGTGCTCCGCAACGAAAGGCATCAAAAAATCCAAGCGATCTAATTATCAACTTTAAACAGGTCCATATCTAACCCTCGCATTCTCAGCAATCGGTATCCTATTTCCGTCGATTATTCAAGCTTTATCGAAACTATTGCCTTTAGGCTACAAGATCGTTTGATTCATCCGATAAAAATATCTCATTTTTCTATTATTCCAAGTTATTTTCCCCGCGAGCAATTTATTAGCGCTCCATCAAATTTCGGTTGGTGGCGCTGCGACGACTTTGAGAGTATGTCGAGTTGTCGTCGATTCGGTTTTAATTAGTTTCTCGCTACGTTCGACGATGGACTTTATAAACTTGTTATTCGAGTCAATCGAGTTTGTTTCGAGAAACTCAGTAACAAGATCGAGTTCTTCCAAGATACTTTAACTATGCTGGGTCGAGAGTTGGTTGATGGTGGTATGTACGAAGTAGTGTCATACCGAGGTGTATGGGTGAAATTAACCGGGCCCAAATATAATCACTTTAATCCAAATCGTATGACATCGACCTTTAAATCGTCTGGTTTCAGTTAGCAGGTAATTTGAACAGATGGTGGTTAATTGAAGGGATATCATAAAATTTCATGTTTTATAGCACATATTTATGGTTGGCCAGTGACCGCAATCACATTTAATAACTTTTTTTGGACGATCATTCGCATATGAATGCTAATTTAGTGTTGGTTTTTGTAATAGAGGGTGATGTAAAAAAAAATAGTCAGAGCCATTTAAAATTGCCAGCAGAACTTGAAAGGCCAAGCTGAGAATGTTACTACCGCAACTTCAGATATGGAAATAAATTTCTCAGTAAATTTTTTTTTTTTTAATCTTTTCACGGGCACTTCAGATGAAGAACATTTTGTCCAAAATTTTCGAAAACTAGATCAAGATTTCGCTATTAAATGGTGAATTGTTTGCTTTGATCATTGAAAGAATTGAAATTCAGTAAGAAAATTACGACAAATTTACTAAGTTATGTAAGTAGAGTACTATCCCAAAAATTTTCGAGAATAGTTGTTTTTGCTCCGACCTGGGAATGGACTAAAATGATGGTAACTCATACGGCGTCATTCAAATACCAAAAACTCTCATATTAGCGACATTCTCCATTCAAATTCAGGCAAATCAACCTAATATACACCACCACCGATGGTACCTTGCAGAGAGTTCAAAGCAAGAAAAAAATCAAGAACGTATTCAACGACCCAAAACAGTTGACAGAAACGTATGCAAATTGGTTTTGTGTGTTTTAATTTCTAAATGCTGTGCCGATTCTATCGTAAAAAAACACGAGCCAACTTTTCAACGATGCTGAGAGTTGATCGCAAAACCAGAACAAGTCAGTGAAAAAATTCGCTGCTGAAGCTCATTAGATTGCTATGATTATTTGCGTGGGATTAAAAAACTAGTATTACACTCGCTGTACTACGACAAACATTTCAAGCAGAAAAATTTACGATAACCTGTGTTGTCTTTGATACACTTTAGTATTCCATGTGTGGGTTGAAGAAGAACGTATGCCAGGTGAGGGTGAACAGTAGTCCGTCTGCGAGGCTAGCTAAAATATGTATGAGAGAAACAAATTGATTTGAAAATATTATAGAAGACATAACAGGCAGCAGCTTTGCGCGCTGATGTAGACGGTTGATCTTTTTGGATGGCATTTTGAAAGATATTATAATTAATTCAATATATTATGAATTTTGGTTTGGAATAGTTTCGGACCAAATTTGTGCACTAAACATTTGAAATGTTTCTGGCTAGAGTTTTTGTTTTGGTAATTAACAAAGGGGCGTGCCATTCCACCCGCAGTGCTATTGAAAATTGATTTAATATAGCTTTTAATAGAGTCGAAAGTTGTTTTTTAATCTCAAACCACAACACCCACAAGTTTTAGGTTGCAACACCGGTGGGCTATTAAATTGAGATTATTTATATGTTTATGAATGCGAAAAATCAAAATCGAATGAAAAAGTTAGGAAGCGAATTTGTAATGCAAGATGATTCTAACGGTAATCTTGGAGATGTCTCATCACTGCTAGTAAAATGAGTGTCCATCGAAACAGTATTCTTTTCACAGCTGCTTTCAGTCCAACAAACATTGGGCTTTTCTATGCACCCTGTAACGACATGATTTAAGTGCAAAAGTTTTCAGAGGCGCCTGGCTTCACTGGTACTTTCAATATTTGCTCACAAAAATTTCCATGAAGCACTTTTGGCAATCTGCACAGCATTTTTGAGCATCGTTAATTAAACTTTTTTAGTCCAATCGTTGAAACTTTGAGCAAAATTGAACTTCTTCCAGTATTCACTTCGAAGAGCCGCACTGTGTCTTTTTCGCCACTCTGGCTTCTTTTTCCCTATTGGTTGAGTTGCAGGATTTTCACAGTGAAATTTTCAAATGCAGCAGTTAGAAACTTCCACCCTTATTCAGATTTCTTTGATTGGCGAGCATAGACAGCTGATCGGAATTTCTCTCACTCAGTTCTTTTCCTCCTTAGGCAAAGATTTGCTCCTTTCTGGAGCAATTCTCGCAATGTAAATGCCACATACATGTGGTCTGACAGTGAAAACTTCCTCTCGTGAGAAAGTGGCCAGATTTCCAGTTATCAGTGATATGTCTAGAGCCTTAATTTTGTGAAAGGTTTTGAAGGTAGAATCACTGCCAACATTTGCAATGGCCAGGCTGTAAAATACAATAAACTCATAAAAAGTTATAAACTGCTGCACTTTCAACACAGCTAAACATCCGAGCAAACTGTTTTACATGTCATAATCGACTGCAATATTCCCTTCCGTATGGAAGATTGTACTCTTTCAGACCATGCCCAAAAAGGGCAAATTCAAAATTAATGAAATATTTTTAGTCGAACCATCTTATCAACGATCGCCAGTATGGTTTCCGTTTTGGCCTCTCCACTGGGGACTACTATCTACTGTTTCCCTTGCTGACTAGAATTGCTTCAGCGAAACGTGCACCGCTATCTACTGGAAATTTAGCCTTTTCTTAACGTTCTCCGCATGTTGCGATCTAGAATGATTTTGGCTTCTCGTCAACTTCAATAGCAACATTGTTCTTGTCAACGAAGTTTGGAAGGACAAGAACATTTATGAATTTTTTGTGAAGGATGCAGGCGCTGTGTTTATCTAGAGGTTCAGGTGACACTGGGTGTGATAAACAGACCCGGTTCTTAATGTGTCGTATGAATGATAGCCAAGGCGCTGCCTTTGAGTGGTAAAGGTAAATCTGGATAACCTTCATCAGTCGTCAGATGCGATTGCCGCCTCCTCCTTTCTCGGTTCGAGATCCAGGAGAACACCTAGCTCAAGTGGTCACCTAGCTCAGAGGTCGTGGCCAGATTGCCTTCATCCTCCGACCCAGGAATTCCTGAGCACGGTTCAAGTACATCAGAAAGCCGTTTGCCACAGCCTTCTTTTTGAAAGTTACTCTGCTTGCCTCCAGCTTTCCAGGGGCTTAATTCTTCGATATCGCGATTTTTAGGTCTTCTCCATAAACATTCGGATGAAATAAATCGAACTCAAGCCGATCGTGTACCTATGGTCTTTTGGATACAAAAGACCACTGATAATGCTGAAGGCTTGGCGTCGGTCACCAGAAAGCTGGCTGACCTTGGCCACCTTTGAATCGCATAGAGACACGTTAGTGTTCCCCAGTCTCATGACTTGCATAATTTAATAAAGTGCAAAAAGCTCGCCATTATCAATGCTCTGTATATCGGCTTACTCGGTTTCGAAAAGCATTCCTTCGGATTCTGTGCCTGAGCGAATTTCAACCAAAGTTGATTGCCTGAAGTGGGTTCCGGTCGGTATGATTATTATTAAAACCCCAACCGACTGAAAAAAAAAAACAAATAAAAACAACTTGTCCTGGGGTCAGAGTTGCTACTGGTTTCACTCCAAAATCTATGTGTACGAGTGTATAACGATTATTTGTATGATTCACATTGTTCTCGATTTGACACAGTAACAAGTTTTAAACTTCAGGATACAGTAAGGGATGATGGTTGATCATTCATTGTTGTATTTGATCCACGACCTACACATGTAGTCATATTTGCAATAATGTTTTCCCTAAAATGTAAGCAAATAAAAAAAAATGTAATTTCAACGACTGATTAGCGCCGGGTTTTTTCCCCTCTGCTTTCTTCGTTTTGATTAAAATTCTATCGTCAATTTTGTTTTAGTGGGAATTCAAAGAACCTCGATGGAGAACCTCGATAATCTGATAATCTTATTTAAATATATGATTAATATTTTTTATTTATTAATATTCACTAATCGGATAAATTTCATAATTAATAATTAATTTTATGCAGTTTTCCATTTCATTTTGTATAATTCACAGCAAACACTACGAATGAGGGTTTGAGATACATAGTATGAGTGGTGCAATTTAACAAAGAGTTTCTACGGGTGGTAGTTGAAGCTAATTTTACTTTTAGACATCTTTTGATAGCATTTGTTACCAAAAAGTACGTTCTATTTCGCAAAAGATAAGCTTCTTCTTTGCTTAAAGCTTAAAACTCAATGAAAATGCGGCATCGTGTCACAGCTTGAAACTTTCTGTCTCCAAATCTAAGTTATGAATGAAGTGGTTTTTAGACGTTTGGACAAAAAATACATATGCATTTTTCAAATCCCTGAAAGCGTTTTTTTTTTATTTGTTTGAGTTCATTTTGCATTCCAAATTTGAATGTCACTTTTAATCCCCTTATCGAATGATATGGCATTTAATACCGAAACCACTTCAGCTATATGTATTTTCAATTTGTCCAAAATACCATCTGACTTTTTATTATGATTTCGTCGTATAATTTCTTGATATCATCGAAGCCATGAAACGCCACTAATTAGATTTTAGTGAAAATCTAAGATGTTACTATCAACAAGTCAATACCGCGGGGGTTAATCAGGTTGTTGTTTCGGGGCTTAAGGCTAGAGACAAAAAAAAATAATTCGAAAAAATAAAGACGATATGAACCAAATTCTCTTTTTGGTTCACGACGAAAATTGAAATAAAACCGAATCGATGATAAAATATTTTATCAACCGTGGATTAAGTTACTCGTATCACGAAAGACAAATTCTGAATGATCGTGATAGATGAAACTGGGCGGGATCTTAGAAGATGTATTTAAAATGTGCTAATCGTTTAATTTGTTCGAAAATTTTGATGATAAACGAAAGATATAACATCCTGTCGCGAGAAATTTAATGTCGATGTCTTAAATTTTGGCTTGAGTATTGTGTGCAAACGGAAGAGGCAAATTAGAATCGATTTGTTAGCTCGTAAATTATGTATATGCAAATATATATTTGCATAAGGCAGTATTGACAAATTAGAAAGTAATGAAAAAAATTTGATTTTTAATGTTCACTAGCGAAACCCAAATTTAACTTTGTAGTAACAATCAATCAATTAAAGTCAGATCATAAAAAATTTACGAAAGCAAACTATATAGAGCTCACAAATACGTTTGACATGAAATAGGTATGATTCTCCTGAGAGTGGCAATAATTAAATTCTTGAAAACTGTCAAGTGAATGAAAACAATTTTTAAACAACAGCAACAAAGCGAGCTGTCTTATACAGGATAACTTTCAATTACACAACAACAGCAACAATTAACTCCCAACTATCATGAGCACTTCGTCTATGCAACAACAAAATATAATTATCACATCCGCTTTGCGATCAACTCAATGAGAAGTTTTCAAAGTTTGTTTCCATTCAGAAGACAAAACATAAAGCCAAGAAATATAAAAGAAATAGCTACTCATCAATACCGTCGCCGATACAAAAAAAAAAGAAACTCATTCCATTGAAAAATCTCACAAGTCATCGTAAAACGAAAGAATGGTTACTACTTGAATGCATGCACCTGACTTCTCATCTCATCGTCATGTCGCTCGGAACGAAGAGGAGCCTGACGTCGACAACATCGAAACCTTCTTCCTGGGCTGCCTTCTGAGCCGAGTGTGCGGCTTACGAACAGCTCCAATAATAGCTGCTCCATGCGAGACAATATGAAGGAAAAATCGATTACTTGCACCTCTTCGTAATGATTTTTATTCTTCTCCGAATTTTTTACGTCCTGAATGTCTGGTACATCGGTGTTACGTGTACGGTTGAAAAAGCAACGTCTCGATGAAGTGAAATAAATAATCCGATCAGGACGCCAAGTCTCTTTTCAACCACTCTCTTGAAATCTGTACCCAGCTATCGATAGGTATACTCGTATGCTGCTTTTGCAGCACCACCACCATGCATCGAACATCAACTGACAACGACAATGGCTGCAGAGCCTTGTATTACTTCAGAAAAATTAGTTCAGTGATTTTCACCGTGATATGTACAGGATATAGCAATAATACCTATGTATATTGGATGCAGGTACTCTTATTCGTGTGTGCATCATGGCACTTGTGCATCGATCGGCTATGAACACCGAAGCTGCGCCCTAAGATGCTTGGCCAGCAATTTCTTTGCCGTTGAACATCTGCCGCAAATACCTGTTTTCTTTGCACTTAATTTTATTTTCGCGTCTTGGTCTCGTATTTTTCCGCCAAGATATTTGCCCGGTTAATTACATCTGATGAAGCCTGAAGGAGGCAACAAGAATAACGTGGAATTTTAAAGTGGACAGGAATGCATTTCTCGACTAGTTACAACAGATTTGCAGAAAGTTTTTCAGTTCCAAGATGATGATATGCGCTGAGAGAAGGCTAATTGATTAGGCAAAAGTATAAGAGAACGAATAGTTTTTTCACATCTTCTTAGGATTTATCAAAGTGTAGCTGGCTACTATTCTTAGGTTGAAAGATAATTATTGAGTTGTTTTCGTGAAAATTTCACTTATTCATTGAATAAAAATGTTCGTTAGTTTGGCGTAGCACAAGATGCGATAATATATCTCCGTAGATTATAGCCTATAAATAAATGGACTAAATTATATGACAATGGAAAATGGTTTTTTTGGAACAAATCAAGGTTGAAATACTAAATCAAGTAGGTATGCATAACATATTCTTCGAATTTGAATGCCTGTCTAAGTGATTATACATTGATATCGCATACTTTCGTTCCATAAATTAAGATAAAAGTTGTCTCATATCTTAGCCAGCTGTAAATTTATCCGAAAGCAGTTTCAATTTGAGAACAATGAAATAAGCTCATCTCTCAAAAATCATCTACTTCAGACTTAATGAAATTGACTCGTTTCACAAAGGATATATAATAATCAAACAATTTAGCTAGCATTGCTATGAAGAGCAACTTATTCGATATTAAAAGTGGAAGTTTATTTCGAAAGAATTATATGCTAAAGTTACTCTATTTCTGACCCAAATTGAAAATCAGGAATGATTTGGCTTTTGCTTTTAAATGCGACAAGACAGTATTTTTAATGAATATGAACTTATACGGCAATTTGTTCTGTCAGCATTAAAGAACTGTTTTAAACAAGCGACAAGCTTAAATGCCACCGATGCTTTACATATATTACATATATTACTTAATTAATCGAACATATTTTTGATTATCTCAGTATCTCAACACAAGCTTGAGTAGTAGATACTAAGGACTTCACTTCTGTTGCGCCTTGATGATGTTCTGTAATTGTAATTGGAGTTCAGATAGCTTTTTTAAACCTTGAATATTCTAAACCTCCTCTAAATATCATGGTTTATATGTAGTACGTTAGCCTACGTTACCGTAATTTTCGGATTGTTTTTCCTTAAACAATGAAATGAAGTTCATGTAAGGGATGTATAATGGCACGCTGATTCGTTTTATGTTGATTGCTTGGCAGGATTTTTTTTAGATTCTGCATACAAACATAGATGGAAGGAATGGAAAGTGTATCTAAAAAGCAATAAATCTGAATTCAATGGTGTTAAGCTTCCTTTAATTCCACAGATTTATTCACCCACCACTCAGGAAATACAGTTTCGTCAATCCGTTAAAGTTACCTTAGTATTTTTGAAAGTTCGATGCTGTTTTTCAATACTGTAACAACATTTTTTGCTGTAGAGTTTGGATTTGCCTCTAATGTATACGAGTGTGAAGTAATTAGTTCCAAAACTCACTTCACCCCTCATTTAACCCAGGTACCTATTCAGAGTTGAATGAACTGAAAGCTAGGTGCGCGGCCTCGACTGGACCTGAATTTGAAGCTTGTTGGTTGATTGCATGAACTGGGCTCAGAAGACCCTTAGCACTGCGATTTGCTGAATCTATGGTGCCTCCTCTGGGTTATGACCCGTTTTTTGCCAATTCTGTTGAGGTACTTTTTGCAAGGATGTTGACCTATCAACTCTCTACATAGGGCTTTTATGACTCTTTTGCAGAGAGCCACTGTTGCTTTTGCTCTTTTGTTATCGAAGCCAAGGTATTTTTTCTTGCTCCATGTTTCAATTTTCTTGTCCTTGACTGCCTTTTTAAAGCCCCTGTGCGGAGTACGACCTGAGAAGAGTATTTTGGCTCCTTTTTTCAGCTTTTTGGTTTCCTTGGAGCCCCCCTCTTTTTCAGACATTCATGTCAACTCAAGGTCGTTCAACTTTAAGAGTGTGAGCTGAATTTATGTGAACACGATTGAAAGCCTTGAAAACTGCTTGGGTCTCCAATAGTGTTCCTTATCTTCATTTAGTGTTCCTTATCTTCATTATATGACAGATAGTTCTACTTGGTATTTGGTGACCTCTTTTAGGGGAGGGAAATGCATTTTGCAAGGGTTGGGTACAAAATCTCGTGTTTCAATATCCCGTTTACAAAATCCCGATTAATTAGTTACCTATTACCAAATCCCGCAATAAAAAATTCCGTGTTACAAAACCTCGTAATACAATATCCCCTAACACAAAATCCCATATTACAAAGTTCTGTAATACAAGATCCCCTAGTTTTGCATAATGTAGAATAAGGCGCGTCTCCTCGACTGAAAACTAAGGCAAGTTGTTGAAATCATGTTTGTGTTTCATGATATTTATAAAACATAACGGTATTATAATAATCTAGTAGTGTTCTTTTATTCAGCATTGGTTAGTAGGTTTCGGGTCGAATACTGCTAGCTTTCGTTCGTTCGTAAGGCGAGGTAAAGAGTTATCGAGATCGCTTCCACATTTTATTTAAATCGTAATACAACTGTTCTATTATATGCATATATTTCATACGGGATTTCGTTCCACGGGGTTTTAAATTTCGAGATTTCGAATTTCGGGATTTCTAGTTTCGGCATATTGAATTTCGGAAATTTGAAATACGGCATTTTGTATTTCGGAATTTTCGAATACTTGAATTTCGAAACATACGAGATTTTGTTGCTTTGGGATTTTGATACAATCCCATTTATCACTTTGGTCCTACGATCCTCCCTCCTACTTCCTAACCCATATTCGAGCTATCCTTATACCACATTTGCGCCCCTTTGTACGTGGGGGTGGGCCATTTGCACCTTGCTAGAATAGTGACCCTGAACCTGTTCTCGAAGGCTGCTTTGGTTTTTATTTGATCACTGAAGTTCAATATTTCTATTATCAGACTCATGTCTTCCACGAATCTAACATGGTCTTATAGGTCTCACTATTTCGACCTGTAGGCCTTTTGTAGGCTAATAGCCTGTTTTCTCCTATCCTACTATTGGGGTGGAGCTCATTGCTAATGTAATTAGCTGGCAGGCCATCCATTGAAGCTTGTTGAGACTATTAAATGCAGTATTTTGTGTGGTTTTCTTCCACCACACTATATAAGTCTATATTTATAATATAATATAAGTCTAACAATTTGTTTGTATGCCCACAGTGTCTGCCTTTGATATATTCCCCAATTGCATTCAAGCATTTGTTTTGTCGCTCAGAGTTCCGTAGTGGTCTTCAGTACCGTTTTATTTAGATGATTGTCCCAGATGAGTTTCCTGTTTAGACATACGATTATGCCCCTAACTTTTAGGGCGGCCAATTTGATTTTGATTTTTCTGGTGAATGATACTATGCCATTTGATCCTTCACGACAAAAGATCTTTGTTCCCTTGATTGGATTGAGTTCGTCCATCTTGCTGGCTCGAACCCACGGCTTATGTATAACTGCCATATAGGAGAAAGTTTCCAGTTTTTCCAATATTACGCTCAAAAGAAAGTTCTGGCAAGCTGCGAGTTGATCTAAACAAGTTTCTTTCCTCCGGCCACGAAAATCTTTACACAGACCCTTAGAAAATACGCGCGTCACCTCAGTGAAGGAAACTCTACAAGATAAAAGTTCCGCTGGATCTTTTAGTTTTACTCTGGCAACACATCCATACATAGCCACACACATCTTAAATTAAACAGCATACAAGAAGTGGCTCAGCATTATACGATATTTCGTCCATGAGCGTCGAGAAACTCCTGTGGGCAAGTACGATCATCAGGGTGAGAATATCTTCCCTAGTGTTGAAATTCTTCCCGTGAACCATATTTCGCATCGATGCCTGGATTCAGTTTAGCGTTAAGTCACATATAGTTTTGCGAGGAACAGGAATCCAGCATCGGACATGCCAGGTTTTGGTAAAATACGGATCCAAAGTGGTAAATTTCAGCCGATTGCTGGTACGCAGTTTCTGTGTAATCCACTCGTTTGATGTTTGGTTGGAGCACGCGATGTGGAGATAACCGTCCACGAACCTCGCTTTACGTAAAGTTGTAAACTAGCTCCGACTCAGATATTTCTAAGAAGAGCAACCTCTTATTGCCAATCATTTGCACAAGTTTTTTTTCTGTCCCAAACGGACAGCCTTAGTAATATCAGCCAACTTATTTATTTATTTATTTCACCAAACAAAGTATACAATTACTTATAAATAAGATAATAATAAAAATATTAATTGAAATTACAATTTAAAATAACAAAACTAAACAAATTAATAAAAGGTAAAAAATACACTGAATGCAATGCAAATAAATAAATTAATATTTTATAAGTGAATATGACAGCATTATTACATTTACGGCACAAAATTATCAAATACAAAAAAGAAATTAAATTAAATATTTTGTTAGTCATGAAAAGGGTACTAGGCCGGTATAGTAGAGAGGGTAGGATAAGAGAGCCTTGATAGCTCTGTTTTTAAAGGACACTTTCGAAATTGTGGGGGAAAAGTGTTGGCTGAGTGACTCGATAGACTCGAAGAGACTCGATAGATTTCCAGAGTTCAGAGCAACCAGTACTCTTACCTACTGTATCTCCTGTGGGTATCTCGTTTGCAATAGCCAGAATTGCCTATTTTATAATAGCTAACCCAGGCACGGCCGTAGTAGAATTTCCAGCTGACGCTGTACATGCCTTTCCGGAGCCTGTATCAACAAGAGATGCTACCAGCAAGTTTCAAAATTAGCTGGCCATAGAATCTTCTACGATGGTAACCTGTTAGCTTCCACTGCTACTAGAGTTCTCTATTGCAGTTAAACACGTGGTTGGGCCCGCAGAATGCTCAATACGAAACGGTTGGATTTCTGGGCTCAGTTTGGCTGCCACCTGCAGAGAAAAAATCCTTAACATTCAGCTCCATGTTGTTTAACAAGCTCTCCACCAAGAAAATAATACTGCCCTTAAATTTATTTCTTAGCAGATGACTTCATTGTGGAGATATTAAGGATTGAAACATATTATTATTGCTACTCAAGTTCAATCATTAAATAAATACAAAGAAACCCAATTATTTGAAGGGACTGGTTTGAAAACTACAAGCCCTACAATACTTATTTATTCCGGATAGATATCATTTCCTTTTGCCGTTAAAGAAGTTACTCGCACCACTGTCACCAAAATTCTAATAATTCATATATAACCAGGTGGCATTAATTCTAGAATTGCTTAACTTTCTCTGGAAATTATTAAATCATTTGATGAGAACTTTTTTACTTGTGCTTGGGTAGGAAGTATCTTAATTTAAAAAAATATCCAATTTACCCAAATAAATTCCAAAGCATCATTCCTAATTCTCATACCATTCCATCTAACGGCACTTTTCCTTAAATTCAACTTTCAAATTTATCATCACCAGCATGCAATTATTTCTCGACACAAAACAAATAATTGTCATATTTTCCGGCCGTTATTAACCAACACCAATTCATTTTCATTTTGAAAATATTCCTAGAATTTCTATGTCTGCTATCGTCATTCTGATTTAAACTCTTCTTAATCTTTTCCGTTTGCATTGTACTTTAATTTGAAGTTATTACACGAATGCATACTCGCACAACGCACAAATCACACCCCTTTGCGTGCTCTTGCATTCCATCAAATTTTATTGTTCGTCTGAAAATCTACACCTAATATCCTGTGTATCCCAAATTCATTACGAAGAAAATGAATAAATAAAAATGAAATTTCTAAAGATTAAAAAATATGTGTTTGTGCGTACGTGGACGTCATAGAAGACGTCCTGAGTGTACGAGGGAAGCACGAATGGTATAATATATTGAATGAGGCAAAGGAATGAACAGCCAAGTTTTTTTTTATGGAAAATTAAAGGTTTCTGGCGCCGTATCGTTAAAGTCTTTAATTTTCTTTCTCTTCCGTTGTAATTTTCCGTAAGTCGAGGGGCAAGATGATTTTTTATGCAACTTGTTTAGACGGTAGCGCTGCCTATTGTTTTTGATGAATGGAGATATTTAATAAAAGTCGACGGAGTGAATGTGGAAAGTACGCTCGTTGTTTTCGGGATGAGACGTACGCTCGATTTCAGGTTGCTACTGAAATGGCAGGTCTAATGACTCCTGTCGAAAATTCGTACGAAGCACACAGCTTGGGTTATACAATATTTGCTAAAAGCAGAACCATCATTAATTAATCCACCTTCATTCTAAACTTGTTTCCAATTTTTTATTCACAATTGTCCCCCACATTTATGAACACAAAATTCTGGTTGCTCTCTTCATTGCGTCGGATTTCGAACCGTTTGTTTTATCGCTCCAAACACTCCTCGTAGAAACTCTTCTTTAGCCTTCGGAAGGTAGCATCAAATATCCATATTTAAAAAACGGTGCAAACAAAAAAAAAAGCCACCATTCGTTATGCTAAAATTTCCTGAAAAATGTGAATCAACAGGGAGAACGAAGCAGCCAACAGAAGCGAAATCATCCCCAAATAAAATGTGCCTACCTCTCTTGAGACTTTTTTAGTTGAATGCTCTTATCGGTATTTATTCCGTTGAAGCGTTTGAAAGCTTGAAAGTTTCCGTTGATTTATTTGTTTACCAACAATTTACGGAGTGCACATGTTACGTATTCCTTTTTGAAAATTTAGGTAATATTGCGTTGGGGGCAATACCTTTGCCTTTTGTTGATCACTTTTCTTAGAGTTTTGTTCTTGCTAGAGTTTTTCGAAATCAAGGGATGGAGCTGAATTGAAATTCATACACCAACATATGATTATTTTGGTATAACAGACGCTTGATGATAACTTCGTTTAAGTTGATATCGGTAGGAAATGCCAAGAGTAGCTTGAAGTGTTGTAACTTTAAGATAGTGCTAAATAGGAATTTATATATTAAACTGAGTAAAATATGTCAAAATTTATTATTTCGATTGGAGCTGGTAGACGTTGCATTTGATAATCAGTTGGTACGAGTTTGAAATTATTAGAATAATAATTCACTTAGCACAGATTTGGCTCAAAAACTGAAAGCCAGATAAGCACAAATCTTTACCTTTAAAGTGAAAAGTATTATTACGTCCTTAAGAGACAAAAATCGTGAAGAAGAACCGTGTTATATTCTAGAAAGCAGATCACCATTGAAACCTATTGCGGGATTCTACAAGTTGATTGATTTGAATTTGGAGAAAGTGTAGTTTGGTAGTCGTAAGTCTGTTTGTCATTGCAATAATTTTGGTTAGAGTCTGGCACTGAACTTTGAATTAACCTAAATTAGAGTCTTAGAAACCAATTGCAAATCAAATCCAAAGCCCTGGATAGGAGTTAAGCAGGATGATGTCGGTGTTACACAAAATGTCTACCGTGATGTTACACGGAATGTCTACGGTGTTTCACACTCGATGCTTTGTAACTATCCAAAAGATCTTTAAAGCACTTTAAGAAGCTCTGATGAGCTGTTAATTTTGAACATAATAAATCGAATTGGGTTGAACGCTCAGAAACACAAACCTTTCGGCTATCGAAAACAAACATATTCTTCTAGAGCTAATTAGCTTCTTCGAGTAGATATTTTTACCGGAAAACCAGTTTAGTGTAGAACAATTTCAGCATTCTGAAGTACAAATCTTACATACAACAGGTTAACTAAGACGTGTACGTAAACGTGTACATGAGCATAACAGAACATCGTATTTTTCGTAAAACATTCTAAGGCAAAGTAAATATAGCTGACTAAGAGTTCAGTGTGCAAACCAACGCTCAGTCATTGTTTAATGAAGTTTGAAAATGTGAAGAAGTGGATTACTGTTATGCTATTTTCAAGACAAATCATAAAAGCGGCTATTTTTCACAAATCATTTCACGGTCCAATCTAGTTTTTTTTGTTTAGTTTCACATGCAATGTAATCCAATCGACTCCAAGGGGTAAGCAGAATCGCTTGTGTATTCATCACAGTTGAAGTAATAAAGTAATCTTTCTGGGTGTTATCGATACCTACCTGCCTACTAGTCCAGAGGGCCCACAATAATCGACATGAATCAGAATGATTTCATCAGAATCGGCTGATGACAGAACTGCCAGACTAGCATTGAGTCAAAATGAAATGTACTCTCATAGACTGTTGGATCTTGAAATATACTCAATGGATATTTTATGCTGGTTTCTGATACTTATAGTGCAAGGTTAGGATCAACTAATTTATATTACATTGACAGGTGTTTGTGGCGATTGCATAACCTTAAAACTTTTGTGAGGTTAATGATTTAATATGACACACAATTTCATGGCTGATTAAACACGTTTCCATGCAAACGTACGCATTCCAAAATCAATGATTTGGCAGGGCCGTAGCCTGAAAAATCGATCAAATTTTCAAAAATTTTATAAAACTTCCCACTAACGAACAACACCATTCGAAATTCGCCAAGTCATTTCGTGTTTCAGTCCACTGCCTTGCTTCATTAACATCGTTTTTATTGGAATCTCTTGTCTGAGCGCGGATATACTCAACTACGATGGCTCTTTCTTTGTATTTTGCCACTTAAAGAATAATTTAATGGGCTCATTTGACGCGAGGCACACTTTTTTCATACGCACACAACTCAAACTTACAGCAACTACGAAGAACACATAAATACGATAACGTAAAATTATTATTATGATTTCCAACCTTACAAAATTACGACCATTACGCGAGCTTGTACTTTTTGCACCTTGGTTTTTTTCTTAAGTGCTGCTGCTTTGGTCTCTGTTGGTATGGCTATAGTTTGCAATCAAAGGTTGGCCTAAATTGCTCTGAAATTTTTGCGGCATCGTTGCTGTGTCGACGGTTTCGTTAAAAAACCGGTGAAAAGTAAATAGAAAACCACAAAGAGTTTCATCTTCTGGGCTTTTATGCCGTAGAAACTATGATTTTGAAATGTTCATCGTAAAACTGAGGAATTATTAAAAACTTGATTGATCTGAATTACCGTGATGAAATAACATCTTGATTTTCAGGACGGACAGCGTTGAAAATAAGACAACCCAGCTGTCGAAGTGATAGTCAAATACTGTCGACACCGCAGACCTAATTTGGATGGATTATCACATTTGTCATTAAAAAAAACCAAAGCGACTGCGAACAAACAGGACGTACGAATTTAGACTGGATGGAGAGGGCGGTTCTAAATTTACGTTAAAGTGCTTTTATAAAAACACCAAATATAAATGTCCACTTTTTTACTTTCAACCGTCCAAGCTGTGCTCTTGTGCAATTCAATCTGTTTTCCATACAATTCAATACTCCACGGAAATCCCGCATGAAATACGAGCGAAATTTAATCCTGTGTAATGCTATTAACGGAAAAACGCTACCATGTTTACTTTATTTCGCTGATCTCACTTCGTATGTTTCCAATTCAAAGAGATTAACGCCAGTCCAGAAAAAATCATCCATAAAATAATGCAATCAGCAATAGGAAGTAATTCACAATTCGCAATCATCCATCCAGAAATTATAGTTATTCGCATTCTTAAGCAGATAATAACGAAAAACTGCTACAAATTGCCGAATAACTATCTATCGCGGAGTAGCTTCGATACGAAAAAAAAATGCTGAATCGAAATGGAGAAATTTGATACTTTTCGAAAAAATGGAGATTAAGTAGACAAAATATTGTATTATGTTGCCTATATGTATGTATTTAAGAGCAGCAAAAAAGTCAAATACGATTTGATTTCGAGTACAGCGTGCTGCTCTTGGGAGGTCTTTGGAGAAAACGATAGTTTCATATTGCATGGGCTCTTGATACGCAAAGAAAAACGTGAGATCAATACATCACATAAATGACTATAATTAGTGTGAATGGAAACGCTGTCGACACTACGGATTTGAAATTTATTAGGGTGCCATTGAAGCGTGCGTGAAATCGATTTTGAATATGTAGATTTGTGGAATAGTGAACGTAGGGTTGATGGACGATACCTACATTTCCGCAGTTTTTTAAGTTTTTTGCTTGGTTCATAGAAAAAGCATTTTATTTTCAATTGTGTGTTTAAATCAACATTATTTCAGAAATAATATTATACCAGCATCAATGATTTTTCCACATGCATCTTTTAGACGACATTTACCCACACTTTTATATTTTCATACAGGGATTCGTGACTTGATATCCTTGTCTACCCGTAAATTTTAGGGTATATTCTTATACCTCAAATAATAAATTTTAGCTTCTCAATTTTTTCATCATACATAATTCTTTTCACTGCTATTGAAATCAAATTTGTTTTTTTTACCGCCAGTATCTCTGCAAACTTAAATGTCAGCTAGATGCAGCGATTCTCTTGCTGTGCTTGTTTTTGTCTTTTCTTAGAGCTGACGACTAAATTAAAGGAGATTGTTCCAAAATTTAGTTTTATAAATTTGTATTGAAAATTAAGCAGCTTTTATCATCAATGTCTCAATACGGCAAATGGTGTATAGTTTATCATTAGGCTATACGACCTTCTTTAATTCTTGATGTTATACAGTCCACTTTAATGATAAGCTCCGGCTATATGCTTTGGAGCCGAGACTATGTGCATCGAAGTTAAGACTATGTGCATAGCAGATTCTCCAATAATTTATGGGAATTTTCGCAATAGGGCAAAGCATAATTTTTATATGGGTTTTATAGCTTTATTTTGTAGACCAAGGTGCATAGCGTATACGATCACAATTCTCACGTAATGTTACGTGGAAGTAAGCGCTACGCAGTTTTGCAGCGCTGGGAGTTATATTCTATAGCCGACCATAAATTTATGCTACAAAGATCTCTGCGCTATGTGAATTTTTCCAGTTTATATGACCTTTGAAGTAAACTTTTGCAGTGTATATAACCTTTCTTAATTCATTACGTTGGCCTTTTGCGCAACTTACTCTACAGCAAGAAGAGTCTCGAAGGAGCTAAATTTTTTTGCTTCGTTGCATTAAGTCCTGGTGAATTAACCATAACTATGTTAAAGGATGGAAAGCAATCAATTTTAGTTCAAGCGATGAATACTAAAGAAAGCATAATAAATCGTAAAAGTAACAATGTTCCGTAAAAATGATTAAAGAAAAGCTTTAAGGAGACTTCTACAACGTTAGACGCAGAGTCATGATGAACTTAAAGTAACTTTTGGCAAAAGTTAGCCGTTGTTAGGTTAGGTCGGCTTTTGAATACCAAAACGCTCAAAATAAAGCTGATTTAACGGGCTTTTCGAATTGGTGTCTGTAAACATTTTGTTTATCCTTAAACTAGTTGACCATAAAACTCAGCTTGATACAATCTTATATTGTTCTATTCAATCTTAAATGAAAAACAGCACAAAATCTAATTATTCTGTAAAATATGAATATTTTAAAAAGATTCAAATATAACCACAAAAAAAAAACAAAAATTTCACTTCGCAAAAATAAAATGCAAACAATTTGAAATAAGATTCAACAGAGAAGATAATTATTTTGATTTTTAGAATAGTTTTAAATTGTGCAATTGACTGGGATAGAGGACGAAGTTTGGCGTTGTAACTTGAAAACGATGCATTCGTCGAAGTAGTCTGCATGATTCGAGATACGGAATTTGTAAAAGTGTTTCGACATAGTTTCTTGACGAATGAATATGAATGAATAACTCACAACACAAAGAGGAGTTGGGAACCGTGAATTTGTAGTTATTATACAGGTACAGTCCTACGCATAAGAGGAAGAACAAAAAAATAATTCGAGACGAAGAATTCATAATCTTTAAGCTACAACCATTTTGAATCCGCCGGTGTATATGTAATATTTAAACAACTCACCTATTTTATGGTTTATTCTAGCATGGAAGAAAAGCTGGTGGTGTAGCTGGAAATGCTAACATAGCCATCAAACTAGTATATATCTAAATTTTCTAAGTATGTTCTGGTACAGATATGGAAAGATTCTAGGGTTCCCGGTAGCCTATTGTTTACTCTGTACACTCAGTCCAGCATTTAAGCTCCAAAAGATATTACTGAAAAAAGCTGGTTTCGGATATAAGAGTGATCTTTGACTTGATAACATGGCATGGCCTCGGAGTACTTAGTCAGTATAGACTAGCTCCACAGTTGAATAAATATGCAGCATAACAACTAATAAGTTTTCATATGTCTCAGAAATAAACAATCCTACAATACACTTGTAGCTCAACCAAGGTGAAACCAAGCGAACTCTTGTGCCATAAATTTTATTTTCTTCATTTGTAATCGTGACAGAGAAATTAATGTTGATCTAACACAAATCTCTTTTCTAATTTTACTAGCGCATCGCAAACAGCTTTGAGCCCTGTCTTGAAAAACAAAAGAAATTGAAAGACACATTTGAAAAGTCATTCAAAAACACTGCATAGCTATTTTCTATGAAGAGGAAACATTTTTTTAAGGGTTTGCGAAGCTTTGGTACCAATTTGGAAACTGTAGCAATGAGTAGTAAAAAATAGAATGTGGTTTTAGAACTATCATTGCACGCGTATCTGTATATACCATGTATATTATTTCGTCTTAATTCCTCACTGTGCTAACTTTTATACTAAGTTTGAATAATGCATGAAATTTGTCAGGTTTAGTTTTCAGCTCCATTTTAGCACTTAAAAATTGAATGAAGTGAAAACTGCAACTGAACGACTACTTCTACATTTGCTAGATCTAGCTTAAAAGCATACATAACACACTGATTTAACAAGGTAGCGCCATTACTCTCAATACAGATCATTGTTAGATAGCTCGAAATCCAGAAGCACTTATTATGACCTCAACACTACCAAATTACACCAAATCCGGATCGAGTTCATGCCTATAAGTTGCGTTTTTTCATGCTAGTTTTCAACTCCCCGCACTTTTACAGGCAATAATTGCATTTAATGAGACTTTTCTTGCGCACATACAACGGCCGGTCGATTCGAAAGAGGCGCTGTTTAGCTTCTAGGCGTTACAGATTTCTTACATACATCAGCATGAGAAGGTGACTTCAAATCACATTCTACCGGCCTTTTTCCTTAAATTGACCGAAATTAAGATACAGTTGGTTCGTCTTCATTTTTCCGGCAGTTTATTACATGCAAGCAAACCTCTTTGTCTTCACTGATGAGGTCTAACATGAACTTTGGCTACTTGTTTTGATGATTTGTTGGTTTTTAAATCATAGGGTTTATATACATTGTTTTTTGCTCAGTACTTTTAACTACACACAGAAGTGATGAAAAAAATTACGCGTTTGTGAGTTTGAAGAGATGCTACATCGCGATCTGTGTAAGATAATAAGATTCTAGGTGCCATGTCTGCTCGCCGTGGCTAGTACTTATTGCAGAGGAAGTTCCGAAACAAAAGATTTAAGTCATTAGTTCAAATTCGTGGTGTCTTTTTTGTCGACTGAATCTTGTCTCCAGGAATTTCATAGCTAAACACATACACACGAGATGCTTCAGTACGCGCCGTCTCTATCAAGATCTTTTTGGAACGCCACGAAACGAGATGATCGCAAAGAAAAACAGGGGACCATGTCTGCAGACGGAAATGACGAAATTATTGTCATTAGACCCACGAAATATCTGGTTATGCGATAATTAACAACAGGTCGATATTCGTTACGGGGACGCGCTATGCCTTTTTCTCATCGGTTCCTGCTTGACGAGGTGACTGGGAAAAAATGTCGATTAGTTTGGGGAGATAAGGTTAGTTTCGACGGGATAAAAATCATGACAGAATACAGTAATTTTTGTTGAAGTTATTTGAAGGAATCATTCTGAACTGAGTTTTGAAGATTTGAGATGTTTGAGGAGATGTTCGATTATTTTTGACTTCCTATGAGACGCTAGTTCACGGAATATTCGAACATATGAACGGGGGAATATATTAAAATTGTATGAGATATTTGCGTAACGCTTAACAGCTTCGTCGGAATCACATGCATACCATTGCACATTGGAAGCTCAATCAGATAACAAATGTACAAAGGACAGCAACTGTCGCATCATTTGCAAAAGCGATCTACATTTATCTTTTTATTCATTGAAATCGACGACAATGTCGGCCATGCCAATCACCCCGGCAAGACAGACTGTTTCCTCTGCAAATAACCATTACATATGGAAATATATCAACGAGATCATCTTTGTATTCATCAGCATACCGAATATATTGAATTGCAGACGCGATCGCGCTTCCAGTTTTCAAAAAGACGACAGCACAGACAACTTATCCAGATGTTGTGCATATCTCATCTCCGGATAAAATTTATGCGTTGTTCTTTATAAAAACTAAAGAAAAAAGTTGCATGCAATCTGCATGTTCTAGTCGTTATTGTTGTCGCAGTTGCTGTTGGTGTATACTCAAGGAAAGAGATTTTCCGAGATTTCCATAGGAAACATTTCGAATAGTCTTGTTTTTCTTTGACAGCTGTTATTCTTGATATAATCTCCGGTGGCTTGCAAAACTGTCTGAAAATCCAAAATATTTTGTCTGGAACGATTTCACTGAAGATATTCGCCAAGTTGGCGTGTAAGTGATAGATGTAGGGAGGATTCGGTTTCTAAATTTATCGTGGCTGCGTTTTGAAAGGGTGGGGATTTTTTTTTGAATTTTTGTGGTTGAATAGCTAGATGGGCAAACGAAATGACATTTATAGAGAAATATTGAAGCAGCTTGCAGCAATTATTATATGCTAGCTGAGGATAGAGGATAAATCTGGCATCATAGATAACAAAAGCTAGAATAAATCTGGCATCATAGATAACAAAAGCCTACATTTATGTTTTTAGTTATTTTCGAGTTGAGAGCAATTGCTTTAAGTTCATAGATGTGAGCTAAGTCAGACTAGACTAAAAAGATCAGATTCGTACATAAAAGAAATCTAGCCTTATTTCAAACTCCCAACCGACTACAGAGCCAATTATAATTTTCTGTTCAACATCCTTTTCCATTTTTTTTACGTAGATGTAAAACAACGAAATCAAAAAGCCGGATTAAATTTAGATCGCTTTTACAACCTTAATAGTTTGCACGGATGATGTAGAAAGAAACTTTTACAAGAAGTGACCGAAAGTTGAAGTTGTATTATTCTAGTATGCATGAATTCTGGACATCAAGGGAGCATTATTTGCGTGCTAAAAAATAATAGCGGAAGTGAATGACAGCGGTATTGCCAATCTGGAAAATATATTTCAACCCTATCGGAGAGACTAAATCATTCGTTACATAATAAATCGCAGTGGCACCTAGAGTGTGTTTTTTTTCTATGATAATGCCAAAGCTCAGGGGATTGTCCTTTGAAGCGAACGCTTCGCCATGGTGGTAGGGAGACACATATGGGAGAAGCCGATATCAATTATTCCATTATTCTTTTAAGCCCCACATTTTTTTTTCTTATTTTCTATTATTATGCCTAGTCGCTGCTTTAATGTGGCACTTTTAATGGAGCGCTGGTGTTATGCCCAGTCGCCAACTGTTAAGACAACGCAAGACGAACAAATACAGCCATGGGCACGGTGGGATTCGAACCCGCGGGCAATAGATCGCTGCTTTGGACTAACGCGTTAGCGAGCTAATCTACCGACCCCCTAAAATAGAACTGTTTCTCATCGCAAAGAAGGAACACACCAACTTGCGAAAGTTGACATACTTTTGCCGGAAGTGTTCTGCATTTTCCCGATTGGCACTCTAGTGGTTTCAATTAAGTTAACTAGGAGGAAGAGGAAGCAGTTCTGTACTGCCAGAGCGAACGCCGACCCTTGTTGAAATAAACTAGGAGTCCCTTAGCGCATTTTACTTCGCAAGTGTAGCGGAGGCAGCTTCCGTAGACTAGTAGAGGATCATCCACTTCTTAAAGAAAACGTTTCTGGCTTAGTATGTCTCACCGAATATGTGTATGAGAATCAGCGATATCAATCCAGGGTTTCGAATGGCCTTAGATTACATCAAAAACTAAATTATCGAACAAGGAACAATGAAAATTAAATTTTGTCTGTTATATCGAAAATATATAGAATTTTGAACGAACTTTTGTGCCCTACCTTCAATGCACAGATTGCTCAATTATAAATTACATATTTTTATCTCGTACTTCGTTGAATCTAAAATTACATAGCAAATAAAGCATTGAAAAAAGCTATTGATGCATATAGAATAGGTATGTAGCTACATTGGTCAAGAATTGGCGCAGACCACAACCAGCTGTTCCATCAGTCTTTGACATTTCATGAAATGAATAATTGTTACAAAATCAAACTTGGTACCGTACCTCTCAAAGTTGATTTTCTATATCCATGGAAATTATGGCACAAACATCCAAATGGATTGTATAACAAACAGATCCACCGAAAGTATCTATCATCGACGAAGAACTTTGGCTTCAACTCGTACATGCTGCCATGACATGAATCATCCCTTTTCACGGCAAATGATATTGTATGGCCGGTCGGTAGCTATGGCGAAACCACCCGGGTGCCATTCATGCTTAAAACTTTGACGATTTATTATTTGCTTCCACCGAACGGCTAGGAGCAGAATGTCTATGTAAAATGATTTTCCCCTTATTTGACAGAAGTTTTTTTTCTTTCGGGGGCCACATCGTCATGGCCGGGGCAAGTATGATGCGGTAAGAAAGGCATTGGCCAGGACCGGTCGACGGCCGGCACAGTCTAGTGTAGTTTTGAACATTTTCCAAATAAATTCCAAGTTATATTCCCCATTAGTGCAATGATTTATCATGTTTGTATGTCTCCCTTGTTGCCATTATCGTACGTACACAGAACGAACGTAGTCCGATTTGATGAGAAACGAAAGACTAGACAGCTCGAGCGAAAAATCCGTTGAGGACAACATAAAAGACCCGAATATTCTCAACTTGAATAATTTCTAAAATGTTTATCATTTTCATTTCTTTCTTTCGCTTTCTACAAATGTATGTCGAGTGGGCTTATAATGCTATCGAGGGCGCTACTTGTTCGCTATATAGCTTAAACCTCGAATTTCGAAAATGGACTTGAAGCAAAGTTTATTCTTCACAATAGCAGAGTTATTCTGAAATTAGCAAGGAAGACAAAGCAGGCTTAATTTTGAATGAATTTTAATTGTTATGACTGACATTGCCGCTGACAGTGGTATGTTCAGTGTTGTGCAATTTGAATTGCAAAACTACGAAACAGACAATGTGGCTTTATGTACACACAAAAGACTTGGGACAATTAGAGCGAAATCGCAGCCAGTCGTTGGTTAGTTCTTTATTGTGCGTAATTGAGAAGATGAGGAGAAATGGGCAGAGCGTCTCATAAGATTTGAGGAATTAATTGAATACAATCCCCTGGAGTATGTTTTGTACCGTGTACGTACATAGGTACATACATACATTGCATACCATGAAATTGAAAATTTGCGTTAGGAGTCATGAAAAAGTACTCTGCTAAGTCAGTCTCGTGCAAGAATTATGGAATTTTCCCAATGGTTAAAGGATTGCTGCTCTTTAGAAATGTCGTTTTTCTAATATATGTACATGATATTTGCCGAATAAGCTTGCTACCCAGAAGGTAATCACTTTCAACTGTTTGTTATCCTTTATAGCCCTAGTACCACCAGGCTGCAAACGCTGTGAGCACAAATAAGCGCTAGTCGAACCGCATTCCATCTTAATAATAAAATGTAGTCGAATCGAACCTCTTCAATGCGCCTTCTGATTAGTGTTTACCACCACATTATGCATGAAACGACCTTCCATATCGATTTCGATTCACCTATGTACCATTCTGTTTCATTATCCCCAATAACAGTTTTTGTTGTCGCTGGTGGTATTGTTGTTGTTGTTGTCATGTTGATTACTCCGATTATGAAATCGAGTTGATATATTATGACGTGGTCGCTTACGATGCTGTAGTTCTCCGGTGCCAGGCTCCTATGTGATACCAATCATCGGCTAATTGAATGCCAATCATTCGACGCCATGAAGGACGTTTTATGGCCATCTGGTCAATCAAGATCGGAAATGATAGACCACCAGACCTACGAGAACGTTAAAGTTGCATTTGTAATTTCTGCTTGACGAGAGGTTTTACGGTGAATGGGTGTAACAACGTTGCAGGATCAATTACAGGCAATTAAGCGAGGAGGTGTAGAATACTCATGTTGCTCTGTAAGCAAGGAGTAAAATGCATAACGTGTATGGAAATTACGAGTAATAAAACTAGTAGATGGAAGTGTGGCAAACAAGAAGGACGAGTATTAAGATGAACTGTAATTGGCTAGTCTATTCTGATATCAATCGAAAATGTGCAAGAATATTGTAAAGCATCGGTTTTTTCTTAATAATTACATGTCGTTTCGCGATAATGAAAGTACTTACCTCATGAATTCATTGGAAATCTACAAGAAGAAAATAAAGACGATTACTTAAAATGTTTTAATAAGTTAAATCAATTTAGTATACATGGTGAATTACATTTTATGAGACATAAAAACACATTGGTTTTTATTAATATCTGTATATTATTAACCCTAGATACACAACGTGAGTCAAAACGACTCAAGCAAGAAATATATTTTGAGTGTCATTATTATAAAGCATTTTTAAAAAATACAAATCCTTAGCAATATCCTATGATATAGCAGTATATGACACTGCAAAATCCGTCTTCGTACATTCGATTACATTTGAGAAAAAAAGGATTAACGGTGTAACCGTTGGATATGAAAAGGTAAAGAGTAGAGCTAATATGAAACACTTTCAATTCGTAACAAAAAGTTACTTCACGAAATAATGATATTATTCTTTACACACAATTTTCCCTTTTTTGGTCTTTTTTGGTAATTACATCTCATATTATTAATGAATTTTGCAGAATCCATGATTTAATCGACGAATTATAAATCCCCGACTCCAGCAGCGAAAATCACAAACCATTAACAGGGTTTTTTTTTCTCCGAAAGTCCGTATGTTTCTCCTTAAATCCGAATGCGGCCTTCAGGATACTTTTTGTTAAATTTTGGCTCTTCGGAAAAAATACCCTCTTCTAACAACTTAAAAAATTATGTTTCTCCAAACTCGATCCTTTTCCTGAAATGAAGCGCACTGACGATGGGTTTTACAACGGCGAATCTACGCCATAGTCTCTTTTCGCTGGTCATCACTGCATTTGGTGTCAAATTTTAAACGAAATTTAACAGCCCAGAACGCTCGGGTGCACTTATTGTTGGATTTGTCTGATTTCCCGCAGGGTAAATGAACAGTGTCATTAAGGATTAATTTTCGTATGTTGGCTGCTTTTCTACCCTACGTTCGCTTTTATAAGTTTCAACTATCTTCTTCATTAAAAAATGTGTCCTCTTAAAGTGTGCCTCCTATTTCACATAACAAATGGCCTTGTTAACTCAAGTATAAAACAAGTCTTATGTTCTCTTTCTACAGTTCAGATGATTTTCAACTAATTGTTAAGCTGAAATATTACTTGTTGTGCCTTTGAACTGTGTATCTCGACTGGTCAAAATGATTTTTTACACCTACAGAAACACAAACACTCTGAAAATAAACGGTAAATTCTTTATTTGTTGAGTTATTCTAAAGCTAATTCGTGGAGGAAGCATTTGAATACATTAATTATTCATATTCATTTAGGGTCTTATCTGAATCTGATTGTTGATTATACATATTGGCTATAATTTAACTCATCCTTGCTTACGAATGCTTGGTCTGGTGACCAGCTGTGAATAAGACTACCTTTGCCAGCATGACGAACAGAGTCCAACGGTTGGCGGCTCTCTGTACCACAGGTGCCTTAGCCTCGACTCCTTCGTCTGCACTGAACGTCCTGCTTCATCTCCCTCCGCTTGACCTCTTTGTTAGGGGCGCTGCCGCAAAAGCTGCTGTCAGGCTTAGGGAATCGGGATACTTCGGGTCACGATCCTTCGGCCACAGCAGAATTGAGCGGGGGTACGCAGGTAGCACCGACTACTTGGTCCCCACTCTATGCTTCGAGCGAGGATATCAAGCAACTGTGGAGGATGGGCAGGAGTGGAATCAGCAAGAGGGCGCAGCAACTCTTAGCATCTACACTGACGGCTCTAAAACGGCTGCCGGAGTGGGTGATGCAACATGTTCTGCAGATGCAACTATTAAAGCAGCGTTCAGGCTTCCTAACCACTGTAGTATTTTTTAGGCGGAGGTTTTTGCAATATGTAAAGCCGAGACCTAGCACACGCCAGAGATACCACAAGTGAGAAAATCAACATCTTTACAGACAGTCAAGCAGCGGTCAAAGCTCTGATGTCTTACACATACAAATCGAAGTGTGTACTGAACTGTATTCAGGCCCTGAACAGACTGGGCAACCACAGTAGAGTCCGAATTTTCTGGGTTCCTGATCACAAGGGCATTGAAGGAAACGAGAGGGCGGATGCGCTAGCCAAGCACGGAGCTAGCCTTCCCCTGTCAGGATCGGTTGACATTTTAACTCCAATCCAGACGATCAAATACTCTATCGACTCCAATATGATGCAAGGTGCGAAGTGCAGATGGCGTGCAACTCAGACCTGCAACTTAACCAAAATTATGTGGGGGTCATACAATCACGTAGCGACTAAGTTCCTGCTCGATTTAACGCGGACTGACTGCAAGCGGCTGGTCGGTATCATAACTGGCCAATGTCTTATAGCGGCTCATGCCATGAAAATGGGGCTCCTAACCAGCGATACCTGTAGGAAGTGTCAAGTGGCGGGAGTCTCTGAAACAATCCAACACCTTCTGCGCCACTGCCCGGCACTGGGGAAAACCAGGCAACGCTGCTTCGGTGAGCACTGGCTGGAGCGGAGCAGAGGCTGAAGGACATACTTCAGTTCGCAAAAAAGTCCGAGACCTTCGATGGCCGTTTGGACTGAACTTTCCTTCTCCGGGTCCATTTATCTGGTATCGCTACGGACCAAATGGGTCTATGTGTGGCCATGTGCCAGCCAGTTAAACCTAACCTAGCCTATCTAACTTATTAATTAATTAAGAACACGTTTCGGAGACCATTCTCCTTTTTTCTTGACGGTTAGAAACCCGAATTTTTCCTTTCTGGAAAAGGGGAAATAGAGTGTGGCGTTGTTATTACAGGGTTGGCAAAATAGACAATTATTTCATATTCGTAATAGTTCTAATAAAATTTATATTAAAACAACAAAACGTAATATACACTAGCATTCTCATTATCGAGCTGCACTTATGAGTGCACTGATCTGAAAAAATATTAAAAGTATATATATAACAGTATTTTCTAATCACGTCTGTTTTATATGCAAGAACGTGCATTCAATTTTGCCTATGCACACGTTCTGACTTAAACTTAATGCGAAGATGGTATATGCAATACAACAAACTACGCTTTGCATTTGAACTAAGCTTTGCGCAACTTCATGTTACCCTATTTTCAATTTCAATAGATCAGTAAATAAAGATCAAAACTCGAACAGTGTAAGTAACCGCAACGACCTCGAGCCGTGAGAACCACTTACTACTAAATCTAATAGAAATCTAAGCACAAAAAACAATAGGAAATTTTCCGGGTCATTTTCACTTAAAATTGTGCAACAAATTATACAAAGATGCAGAGGTATTGCTCAAAGATGCGCTCAAACGTATTCTTCGATGCCTATAACAAAGCCAACAGCCCATAATAATTAAAATTCTTGCAGCACAGCAATACCACCATCTCATATCGTTGTCGTGGATGGGATTTGATATCCGTTGACGAACACAATAATCGTTATTTTCACACACCTATTTAGAAGCCACCTACAGCGCGCAAAGCATGAGTACTTATTCAAATCGATACGTTGTTGTAGTTGTGGTTCTCATCTTCTGCGGCCGCCGCTTTCGAATAAGACATCCGCATTTGGTGTCATCGTGGACGCAGCAAGCATCATCACCGCTTGCCGTTTGCGGTGTCTCGAGAAGGTATTTTGTGGTTTCCTTCGTTCCGAGGAATCCATTCTGCCTTAAGGTCGACCTGACCCGAATGTGAGAACTAATTGGCTCAGTGCTTATCGGTAGCCATCAAAGTTCCATTTTAATGCTGTCCAAAACACAATCCGTACCATAGTTCGGTTTCGCTCAAACCAGTCTTTGGAAACCTCAGCAAAGCCTGATTGTTATCGTCTTTATCGGGGCTGGGTTTGTGACGACGTTGTTACTTCTATCTTCGACTTTCATTCGCAAGTTTCCTTGAGATTGTCAGAGTTACCTTGAGATCTAACGGAAGTTGCAGTCGCGCGAATAGAATTTCATTGTTAAAGAGTGTGGTCACGTGGAATTTCGGATAGGAAATCTGTCGAAAACATGCAATAATTTACGGAACTGTCCTGTTGCGAGATTGCAATACACGGCAAACTGCATTAACGGCCAAACTAACTAGAGAGAAAGCCTAAATTATTATGCGCTACGACTTTGGGTGAAATTCAACTGATAAGCTAGTATTTATCTTATCCACATCTAAGCGCCATTATTCCGCTTTCAAATTCTAATGAGCATCACCACATCCCAGCTCGTACCTCTCAATCACATACGACATCTTTTATCTTTTCAACGAGTAGTAGTTGATGATTTTCAGAAGTAATTTTTATTTCTGCTTCATTTCTTCGCCATTCAACCCGACCCATCCCAGGCTATTCATTTTTTTTCCTACACTTGTCGAACGTTAACGAGCACCGTGATTTCATCTGTTAAAATTCATTTGCTCGTTGGTCTTTCTATCCGTAAAATGGTAAACATCAGATCGCATCCGAAGTAAGAGAAAAATTCGACCGTTTTTTATTCGTTCATCTTCCGCGCGATGGTAATTGAAGATTACTAACATCTTGTTCGTCACCATCTTTCCATCTTTGAGATTCAACGAAACAGATATCTTTTGTACCTTTTGTGGATTTGAGTTCGGGACGTGATGAAAACCGCGGCCTGCGAACAGAATGACTACGAAGTTATTTTACTTCGTGAGCAGGCATTTTATCATTATTATGAGCTCTAATTATGCTTTCGAAGCTCATTTAGAGAAGATATTTTCGAGATGATAATGGTTGCTTAGATAATTGGTGAACCGGCCAAGAATTCCATGGTCTGGACTGTTCCCGGGGTCGTTTGTTCTGTTTTCTTATCGTTTTTTTTTTTGAATGAAAAGAAATCATGAGCGCTTTTCGACAATTTTAGTTTTAACGATAGTCCGGTGGCTTGAGTTTACGTAAGACCAGGGGCATCCACCTGCTTTGATTCCCGGGCGAACACAAAAGACGGAAGACGAAGGAATATGATTATTTTTGGGATCGATGCCATCAAAAGGTCGACTGTTCGACAACAAGCGAAAAGTGCTCGAGGCAATATGAATTCTTACTAGAAAGATTTGATTATCATATTTCGAAGATATTGTATCTATACCTTGTCTCTGAATGCTTTGGATTTACTCATGCAAATGTTTTCTGACGACAGAAATGATTCGTAGTCGATTTGAGCGGATTAGATGATGATGCAACATTTATTTTAACAATTCTGTCGGTCGATAAATAATTTTAGAATTCACGAAACGGATGGTTGGCAATGCAAATTGAATTTATTGAAGCTGGAAAAATACACCGCTTAAAATATAGTTATATTTAGTAAACATCGCTTTTGAAATTGATTTTCTTTTTTTCAAATTTGGTATGTGCACTATCTTATTCTTCAGATCAATACTGCATAAGTGTTGAAAAAAATTCAAGATTTATCACGCCATAATCATTAACTGCTGTGATTGCTCTTAATGAATTGCTTTTGTTTAATTGAAGGTTTTCTGGTAATTAGGTAATGGTATTCAGACAAATCAAGTACACCAAATGAGAATACCATATTTGGGAACAATATTTCAGTTTGCTACGCATTAGTGATGTGAATAGGCAAATATAAGTAGAGATGTTAGGAGTACAACGAGTGCACACAAGGTCACACGATTACACAACAAGGTCTTCATATTGGTCTACATGAAAGAGCAAACTACCGGAAAGTACATTGTCAAAGCGGGTAGGAGATGGTTCGCTAGCAAAGGACATAACAAAACATTTAGGAATATTGAAGGAACGAGAGTTAACACTACATCGATCGCTCAAAGCTGTAAGCTCTGATTGAATTTACAGACAGTCCTCAAAAGATGAACTAATGCTTGGCCGCAATTCGGGACTTTGTCCAAGGCAGACCCTATGGGCATACAAACAAATGGTGAGACCTATCCTCCTATATGGAGCTGTGGTGTGGTGGAAGCAAACCATACAAAAAACTGCTATTAATAGGCTCAACAAGCTTCAAAGGATGGCCTGCCTGCTGATTACAGGAGCAATGAGCTCCACCCTAACAGCAGGAATGGAGGCCCTTGTAAACCTTGAGCCACTTCCCCTCAAAATTCAAGAGGCTACAACAGGCCCACAAGTATAAACCGTTAGGCTACAACAGGCCCCCAAGTATAAATCAGGGAACCTCAAAGGCCACCTAAAAGTCCTGGAGGACGTCAGGCCCATAATGCAAATGTTAATAATTAATTAAACCAAATAAAAACTGAGGCAGCATTCGAGAAGAGGTTCAATGTCACAATTCCATCAAGGGACAAACGGAAACATGGACCATCTCCCTCGTACAAAGGAGCGCAAATGTGGTATACGGATGGTTCAAAGATGGATTGTGGAGTAGGAGCCGGGATCGTAGGTCCTCAGTGCAAAATGCATTTCCCTCTCCCAAAGGAGGTCACGATCTATCAAGCAGAACTATCTGCCATACTAAGAGCCTTACAAACAATAAAATTAAGGAACACTAAAAGGGTTAGGATTAAGATCCTATCGGATGGTCAAGCGGCTCTCATGGCTATAAATCGCGATCAAATAAATTCGGCTATTCTCTTAGAGATAAGAGAGGCCCTATATGAAATAGGGGCACAGAACAGCCTCGAGTTGATATGGATCCCCGGCCATCAGGGGCACCGAGGAAACGAGGAAGCTGATACCAGAGCCGAAAAAAGAGCAAACATGCTCTTCATAGGTCCTTCTCCTTACTGGAGTTTTACAAAGGCAAATGCGGAGAAGGAAATTAAAACATAAAACAAGAAAAAAATCGAAGACTACTGGCTTAATATTGAGGGTTTAAAACACTCAAAAAAATACCTTGGCTTCGATAATAATAGAGCAAAAGAAGCAGTGGCTCTCTGCAAAAGTGGTATAAGAGTCCTATGCGGAGCATTGACAGGACACCTTCCATGCAAAAAGTGCATCCACAGGATAGGTGAGGAGCAAAACGGCCGCTGTAGATATTGTGGGGAAACGACAGAGTGTGTAGAACATCTGATCACAGTCTGTCCAGCACTAGCAAGAAGAAGATTCGAGCTACTTGGCTCTGCTCTTCTTTTCATCAGGGACATCACAAATGTCCCGTCGAGGAACATATCCAGGTTCATTAGAAGCCTGGACATCCCATAGGACGTAACGCAGAGGAGGCACAATAGACCCAAGAGGTCGCAGTGCTAGGGTCCCTCTGGTCACGTCATCCGTATCATCAAAGGGCAGAGTCTTGTGGAATACTCCATATATGTAGATTGAAAAGGCCATTGAATGCAACACAAGTAAGATCAACAATATAAGGACCAGGAATAAAGCATCTCGAAAATGCCAAAATTACGCAGCATACCTAACTAGTACTTTTTCAAATATCTTGTCAAAATTCGTGTGCACGATGTTAACTTGTTCATCATCCAAGGAAATAAATGAACTTGTTGACAAGCTTGTTGACGTACAGCCAGAGCAAAACTTTTATTTTATCTCTGCAGTTGCAGTACGTACACTACAGCTCATTATTATAAGAACGGTACGTAAATTCAAAAATTAAGGAGAATTATACATTTTATTTTAAGTTCTGATGATTTAATGACTCCTGTGTTTTTTGTTGGAAGAACCTAATTTACCAGATCCTTTTTTGTGATGGTAAGGGTTCATATTGTCCTAGTACGACCTTTATGCAAAATTAGGTGGATAAGATTTTTATGACTACCTCTCATTAGTCGCGACATGCAGCTGGTGTTTATGCTGGGAGTTCCGATTTCAACTTGACAGTCAGATGTGCCCGTAATCAATCCACATGAATACCAGGATTAAATTTCCTCAGATCTTAAATCCAATTTCAATATCGTCCTGAAAAAGTTCCTTAATATGCCAAAATGTCGTGAATTATCCGTGGAGACGCGTTCTGCGGTCTGCACACTACGAAAAGAAATATATCGTTACGAGCAGATTCCGGCCCATTTTAAAATATCAAAGAGCACTGCTTGGACGATTATTAAGAAGAAGGAAGAAATGGACAGTGTTGTCAACAGAAATCGTCCCAGAAGGAAGAGGAAGACGTATGTAAGATACAAGTTTATACTTGTCAAAAGCAAACTGAACAGTCGTCTAATGGCACCCGAAATAACAAATGAGATTAATAGAAACCATCTCAAGCCCCATATATGTGTCAACTGTAATAAGACGTCTGAAAGAATTTGGTTTGTCAGGAAGAGCAGCAGCAATGAAGCTTTTTCTTCGGCCGACACATAAGAAAACACATTTGAATTGGTAAAGGCGCACAAAAATTGGACTTCACGTAATGGTCTGGGGATGTTACTGGTAACATTGTGTTACACTGGTAACCTTGTGAGAATTAGCCAAAGGTTAACAAAAGAAGCATAAAAGAAGATGTTGAAGCAATTATACTTTTAGGTGAAGGATTCATTTTTCAACAAGATAAAGATCTGAAGAATTACATCTGTGCAGATCATTCTTGGACGAACTGGAAAGGGACTATTTATTAAAAAATATTTAATTCAAATCAAAACTATTGAGCTTACTCGATATTCGCCTGGACCGGGCAGAGTTCCCATATTCATAAAGTGAAAGATATTGAAAACCAAAGAATGTGACTATAAAAAGATGTTTGTTCTTTGAAAATAAAATGTCTAATGGGTCCGTTCTTTTCAAACGCTGAAATTGTTGAGGGGCTAGTATTCTTTAGGTCAATTTATTGAGATAAGCAATGGTTGGGATACTAAACGATTGGCCCCAATCAATGAGGACCAACATTTGGTCAAAGTATCATTGGCCGTTCATTAACTCTACGTGTACGCGCCTTAAGCACAAAGCCTTGGGACTTCGTTCAAAACAGACTTTTAGACGAGCACTTTAGAATCGAGAGAAAGTTTGGATCTGCTGTTGACCAAGTTGATGAATTTGAGCTTCAATCGGTGGTTTTTAGCTTTAATGTGTCGTCTTGCAAGAGACGTCATGTTGCTTTGAGATATTAGTAAATTGTTAAGATATACTTGACGAAAAGTCAGTTTTAACAATGCGAACTTAATATAGACGCATTTGGTTTCGTTCTCGGATATTATTTTATATTTAGCTAGTCATTCTTCAAGAAGTGAGATGCGGGCTCCCTGTGTTTGGGATGCCATAACTGGATCTGAATCAGCTCATCGAATAGTAACATCCTTTGCAAAGGTAGCTGTAGTTGTTTTTTCGCTTGTTAGGAGATATGAAAATTGTGTAGAGCACAGGTCCCAACAGTCTTTCTCAAGGTACACCAGCATGCACACAATATTTAGCGGTAGAGTAGCTTTTGTATTTAACGTTTTCGAAAATCAATCTTTCGTGCTAGACTTAGTCGAAGGATTGAATTACATCTAAAAAGACTGCTGACCAGTACTTCATATCTTCGAACGCTATTTTACAGTCTGAAATGAATAGTGAATTTTCTACTATCTCATTTATCAAAATAAAATTGTGAACATTTAAAAATATCGTAATATGCTGATTGACATTACAAATAAAACTACTTGTAATCTAAAACAAGCTATCAGTTCTTCAAACCTTTCTTCATCACAGATCCGTTAAAGAGCAAAACGGTATTCAGGACGGCGAGTATCGTAGCAAAGTGATTGAATAATCCATGATGCACATTCGAGAACAAATGGTTAATCGTGGGTATAATGAATGATTCGCTCGAGCAAACTCAAAACACGGAAAAGAAAGGAAATAGGACGATAGTTGAAAACATTTTCAAGATTTTCATTCTCCGATTTAAGACTCGGGAAAACACTTGGAACTTTGCATTCGCAATAAAAAAACATCGAAGGACTAGCTTAAATAAAATCAAATCAAAAGGCGAGCACATATCGAGGAGGATAGAGATTTAAAAACTCTAGCGCACCTGAACCGCTAGAAACACTAATGTTCGAAGAACAGTAGAAGAATCGTGCAGGTTTTGAGTGCATATTCCACCACATGAGCTGCTTATTACGGCCAAACTGTTTCAACTGCCACGTTTTACTTTGGTCTCAAGAATGCATTATAACTCATATGGTAGAAGGTTTCAGATATTACCACTGGCATGGGTTTCTAAGTTTATGAAAGAGAAACACTTGTTCATTATATTCGTTATCAGTTGCCTATTTCACCAAACTTTGAAAGCAGTATCTCATATAACATCAATGAAGAAAATGCTCAGTGCCTGCAGCACTGTAACTGAAGTTGGTGTTTGGGGCTGCAATCCGAAAAATTTGTAGAACTTTGGGAATTGAAACATCGGTTATTTATTTTCATTGTAAATGTTTCCGGTATGAATACTAACTGTAAGCATTTATTGATACAAAAGTAGCACAACCGACTCGTGCTGGCAACCTTTCGCCAGTATCAAAGCCAAGAATATATCACATCTGCTTCACGTGGTTATATTACATTCGAAGTTATAGGAGTATAAAGAAATTTAGGGTTACCTGCAGCGAGTTTTTTCAAATGATCGAAAGCTTAATATTTGCTGTTTATTGTCACTACAATATCATTACCAATTGAAAATTCTACGATAAAACTGCTTAATAAAGATATTGCAAACAAACACAAAACCAACAATAGCTGGCAACCCTATCGAGGCTTTTCAACCAAATTTGGCCTGAATAATGCTTATAATAGGTTCCATTAATTGTATGAAATTCGTATTGATTTCATGACTGCACTGGAAGTTATAGGGCAAAAAGTTTTATTTTCCTGAGAGAATTTTCAAAACCAAAGACACAAAAATTACCATAGCTGGCAGCACCAATCGAATTTTTCATTCGGATTTCTATCAAACAGAGTTTAGAGTAAGGTGCAGCTACTGTGTCAATTTCATGAAAATCTGGTTACTAATTCACATTTCAAAGGGCAAAAAGCAGTTTTTTTTTCTTTGTAATTTTTCAAGATGGCACCACTGGCACAGCGTTGCCCACAATTCAAAATCGCTTCTATCAGACCTGGTTCTACTTAAGTCCAATGCATTATGTAAATTTAAATGGTATCTGATTATTGGTTCGTGAATTCCCGTGAACAGAAGTTTTTGATGCTAAAAATATAGGATAACTGGGAAAGGGTTACCGTTCTTGTCCGACATTAAATTTCCAAAGTTTTACTTTGAAGCATAAGATTAGTATACAGATTGGTTTTATTGTAAGAAACGGACATTTTTAGGATATTCGATGATTTGAATGTTTTCACTTCCAAATTTTTATTTTTTTCAAATTTAAGATACCAAAATTATCATAGCTGGCAGCTCCAACCGAATTTGTCAACCAAATTTCTACCAAACGTGGTTTAAAATAAGATCCAGCTACTGTGTGAATTTCGTCAAAATCGAACGATTCAATCAGAATTTATAGGGCTAAAAGCAGTTATCTTTTTTAGTGATTTTTCAAGATGGCACCACTGGCACAGAATCGCCCGCATTTCAAAATTACTTCTATCAGACCTGGTCCTATATAGGACCAATACATTCTGCAAATTTCAATTAATTCTGCTCATTGTATCGTGAGTTTCCGTGAACAGAAGTTTTTGATGCTAAAAATATAGGTAAATTTGGCAAGGGTTACCAGGCGTGTCCGTTATACCATATCAAATTTTTTTTTTGGTCTATGTAAAAAAAGCACGAAATTTACATATGAGTTGCTTTTTTTTGAAGAAGCGGCATTTTTTCAAGAGAGACGATAATTTGGAGGTTTTCACTTTCAGTGCCTGCCCTAGCTTCAGGGTTGCCAGCACGCTCATCAAAAGCTACACAAATTTACAACTAAATAATACCAATATGTTCTGAAAATTTGGTAATGATTGAATAGCTCTGTCAAAACTTATCGCAATTTAAAAATTTTCCCGTTCTCTTTTTAGGAACCCAGCGCACACATAGTGTTAAAAAATTCCAAAACATTATCCGATTCACATGTAAAACACGTTCGAAATTTATTTTGTTAACTTTATTTTTGCAAAACTTATTTGTGGACGGAATAATAGGTATATTAAAAATATCACTAAAATGGCCGCCGGCACCAAAGGGTTAAAGATTTTTAACTTTTTCTGAGACCTGGCACTATTCTGCATATACACCAATGTGTCCTAAAAATTTCAGTTCAATCGGATGGCGCGTTCCTGAGATTTTTTCACTGAAATTTTTTGATGATATATATATATATATATATATATATATATATATATATATATATATATATATATATAGAAATATGAATTTTTGGCCAAAGTGATTTTAATACTAATGTTCTTCTTCGAACATTAGTAAAAACAACACATGGAATACTGTCTGGACCATTACTTGCTTTAGAGTCCAAAAAATATATGAAAACTTATACTTCAGACAACAAAACTTGTATCTAATGATTAACAAGTATTACTGTTGAGCAGATTAGATGGGTTTGAGGGGATGGTAGGTAGATGATAAGAGAGTATTGATCGTTTAACGTCAAAATGACTCAAAAATGTATTAACCGTTTAACGTCAAAATCATCGTTTGAAGCTTTCAAGCATTTATTCTTTATTCTGCATCAGCAGGGTCAAGGATTATTCGAAAAGAAGTAAGTTTTTATGTGCGCAATGTTTCTCCGCTTAGCCGTTTCAATAATTTTGTTCGCCTCCGTGCAGGATCTGCGGAAATTTTGAGGCGATTCGTCAGATGAAAGGGGATTCGTGAAAGAAAGTATCAAACTTAGAAACAATCCGTACGTAATCAGCTTTGAAAACGATAAAATGCAGCGAAACAAAACGATTTCTTCAAGCAAGATTGATATTTATGGTGAGTGAAAGAGTGAAATAGTTAGCATTCAAAATGGAATTAAGTTGAAACATAGAATAGTAGGAAAGAGAATTGGGCAATAGAAACAGCATTTCTGGACACGATTGTCAAAGATGTCATATCATATTGAATGAATGCAAATTGAAAAGGTTTTGATTAAAACACTAGTGGCGAGAACACTAGTGGTCGTCAAGGCGACCATCAACACTATGAGCAGTTGAGAGAGTCATTTTAAATGTGCTCACAAAACGATCGTTTAAAGTAAGTTGAAATGTACAGAAAATTTAATGTGTTTGTTGATAAGTAAAATATTCGTAGTAATTGACAATATTTTTGTCTGTAATCCCGACCGCACAGCTGACTTATTTACTTTAATATTTCCATCGCAATTAACTTCTGCCTAATATAATGCCTGACTACCAGTTTGGCTTTTAGCACGGGACATAGCTTGCCTATTTCTATTTTTTGTTTGTGAATGTGTGTACCTGAAAACACTCCAACAGTAGTGTGTGCCTTGGTTAACGTCACAACAATTGATTCATTGCAGATTAAAGGTTATCTCTTCGAATGTAGGTTAGGTTTTCTGACTGCAGAAGAAGTTGTACGAGTTTTTGAGAGTTTTCTCTCCATCAGACAGTTTCAAATTAACCCAAATTACTGAGAGAACCTATATATAAGGTTTTGTAAATGATATAGAATCCAATAAAAATCAACCACATGCCTTGGTACTCGACTGGTTGAGCTTCAAGTAAAAATTATTCGATATGCAAACGATAAGCCCCTATTCGCATGGAACCATAGCTCACTCAAAACCCCGTGAACCTTAATTAAAATTTCTAAGTTTTAACTTTGACGCATGAGGTTCAGACCAAACAGACTAAAATTTCTAAACAAAAGTTCAAACTTTTCGAAAAATATCCGAAAAAACACGTGTTCTTGTTAGAAGATACTGGAATGAATTCTGGTTCTACACTAAAATGACAGAGGTCGATTTCCCAGAACTTTATCCAAGTCATTTAAGTATAGATGCCGAACTCGCATTCAAGTACATCGGACAAAACTTTGGCAAAGAGATGGGTATGATTACCAAAGTTTAATTGGTTTGTCCTATCTTATGGTCCCTTGTCTTACATTTCTTGTACCAAAACTGGCATGCGAGAAGAAGAGAAATTCTCCAAATTCACACACGGTAACGAAAAAGATGGGTCTGATGCCACTGCCATACCGTATGGTCCAGCTAACGACAATATTTTCCAATCAATACCAAAACTGGGTGTTTGGGTGACTTGACAATCAAATCAGTTTTTCAGGCACCAAATATGTTAATTTACAGACTAATTTTTTCTTTAGAAACTAGATATATTTCATATTTTTGACTGATATCGATATTTTGAGAGCGAGTTACCCTCTTCTTTGGCCTCAGTGTTTATTTAATTATCTTTATAAAGCCAGTCACCTTGTTGATTAAATTTTTAAAAATTAGCTTTACTGCGTCTAGTTTTGATCAAATAACGGCTGATATCAGCCTGAACCATGGCAATAAACAGTTACCCTGGTCGATTTTTAGTCGTCTGTTCATCGAGACTTTGATAACTTAGCTCTGATAACTTAGTTTTCACAGCTATTTTATTACGCGCCAGCTATTTTAGCTATTTTATTTCTCGTCGTTTCGCAGCATTTAATGCCCGATCGTCTCTGACGTGACCAGGCCGAATGGTGCGCCTTAAACTTGCGATGTGGCTGCACACAAAGAATGTGTCTAGATTAGAGCATGAATTTTTCTAGCCTTTGCTTGCTAGATGTCCCTTCATATTACCCAAGAATCAGCTTAGCTTCCTTGAAAATCAACAAAAATTGGCAATTTATTGTGGACTGCAATGGTATAGATTAGTTATTTAGGTTATCTTAGCGGTCAGAGTTATGCTAAGTACATTCAGATTATTCTCTTATAAGCTAAGTCCTATCAAATTATTTTGCGTACTACTAACATTGTAAATATGCACAAACGAAAAGTTTAATTTACTTTGTTTTAAAAAGATAGAAGAAATAATATGTTCTTCCAGAGAAGATACATTTTACATTATATAATAGTTCGACGTTTAAAATGCCGTGGAATAAATACGCATCATTTACAGCAAGTACATACCAGTAAAAGAAATTGAGTCGACCATGAAATGTCAAATTAACTAAGTAAAATACTGAAACCTTAATCAAGCAATTGTTCCAGCAAACTACTTCTAAAAGCACCAAAGAAGACTTAATAAAGCTATTTGGTCAAATCTGCAGGTGCGTGAGGAACTCCGCTGTTACATATTCCGGCACACTTTCTGAGTATAGTTAAAAGCAAAGAAGAACAAACACTGAGGCAAAAGTGAAAATTTTATTCATAAAAACTCTATTGAAAATAACCAAATAGATTTAGCTTCGATTAAATGAGCTTGATTTTAAAATTTCTAACATTGGCTACCATTAGGTATGCCTTAATCGATTAGATATACTAACACATCGCTGTCAAACGAAGGAGAATAGTTACGAGCACGAAACTTTAAAGTTTCAAAGAAAAAAACATGGTAAAAACAAAAAACCAATCCACAGACTCACCGCAGATACTTCAATTTCACGTGACAAAAACTGACCAAATTCGAGTCGATTGTTTTTTCGTTCGTAGGTACACAAGCCATCGGAAACGACAAGAAAAATGTTAATGGCCCTGGTGGCGTGGACAAAAAACTTTCGCTCTAAACTTGCCGCACTGCTGCTACTCTTGTCCTGTATCTCAATGCCTGGGGATAATTAAAACATCATTGAAAATCTGTGTTTTTGAGTCCGTCAACAAGACGCGCCACCGTTCGACGCCATTGTCAGAAACACACCGTGATTTGATAGTGCGACGTCATTATGGAGCCGTTTCGACCTGGGCAGAGCCATTATAATTTTTCCCCAAGTTGTGATAATCTTTGAATCACTAAATGTGTGTTCGACATTAATTTCAGTCTGCAACTTCTGCAGCTGTACCATGATGGAAGAAGAAGAAAAGCGTTGCGCAACCATGACCATAATCAAGCACAGATCTTAACGCGTGAATTGAATCCAGCGTGAAAAAAGTAGGAATGAAAAAGCAAACATGTAACCTGGAGGCGAACCCTCTATTATGGAATGTGATTAGTTAATATGCTGGACATTGGTGTAGTGCGGCACGCAAAAACATTGTCATATTACAGGCAAATTCGCCAGAAGTCAGACAAAAAAGGAGTACACCGTGGTTTCTGCAGATCATTTCGAGCCAATCAGTGGAAATTACTTGCATGAAGGCAGTAAATGCTATTGCGTGTAAGTGTACGCATTTCGTGTGGATCTCTCGCGCGAATGGACAAACACATATGGCTCCAAGGATTTTAGCTTTGACATCATGTGCATCTGTTGCAATCATGTAAGGAATTCGCGTGCGAAGTTTGCGGTTAGAAACCGATGAGAATGTTTAAGAAATCGGTGTATATTAGTCAGCACAATATACTGAAAAAAATACAAATTTCAGTGTTTGTTAGGCACATTCACTACGACGACAGGATGAAACTCTCTCCTGACATCCAACCTTTTTGCTAATCTTTTTCATTTTTTTTTATATTTGCGATGGCTTTGTAGACCCCGGACAACTTGTGAATCAAATTGATGAACGAAAACACAATCAGATACATCACTGACCATATCGTACAAGCACAAAGTGTCATAACGTTTCCAAACACAAACTTAATCTTCAGGTAACCCAAAACATCTCGCTGTGTTGTTCGCTATGTTCTTTGTGTGAAACTCAATGAGCCGCATATCACAGATTATACCGCATGGCTTATGTAGAAGTTAATACGGGTGGCCCCATATCCTTTGATTCGTCGTGCACTCTATGCCAAGCAAGTGTACAAGATCAACGTGTCCCTGGTGTACCGCTCGTACCACACAACCTGACCGTTGCAGACTCAGCTTTTTGCTTAACAATGTTTTTGCATTGCATTACTGTGCACAAAATGCACGGCAGTCAGGATAGGACGGAACGGAGTGAAACATTAAGACCGGCGGTGACATTACCGAGAACCTCACTTCGCTTACATTCCATCAACCTTTCAGCTGTTTTCTTGCATGTTAATCCGGGCGGCTTATGATATGGTGGAGTTCCATCAGCGACATCAGCTCCATCGTTTTCATGATGATGATAATCATTACCATCATCATCTACCTTATGTGTGGCCACTGTGTAAATTTCGGAGTACAGTCCATAGAGGAATTACAATCCACGTTAATATGCATTTCGGAAATTATTTGGTTTTTTATTCGCGTTCACTTCTCGGATATACTTTTCGTGTACCTACATTATGCATTGAGATACAGCAACTTTCAAAAGAAAGCTAATGATATTTTATGATGATGGCATGTGCCTAAGTGCATTCGTAACCCTAAAAACATTGTCCAGTATGAATGAAAATTAGTTGTGTGTAAATTAAGATATATTTCATCGTCTTTCCAGATACAATTTCAGATGCTAAGCCTTAGCCAATAGATTAATTCATGATTTCCCGTGTTCAACAAATTAAATCATTTGACATTTTGTCGCATTATTGACACTCTTCAATGTTGATACTTGAGGTAGTTATGCCTTACCTGGAGAGCCTTGGAGTCATTTGGCTTCTGCACATTAACTTTCGTATTTGTCTTCGTGCATTTACCGGTGGAAGACAGTACAGTGTGTGGTTTTGAGGATGTCAGTGTGATGTCCTCAAAAGACAGATTTATGGACATGTGAGAAGCTTGTGGTTTTAACTACCTCTCATATCTGTGGTCATATTCCTGCGGTTTATTGCTCGCCGCACTGGGTCCATGCATCACTTTTTCGGTCACTTTTGTGATGCGTTGTGTTTTCGCCGTCGGTAGTCGAATAGGAGAATGCGGTTGAACAGCGACCGAGTACGATTTTCGCTTCAATGAGCTATCGACTCCACATCACCATTGTGGTAACTTTGGGCAAACAGAGAAAACATTAAATGCATTTCGAGTAAATAAAGCTTGTACAAGCTTTGTGGCTGTGAAATTATCGCAAAAAGCGATGTAGCGGCAGCAAATAAATTCCTTATCGAAACACTTCGAGAATCCATGACGGTACCTTTAACATAACCAGGAACGCTTCAGTTGTTTCCCGGGAGCAGTGATAGTCCCGACACTGACGTCTAGGTCTCACCCTTAAATATTTTATTGGCCACTTTGAAGATACCACACTAGGATGAAATAAAGTACGCTCTCGGCGTCATACCCGTCTTCCAGTACGCCCTGATAAGCAAGTCTCTTGATCCGTGCACATCAGAAAATAAGAACAATGGTTGACACGTCATATTGGAAATGATGGATTTGATGGGGTTTTCGGCTTTTATCTCTAAAACTTACGGGACGATGATAAGTAGTAGTCTACAACCTGTCTGAAATCTCGGATCCCGCCTGACGTATGATACATTACATCACATGCAGTGCACGTCCCGTCGTCTTGTTGTTATTCATTCAGACAGTTGAAGGCATGCACACACCATCATCATTCAGCAGAGTTCGATTTGAGTGACGGTGGTAAATATGATTTATGACTTTCTAACTATAGTTGTATTGATGTACTCGGAAATAACATTTCGAAATATTCACAGAAGAGAAAATCATGCGACTGCAATATGTTTTATGTTATGATTTTCGGATGCGATGTGGGTTTTTTTTACAGTCAGTCATAAGGTAAACGGAACAAGACTAGAGTGCAGAGAATAAAAATTTACGGAAATCTAAAAGTACGGTCGTAAAATTTTCTTCCTGGAGAGTATTTCAGAGGTAGATCTTAAAGTTGAAAATAAAATTGTGACATGAAAATAAATTTAATATGTTAATTAAGATTCGTGTGATAGAAGGAATGAACAATTTTATTGGATGGTCTATCACTGAATATTTTATCTTTGAAAAAAAAATTATTGAATGATAAATTATTGCGAAAATCACTAACTCTCGCAATACGTGATTTCAACGTTGCAAATATTGTTTCTTGATGAAATAAAATCGCTAGCTCCTTCAATATTCAAGTTGAGATGAGTTGATTTAGACAGGCATATTTTCTTCTGGTGAGGAGAAATTCCATTTTGGGTTTAAATCGGAATGTAAGGATTATCCGGGTAAATTATGTCCCATTTTATATTACAATATTAAAAATTTACATTAAAATATGATTTTTAGATGGTGTAAAGGTACACAAAAGAGCCTATAAAATGGGCAGAAATTTTCTTTCATCAGTAGGAGAAATAGTTCGATAACAATAAAAACGAAATTGGAACATGAAGGGTTGGAAGACAAATCGAGCTCAGGCAAAAGGGAGAAGAAATCTGGAGCGAAATGGTGAAGGAAATATTAATATTAATGTTTCAATTCGATATACATTTTGTTAAAGTGGGCATATAAAAGTGCCCTGTGCAAACGATTAAGAAGAATAAAATCATTAAGACCTAGAAAATACAAATAATAATATTGAAAAAAAGGCTTGAGTAGCCTAGTGGATAGAACACTGGTTTCTTGGCTGTGTGGTCACTGGTTCGAATCCAGGTTTAGACAAGGGACTGCGCACTGAGCTTTGAGTTCTCGTATCTCTGAGTAGGTACCTGAGTTTAATCAGGAGTAAAGTGAGCCGTGGAACTAATCACTCCAAACTCGTATTCACAATTATTGTAAATTTCAGATGAAGCTCTTTACCAGTTGCAACCCTATCCCCAAAAAGGGTCGTCATGGGATTACTTTACTTTACAAAATACAAAAACCGCAGCACCAAAATCTACCAAACAATACAGCGTTAGAGTTTACAGTTCAAAGAAATCGTAAAGCCATATATCTTGCGGAAAAGAAACAGCTTGGAAACTGCTTTTCACAAAATTGAGAATCAGTACCGCATTGTACGTAACGGAAAGCCTGCAAAAAACTGCTATTTTTAAATTACCATGGACGTTCTACATTATTGTGACATGATTTAGCTTTTTATTGCTCAGTAAGCTTGACAAACTATAATATGGCATCAGGAAAATAACCCGAATTTTTGAGAAAACAGATGAACCCACTTAGTGTTTCAGAAATCAGGCCCACAGAAAGGTATTTTGGTATCGTTAAAAGAAAATTAATATAAATCTGCCAAATCGCTTAAAAAATGTTCTACATTGTGGACGAAAGCATGTGATACGACCGCCGAAATGGGTGTACAATATTTAATGAAAGATGTAAGAGGTAAAAGACAAGTTCGTAGCAGAAAAATATAAGGAAATTACCGTAAATGTAAATCTTTTTTATAAATAAAGATACAGAAAATTGAATACATCTTTTGGAATATATTTTTAAAACAAAATTCAATGGTCAATCCTTTTTTGCAAAGGGCATTGTAACATGAAACGCAATAGCAGGAAAATTTAATTTTGAAGGAGCCATTGAATTATTCAGTGACGCTAGTCATTATTTCTTAATGCCAGTGCTAAAATTTTGGTTAGATATGTACCCTTTTTGATAGTGCATAAAAATATCGAAATGTGAACATTGTGAGTCAATGAAATCAAGTTCCAATGCAAATTTTTATTTATTTATTTATTTACCAAACAAGGCAACATAACAACAAGAAAAACATAATACAAATCTTAAATACAATTAATCATAAATATATAATACAAATTGTCCGTAAAAAAGATACAATACATTACAAATTTTGTAGCAGTTATTCTACATTATTTTAATTAAATTTAGGCTATTAACGATGGAAGTTAAGCGGGTTCGGATGTGGAAAGGGCTTTGGACAAGTTATTTTTGAAGTTTGATTTAGTAATCCCCGAAGAGTAGTGGCTGCTTATAGAATTGAATATCCTACAGCACCTATTAATGGGCTCATTATATGCATAGGTAGTGTGATGACTGAATTCATTGAGCAGATTTGCATATCTGGTGCGTCTTGGTCGGTTATTGAAAGTAATTTTACTAGAGAGATCTTCAATGATTACCGCACCACTAATAATATCAAATGTAAGGCAAGCGCTGAGCAGAGTTCTTCTAGAAGAAAGAGACATTAAATTTAGAAGACTCAGTCTGAATTTGTAAGATGGCAGATTTTGAAAATCTCGTGGGTCATAGAGATTTCTCAACGCGAAAAGTACAAATTGTTTCTGAACAGACTCAACTCTATCGCTATGTAGCTCGAAAGCAGGATTCCATATAATGCAAGCATATTCTAATAAAGGACGCACTAGGGTGGTATATAATGATTTGGTAACCCATATATTTTTAAACTCTTTAGCGCGTCTCTTTATGAATCCAAGCTGTTTATTAGCCCTGGCAAGGATTTTGTCATAGTGCAAATTGAAGCGCATCTTGTTATCCAATACTACGCCAAGGTCTATAATATGATCGACCCTATTCAATTTGAAGTCGTTAAGGTAGTAGGAATACATCGTGGTTGCATGCCTACGAGAAAAACTTATCACATGGCACTTATTGATGTTAAGATTGAGATTATTCACATCGCACCACTGTTCGAGGGATTGAAGCTTGGATTGTAGAAAGGTTGCATCAGACTGCGAGTTTATGATGTGATAGATTTTTAAGTCGTCTGCATAGAAGAGATGCGGTATACCAAGCAGTATCTCAGACACATCAGAAATGAAGATGTTAAAAAGCAGGGGGCCTAAATGACTGCCTTGTGGTACTCCAGAAGATGCCAAAACTTTTTTGGATAAGTGGCCTTGAAATTTTACGAATTGGGTTCGATCGCAGAGGTAAGACTGGAGCCAGTTAAGAAGAGAACCAGAAATACCAAAGTTGCGAAGTTTTTGAACCAGAGTTTGATGGTCAACTCGGTCGAAAGCCTTACTAAAGTCCGTATAGACCGCGTCAATTTGGTTCCTTTTTTCCATTTCACAGAGCACAGTAGAAACTAGTATCATGAGGTTGGTGGAAGTCGATCTACCCCTACGAAATCCATGTTGTTCCTCATTAAGAAGGGGGTCGATAATGCGAGTAAGATTATCACAAACTAACTTCTCGAAGAGTTTGGGGATACTTTACCATTTACTTTATCATGCCAAAACAACACAAGACAAAACAAAATTCTAAATTGAAAAACACAAAATCCCAAACAATTAAATCAAGAAGATAGACATCAGACTTTCACAATAGCCAAAAAGACTATGACTGTTTAGCAAGGGCGGAGACATTATGGTAATAATGCTGGAGCATTTCTTCGGCAACTCGGTCTTCATGAGGCAACGAAAATCGGTGACGTCTTACAAGCCACGTATACAATGTGACTTGAAAGTGGATTCAATCAACAGGTTGCTGTGCGTCGATTCAAATTTTTCACAGCTGACGGGCTTGATGATCATCAATATATTTTTTTTATAACAAACACTCTTTTTTCTAGAATGAATCAAATTTCGCAAGATGACCAGAATTAAAATATGCCAATGGTATTTGAGTTTTGATTATGGAAATAATGTAAGTGGGGTTTGATTTTTCACTGATTCTGCACAAATTAGCAACTTCAAAGACGTTATTCAAAAACAATGCCCTATGGTTGATCATCGACAATTAACAACGATGGCTAATAAGGCAACAAATACAAATCAAATTAGAAAAATGTATTAACTAAAACTATTTCTAAAGCTGAGCATTCCAAGCTGAGTCATTACGCAAATATTTAACTTTGTAACTGTCAATCTACTAATCACATTGATTTTATCGAGACAACATACCAGAAGCTGCTACCAGAGTACCCAACATACGAACATGTATGCCGAATCACAAAAATTTCATATAAAGTCAACTTAAACGACCCTCTTTAAAATCAGCCTACTACAATTAACTTGAAATTCTATTTCCTTCAAGAGACATTTCAATGCCGTCGAATATCTGCATTAAAAACGAGTTTACTTCCAATAAAAAATGTATTGCAGAATGTGAATCTGCATCAAGTATTTTATGTATTAATTTTATTTTGTGGTCGAACGGTCACTAGAAAGTCATTTTGACGACAACGACGACGACAGTGCTCTAGTAAAAAATCCGATCGAGGCATCAAATTCTCAGATTGAAGAAGAAACTGGGCTCGGGTAACTGGTTTCAGGGCGACAAGTACCACAAATCTTCCCTAAGTAAGTTTTCTTTTGCATCTACACACATTGGAGCATATACATATGAGTACTCAGTCTACAGCAATACACATTTACAAACCAAACTGCTACGTCCCTGATCATATCTGGCGTACGCAACTTTGGGATTTTTCAGTGGATCAAGAGAAAGAGATAAAATAACATCTGAAAGATGCGGCGGCGATCGAGGTAGAACCAGAGTGAAAAAAAATAAGACGATCATCTTACAACAAATCTCTTAAGAAACTGAGGTATAATCAACCAGATGCATAAAATCAAGATTCGAAAATCATAAAGCAGGACAGGAGAAAAAACGTTGCAAAGAGGTAAAAAGTCCTCGAAGACGTCGAGAAATCAAGTCTGAAAAAGGTACGCGTATTAAATTACGGGACGAAATGGATTCGTAGCGGTTGAGCTTGGCAGCAGTAACAGGGTAAAGTAGCAGCCAGTTTGGGATGGAGAGTTTTAAGATAAAGTCAGAAATGATGGATAACATATTTTGAAAACATACAGGAGAATGAGTGGGCTTGTGTGTAAAATTCAAAGTTTATTGATTATTTACTTGAAGGATATTTTCGAACAATATATCTGTTTGAGAAGCAAACAAAATTGATTGCATGCTTCGAGTTAACATCTTAAGTTGGAATAAGCAGGATGAGAGCCACAGCGAATGAATTCTTTGATTTGCACTATGTGCATTTTTCAAACTTTTTAGTAGAATTTGTGGTTGGTAGAATTGTATTACAATTTTTATTTAAGACTAGAACCCACAAGAGGCTCAGTGGTTTCTCGTAAATACACTTTTCCAACTAATATACGATTCTCCCCTACTCAGCAAACAATTCAATCAAAATAAAAAAGGAAGCCTTACAGGTACTACGCAAGAGATGAGATTCCCAAGAAAAACAACGAGTTAATTTGTTTCTTTTCTCCATTCCGTGGCCGTGTGCAGGGCATCGTTTGCCGCACCCGACTGTGATTGGTCAATTGGTGCAGGTGGTCACACGCTCGTTGTTAATCTTCTGAATCATTGCAAGAAGTCTGGCGTGTGTACCTGTCGCCCGTTGCGACTTAGCCACCGCCTGAAAACGACATCCACATAATGGAAAACACTACGTCTTCGACTTGGGGTCCGTCCGAGGTCCACGAAGAAAGAACCTGTTCCTCTCATCCTCGCGCTTGAATCGCACCATCGGCATCAACGTGATCATCATCATCATCTCCGGCTAATTTCAACTACCGATGCTTACAACTCTGGAAATACCTGTAGATAGCTGGTGATGCACGGAGCCAAACAGCCTTAACATCTTCTCTACTCCACTATGCTTTTAACGATGCGATGTTGCGATCAATAGCAGTTAGTTGTGCACTACAACGATCTGTTTACCTTCACGCAAGTGATCCTCTGCGACCGGCTGGTTGAGGTAATGAAATTTGATTTGTTTTCATCTTTTATCATGGATGTGGTGCTTTTCGCTGCTGATTGTTGCTGGGAATGATTGGTTGAATGCGATTGTGCCGTGAAGGTGCCAAGTGCTTAGATCTTCAGAAAAGGATGAGATCAACGATGATAGGTGTTGGCGTTATGAAAGGTTGAACGGTTAGTCTTTAACGTCTATGAGGTCAACTTTTATTGATTATGATGTTAAAAATGCAGATATGAAAACGACTACGTGGAACTATGAGGCACTTTGTATGGTGATTTCAACTCGTTTTAAGTGATAATTGATTTCATTGAATGTACCATATTATAAGAGGTACGAGACCTTTTGTGAAGAAAAGCATCATATCAAGCAAAGACATTCTGACATTGGTAGTTTTATTGACAATGAGATAAAGATAAAATGCAAATTAAATATATGATAGTCTTTCATTTTTTCCCAAAAACGAATTGAAATGAATTTGATTGAGAATGAAAACAACATGTTCGTGTTTCCCGAATTCGCAGAAATCTGGAATACGAATGCTAGCTGACGCATCACAGATGCTTTTTCAGACTCTATTACTGGCCCCATTGCATCTGTACATCTTCAATGAGTAAGATCCAAACACGCGACTCATATTCAATAGAATTGGAATAAATTGGGAAATTTTTTTAGAATCTTTATTCAACTGTCAATTATTCAGGTCTATGAGGGCCTTTAAGTTGACAGCTCAAGATTTTATTTAATTGTGAAAAGCTCAAAATTTTATTCAATTGTGAAATGCTTCAAATTCTGGAAAGACACACTGCTAGTATTGTTTAGTTAGTAAATCGTTTTATTTATTTATTTAGAGTACTAAGGTTATTGAGTCTTCAACATAGTCGAGAGAGCATTTACTAATTTTTATTGTTAAACTGTGAGCTCAGCTTAAAAGCTCATCTTGTTTTGATTTCTTCAAAGGATTTTGACCTGAAAAAATTTATGACATGATGCACATTATGTACCAAAATTATTCCAGATCTGATCAAGATGAAAATATCAAGATCTGACCAACAAAAGTAGTTGCACATTTGTTGATTCAAATTCGCATGAATTTGTGTTCAAAAACGTAGTTCTTTCATAAAAGAAGCAGCAATATACGATGCGTTGAGATCAATGCTCAACATTATTGACCGTATACATCGTTTTGAATTGCTAAGATTTTTTGAATGCAATAAATGCTCACATATTGAGTCAGCCTGAACCGTTTAGAAGACAATCTGAACGAAGATCTAATGAATAATCTTCTTTCTCATTCTCCCATTCTTGGAAGTCATGCTGCTTGCTGCTTCACGGTTCTCTTCAAGTACCACTACTGACGAAGTCGTCTGACAGTGGTGGCGTTTTATTTGTAGTTTGCAAAATACCTAATGTGATATCCTATATTGACTTCATATCCTCTGCGCACGTTGAATGTATCCTTGTTCGTATATATGCAAGTAACTACCTATTTTGTTACTTGTTTTCGTTTTCAATTTAAATCCCTTTTAATTATCCTCTTGTGCTTTATTAGCACTTTTGTGCGAAAGCTTCATTTCTGAATTGAATTGAAAAAATATTATTAATATTATTTGTACTCTTAACCTAACTTAACAAACAATGAAAAAGCTTGTAAATCTAGTAGCTATACTGCTTTGGCCTGCTAGCTCTTGCTTTATGTTAATTTATTATTGTTTCTCTTGAATTTTTTTTAGCTTACACATTAATAATACTACCCAGCTAGTAGATTTATTGGGATTTTCTGGGGAATAGCTCGCTTAAAATTTACCTTACACTACAATTAAGTTCGAACCTATACTTAGTTATAATTAACTTTACCTAATTAGACCTAAATCTTAACCTAAGTCTTACATCTAGCAACTTCTGTTCGACGGTAGATCTACTACATAACTAAATAACGTATCCATGAGCTAAATCTCGTTTCTTAGCTTTACTTTTCTCTCTGATTCTGTTTTTATGTGTGGTGATATAATTATTTCAAGCATAATTTAGGATGGGAGCATCTTCAAAATCTTATCGGGTAGTATTATTTCTTTCTCTTAGATCCATTTCCAGTTTAGTAATGTTTTTAATACAAATAATAGATTGATATATTTTGTCTATGTTAACCTTCTTTTGCCGTCTATTCGTTTATTTACTGATCTATCGCCTACCGCTAGTCCAAATCACCATCACCTTCCTCTCGCTTAATACATTTCCTTTTGCTCAGATCCCAGAACTAAAATAACATCGATGCTGCATTACAGTTTCACTAAAGCAGATTTCGTTTCTATATTCAATGAAATTCATGGCACTAATTGGTTTGCTTTTTCCAGAGATTCCAGTATCGATGATTGTCTTTTAAATTCTATTAATTGGTTTTTTTTCTTTTTTCCCGTCACACCCACATGTACCAAGTTAAAAGAGGTATGAAGCATCTCTGGTTAATCTTTGATATTGTCATTAATTTTAAAATTAAAAACGTAGCGCCATAGATCTAGAAGCTATGGCTTAGGGTCTTGTCTACTAACGTGCAAAAAAAACTACGCTTTTATGGATTATAGACGCAATGAGTGCATACCACAGTCATATTCAAGCCTCTATCTCATCCGGTCACCAAAACTCTTTCTGATCCTACACCACTTTGCTTCTGTGAACGTTTGCAAAGTAACTTAGACAGTAGACCAGCTGTGATTTCCAGCTGTAGTTACCGAATATACTGGCCAAGTTACAAACCTTATCTATGTAATCCCTTGCCATTCTTCTTCAACACCTTGGAAATTTGGTGACATTTTTCTTATCCTTAAAGCAGAATCTTGCGTTTCCAATTATCACCCTAATTTTCTTTAACCTTTTATTATTTAGCCTTTTCTCAACATTACTCAACCTACCATCGTTCACTGATATTGTTGCTTCTGTTATCGACCAGATAAAGATTTTTCCAAGGCTTTTGATTCAGTGAACCATATAATACTTTTCTCAAACTGGATAGGTTTGGAGTTTTGGGTCCGCTTTGCTCCTGGTTATTCTCTTGCTTAGACGATCGTGCTTGTTTCGTAACTGTTAACTATTGCTATTCTTTCAATTTCTGTCCAAGTTCTAATCTTCCGCGAGGCTCCTTTTCTGGTTCCCTGCATTTTCTCTTGTTTAGAAACCCCTGATTTAATTGGCTTGTACCTTCCCGTACTTAGCAGCTGCAAACTTTTTTGTAGAAATAATAGAAAGAGAAATTATACGTAAATGAGCCCACAATTAATGTTGTGTCGATATATCAATCTGATATTTTCACAGTGAATGAAAAATCAATGGTGAATAGATATTTAAAATCATAGTGAACGAAATCGCAGCGAGCGATAATATGATAGCGAACAAAATTTCAGCGAAAGAAACTACAATGAACGGAATTACAGAAAAAAATCACAGCGATCGAAATCCCAGTGACTGAAATCACAGCAAGAATCCACAGCCACAAATCAACGCGACTGAAATCACACTGCTCGACATTACAGCGATCGAAAAGTCACAGTGAACGAAGTTAGTGTACGAAAACTGTGATTCCCTTTACTGCTATATCGTGTGCTGTGATTTTGATCACTATAAATTTTCGCTGACATGTTAATTTAGAACTTGTGTTTGATTTTCATCGATTTTCCATGTTGGAATTTTCATAGATATGGTGAGATAAAAACAACTTTTATGAGTGACGCTATTCATGGAGATTTTGCGGGATTTGGACATATGAATAAGGGTCGAATTCAGTATGGTAGCAGCTGAAATAGAATAAAAGCAGAATACTTAGCTGGTCAGCATATGTGTCAGAAAATTAAATGGAAGATGCTGAGGATGAATTGTCGATAGGGAGATCCTTACGAAAACACATAGCCAAAAAATCGTAACCACAAAACAGTGCTGATAGTAGCGCAACTATTGAAGCGCATCGTCATTCTGTATGCAACTATTGAAGTACACAGCTATTGAAGTCTGTATGTTACCAAGATATGGCGATTTTCATGTTTTTGAATTAAATTCTTTTCATCGTGTCGTTTTCGTCGCACGAGCGATGTGTCAAAATCAATAAAAATAATTGCATTAAATCACAGTCGCTGCTTCACCGGTTATTGAAAAACTTCAACATTTTCTAACACTACTAGTACTCACAATAGCTTAAGCTTGGGTAGCCTAGTGGGTAGAGCACTGGTTTCTTGTGTGTGAGGTCTCCGGTTTGAGCCCAGTTTCGGACGAGGGACCGCGCACCAAATTTCGAGTTCCGGCTCAGGGGTAAAGTTAGCCGTGGAACTAATCTTTCCACACTTGTATTCACAATGATTGTAAATTTGTGATGAAGCTCTCTACCAGACTCAACGTTAAAGAGGGAATTGAAACGTTACAGAGGGCACCCGATCATTAGCACCAGTGTTTAAACTGGTATAGATTAGAGGCTAAAAATAGGGGGCCCGATAGCTCTGCTCGCTAAGGCGTCAGGCCGAAAAGCGGCGTGCTACGGAGCTTGCGGGTTCGAATCCCGCCAGTGCCATGGCTGTAAGTGTGAATACGTGTGATTGTCTATGAGGGTGGCAAATGGGCCCAAACTGATGGCCTAATGCTGGCCGTGTTCCCGGCAGCCTTCTTCACTAACCTAACCTAACCTAAGAGGCTAAAAATACGTTTTTCTACAGGAAATTTCGTAAAATTTTGTTATGTTTTTATACAAGAAAACTGCAATATTTAACAAGGAGTAGCTACCTCTTTATACCCAGGAATAATTGTTTCCCGAAAGCTACATACGAATGTGTGAACAAAGTTCAATTAAAAAAAAAAAATTGCTGCATTGATAGCATTATTCAAGACATATTGTGCTGCTACATTAAATGAGTTAAGACATTAAAAGACACAAACACATTCCCATATTATTTCAATGCAGGAAACCATATCGTTTTGACACACAACCATTGTCTTCATTTCCAAAAAAAAGCACCTAGTGTTCTGCGGACAAAAAATTGTATATTATGCCGGGTTTCCACCAAAGAGACAAAACAAGAAACACGGACAAAAAAGGTGTTTTGTTTACTAAAACAGTTTTCAGAGACAAAAATGCTCGCGAAACTGTTCAGTTTTTACAAAACATTCGTGTTTTTGTTCAGAAAAACATGTTTTGTCCGTGTTTTTTGTTTTGTCTCTTTGGTGGAAACCCGGCATAACAACTTTGCTTTAGCTATCAAGCATTTCTTTCAATTTTTTTATTCAATAGCTATAAGAACAATTTGATGGATCCACTTACCATTAAAAAAAAATGTTGATTAGCTTAGTTTTACAGATATGCAATAGATAATTTAAAAACTAGGAGAAAAATCATGGAATTAGTTTCCAGCACAAATTGAAAACAATTACATGCAAGCGAAATTTGGAACAATAACAAACAACATCTTTTCAATTTCAATTACGACTTAAAACATTCGCCTCTTGATTTGGATTTTTCAATTGTATCGCATTTCCAACAAAAAACAATGTATTTCTTTAATCATACAATATTGATTGAATAATCACTTCACAAAAACATTTACGATTTTTTTCTTGAATTCTCGAAAAAAGAACCTTAAAGTCAACGTGCATATTTTGCTGCGTCAGTATCCAAGTGTTCCGACACCTATATCTTTTCATACGCGTTAAGATTCACTCTTTTAACGCCTATACCTACACATTTGGGGTTTAAATTCCATTCCATCGAAACATTAATATTAATTTATAACAATGTATGTTTTTTGCCGAAAGAAATCGATATTTATGCCGGTGACATAAATCTTTCGATAGTTTTTTAGGGTCATTCGAACAGTAGAATTCAATCACTACCGAACAAGCAAGGCCTTTCCAGGCGACGTGTAAATCGAAATTGAATTGCTAAGAAAACTGTCAAGTAAGTAGCACTTGAATGGCTTTAACAATTTTTCTTAAGCAGTGGACGTTGTATGAAAGGGTTTCAGAAAGTCGATGGATGGCCCCAATGATTCGATGGTCAACGGCAGTGGTTTCAGATTGGTTGGCTAAGTATCGAATTTCAGCATTTTCGCCAACCTTTAGTATTGTGGTAGCTAGTGGAATATATATTATTGATTATATATTATTGAAAGAACGCATCCATTATTGCTTTACAGGCGTTTTTTATCATTTGCCATAATATAACCTCCACCAAAACATTTTGTGAACAAAATATATGTAATAAAAATGGTAACTAAGATGAGTTGTACCAAGGTCCATTTTGGAATACAATACATTGAATGACGTGGTTATCTAGATTTTGTTTTTTAAGTTTTAGTAGAACTGCCATTCCTATGATGCAAAAATAAACTCGACCATTGAACTCGACAAATCGTCTTATAAGTCTGAACGGGCATTTCTATGTCAACTTTGAATCGTCGTATCGCTCCACTGAACTCCAATGAGAACTAATCAAATTAACTTCTAAAAGCTTCAAATGTCAAAGTTTTTAAGGAAAAATATGATTTATAATTAAATTAGAACTGTTCAATGCACTTTGCATTTCATTCCGGAATAGAGCACTTACATTCCAAGGTAATCTGTTGCGGTTCGTAGAAAATCTACACTAATCGTGAAGTTGACATCTGCTATTGATTCTGACAGCTAGTTTTTATGTTTGAAATAAAATAAAAAAATTCATAAAATAGTTACAATATCTAAAGCTACGTTAAAGTATCAAAAAAGTGTTTTTAAAAGATTCAAAAGACAAGAACAGAGAACCAAACTGATGCTCGCCATGACTTCTTAGCATTTTGAGTGCAGGAGAAAGCGTGAGCAGCGCAGGACAATGAAATTTCAATCCTCTAAAGGTGATAAAAGAAACATGCAGGACAAATTTGAATTGCTGATTCAAAATGGTGCAAAGGTAACTGTGTTGGTCTACTTGTTCTAGAAAATCAAAACAAAAAACATAGAAAATGATCAGATAAGGCTTTTTTGAATTAGGCATCAGAAAACAGTTGGAAACATTTAGAGCCGCGAGCCACAGATCACCGTTAGTTTAAAGTAAGCAAAAGCAGCTAATTGAAGCAACGGCACACAAAAAATTAAGGTCATCTGCAAATAAATGAGAATCAGACTTGAAGTTACAGGGAAGATTGTTAAAAAATGAAGTAAATAAAAGAGAGCCAAGGATGGAACCTTGAGAAACGCCAGAAACGATGGAAAGGAGAGGAAAAACAGCCATTATAAATCATACAAGTATTAATGATGTAGGGAAAAAGTAAGGAAAAAGAATAACAGATATATAAAAATTACGTACTTTTTTTTCTATATACTAAGTGATTTGCCGCGCACAATGCTTTTCCTAAGTCACCCTAGATCATATCAGCTTGTAGACGGTTATTCAAGGAACAGGCGACAAAGTTGGATAATTCGACTGGATTAGTTGCCATAGAACGCCTTTTAGGGAATACATGTTATTCTTTAGTAAGCAAGTGACTTAAAGCACTGTGAATTCAATCCTGAAAAATACGCTCAATTAAGTTTAAAGAACAGGAGGAAAAGGAAATCGGACGAAATTTGGACATATTAACAATGTCGCCCGATTTCAAAATCGGAAAAATAATGGCGACTTGGCAGCTCGAAGGAAAAAAAAACTCTAGCGCACCTGAACCGCTAGAAAACTAATTTTCGAAGAAATTTTCTTTGAGTGACAAAAAAGTGTGGAAAGACGTAAAACACTGTTTTGTAGAATTATATCAACCATTCCTTATCCAAAGCAACAAAACTCAACTATAAAACAAATGATGAAAATGTTCAGTGCTGGCAACCCGAACGAAGTAGTCCGAACGAAGTAGTCCGAACGAAGCGTCCGTTCGGCAGTCCGAACGAAGCAGCAATAAGTTTACCATAACAAACTCATACTCAAATCAACTTATCCTCTGAATTTAATTCTCATCGCAGGATTTTATCGAAATTTTCAGCGGTTAAACGTTGTTTGAGGCTGCCATCCGAAAAATGTTCAAAACTCGGAAAATTTCGAAATTGGTTTCTTATTTTTATTGCAAATTCTTTGCATATGAGAATGTAATTTGAAGCATCTGTTGGTGCAATATTTACGGAAATGGCTAATGCTGGTTACCCTGTGTAAGCAGCAAAGCAAAACACATACCAAATCTGCTTCACGTTAAGTTAAACCCAACCAGTAAATTTCGTTTCAATTGAATCACTGCGCTGGACGTTATACGGGTGAAAGGAATTTTAGGGTTACCACCCTCAAAACTTTTCAAGTTTTTAAAGCGTTAATATTTGTTATTAATTTTCATTGCAGGATCATTTCCATTTGCAAATCTAAGGACATAATCGCTCAGTAAAGAAATTCCACAAAATTACAAAAATTTTCATAGCTGGCAGCCCTTTCATGATTTTCGTACGAAATTTCTACGACATTTGGTTCATATTAAGGTTCATTTACTGCGTGAAGTTCGTTCTGATTTTTACACTGGACCGGAAGTTATAGGGAAAAAAGCTTTATTTTGCTGAGCAAATTTGCAAGATTTAGGAGACAAAAATCACCATAGCTGGCAACTCTATTCTAATTGTTCAGCCAAATTTTCACCAAATGTTACATAGAGTAAGATCCAAGTATTGTATGAATTTCGTCAAAATCTGATGGCTGAATCGGAAGTAATAGGCCAAAAACCGGTTTTTTTTCTCAGTGATTTTTCAAGATGGTACCACTGGCACAGGGTTGCCCGCATTTCAAAATCACTTCTATCAGACCTGGTCCTAGCTAATACCAACATGTCCTGTGAATTTCATTATGATCGGATAACCCGGTCGTCAGTTCTCGAGAACAGAACTTTCGAGTGCTGAAAATAGAGGTAGTTTGGTGATGGGTTGCCGTTCTTGTGCGAATCGGAATTTGGAAAACTTTAATCTGACGTGATGGACAAAGATTTAGATTTATCAATGATTTGAGTTTTTTGGCAAAAAGCAAAAATTTTTCAGGAAGGTCGATGATTTGAAGGATTTTTTTTTAAGAGCCTGCCATAGCTACAGGGTTACCTACACTGTCTTTAAAATCCATGTGTGCTAAGTTCTAGCCTACATCAATACGCTCTATCAATTTCACGATGATCGAATGTTCCTGTCAGAAGTTATGACAAATCAAAATTTGAGAAAAATTCCTTGCCCACTTTTAGGCACTCAGCACCCACACACGGCTCAAAATTTCCAATTCTTTGTCATGGGCAAACCTAAAACATAATAAGTTTTTATTTCCAATGCTTTTTGTTACAAAAATTTTACACTGCTTGGAAATATAGGAGTACCTGAAAATTCACTAAAATGCCCGCCGCCGCCAAAAGGTTAAAGATAACTGAATTCGAACAAGTCATGGACCTACCTACTATATACATCTACGACATCCGAAAATTTCAGCTCAATCGGATCGGCCACTCCAAAGATTACTTCTATTAACCGATTTGCTGATATATATATATATATATATATATATAAATAAAGAAATATGAATTTTCGGCGAAACGAGTTTAATACTATTGTTCTTCGAACATTAGTAAAAAAACCTACGGATAAACTAAACTTAAATAAAATAGACAGAGGTATACATAAAACAGAAGCAGGAGACTTAATGGAATACTAACAGGACCACCAGTTGCAGTAGAGCCCAATGAAGAGACAGTTACATGATGACATGTTAAAAGGTGTAAATAAGGAAGTGAGAAAACGAGCAAACAGATCATATACATATATCTTGAGATGAGATAAAGAGTCAGGATATTGCTTGGTAGTCCTAAGGGAACGAATATATGGCCGGACAGATTTCGATATATTAGAAGAAAAACTATATTCAATATAGGCGAAGTAGGTTGAAAACATTGAAAAGTTTCATCAGATATTCTGCGAAGAAATTCAAAATTAGCTTTATTCTTCACGTGCAGCACTTTAGAAACAGAAACCCAAGACGGACCAGTCCCACGGCGGGGAATTCGTCAATATAATGTTTGTAATATAATACAGTCAGACAGTTCGCTGAAAAAAACATTTTGGTAATAGAAATAAGACGATGATCTTTAGGCAACCAGGGTTGCAGTTTCGGGGGAATTTGAAAGTATTTAGCAAGGCCAATAACATCTAGCAGGAAATGAATAAGAAGCGTTAGTAAGAATAAGCCCACGATACGACTGATGCCGGGATCATTGGCGAGATCATTGCAAGTGAAATTGGTAGTTCTTTGGAGGTTCCCAGATATAAAAATGTTTAAGTCTTCCTTCGAATCCGTTTTCGAGATTATTTATTTATTTATTTAACCAAACAAGCTAACAAAAACAATAACAAATTTAAAACGGTTTTCCTTAAGCTAATTTTTTCTAGTTTTTCTCTTATGGTGGCTATTGCGAATATTACCTATATTTGTTATTTATCTGACTCTAAAAGTTTGTAGGTCAAGTTGCAATTGCTGCATTCTAATTTGTTGATAAGTTTATATTTATGCTTGTTATTTTAAGCAAAGCCAGTAAACGTGGTGGAAAATCGTTAAATTAAATTTCCATGAAAATCTACTTTGGAGTTATAATTGTTTAAGATACTTTGATAAAGATCCTTAAAACATACATTCTCGCATTTACAAGGCGAAGATTTGTCATAAGAAAGTGCATACTTTCAGCCATCGTTGCTGCTCAGATTATGCTAACGAGCAAGGACGTGCTTGGTTTTCCCTTATCCTAGCTCTGGACATATTGCTACTTGCACAGTATTCAATGTATAATCGCTGTTTTAGCACATTTATTTTTCCTTTAAAGTAGTCCTTGAAAATTTCAAGAGTATAATGCCGCGTTTACACATACGGGCCAACGTCTCGTGAGGGCACTCAGCAAGACTTTGGACAAGACTCAGCAAGACATAGGGTGAATTGTTTACTTAGGATATTGCACCATGCATCTTTCGACAGTTGTGAGCTGTTTTGTTCAGTTCAGTGAACGATGGCTGAGATACAGGTTGTGACTATTGCAACTGCCTGGTGTGCGTTGAGTTATTTCAATCTGTGCCACGCAAGGATATGTTTGAAGTCCCAGCGAAAAATTCGAAAATGTAAATGAGCATTCGCTACCCTCTCGAATCCCTTTGACTCGGTACATAAAACCGACTTCGCTTCCAGCGGCTTCGAGCTAGGACGAAACGGTCATAAACACTCAGGCACAGCAATAAAAGGATCATTATCCCTTCGTAAATCAAACAAGAGCCGACGAGCAAGCCATTTACACACTCGTGCTTGCCATGAAAAACACAGCCGAGACTAGACAAGGAGACCGTTTACACACTCACCTTGTCAACATTTGCCATTCCTCGGCGAGAATGTAAACGCGGCATAATACATACTTTAAATACATTGAAAAATTCAGTCTTCCCCAAAGTATACTCAAAGACTTAATACAGTCTAATCATTATAGAATGTTTTCCAAGAAACAACGATACAATAATTTCCATGCAAAAGCAAATAAGGTTTCAACAAACCTAATTGAAATGTTTCCTATGATTCAGATGCTTTGTAACGTTCAAAGAAAACTCGAAATCGTACAAGTCGTTTGTTGTTATGTTGCTGGTGTGCTACTTAGCTCATCAAAAGGCGGCAGCGTATCGTTCGTACTTTCGTCTAATCGCTCACATTTTGCTGCATGGTTTGGCAGCTTCAGGTTCTATAAGATTTAATTGATTTGTCTTTGAATCGCACGCCCGATTGAGCGCCATAGCTTTAAACGACTACTTTCATTGGATTCAACCTAAACGTCTTGAAATTTTCATCAGACTTTTCTACCCTCTTGTTGCAAATAAATTCCTTTAAATGATATCGATCCAAATAGCCATTCAATACATTCAACAGAACGTTTTGAATGGGCGTCGTTTTATGGGGATGAATAAAAGTGGTTAGCGAATTCCAGAGATATTTACAGAAAGTTTATGTTTTCATCATAAAATGTAATGCAGCTTTAAAGTTGGTTAATTGCGATTTTAAGAGAAGGAGAGTAGCTAATCAATTAGCTATTACCGATGTTTTAGACACCTACAAACTACAATCTACATTCAATATCAGAGCAGTGATATTGAATGTAGTATTAAATGGACTTGGTAGTCTGCTTTGTAGGAATAAGGGTAGGAAGTGATATTGTTTGCTACATGGCTCGGAACACAGAACGCATGTGTTCATACGCCGTTCTCATTTCGCCTAAGCCAACCCCATTCGCAACTCTTCACTTTTCGCAAAAAAAATAAAGAGTTAGAGTCGGCCTGCGGAAGTTGGTGTCAAGCAGGAGTTTAAATGATGCTAATAGAGCATCACTCAAGCGAGTTGTCAGTGTTGTTTGACTCAATTGGTTTGGAAGGATTGAAAGGAATTGCACTTCCCACGGAATAATTACTCCGAAAAGCTTCAGTCGTTCGACGGATCAGTGTACACGACTCGCTTTGGTTTAAGAACCTTTCGATTCACTTGTGTTGGTTATATTCAAGCATCGCAATCACCAATATATAGGTCTTTCATCATGTTCATGCACACTCTTTAGGTCTAATTACGTTACTAATAAGTCCTCAACTGGAAGATGATGATTTATTGATCGCTTAGGCTTTGGCAGAATGCAAACAAGAGTGCCATTATTTCGCCTCCCATTGTTTTTCTTACGTGACATTTACTTCCTTTTTCTACATGAATTATGTGCTTTTGTTTTATTCGTTGAACCGTGTTTGTTCGGGAAAGTGTGACTCCCTCATATACGCTTGTGAAAGCCAGCACGTGAAATGCTACTTTGTAAGTGCTTATTGAAATGGAACTTTAACCTTTACACTCTCGAGGAAGGATAAAAGAACAACATACCATTGCTTGCATTATTCATCAAACGAACATGGAGCATAGTAGGTCATTCAGTTTGGTAAAGGTTACCGAAGAACTTAAATTATGCATGGAATCTTAATGTGTATAACCTGTGTCTAGATTGGATATATTTTACATTTTTTTTATATTTCCATTCTAATGCATATTTGATTTGCAGTTAGTCAGAATCTTTCCATAGCTCGGACGGCAGCATCAAACATCTTATTTTCTTTCCATTTCTATTTTATTTATACCACCAGCCTAGTCAGTATCGAATGTTTCATCGATGAAATACGCAACCACAATGATGACGGCCTAGCCACTGTCATCACATTACATCCTGGCTTTGTTTGAATGACTCGACACTTTCCCCTAACCCAAACATCCAATCCGACGATTTTTGAAGCTCGATGACGAGGGAGGAAGTATCGGTCATTTCAACAAAACCATCCGGAAAACAAAAAAATAATAGTCTCACTACCTTTATACTTTTTATTTATTTTTGCCTAATTTCCGTTTTCAATGGAATTTCATATCAACTGTCACGCAACCTATTAATCGCAAGTTCCTGTCACATCGTCGAAACTGGGCTGATGTTCTACACCTGAAATGCGAGTGGTGTTGGTTTGAGGCGTTTTTTTCGGAAAAATTGCCTTCAGTCTGAGTTTTGATGGACAACGGAAAGTAGTTGAATTGTATGTTTTTGTTTTGATTAAATAATATGAGTGGTGACGTGGTCGATTTTTTGAGAAGCGAAGGTAGAGTTTAGTTGAAGGACAATGCAGCTTACTGAAATGTCATAAACTTTGTGAAACTAATCAAATATTGTAAGAGAATCGATAGCATTTTCGTGTATTGTTCTTGTACAAGAAAGGTTTTTTCGTAGCAAACATTATACAATATGTCCAATTTCTGTACGTTTGAGAGACCTTATACGCAAAACAAGTATTTAAAAGGGCAATGCCATCAAATTACTAGGCATATGAACACGCGATATTTCTTCGATTGAAGAGTTAGGTTGAAGTTTTTTTTATCACATTTTTGACGATGCGCTTCGAGCGCACGAAAATAGAGCGTAGATTAAAATAGTATTCCACTTTTTAATCAATCATTTGAATTGGATTTTCCTAAAATATTCTGCCTAAATCTTAGAGTTTTTTTTGTCAAAAGTGAAAGCACGAATTTCCTGCGTTTCACAACGATTTTAGCTAGCATATGCTTACGATGCATAATTTTATCTGAAAATCAAATGCGCCTGTTTAGTAGCTTATTTTTTTCGTTCAAGTTTTTCTAGTACTAGACTGGCGTGCTAAAACTACTATCATAAAAATTATATTAGCCATAGTATAGGAACCAAATCGGTTCTGTCCGAGCAATAATCACTTCCCGCTGTGATTTCCGCTAAGTGGATGATGGTACTTATTTGAAACGTACATAATCGAGTTTTCAGAGGACTTAGTTACTCTCTTCAGGTTGTTGATATGGATTTCAATGCAAAAATTATGTAAAGTAATATCTACTTTTTTGCTCGTTCAGCTACTACAGAGTTTTGTAGGACATGTGATGAGACAAAAGAGTAGTAAAGAGTTGGATTTATATCCTTTTTACTTTAATTTCAGAGCGAACCTAAAATGTATCACTTGTAAGATTTGATTCATTAAGGTTTTAATAGGGATAATATAGCTTTGAAAAGAATACTTTGGTTGAGATATGTTAACCGCAGCAATTAAAGTATGAATTTTGGAACCCATTATAATTTTACTGATACTACGAACTGAAGTAAAAAAAAATGCAGTGGCTGGCCAGCGGAATCCATTCTGGAACAGAAATATTTGAGCAATTTCTTCTTTGTTAGTATGATGCAATGTAAACCTTTTATGATGCAAACTTGCGAGGAGCTCCACTGTAGCTTAGGGTATAGCGACTTCTAAAATTTTGCTTCTAGTGAATGAGGTCCTTTGACCTTAGGGCAGCAGCGCCCCTAAATCTATCGAGCTGGTATATGAAAGTCGACGTCGTGTACTCTTTTGGGAAGTAGTGTCCCCAAAACTTAAAAACGATTGATTCCGTAGAGGTCGCTTTTCGCATGCGCCCACGTATTGAATTTCTTAACGATAATGAGCTTAGGAAGTTTGTACCCCTTACTCCTATCCTTGCTGATGTCGGAAGTGATTCGTATCGAGCAATGAATATGTAAGGAAGAGCGACAACCATCTCTTTAGTTTGTTAAGGTATGATATGACGAGATAGCGTCCCTACTCTTACTTAACCTGGTGTGGTGGGAAGAATTTATCGTAACAGCCAAAAAACTTAACGGAAACAAACTTGGGTGATATCTTTCCTAAACAAATCCCAGCTTGAGAACGGAAGGTTAATTGTTGTTCTTATCAGAACGATATTAACTTTCAAGGAGGTGGCATTCAACACTCCTTTGCAACTGAAAATGGAGAGTTTATTTTTTTGGGGGGCTGATGCCTCACATCTTACAATTAGGTCCTACTATGTTGCTTTTCTTAAGGGGGCCCGGGAACTCTGCTCGCTAAGGAGTCAGGCCGAAAAGTGGCGTGCTACGGGGCCTGCGCCAGTGCCATGGCTGTAAGTGTCAATGCGTGTGATTGTCCATGAGGGTGGCAAATGGGCCCAAACTGGTGGCCTAATGCTGGCCGCGTTCCCGGCAGCCCTCTTCACTAACCTAACCTAACCTATGTTGCTTTTCTACTATGTTAAGGTATCATAGAGCACATACTATATGATTATCTTGAGGACAACTCGTACTGGTTGCCAAATTTATATAAGATTCAAAAAAGATTCGGTACTCAAGTAGGCTATGTTTCTCCTTAATTTATACACAAAACAAACCTGAAGTGACGCTTGTTTAGGACTTATTTTGGCAAAGCATTATATTTCCGACCAGAAACCGGATATTTTGTCTCCTTAGGACAACAGGGGTGTTGATAATCCCCGCATTTCATCATTGACAACCTTATTATCATAGGTCCAAGTAAAACTGGTAGTATTGTCTGAAACCAAGACGCTATTGACCGTGCAATTTATGGTCCTGGCCTGAAGGTGGACCTTGCAATTAAAACTCATGTCAGGTTAAGAAGTATCGACTATTGGCTCATTTATTGACAATACATTATACGAGCTTGACCAAAAGTGACCTAGAAAGGGATACGGTTACTGTTTATTTGAATTTATTTTTTTGAAAATAAGGATGTTATTTCTGAAAAAAAATCAACTTGTAGAAGTGTTATTGTAAAAAAAAACAGCATAAATCAAGAATTGGAATGCATTCCAATAATTTTAAAATGTGGTTAATGACACTTTTTTGTGCATAAATATGTGATCTGCATGAAAAAAAATTAATTATCCTATTGAATTAATATTAACAACGAGAAAAAGTAAAATGATTTTACATTTTTGCATCCAAACATTTTAAGTCAGCATGGTTTGTTCAGTTTTTTCTACAATTTTTCAGTAGATCTTATCTTAAGCCCACTCACATGTAAAACATCTTACAAGAATACATCCTGCAGTTCAAACAATCTTGGAACACAGTTTGTCATCTTTTTTTGTGACAAGTTTTGAATAAATCTTAAGACTTTTCATAAAACAAGCGAATCGACCAACGAAAACCCAGCAGACTTAATGTCTATGTATCTAACTCGTTCTCATCTTGTACCGTCATTTATTGACTTGTTAGTTGGACACTCTTGTTTGCACTGACTGAATTGATATCTACATGTGTTTCCATGATTTCCGCCCGAGACCCAGAGTGTTGCACAGAAATACATTCATTTAAATCGAATAAATTAATTTCGGACATTTATGTATTTGACGAGGATCTCTTGTAGAACAACAGTTTCGACAAATAATAATTAAAGAACCAACCGATCGAAAATGAAATAATTAAGGTCTGAATAACTAAACGAAGTCAATTACTCTGACCCACAATGTTCTACACAGATGACATTGATGTAGTGTGTCCGAAGAGCTGACAATGTCAATCAATATCTGCTGCAACGGTTGTCTTCACGCCAAAAAAAAACAGAAACGATAGGACATGCAGATACACGCCAACATTTTAATTATCTGGTCAAAGTAATTTTAAACGAAGAAGTTTGAAAAATTTATTAATTTGGGCAAAAGTTCTCAGAAAATTGGCTGAGAAACAGAAAAATTATAGACTATGGATGTTTATGGCGATTTAAATTATCACCACATTACACTGCAACGGGAGTTTCAGGCACAGTTTTCAAAACCCCGTCACGCATAAACTTCCAAACAATACTTTTAAAAACTAACATCTTCTCGAAGATAGTAATTCTACACTTTAATCGCTATAATTTAGTTGCTACTGTTACCAGATCCTATCGGAGGCCAGTTAGCTCTCCGTTCTCCGCCTTTCACCTGGAAAATTGCCATACAATTTCCTGATTGCAAGTATCCATCGATCAAAGGCTCTCTTGCCGAGATCGCACGGAGTATGCGATCAACCATCTTTCGCTCGACAGTGATTGCAACGGAAATGCCATGGCAGATCGTAATGTAACGTCAGTATCTAATGTGTACCTGTACGAGTATCTGTTGCAAACGTTTTCCAGATGTCATTAATCGCATTATCCGCTACCTGGACAAGTAGCACGATCTTGGTGGAGGATGGAGTGAGTAGTTTGCAGGGTTTTTTTAACAATAGATTTTTTGTTAGATCAAATGATTTGGTAAGCAAAATTGCAATAGGTCATTTCAGAGGAATTAAAAATTTAAATTTAAGAAACTAATCGGAAAATTAAAAATTTTGTGCATGGTGTTTTAATCATTTTTATGCAAGATTAAACAGCTTGATAGGTTTTAGCTTATATTTTCATGGCTTTTTTAATAAGAAAGGTCTAATAAACATGCAATAAATTTATAATCAGGTAGGTTTTTAATAGTCCAGAAACCGTATATTAAAAGCTGTGGAATCAATTCTCCCATCAGATCTCTTAGTCGAATTTTTCAATTAAATAATGCTTGAAATGCTCCGCTCAAATCCGACCGTCTGGTCCGCTTCTTAGCACAAACATAAAAACGAAAGCTATAACTGACGCTCGAATAAATTGCTGGCAAATTTTTGAAGCGAAATATTACCAGCACCACACCCATACGATCTTGCTATATTTTTCATCTTTATAGTTGTATTTTATAGTAAATTAAATGAAGCATTAAATAATACCGCTGATTATCGAAGATACGAAGAATTGAGATATCTGAACTCATCATAACTGTGAAAAATAGTACAGTACATACATTTCACTCGTTGAGGAAAAGCGATAGCCTTCGCCTGCAATAGGCGATGCGTTAGTATCGTTGCTGTTGGAAGCGCATCGTATGCAGCATGGCAGATAATTTCTGTGTGGTTATGTTCTGGTTAAGCCGGTCGTTAGCCCGCTTCACAAGCGGATTAATAATATGCGAAACTACGTGAAATCTGATAGGGAGCTGAGGCCTGACTGATACCGAATCCCATACGTACGCGGAAAGAGATTGGCCTTAATGACTACATCTAGAGCGCACTAGTGCAGATGATGGAATTTTATTTCATTGCTGGGCATTCACTGGATAGGGCTGCAACGGATACACGGATACGATTAAATGACGCTTGCCTTACGCAACAATCGTTAAATATGAGTTACCGACGATATGCAGCGAGCTATTGATATCTACATACATACAGAGCATGTTGGAGCAACTAATTAAACAATTTACATTTGTTTACTAGTTCGTTTGCCGATGATGGTAAAATGATACTTCTAGAAATAGTACACGTATAGGTAAACTAACATACGCTTATGTACACTGACCTTATTATTAGTGAATTGTAAACAGGATCGTGTATTGTGGTGTTTTCAGAGTCTGTTGATTTCCAATGACACGTACCTGCAAATAAAATATATATCTTGTTACTGAAGAGTTCATGATGGCAACAGTTGGTAAAGTGTAGATATGTTCATTCAAGTGCAGGCGGCAAATTATATCAAATTGGTTCCAAATCAAAATTCAAATTTCCAATCCTTATGTTATTATTTTCTTATTTTCTCCATTGAAAAAAATGTTTTACCTTTCAAATTGAAAAAAAACTGGACATCTATGTGGAATTGTTTTTTGTGTGATGATTAAAATTGAAATTTTAGTTTAACTAAGTGGTTAAAAAAATAATTTTTTTTAAATTTTAATCATCCCACAAAAAAACTATTCCAAGCTTGATTAAGTACGTTTTGAAGCTTGTTTTAGCATTAAATTCTAATTACATTTATTTCCTTTCTTTAACATTATGAATTTGTTGTTTTATTCTTACACTTATTCATGGTATGGAATGTTAAATTCTTTTATTTTCTATAATTGGAACTGTTTATGTAGCGGAATGAATGAAATAAATTAAAAAATATACAAACAACATCGGTGAACCTTGACTGGTTGACTTCATACACTTGGCGGAGCAGAAGCTGAAGGATACACTTCGATTCGCACAAAGTTTTGGAGCCCTCAAAGACTACTAGGATTGCATCTTTAAGTTGTAGGTCTTCTTATCTGGTACCGCTACGTGCCAATAGTTATATAAGTGATCCAGTGTCAACCAGGAAACAGTTTAAGATTGCTATGGTGGAACGATTGGTTTCTTAATAATCAATGAAAAATATTTCTATGAAAGAAAATATTTATACCGTTTGCTTACTTCGGTCTCGTACAAACTTAAATAAAACTCTTTTGACCCCTGGTTTTAGTTGACAAAACATTTTCCTATCATAGAAAGTGTCGAATGCATTCATAAGATTTAAATGTTAAACTTGAATAATAAATGAAAAATCTCATTCACAGAAAATGTAAATTATGCTCGGGTAATGAAGAAAGTCGACAGATTCGAAACCAGTTATCATGTACATCAACTATTTTTGCTAAAGTACATCAACATATTTCGGAACATATTTTTGTGGCAGAAAATGCAGCCAACCATATTTAAAAATCTTCTATCATGATTCTAATAATTATAATTTCAATAATCCAAAAAATCATTACATAAACTTGTTTAAAAATCATTACATAAACATGTGGGTAGTTGATAGAATCTAGAGACCTGACACATAAAAAGAATATGTATACTGTAAGATGAATAACATATATAATAACATTTGAGGAGTGCAGAAAGAATTTATAAAGGACAAGAAAAGTAGCGCCCAACGTGGGCTATTTCCACTAACATTGATCTAAGCACGGAGTATAAATAACAGGTTCTTGTTGCATTCGAATAAGACTGATACACACAGAAGAAGAGGGTAGATTGCCCTCGAAATATTGATACGTGAAAAGAAATTGAAATATGTCTAGCTTGTAAAAGAAGAATTGTCGTTTGAGTTGATGTGTGTGGCTTTAAAGCTAGAAAAAATTGGAACCACCGCAAATTAATAGATATATTTGTTTGGGTAACATTTAAACGACATAGATGATTCTTTTTCGTTAAATCTATGATGCGATAAAATAAAATTTTATACAAATAGTGAAGATTAAAAGATCCCTGTAGATATTAATGGATTTCTTTTGATATTATCTTTCGTTCAATGAGCGAACTTAAGTCCTTATTTACTAGTAAGCTTTGATATTAATAGAATGGTGGATCATTTTTCATGTTGGTTTCACTGCTTACAGGAAAATTTAGAAAGCAAAGTTATTTTTGACTCGATTAGTAACATAAAATATTTACAAATATTAAACTTAGGTGTCTTACGAAAATAATGCAGTTGGACGTTTCCTGATTCCAAACAATAAGAGTATCATAAATATATGTTTTCTGTGACCCAAATATACATTTCACTGTGACCCAGTGCTTTTCACTTCATCAAACAGCTCGTGTATTTGTATTTCCTCTTCAACCATACTATTATCCTTTTACCTTACAAAGGCCTGTCTGACTGAACATCGTAATTACATATTGCAAAACATGTGCTGCATTTAATAATCATATACGAATGGCAACGGTCAAAAAGTAACGAAAATGTGGAAAATGAAAATTGATAGATACACATAAACGCACGCACAGAATAACATGCATCAAAATGCGTACTAACTGTTGAAGGCAACTTAAATTATATGGGTGCGTTCATGAAGAGAATATTTTTCTCGACAAACTAGGCAAGAATATTGCATGTTTTATGATGATCAACTAGTCAACAGGCGTGTCTTTTCAAGAAGTCTCAAACTAGCTAATGTTAACAGCGTTGAATTATTTATTAGGTTTTTATAAAAAGCAATAGAAATACATCTTCATTTTATGTTTGGTTTCAACTCACAAAATCGAGTTAAGACAAATCCACTTACTGCAAATGATATTTAATGCCTGAATTTATTGCGAGTGTATTTTAAAATCTCGAAAGTTAAAAGCTTTGCTTAAATCTATTGCCTAGCCTCCGATGGACCGAAAATCGAATTATAAATGTTATCAATAACACGAATGTACCATTTCACTATTCACCACAAATACAATTCTAGGTGCGACTGTTATCAGATTTGATTTTTCCCATCTATTCAAATTCAAATTCAAGAGTATTCGAAATGTGATCCATTTAGTCCAAATTTATCAACTTTATACATATGCTCTCTATTGAATCACGCGCGAATAACTTACGTTAAGCCGACATAATTGCAACACTCAATCCGTCGAAATAGACATAATTTAGCAGATTATCGCGCAAAAAGCTTAATTTCACTAAATGTATTAGCATTTGTAAATAAAATATTTTTCAAGCATTTTTAGCTGTCTTGCAAGTCAAGTGCTGATTAAAATAAAAGTGTTCGGTAACGAACTAAAAACATTCACATTTAAATTTGATTGCGACAATCAAATCAACAACAGTTTTATGGACAGTTTCAGAAAAAAAAATTTGCATTCTTTTACGAAAATTAAAAAATCGATTTCGCTCCGCAGGTAGAATGCTGTTTTTTTCTTAGAACACTTTAACAAAACTGTGTCGTTGACCACCTCAAATTACTGTTTTCTATGCCATTTTCAAAAGCCGCCTCGCCCGGTTTGAGGTGGACCATTATTTCATCGGCAGCATTGTTTACCGCCTTTTTAATCAACATTTTCAAACTTTTTTCTATAAAAGATTATTTCTTTATTAATGCTGATTGGCCGCATAGGCGCCCGAAATCCCGGGGGCAAACTGCTTTGCATAGATATGTGTATCTAAAACGAGTAATGATGATAGCTCTAAATTAGTTTCCATACGAATTCATTTTCATTACTACAGTTGCTTGACAAAAAAATATCTATCTAATTTATTTCCATATGCATAATAATAACATACATTTAATAATTTTCGTTTTGTTGTTAGTTTGTTTTATTTTCGATAGAAACTGGATTTAAAGTGTTGGATGGCAAACATGAATTTTTCGTCTTGTTAATAAGGTAATTTTTATGAATGCGAATTTGAATATTTGATGAACTGGAATTAAAGTTGGGATCGTAAAATGTGGTCGTCAGGATGAAGGAGTTGGCTTTCGGGGTGATTAAAAGAGGAAGATCGATTAGAAGAGGAAGTATGGCGAATCGAATTTGTTCTCAGTGGCGGAGCTTGATGTCGTACACTTCTTTTTTATCAAATGCTTATAATAAAATATTAACTGCATTTCCATGAATCATTTTTAAAATGGTTGTAAAGTAAAAAATGCAGGTCTTTTCATTTCTATAATCGAAAATTGAAATGGTAATCAAAGATTAATAATAAATTTTTTTAATCCAAATACAATCTTAAGCTCATTATATGGCGAGCAACACGTCTTGAATTCAAAAAAGATAAATATTCAAAATAAAAGATTCTGCATTTTTCCAGCAAATGTGTTCGTTTATTTTAAGTAAATCGTGGCTGGAAATAATGAAAAAATGTAACTGAATAATTCAATAGATTTAGCTTCAGTTGAATGCAGCGAGAAAAAATTTATATTGTCCCAGACATGTATTTTTTAGAATGGTATTTGCGATTTTGGACGCTGAACAGAATTTTCTTTTGTTCTCATACTTACGAAATTGAGTGTATGAAATGGGTGTTTGCATGAAATTTAAAATGGATTTAAGTTTTCATTACGAAAATTATTTAAGTCTGCACCAGGTGACTGAAGAGGAAGAAAATTTGCGAATTGTTTTATTTTTTTCCATATAATTATAAATTTGATACTAAAAACAAATGTCAAAAATTACTTAAAGGGCACAAAGTCTTCCTTTTCTCATAGTGGTCTAAAAAAAAGAAATCCGTCCGTAAGTAAAAAATGTTGACGTAATTTTGAATATCGATTTGTAACTACAACGATTTTCCTGACAATTAAAACTCTGCTTGGTTTCAAACAAGACAGTGCACCTAGTGAGGAAGTGGAATGTCCTAGCAGGGCTTTTGTTCTCTGACCATAGACGTAAAATATTCGAACTAGGAAAATATAACGTTAAAAAAGTGAAGTAAAGAAAAGTGAAGTGTGAAAATGACTTTACAACGCGATTTAACGTACTATATCTTAATCGAACCAGGATGATGGAATTGCAGGAAACGGTGGACAATTCCACTAAAATAATCATGTTCTGGAAAAAACTAGTGCCCCCTAAACCAGAGTGCCATCGTCGGTGGTAGATTAACTCAGAACAGCCTCGTGAATAAAGCTCAAACTGGTCAAAAACACATCAAACTAGGAGGCATATGAACAGAAACTCTGAGAATGCATCAAAGAGACAAAGAAATCCAAACGGAAAGCGTTGAGTGTCCTCTGAGAGACTAAGTAACATCTTAGAGATTGTAACGATTCAGAAAGCTATGTTCCAATTCCATCAATGGCATATACTACTCAAACTCCAAGTGGTGTGATAATAAGTACTTTTGGAGATACACGGGTAATATTACTCGAAACACATTCCTCAGGATGTAGAATTATTAAGGTCGAGGAAGTCGAACGCTCTGGGAGGATAGTTCAATCACCATTGATTAAATAAAGCACCTCTTATGAAAAGGTAGAATAGGCAATAAACTCCTTCAAATCCTTTATGTCAACAGGACTAGATGGTATCATCCCAGCTCTGCTACAAAGAACTAGATGGAAACTGGAAACACAGATTTTTAGAAGGAGTTTGAAACTCAGTTGCGACTAGAATCATGGAAACTGACGCGAACGGTGTGATCTCCCGTTTGACTTACCAAAATTATGCCGGCCACTTAGTTCCACACATACAAGCGCATTCGCGGAACTGAGGAAAGCAAATCTAAGGGCAAAGATTAAGAGTGGAATTTCTTAAGGATGGAAGGGTACTATCCCTCAAATATGGGACCAGTAGGGACCTACCGGTTTATGACTAACCTAATCATTAGCAGTAAAGACCCAACCGCTCTCGGATACATTGAGTTCTAGAGCCCAAAGACTTTAAACAAAACAGCACAATGGTGAGAGCCCACCCATAAACAATATAAGAAAAACACCAAAGTGCAATGAAACAGAAAATCGAGATAGGAGCACTAAAAATTAGGGGCACAGATGTGCTTCAACCAGAAGAGTTAAGGAAACTGTTGCGGGTAGCTTTTCGCCCCCGCTCACATTCAGGCCGAGAGAATGTAGCTCGAGTGCATTTGCACTAATTCTTTGTTAATCGGAAAAACAAAATGCATTCGAGCTGCATTTTCAAAGCATGGATCGGCGCAACCGACTATGCCCTTATGGAGCTAGCTATGGCGGTAGCCAGTGGTGAAATGGCGAGGATTGACAAGGAGCGAGACGATTGCTGTAGATACTGCGAAGAACCAGCAAAAAGTGTAGAATAGTTCAGCATTAAGAATATTTATTTATTTATTAACGTATATATTCAACAGATAAAAATCCGGTATTGGCATCGATATTGTTCAACAGAAGTTCAATTTTTAAAGGATTTGTTCGAAACGAATGTAATTCAGGAGAAGATAAGGAGATACAAATTAGGGAAGGAGGGCATTGTTGTCAGAAGAAAGAGGAAAAATAAGAAGCAAAAAGTTCACACACTTCATGCGGAGTGGAGGCAGCTGTGTCACCCAAATGCATGCCATGGGGATGCTAGGAGAGTATTTTAAGGAACGGATGAATGACCAAAAGGGTTTTAGTTGGTTGATTCAGCTATGTCTGCCAGGTTCTTTCGCTTTAGGGCGTAGTTTCTTATAAAAAAGGAGGTAAGCAGGTGAACCAGATCTTTTATATAAACTACTACATTTTTGGCTTCGAGTGCGACTGCATCATCATTACTGAAACAAGGAGCATCATGCAGTTTTTTAAGATGAGGAGTTGGTGTGAACTGCGCAATAAGTTTTGAAAGGAAAATATGAAATTTGCGCAAAGCATAATTAATGTCAATGCCACGAAGGAAATAGAACCAGTTAATTTTACTAAATTCAATCGCCATGCCAGTAAAATCAGCTTTGTGAAATTTATAACGTACTAAGGAAGGGATTTTGTTCTTCATAGAATTAATATTAGAAATTTCAAGGACAAGAGGAGGATGATGGGGGTAAAAAAAAACTTAGGGAAAGAGAGCAGCACTTAAGGAAAGTGATGATTTTGGGAGATTGGAGAAACCAAGGTCCAGAATTCTATTGCTGGCATTTGGTATGTTTTTAAGCTGTGATAGGGAACAAAGTGAGAGAAATGATGACGTTATTAAAGAAACACAGCTAGATGAGATGATAGCTGCGTTGGGAGGTTAACATCACCACACAGCAGAACATAAGTGATGGAAAAACAGCTATAGTGGTAAGAAGAGAGGTTCGCAAGGAATCGTTGATAAACTGACAGAGGAAAGTTCCACGTTTCACGAAATACGTACAAAAATACACTCAACAGGAGGACAGAAAAGGGGGAATCAAGACAGAGTGTTACGTTGAGTGCCTTATAAATACCGATAAGGACACCTCCACCATCGGACTTACCACTAACTAAACGATCCTGGTCCTTACGGAAAACTGTGTAGTCAGGCAAGATTTCCGAATCGAAGATATCAGTAAGCCAGGTTTCTGTAAGACATATTATATCGTCCGAAGCTAAAGTGGCAGAGAGCCTGAACTCATTAGTTTTGGTCCTCACATAGCGGACATTTTGATAATAAAGTCTTAATCTTAAGTTCTGGAGCTCCTTGCTCCTCCTCGATGTTAATTCGTTCGAGGAATTCAAGTGAATTCCTGAACTAGCAAGACGAAGATTGGAGCTTCGTGGCTCTGGTCTACTCTCCATAGACATCTCCAAGTTCAGAAGGAGTTTGGATATTCTATATCTAAAGGATAGAGAAGGTGGCACAATGGACCCGGCAGATCGAAGTCTTAGAGACCTTTTGGACTCGCTCTGTGGAATCAGTCAATCAACTCAACAAAGTTTAACTCACATTCAAATAATGTATATTAACTTGTAAGCCGCGTGATTAACAAAGAGGAGCTTAAGGAACAGCCTTGATGTCCAAGTTGAATTGCACTATTGAAACGTAGAAAAAACAATTGTCGTGCACTGCTGAAATGACAAGATCATTTGAAGCGGATATCATAAAGATAGGGGCAGAATTTAAAATCTAGCTAACCTAGAGAAGCAATAACAAAAAATATAAAAGCTTCATACAAATTTGACGTTCTCAGGTGTGGGATATTTTCAATACATTATGAATTTATGGACAAACATATTTTTTATTTAAAAACGAATCAATACAAACATTGAAACTGGTATTTTAATTTTGATGGTTTACATCATTTTGCACTGACGTTATGACTGTCAGGGACCATCAGCATGGTATTTTTTCTGAATGTTTTCAAAATCAGAGCTAAAAGCAAAAAGTCGACCTGTACAAACCAATTAACAGTAAATCGCAGCAGATTTTTAGAAAGTTTGATAACTTTCCAACTTTGAGATTGTTTCTGCACTTTTTGTAACCACTAAAGCTATTGTCTTTTTTTTTTAATATTTTGAAATTGGATTTCAAAAGAACTTAAAATTTTCATTAAAATTCGAAAAAATATCCAATTTGGAGTTATCAGTTGACACAGACATATTTTTCTTAAAATGTTGGTATGACACACAATATTCTGTAGCAAGAAAATGTTATTATATTTTTACATGTATGAAATAGTAACGAAATTTTGCTGAATTAATAAATGAGCAAACAGACCCCTTTTTGTAATTTGACGATTTACTTTAGGTGTGGTAACGATATATTGCATTTTTTCGTAGCTTAAGCCAACACATTTTGATGTTAAAAAGTCTTCGTGAAATATATTAAATGCATGACAACTATCATTTCTTTAACACATACATCTAATCAACTGATTGATGATAATCCGATAAAGTATTCCTGTTTATCCAAGGCTTAGACAAAAATCAATAGTTTTCAATGGCAAACGGGCTGCTGCATCTCTAATAAAACACGCACAAGTCCTTTCCTTCAACCACCAACCATCGATCATTTGTGCCACCACACAATAGCGCGAACTCCAACTTCTCCAACGAATCTCTTGTTCCATCATCGCCTAATCAATCAGCTGCTCATATCGATACAATGATCACATTCAGATATTTTCTGATATTTTTGTGTGTTATTATTAAAATGCCAGACACGATTTTATCATTTCAATACCTACCTCGATGGTTGATCAGTGTTGCATGAATAGGGGACCCACAGTCTTTCCATGAAGTTATTAACATTCAGATTATATTCAAGTGGAAAATATGAGCTGGGATCTGGTTGTCCCATGTGGATTGTAATGATCTGAAGTGATTGCTACCTGATAAATTTGGAGGAGTTTACCCCGGGAGGCAGGGAGATTTTCTTTTACATTAATTAGGACATTGTATAATAGAAGGTGATGCAGCGATTTTCACGGTTAATCTTCCATTCGAAGAAAATGCATTTACAGGGCACAGTTATTGATTTTGAAAAAGTCATGGGGGTCCAACGCCGGAGAGATGCAACTGTTTTACAATGAATTTGAGTATAATGATCGATCAAATCATTATTCCTTTATTAAGCATCTCGGACAAGTTTCAATTTCACTGCTCTGGATGCTTGTTAATTGGATATCTTCGACGTATGGTGAAATTTTTTTTCGGTCGCACGAAAACTCATTACCTGCAAGCAATTAATTCTTATGCTTGATTTGAATTTAATGTACGAGCATGTCTTCGGCGATGATTTACACTTTGGCGACACGGCAACACTTTCAAGCCCAACCCGTTTTTATCCGCAACATCTAATCGTACGCGACACACTATCCCATCTTCATACATTCCACCGGGAAAACCTTCAAGTTCGTCTAAAGAATCGGAGCATGCGACATCAAATCCGATTAGAAAAAATTATCGAAATTAATTTAAATTCAAATAAAAATCGCTGAGGTGGCCCCAACAATAAAAATCGGCTTCGTGAGTTGTCTGTTTGTATACTCGTAGCGCTGAAAGACGTGTTGATTTTCCTCCGAACTATCGAAGCCCCCCAGGGGAAAGTCATTTTAAAGTTAAATCATTAGACCGAAATTAAGTGAAGAGTTTTATACAAATCGCTTGGAATAGTTTGTTCTCCATCTTTTTCTGGCTGTTTGTTTTCAAAACGTTAAGAATACCTTGCGATGACCTAGAGTTTTTTATGACTAAGTTACGTAGCGGATTACGCGCATGAATTTCAGATTTTGAGGTTATCTGATTGTTGAAAAAGTTCGAAATAGGGCGTTGGTGGAATTGTTGGTCGATATGTCGCATACAAATGTGAATTACCTACAAATGAAGTCGTTTTTGGGCATTTAAACTTTTTTGATGGTTGCCGCAACTTCTGATTCGTACGCGATCTGCATTTGCTGCCATGCATGTGTACCGACAGCCGGTAAGTATTAGACGATTAGAAAAGACAAAAAAAACTATCAAGAACTACTTCCAAATAAAACATGCATGGAGAAATATAGGTAGACGCAATGATGAATGTAAATGTTTAGGTGGTAGCAAAATAAAGTGATTCGTTGGATTTTCAAACAATTTTTACGGTCGAGCAAAACACATGACATCACGTGTAGAATTCTCAAGGAATGGCACAAAATTTCGTCAGCAATGAATTCCATTTTCAAATTTTTCGTTCAAACCCACTTAGGCTTCTGTTTTTTAAATTCGAGTTGTTATTTTCGAAGAAAATTATGTTACCACATAATATTAAGATTAAAGCCAACATGACACCTCAGAGACCGCAAAAATGTAGGTCACATGTCTCGCTTCAACGTTTCCCCAGCCTGAAAAGTACGATAAGCGATTCCATTTGATTGTGATGTCAGCGTTGTGGATAATGATTACCTCTTCTCAGAAATAGTACAACCGCACCATCTAAAACACATTCCGTTCCCAACGACAATTAACATTAATGCGCGGAGCTGACTCTTTGCGACGATCAAATCTTTTCCAAGCATGAGATGCACTTAAAGTTTGTAGTTTTTATAGATACAGATAGCTCTTGAGCCTAGTTTGTAATCTTGCATAATTAACTCTTTTAAACTAATCGCAGACATTTGGTCTATTAAAGTACGACACGATCCACGTTGATTGTAAACTTCAGATGACAATACCACTCAGTCGCCTTTTTGTCCACAATCGACACCACAGTGACCATCATCATATTTATTCGAAGGCAAGAATTTTTCCATTCCCATTTGACCAACGACATTTCCAAGCAATTCGTCTTCGAAAGTGTTATTTTATGGGATGCCCAAGAAATGTGACATTCAGTTCCTTTAAGTCGTCCAAGACAAACGCAAAGGCGTTCTTTGTATACTTGTTCGGAGTCAAATGTCTGTCGGTCGGTCTGACAATTTGTCTGCCACTTGCGGTTCTGCTTGATCGATAATTGCGAAAACAGAATCACGCATAGAAGTGACAGCGAAAAATCTGAAAAGGGGGTTGGTTATGCATACTGGAATGGTGGAACGAGCAGTTCAGATTCTTTGCATTGTCGCACAAACATTTTGCCGAATTGCTCCGTTGCCGTTCCGTTGTAAAACGATTTGAGATTTAATACTGGAACGAGAATAGCAAATGCCATTTATTTAGTCCTTCGAGGCTATTAAGAAATTTATGTTCGTCTAATGGCCCGTCATTTGATTTGTGGCTTATTCTTGTGTGTTGAAAGCAAACAGAAGCTGGTGACAATATTTTGATGGAATTTCGGTTCCAGGAATTATCGATGGGGTTTTATGTAAATGATGGCACATTTAAAAGCTTGTATTTTGTAATTTATGGATGTAAGAAATGGCGCAGTGATAATTATAATGATGAAACTAAAAGACACCTATTAACGATTCATTGGCATCGGTGCTTTTAGTATGAATTGGTTCAAAGATATTTTAATGGTCGTTTTCTTTTGGGGAAGCTTAGAATTGGACCCTTTTGTTTTCGAATCTTTTTAAAAGCAAATGTTTGTTTCTTTGTTGTTGTTTTTTTAAATTGATAAGCAAATGTATACAAACATTCACAGGTTCAATATAACTAGTGCTTTACCTTGACGTTTGAAGCGTTGAATAGGCGACCAATTCATGAAGCTGCATTATCTTTGAAATAAGCTACGTGAAAACATTCAAACTGGATGCATATCAAGATGATTCCTTACAGAAAATATTCAGTAGCAATCAAAATTGTCTTGCGATTAACAGTCACGAATATTTAATGAACGTGATGATATTTAGCCCAGAACTGCTATGAAAATCAGGTGCACTTCCATATTTTCGACCGATATAATTTTGCCTGACAAATGTTTTCATCAGCTTTTTTTAAGCAGGTTGGATTGTTTGTCGCGCAAATAGGTGAAGAGCGACCAAAGGGCTATGACAGAGATATAGGTTAATCACAATACAGCGATTTGCCGCAGTGGGCTGCGGCGAACCGCAGTCAAAAAATTAGAATGCACTGTTTTGTATGGTAATGCCTGCGGCCGAATTTGCCGCAGCGGCAGAATTTGCCAAATTTCTAATTTTGCCGCATCGCTAGCGGTGATACCAACTGTAGGTTGGCATCACCACTAGGTTCAATTAAGTCTACTTAAATTAGGTTGAATGGTCTGGTGGAATAGACAAGCGATGGCTGATATGTATTGTGATAAGCCAACCTAATCCTCGTACAACAGGATTTAGCAATACAACAGAAAAAAAAATGAATTTGGTTGGTGCCTTGGTTGCATTGACAGCGACATTGTCGCTGCATTGTGGTTCACCAAATTCAACTGCGGCATTCACGCCTCCCCCTGCGGCGCCGCTGTTATGTGTTTACAGCAATAGTCAGTCTATATTGGTATTTTTGATCAGCCGGTAAAATAAAAACTAGCAAAGTAACAATGGAATCCCATGCAGCCGATCTGCGTCCTGTGAAGATCAACGCCATACAGCAGTCGCCTTCGCGCACTACTGTGAGCTGCGAAAGCCATGCAAGTAAGCTGATTGAAATTTAGATTACGACCATAGATGGGGAAGAAGTTATTATAAGAGATGGATCTGTACTTATACATCGTTATATTACCCAATACCAATATTTTTGCGATTCTTGTTTTGACGATATCCTGACTATGATACCAAATCTTAGTGAATTCGCTATTGACTATGTTCCTTACAATATTACCTAATAGCAAATATTCACTAATACCAAACATTAGTGCCAGCTTTAACGAAAATATTCGTCGAAATCTTACTTAATATCGAATTTTCACTAATACGACATAACATTGAGTTTTAGTCAATAAGTTCCGAGGTTGACCTATATTTGGCGCCACTACAAGCAAATTCATATTATTTTACCAGTCTTAAACGATACGGGTGGTTAAAAGTGTATGACAGTCTGATCATTAGTTTGTAATTCGATAGCTATTTTAGTGATCCAAAATTTGATTCAAACCAATGGATTCGAAATAGTTTCGTACCTTGATTTGCCTTGTTTTTTGATGAAGGACAAATGAAGTGACAAAAGATAGATGATACCATAAATGTATCGAAAGGCAGTGTTTACATTATTTTGCATGCAATATACGAAAGCTTTTTCCGAAATGTGTGTTTGCTGACAGCAAAGCAAAAACAACAATGTACTGATGATTCAGAGCGTTGTTTGGAGCAATTTAATCGTTGTTTTTGCGTCGGTAAAAATCGCAACAGCTAGCTGGCAAGATGATGACGTCGTATTTTTCACTAAGACAATGCATCGTGACCTTTGACCCCGTATACAAAGTAACGCAGCACTCAGATCGATGGGAACTTTTGACATTTTGCTCAACACGCCAGTACCAAGGTTCACACCAAAATTCAGCTTTCCCCTAATTTTTCCCAAGCACCATGTTAAATTTCCCCGGACTATTAATCTATTAAAAACTTTACAAATAGACTGAAGTGTAAAATTTGTGGCAAACTATCATTGGATTCAATATCCGTATCCTGCAGATTTTAATAAACAAATAATACACATTGAAAATAAAAATAACATCATAGAAGATGATCCTCCTTGAAAAGTTATTGCCCAATTATTTATGCGTTATTATGTGTACCCTTTAGTTTGATAAACTCTAGGACACAATGATTGGGAAAGTTAATTTTTGAAAACTAAGTTCCATTTTTCCCCAATATGTAGTTGCTGATAAGACGGCAACCACATATCATATGACAGAATTTCTCCCGTATATCAAACTCTCATCATTTACTCGAATGACTTACTTGAGATTCTTGGTGTGTCAACAAATTAACTAAAACTGAAATTACTTGTTTTGTATACGACGCTACTGTTTACTTAATTGATCGCAAATTTCAAAATTACTATCTACAACTAAAATAAGAATCTCATGATTTTACAAAAAGTAAAATGAACTAAAAACAGCCCACTAAGCTATTGAGGCACAAACCGCGCATATTTGGAAAACAGTTATATCTGTAAGCACTTCGAGGATACTTTTAAGTATTTCGATATGGATACATTTACAATCTATGAAAGTGAGCAAAAAGATGTAAAAATGTAATTAGCTTCTACCTCAACCCAATCACGAAATTTCAAGCCTTGTTATGAACTTCCAATTTCATTTTAACCTTACTTTCTATCCTCAGCACTCAAGCACTCACTAATAACAAATTATCAATCTAACCTGGAAAGCATGTACAATTTAGATTCTCGATTGTTTCAAACCAATTAAAAAATTAGATTCCATTTATTGTCTGACCTCGCCCTCAAGATTGAAATCTTTTAAGTAGTCAATTTCATGCCTTGTTAATTACAACTATCATGTTCGCACCTTGCGCAGCACGCCACTATTATTAAACAACCCTGATGTGCTATCACTTTCAGTACCAACGTTGACTACGTCTTAATTACACAACAATCAGTTCAGAGTAGCAACGATACAGCTAAACTAAATAACAGCAAAAGTGAAATGGCAAATCTGATTTTCAATTAAGTCCTAATCACCGACATTTTCACTAAATACACGATTATCAAAAACCGCATTGCTTGCAACACAATTGAATTGATTTTATCGGTTTCATCGCTCGTTCAACAATTCATTTGAAATTTTTTTTGCTGAATTTAAATATTGCTGAGAGTAGCGTCAGAGTTGTAGTTTGAATTGAGGTGAATTCAAAAATAGATAAACATAGAATTTTGTGACATTATGACATAAGGACGGAAGTTGTAGTTTTTTTCTTCAGAAATTGAACTTGTTAATGCATATAATCATGAAATTTTTATTGTTGAAAGCTGTTGCACAAAAATTTCGGCCGAAGAAAATCAACTCTAACAAGCTGTTACTTTGCATCGGCACTGAAAATAAATTATAAAAATGACCCTAAATTCATTCCTGGAGACATATTTTCTCGTACCACATCATTACAATACTTCGAAAACAACGTCAGCTTTCTATGCACATCAAAACGACATCAAATAACCATCTTCTTTTGAAAGTATCTACCAAAGTACACAATAATAGCCGTCATCATTATTTTCTGGTATTCAATTACAACTTTTACAGCTGCGTTCCACCTACACCGTGAATTGTCGTTGAAAATTTCCGAGGAAGATTCAATTGCACCTTTCGATCATTTCATTGTGCTTTTTTGTTTCGCGAGGAAAAGATTCACGTTGC